>OY728161.1:1700773918-1701984438 GCA_963277665.1 Viscum album | reverse complement strand
GTGGTATGGGATGTCCAGGGGTGGGGGTGTCTAGGTTGTGGAGTGGGGTGGTTTCTATCAGGGTGGGGGTTTCCCAGGGGGGTTAGGGGATATCCAAGGGATAGAGCGTGACTATGGGGTGGGGTGTCTAGGGTTGGGGGCTGTCTTGGGAGTGTGGGAGTCGTCCAAGGGGGTGGTGTGCCCAGGGGGTGGGGGTTTCTATGGGGTGGGTCTGTCTAGGGGGTGGGGTGGTGTCCAGGGGAGGGGTGAATCAGTCACAAAAAATCATCAAGTAAATTATTATTATTTATATATAATGAAATAAAGATAATGTGACCTACATAATCACACATATATTCAGGCACAAAAAATCATCAAACATCAAATGTCAGTAATATAAGTCAAAAATGTAACGGATCAATCTATCCATCATCACCATTACTATCATCACCGTTTTCATCAGCCTCACCCCCATCCTCATCATCATCCCCACCCTCCTCAATTACCTCCTCCTCACCCTTGTCCTCCACCTAGGCCTCCTCCTCTCCCTCCTCCTCTGCCTCGGTCTCCTCCTCACCCTCCTCCTTCTCCTCATCCTCGTCCTCCTCCTCACTCTCCACCTCCTTCACCTTGACTTCCTCCTCACCATCTTCTTGACCACCCCTATAACTTCCATATAGTTCACCATATATAAACGCATAAATGAAATATATTTTTCAAAAGTTATGCTGGTCTCTGGTGGAAGTATTGGATGTAAAACTTCCATCAGTTTCATAAGTGCAGTGTTATCCCTAGAAGACTGTTCTTTTATCACTATGGCCATTTTTTCAGCCTATTCTGCTTATGACTTAACCTTCTAGAACTCAATGGAACTAAAACATGTACCTGAGGAGGTCCAATACCTCGTTGGGACTATACTCTTCCCATGTTGGTAACATACTCTACCAGGGTGCTCATCTCCCAACACCTGATGTAAGTGATCTTTTGGCCCAAAATTGTCAGGTTCCTAGGAATAAAGGTCCTATAAAGTAGTCTATTAAAAATATAAATATATAATTAAGTTAAAAAATAGAAATTAAAATTTTAAATCAACAAAGTAAAACCAACAACATGCTGCAGAGTTTGTACATTAACTGCACTTCCATATTTCATCCTTCAACTTGAGAAAAACAGTTTTTCTTGAGGCACATGTCTTTCAATATTCAATTTTTTACTCTAAAATAACATTGAATATAGGAAACCATAATTAAAAATAGGTTACCAATAATTAATTTCATAACTAAAATTATATAACAACTTTAGAAATCGAATAATTTAGAGAGGAAACAATAGAAAGTGAAAGTCATAAAGAAATATTATAAACAATTATCATATCTGCTTCCTCTCATGATCTGGCATCGTAGTACGTACCAATGTGTGGAGGTATTTCTTAGCATCGATGCCTTTTTATTTCTTCTAGATGATTAATAAATAAAACTAAATAATACCAAATATGTTATTAATGTAAAACATAATTTTTTTCATTTAAATATCTCAAATGTGATTAATACCATAAATTGGTTAGTCACCCAATGAGTAATCATCTATAGATACAATTCTATCTGATAATCATCCATGATGTGGACCATCTCTAAATCTGTGCCAACTCTAGCATGCCAGCCAATATACAACTTGTGCCTATAGTCTCTCCAAAACTCACCTAAACCCTTTAGACGTGTTGGTCGTGCACCCTCACTATCGGGGAAATTAAATCGAAGCTAACACCAAAATATTAATTCATATAAATATATATATATATATATATTGAATTAAATACAACATATTTTTTTACCCATATCTCTTCCTATGAATTATCCTAGACTTCTTTTGAAAACAGTATCTATGAGAGCGGGCTGACATGAATGATGTCGGGGTATTTGGCAAGTATCACAAAAAAACTCTTACATTTTTTCCCTATTTTTTCAATCATATGATTGTATTCATTATATTCACCATCAATTGTGTGTGGAAGTTCCACACTGCATGCATGCATGTACTCCCCCGCCCCCGCCTTCTATCAGTAGATATATTTTTTATGAAAGAAAAATATATATTTTATAAATACATGTTATAATGAAAAAAAATAATGTTATAAAAATTTATTAAGTTTCTATAAATATACATGCAGCAGTATAATCAATGGGAACCAATGGATCCATAGAAACTGAAGGAACACCCAGTGCAGGTAGAGTGGGTCCTAATGTATGCTCTGTAGGGATAGACTCCTGTGGAGTAGGAGTCAAAGAAGTTAGAATACATAAGATCAGAGAGAATGAAGTGGAAGTAAAAAAAGATGGCATAGATGGCTGGTTGAATGATAGATGGGGAGTGAGAATCGTCATCAGATATAGTAAATATGGGTGAGGAGAATCATATGTAAAGGGTGGTGAAAACATGGTAAGCCTAAATATCCCGTGTGTCCCTAATGACACACTCGGATCAGAATGTGGGATAGATGGTATGTCAGTGGGAGGGGCAGGGTCTAATCGGGTATGCCAACCAGATCACATATCTCTCATACAACCCCCCTCATATGAACACCCTGAGTACTAGGACCACTACTAGGTTGCTCATCATATAATTTTCCCCTAAGAGGTGGTTCCAGAAAAAATGTTTAAAACAAAATTAATCACATGAAATTATATATTTTTTAAATATATATATATATATATATATATATATATATATTTGAAATAAAATACTCACTATAGGCACTAGTGGTGGAACACATATCTCAGCCATGAGATGATTGTTGTCCATCATCTTTTTTTTGTCGCCTCTCTTTCATTGGTTTCATTTCATGCATTTGAAAACAAATATGGAATTAATTAGAAAAGGATAACTAATGTGTAACCCAAAAAACAAAATATATGAGAGGGAATAGGGGGATTCATGGAACCCCCCACCCCCCACCACCTAGACACCCCCACCCACCCCCTGGACACCCCCACCCCCTTGGATAGCCCCCACACCCCCATGCAAACCCCCTAGGACACCCACACCCCCTGGACACCCCCAACCCACTGGACACCCACCCACCCCCTAGACACCCCCACCCCAATGGACACCCCCACCCCCTGTACACCCCCACCCCACCCCCCTTGACACCACCAACCCTCTGGACACCCCCTACCCCCTTGGACACCCCTACCCAACCCCTGGAAACCCCCACCCCTAGATACCCCCACCCCCTAGAAATCCCCCACACTCCCCTAGACACTCCCACCCCTTTGGACAACACCCACACCCCTTGACACCCCCCACCACCACCACCACTCAGACACCCCTTAGACACCCCCAACCCTCCTCAGACACCCCCACCCCTTGGAAAGTCTCCGCATGCCCCTTGATACCCCCTGGACACCCCCAACCCCGTTGATAGCCCCCCCCCCCCCTTGACACCCCCCCTAAACACACCCACCCACCCCTAGAACCCCCCCCCACCCCATGGAAATCCCTCCCACCACCACCCCACTGGACCCCCCCCCCCCCTGAACAGCCCCCACCCCTTGGACAGCACCCCCCCCCACCTGGTCACCCCCCCCCACCTAGACAGCCCCCCCCCCCCCCACACACCCCACCTGGACAGCCCCCCCACCCCACCTGGAGAGCCCCCCCCCCCACCCCACCTAGAGAGCCCACACCCCTGGATAACCCACACCCCCCTTTCAACTAGAACACACCACTCCCAACCTATACAACCCCCCCCCCCCCCCCTGGACAACCCACACCCCCTCCCAACCTACAACATGCACACCCCTTCCCCACCCCACCTGCACAGCCCCCCCCCCCACCTGGACAGACCACCACCCCTCAATAAAAATGAATTTACAATGAAATAACACACATTTAATTCAAAATGAAATAATTTCATTGAAACACACACCTTAAAGAGGTGTAAATTGACTTAAAACCTTTCAAAACATTTTACCTTCAAGGATGAACACCCAAAGTAAAAAAATTGAATTCATATTTCACTCAAATAGAATGAAAAAATTCAAAATAAATGGAGTAAAAAAGATATAACTTAGTTACCACTTGTGAATTTGAGGTGGAGTAGGTATCATATTTAGAAGAAACATATCATCTTCTGGAAGAAGGTGGATCAGGGCTACTGAAAAAGGAGGGCAGAGGCTCACGGCTAGGGAAAAATGCAGACAGAATGCAGACAAATCTTCAGGAAGTAGGAGGGCCATGGGAATTTGGGTGTTTTCTATCCCAACATTTTTTAAAACTGTTTGTATAGCCTTCACAATTCCACCCCTATACCCATGGTTATATTGAACCATTGGTAAAACCATATATTAATAGACCTATACCAATGGTTTCATTGAACCATCGGTATACGTAACCTATCCTAATAGTTTTTTAAAACTGTTGGGATATTTTTGTTGGTATAGTTGTGGTTTCCAGTAGTGTAGAAATTTAGAGGATTATTTTTGCTAATCGATTCACTAAATAAGTCATATGAAGAAATATATTTGGTTAAAAATATTGATAATACATCTAAACATGATAGAAGAACACCTACTTAGACTAAATATTCTATAATTTTAAATATATGACATGTGTTAGGAATAAAAGGAGGAAAAGTAAAATAAACATGCAAATAGTGAGATTTTATCTTGCTTCATCTGGATCCATCATTAGTAGGTTCCCTCTGAATATTATTATGATAAAAATACAAATAAGATTAAACAAAATAATCATGATCGTGATAAAAATACTTGAAATACCTAGAGTCTGGATATTGAAATGTCTTCTAAGTGGATTATTTATATAAAAACATATGTTTGGTTTGTTGGTTTATAGATGTTAAGGATTTCAAACAAAAGAGTTTTTTTTATTAAAGATAAAATGATAATATAACCATTGAAAGTCTTTTATAATGTATACATACACATGATCCTTTCTTTTAAAAAATATGTTTCATTATTAAATTGAATATCTTATCTTGTTTTAAGAAAATATTTTTTTTATTAAAGATATAATTAAATTTTAAATGTAAAAATTTTTATATTGAAAATATTAAATGTATTATAAGTTATTTTTAGATGTAGTTATTATTATTTTTTCAAAATTTTATTAATTATAAGTTATTCTGACAAATACCAACTATAGTAATAATATTTATTAAAAACTATATGTACTAAACCCTCTTTATAAAATATTTATGGTTCCCTGGGGATTTTTTTACACAATTAATAAATTTGAAAGTGTGATCTACTTAATATAATAGTTTTGACACTTAAATGTAGTAAGTTAATACTTTTTTAAGTTTAAGTAAAAAAATTTATGGATAAAACAATCATATTTTTTCATCTTAATTCTATTAAGTTAGTTCTCACTTTGTATAAACAAAATTATCCAACCTCTACTATCCCAATATAGGAAGACCTCAACACACTATGGGACCACTAAGGGTCAACCACATGGAGAGATCACCCATGCCCAGCCAAATAGATAAAAAGGAAAGTTTCCTTGCATGAGGCCTAGGTTGGGAAGAGCCCGTACGAGCATAGTGTAGGCACACCATTGTCTGGATGTACAAAAGGTTGGTTTTTCCACCTACTGGCCAGTGTATAAGGCTTTGGTTTATGTTATGGTGAATGAAAGTAACGTTTATACTTATAAAGAAGTGTAAAATGGTAGTTCATTTCGATGTGGGATTAGTTTTTCAAATACTGGATAAAAATTGACCATTCGATCGAGCAATCCTGGTAGTTCGATCACCCAGAACATCATCTTCCTTATGAATCTTCTCCCATAAGCCAACGTCACACCTCAATTTTCATCCCTTCATGAGCACACATGCCTAAACGAACCCTCATGATACGAATAGATTCTCAATAATGTACCAACCATCAGATCAACCCCTTAATGTTGTCTTCCCCTAAGTTATCTCCCTCCTCCTGACCACATGATCCTATGACTATACATCAGCCTCACCAACAAGCTAATAAGAATCTAACAATTCTAACCACTATCTTATTATCCCCCCTTATTTAACCATGACAACAATAGTCTAGGAACTAGTGGCCATGGTTTCTTCATAGATTCTCCTGGAAGCTCAAGATACCTGAATATATATATATATGGATATACTGAAGTAACACTCTCCCATTGGACATACCTTAAAATATAAATCCTTACTTTTTTCTTCTTCCATCTCATTCTTCTAGTTCTAATTCCATCAGGTCAGGAAGAAGTCCATTTCCTTTATTTGGATCAAACACCTGTTGCCAAAAGCCCCTCCCTAGTCCTCCATTACTATATTTGGATTTTTCCATTTTTTTAAAAACTTAATATTTATATATCCCATTTTAACATTACACAAATGAATAAGTACATAATCATATTATTTTTAATCATAAGTTGTTTTCCAAGAATATGTACATATATTATGCTCACGTTCTTCATGTATAACTATACATGTAATTATTTCAAGCTTATTTATGTTTTCAGACTTCTAATTTGGATAGGATGTATTTAAAAAAATATTAGATATAAGGGGTACTTTCTTACATCAATTTCATACTATATCTATGTGTATATATATAATTATTATTTTATGTTTATTTTATTTAAGCACATACATATATATATATTATTTTAATTTCAATATCATTTGATTTTAAGACTTATATTTTTTTTATAATTATGTGTGTTATATATTTTTCCTTTAAAAAATATAATTTAAGGGTATGTTTACTTTACCTTATAGTTGTTTCATGAAAGTATATATATATATATATTGTTAATATAATTATTTTT
The DNA here is from genome assembly GCA_963277665.1 of Viscum album. Classification (NCBI taxonomy): domain Eukaryota; kingdom Viridiplantae; phylum Streptophyta; class Magnoliopsida; order Santalales; family Viscaceae; genus Viscum; species Viscum album. The sequence continues at coordinate 1,701,977,646 of OY728161.1, read as the reverse complement.
CAAAATATTAATTTCAAAATTACTATTATGTAAACCATTATTTTATGTTCTTATATTTTACGTGACAACGAGAGTATTCTCAAAATTTAAAGATATTTATCCTTTTGATGTTTGTTTGTTTGTGTGTGTGTGTATAAATACCCAGTTAATTATCATTGCATGATTTGAAATAAGTAATATTTCTTATATATGAAAAATCACCTTGAATCTAGGTGATGATATTTCCCAATTTAATATTTTTTAAATTATATTGAACTAAAATGTTTTATTAAAAATTATTACCATTTATAATTTTATGTGTGATATCTGATTGTGTATTGTTTATGATTTTGTTAATAAGATATATATATATATATATTATTATGTGAATAATAATATTTTATTTATATTATCTTATGTGAAGGGTTTATACATTCATGTCATTATTTAATGTATAAAGTAAATTAAATAAATGAGTTGTTAGTATTTTTATTCAAGTATGAGTTTCAAATGATAAAATTTTTCACTTTTTGTAAAATGTATTTCATTCATTGATGAATGAAAGTTTGAGTACATTGATTTTTATTATTAATAACAGTTCATGAAAAGGCTAACTGACATGATTTTTGTTTATGATGAATCTCAGAAGTGATTTTCTTAAGAAAATTAATATTTATATATTTAAATATAAATAAAATTATGTGTGTGTATTTAATTTATCAATATGTTTTTAAAGTTAAAAGTCGAGTGATAATGTATATATATATATAAGGCATGCTAAATTTTTTTTTTAAAAAATATCACTTGAACATTATAAACATGAATGTGTAATGGTAAGTGAACCCATTCCTAAGGAAATTTGGTAGGTTGATCCAACCTTTAGTGTTTAAAGTGGACCCATTTTTTTCTTCAAAATATTTCTTTATGTTTTCTGAAAAATCACTAGGTTCTATTAAATCATTTTTAAATAATAAGTATTTTCAAAATGGATTATAATATTTTCAAAAGCATAAATATTTTCATTGGATTTATATAATTTTCATAAGAGTAAGTATTTCCAAATGTATTATAGTATTTTGAAAGGTCTAAGTATTTTCAAAGGTATTTTCAAAATCATTTTTTCGAAATATTTTAAAAAGAATTTTCAAAATAAATTATGTTATGAAATTTTTTAAAAAAATTATGTTTTCAAAACTATAATTATTTCCAATGGATTTATAATACCATATATTTTCAATAGTATTTTCAAAGGTATTTTCTAAATTATTTTAAAATTTATTTTCAAAATTAATTTCAGAAAAAAAATCACTAGCCTTTTAAAAACCCCTTTCTGGGAAATTTTGGTCACCCTATGTTTTATTAAAATGTTTTTTAGTTCATTTAGAGACTTCATGGAATTTAACATCAATAAGGAGCTAGTGTGAGAAAATTATTATCATTTCCTTTTTATTTATTATTTTGAATTTTATAATTTGTAAGAATGGGTCTTTTCCTCCAAATCATAGGCCATAAAAGATCCTTATATGTAAATGTGTAAATATTTTTAAGTTATGTTTTTTAAAAGAAAATATACAACATTTTTTTATACCAGATCTGGAAGAACGGGTACGGGGCATTACATTTGACATGTTAAATCATTAATTTATCTATTCTTATGGTATTTATAGTTTTTTTAATGTTATTATTTCATGGGGATTATGATTCAAATATTTTCAAAGTTATAATATACTTTTCATTAAAAAATTATATTTTAATGTTTTCCTTCCAACTCTTTCTCTTCCATCCCCATGTTTTTAAAATGATTTAATGACATTTTTTATATTTAAATATATGATTTATAAAGTAAATTTTATGTAAATTTTACTTTATTTCAATGTTTTTCAAAAGAAATATTTTTTTTGTTTTATATAGAACATTTTGACAAACAAAAAAATGAATATTATCTGTTGATGTTTACAGTGAAAATAAATTTTTCCATCACCCTGACTATTATTTGATTTTACAATTCCTTTGAAATATTTAATGTATTCTTCAAATAAATACAATTTTCCTTTTTGGGGTATTTTGATGTTGAAAATGGGTTTTCAATAGAAAAGGTTATTTTGGTATTGAAAATGGATTTTTTAAAAAAAATGGTATTTTGATATCAAAAAGTGATTTGATTACTAGTTTAAAAGAGTTTTTCAAATGTTATAACGTCGGGTGAGCCCGTTACGGCTTAAATAGTGGTTGCACCTCGATAGCACTCCAATGAAATGGGTAATCTTTCTTGTCCATTATGGAAAGAAAGATGGAGTTATCAGTGGGTTTCTCTTATGGATTTAAATGGGCTCTAGTTATTTATGAAATGGGTTTATCATGGGTTATGATGAAAAAATTTCCAAGATACCAAATTTTTTTTGTTATGCTTGATATGGGTTTATAATTTTTTCTATGTTCAATACTGATATCACATTGATCATGATTATTAATTCTAATGAATATTTCCTTTGTTAAATAATTATGCCATGTTTTCATGTTTTATGATTCATGTATTGATGGGTATGAATATTCTTATGTTATACCAATGAAAATTGATTATTTCATGACAACCTTATGTACTTATTATACTCATTGATGAATTTAAATTCTTAATTCTTATGTTTACCCACACTAGGAATTTGAGATCAACCTTATTATGTTTTATTTTCCCTAAGTTATCATGAATGATGTTTAATGAATTATGTCTAGAATAGTTTGATATTGATGATATTGATGACCTAATATGGATTATGAAAAGTTGGGTATAGTGGGAGATATACTCTCTTGAATTATTAGGTATTATTTATTTAAGATTTCATCATAATTATCTAAAACAATAAACCTAAAAGCTCATTGAGAATATATGTTATCCAATTTCCCCTTTTTATATTATAATTTTTGTATGGTGAAAATTAGGCCACCTCCATTGGTATCATAACTAGAAATGTATGTTTATAATTGCAACACCAGATTTGGGAGTGTGATTTCTAGGCTATTACACACACCCTCTCACACAGGTTTAATCCTTATATTAAGTTTTATTATAAACTATAGCAAAATATTTAGGGAACATTCACACAACAACAAGCATGGAAACATTAACATAAGCCAATGCCTCGACTAGACACTAATCCATACCTAGTACAACACTAGAGGATACCTCATAGCATAACTCACTGTTATTCGACATGAACCATCTCACTATACTCTTATTCTCTATGTATATATTGTAGTTGCTTAATATTTCTTGGTGATTCTAAATCCTTTAGGAAATAATCCCTCCATAACCAAGCTCACCAGTCAAATATGAGCACATGCAAGAACAATATCCTTCTTAAGAATCACCCAAGCCCTAAGGCCATAAGGAATGAAAATTATCATTCCCAATTACATTAATATCATAAAATATATCATCCCAATGAGTAATATACCATTGGGTCACTTAAAACACTATATATTACTTATACACATAATGTAACTAAAGGAAACATACACTTTTATCCAACTAGGGAATAAATCTATATAACTATCCAAGACATGATATGCCAAGACCTAACATACCCTAGGCACTATGTGTACCAAACATAACCCCCACATTGACTTTCCTGGAGTTCATTAAAGCATCATTACTCATCAAAATACACTAATAATATTATACATGGAAACATTATTCAAAGAAAAAACCCTGAAATAACTAATAACTCTTTTAGAAGAGAGGTTTTAACCCCAAGGTAACCACATCACCAACATTTAACCCCTAAAAGGGGGTTTTGAGGACTATAAGTCAGACCCATCACCTTACCCCCAAAATCCCCTAGCCTTTCACTTATTAAAACTTTTACCCAATGCACACATTAAACGAGGGACTATAAAACCCCTCAAAAAACCTTAACCTATACTATTTTTAAAAAAATATATACTTTCTAATCATTATAATAGCTATAAAACCAAACTAGAGATTATTCCCCTTGGATGAATAGATATTGAGCTCTAGTTGAATCATTTAAACTTGTGCATCACACTCAATTAACATGTAATGGGATTAACCCTCACTTGTTACCTAATTTCAAACTCACCTACAACCCTCATAGAATTTTTAAACCCAAAACTAACAACCCATCATACATGCATACAAATCAAATAAAAACATATAAAATATGAATGGAATCACCTACCTTGAGCTTGTGATAATTGAATCATTTGATATCACAATTTGGTTCACCCTCATTTTCTTGAGATAAAGATATCATAAAAATATTATATAAATGGGGTTTATGATGAAATTGTGTTGAAATAGATAAAACTATGAGAATAGTATTATGGAGTACCTTAGCCCTATTAGAGAATAATCCTTATTCAGATGATGCTTTAGTCCATTGAGAAATTCTAATTTCAAATCTACTTAAAAGGAAAAAAGGAGAGTGGTAATGAGAGAATATGGGGGGATAGGGTTTTGGGGTTAATAAACAAAGCAAGGTTCAGGGTATTAACTTAAAAAGAACTTACACTGATATTGGGTAACCTATTGGAGTCCACCAAGTACTCAATGGCCCTCTAGGGATCCTGGCCCCCAGGGATTTTTCCAAGTACCCTATATACCATGAATGGTTACTTAGTGGGTCTTCTGATTAAGGTATCAAGCATTTAACCCCTTTAAAACTCACCCAACACCCCCAAGAACCACCCAAGTACCAGATCATGTGAAAAAACACCTCTAATAGGTATCTCAACTCTCATTTGTTTTTATCTAAAACTCAATTATTAAAACACCCCAACTCTAGAGATAAAAATTCAAATTTCCCTTGATATTTATTACTCCAAATAATATGAGTCATTAAAAACTCCCAACTATGGGGCACTCATCAATAAGAAGAATCATGGATGATCCATCAATACCATATCCATCCATCAGAACACAATTCCAATTCTCATTCATAATTTTAGATAGGATTTCATTAAATCATATTTGCCCTAGAAACTCCTATTCAAAACATCAATATGCAACTAACAAGAAACCCATATCACTGATCTCAAATACATGTAAAAGCATAGTTGGATTTCTCATACACTAACTTTCCTCAAAACCACACTGGGACTCCATGATATAAACTTCTATAAAGAACATTATTACTCAAACCAAGCACCCTTATATACCCATGAGAGCTTCACCTAGAATATTCACCACAAAATCAACTAATAAATTTAATATTAGGTTCTTACACACATAATTTCAAAATACCCATTCCTCATCACCTGGTCTTATACATTTCTCACGAATGACTTCTGGAATATTTTTTTGATCCCTAAAATTCATTCCATAGTTTATTTTGAGTATTTATATGCTCAACACCTGGGCTACAAACATCCTGAACACCTAGTCCCAAAAATCCTCAGTTGTTTAATTAACTTACTACATCAACCATCAAAATCAAATCCTCAAAAATGGTATTCCCTTAGAACCAGATATGAATCATCCAACCACCATCCCAAAAAGGTGAAAAAACTCACACAACCATGGATATCAAGACCAATTCTATTAAAAATGTATACTCAAAGATTCCCATTGGGTACTTCCCACCATGTGACTATCCAAAAAATCATCTCATTAATACCACCCTACCTAATTACCAATAGTTCAAATGGATCTCCTTAATTTATCCTTACTCATTAAAATCTGACAACCTCAAACCACAAGCTCTGTTTATAAGTCCTATTATGACAATATATCCAAAATATCCCTTACCGAACCCATAATACCCTTGTTCACTATATCCAACAATCAAAATCATATGGTCTACATGTAAATATAAAATTTTTTCAAAGAAAATAGTTTGTACATACCCCATAATATTATAAGTGTTATCTCTTACTTCTCCTTGCATATTTAGGGGAATGACACATTCTTCCCGTGTAGAAATTGGTAATTTATACTGATGACTTGACTCGCTCTAACTAAGATATAACTTTTCACAATGATCTAAGGATACTTTACCACATGAAATTATCATTCTCATTTAACTAGACCACATGATTTCCACAAAACCAATGCACTCAACTATGAACCAACACACCCATGCGTAACAAAAATCCTATAACACTTCAAGAATATGGTAGGGTTGCCTTAGGTATCCAAATGTTTCACCAACATATATCCCACCATGATCTTTATATTAAGAATTATAGAGATTTACAACACTCTTGATATTAAGCTAGATTTATTAGGAACTACCCATTGAAGACATCCCCCAAGTGATGGTTCAATGACATCACTTACACCCATTGAGCTACCAACTAAATGTTTACACTATGATGATACATCCATACCTTCAAGGTTCCTTAAACCCTTATAACCAAAACCCAAAAATAATATCAATACATATTTCTCTAATCATGTCAAGTGAACCCTCCTCTAAACCACCATGAATTACATGTATTTCCCAATTATAAACCCTATTAACTAGATTTATCCCATAATAAATCTTAACATTGGTTTCCAAGACAACAAACTAAACTAATCCCTACCATACCCATTTTTATAATTTCAACACATCCATCATGAATCACCAATTTTTCTTTCATTTATAACATAATCAAGAAAAAACATAAATGAAACTTAACAATAAAACTTGTACAACATGAGTTTCACTCTAACATCCTAATCATATAACCATACTTTTCTCATACTAGGTATCATCCTCCAATGATCCTAGTATAAAAATAAACTCACATACTTTCCCCTATGAAAATGATGAACAATTAAATCATGTCCCTATAAGTCATCTGAGGCTCAACATTCTAACTTATCAATCAACATATTATAATATTACAATAGAAAGAACCATCAACCTTATCCTATTACTAAATTTAATCTCGTACCAAGATACATATATTAACATTCCAGGGAAACATCACACAAAAAACCAACCCACTTAAAGGTAACTTCCCAATACACCAACCCACTTGCTTAGCCACTAAAGGGTCCACGTATAACTCAATAACTCACATTAAACAACCATTTAATAGATAAAACCACTCAATTTCCTTTTAAAAACATAAACTATACATTCTATAAGGCAACAAGACAAGGCCAACCATCTAAGATTCATAATCACTAACTTGATCAAAGACCCCTCTATTCACTCTAGAGAGAGTCACACTAGTATTCCAAGGTAACATCACATATTGTGATGACCCCTCATAGGGTCCCTCGTTAACTAAAAAATCCCTAGATAAACCATAACACATCCAAGTAACACACTTTATATCTACCCATACTATAAAATCACTACCCAAAACTATCCACTACCAGTCCATCATCCACCATGACAATGATAATATAATAAATAAACTAATAAAACACACAAAAATAACCATTCTTGTTTTAGTTAGTTAATTATCCAATAAAAAACTATTTAAGAAAATAATAAATAATTTATTTTCCACATTTTAATTAACTAAAACTCATTTCTCAAATTTTTTTAGTGAAAACTATTTCCCCTCCTTTGAAAACCATTTTTTAAAAACACAAAGTCACAGAATTGAAAAAATATGCATGTGTTCCTAGTGTGGAACATAAACTCACACACTTTTTCCACCTCATTACAAGATTAAAACCATAAATAAAAATATAATTATTAAAATCATACTAAAAACACTCAATTATAATATAAAAACCGATGAACAAAATCCATCACCCTATAAACTATGATTTTCATGGATTTTTTTTTGATGCATAGATCAAGGGATCCATTCAAGTTATAATGCTTCATAACTCCTAATACCAAGAAAATATATAAATATATCTAAATTAATGCTTTTATTCCATTTTTAATTCCATGGGCTGGGGAACCATCCACCGGTATAAGCTGGATCACTATAAGACCTCACGAATGCCTCACCATATTCCAGAGGATTCTAACTTGTGACAAGAGTCTATATCCTGGGTTGGTAGATTATACATTTAATATCATAATATCCAAAAACATATAAATAATTTAATTAATATAAACATCGTGTTAATTGCAATAATTTACAGTGACTAACTAACCGTAAATAATATACAATATCAATATTCTATAATTAAATTATACCCTTGATCATCATATATACACACATAACATGGATAAACTACTAGTATGATCAAATATAAAATAAATATAAGTAAAAATATCATGGGACAATAAACTATAAAATACTTGTTCCATTCCCATACTAGTCTCCCAAATATCAATTTTGTTACTCTAACTAGATCTCTTGTATAACATATCACCTGAAAGTGAAAAATGAAGATTTTCATATGCACCAAGGATCCTATAATGGGTGTAAAAACATATCTCATTATAGAACCATCAATGGGGTTCCAAAAATATTTCAAAATATGTAGTGTTTTTATGAATTAGTTGAATAAATAAACATCACACAAGCATACACATAAGGTCGTTATGTGCTAACCAAGCCACAATGAAACTTGATCTCACATGTCATGGAAAAAGCCAATGGGAAAAGTAGTCTCACAACATGACTCAACCCCATTCTCTATCACTATATCTTGAACAATTACCTGTCACTTTTTATTGGTTCTATTACTGAGTCTTAATCCCATATCCCATCTTGGACTATGACTTATACCAAAATCCTCTCACTTAATGTGATGTCTCAGAACCACATCTTGTATCAACACCCTCTCAATTGTGTTAACTATTTACATCAACCTCTCACATAGTGTTAAAACTCTTCATAATATCCTAAACCAACCCTCAACCCCACTCAGATTATCTTGTACTAACACCCTCTCACTCAGGGTGAGGCATCAAAACAATATTCCATAATTGTACCCTCTCACTCAGGGTGATGAATGCCCACACCCTTTTACTCAAAGTTTGTCTTTGTATCAAAACACATTATTAACTATAACAACATAATCAGATTGAAATAAAATAGATAAAATCAGGCAATACATCCCCATTCATATCCCTTGACTATACATTAATCCATACCTATAATATCGGTTGAGAATGCCCTAAAGCACAAGTCATCATCACTCACCCTGAACCATCTCACTATACACTTCCTCCTCTTGCATAACTCTTTTTTGTATAAAATTATTCAAGTATTTTAAATCCCTTAGTCTGTAGTCCTTATAGATTAAATCTCACCAATCTACTATGACCAAAAACATGTTCAAAATACTTATTAACTATCACTCAATCCCTAAGGCTTCAAGGAACCCACATCATCATTTCCACTTACATTACTTACACCCAATACATCATCCCATGGAATATTATGTTATCAATCTACTTTTAACTCTCATTATTCCTTATTATCGTTATGGATTTAAGGGAAATCCACACTTTAGTCCACCTAAGGTTTCACCCTAGAAAATTATTAAATCCATGAAAATTCAATCCATTTTATACCCTAGGAATATGGTGTCCTAGACATAACCCCAATATAAACCTACTTGAAGGTTTTACCAAAATCAACACTTGTTACTATACTACAATTTTACTATACATGGAAACCACTTTTAACTTTTATACCCTTAAGAAAACAATAAATCAATCTAAATTGATAATTTAGACCCATGGGATCCACATCACCATTACTCAACCCCAGGAAAGTGGTTTCAAGACCAACAAAGAACACTAAACACCTTACCCACATAATCCTCTATCCTTATGCATATTGGAACCTCTATCCAATGCTGATATTATATGTGAGACTATAAAACCTCTCTCACAACCTCAAAATAGACCATTAATAATAAACTAAATGATTTTCAACCACTAAAAAGTCCATTGGACCCAACAAGTGTTCGTTCCCCATGGTGTTATAGCCACCTGGCCCCACTAGAATCACTAAACCATATATAGAACACTAAATTCCGAATTAAGGGGATTTAACCTAGCCTATTACCCAATTCTAGACTCTCCCAACCCCATTATAGATTTCCCAACCCTAAAACTCATCACAAAAACATTAATTTCAATATAGAAATAGGATATACAGTGAAATATGAAAGGAACCACCTAATAGATATTACAGGAGTTGAATTGTTTGATATTTCAAATCAGTTCATCCTCACTCTTTTAAAACTGGGAAATCACATAAATAATTGCTAAAATAGGGTTTATACTAAAACAATAGTGAAATAGATTTAATTATAGGAGGATTATTAGATATTACCTTATTCTCACTGAGAGGAGACTCATACATCATATGTAACTCTTATCCATTGAGAGATGATGATTTTGGAGCTATTTTAAAGGAGAAAGGAGAGAATTGATTGAAATAAGATATGAGGTGGGGTTTTGGGATCAAGTGTCAATAAATAAGGGAGGGGTTTCCCTTAAAAAATAAATTAAAAAAATGTTACTAATAAGTACATGCTTTATCTCCAAGGTCTCCTGAACTCTAGGGGTCAAACCAGGTATTTAGTGAACCCTAACTGGGTTCCCAATTGGTCTTTTTATTAAGACACAAAACCCAAGTGCTCTTTTACTATTTCCCATCACCCTTGAGCCCCACTTGAATACCAAATAATGCATGAAAATTCCTCCTAGTGGTGTCCTGACTATTATATTTATAATTCAAATCTCAATTATCAAGATATCCCTTCCATAGAGTACAATATTTTAATTCCCTATAATTTCTACAAATCATAATGTCTTGGGTTATTATGATAGGATATGTTTTAAGAATAATCCAAATAACATTATGAAAAGAAATCATATGAGTTAAAATAATAGTAAATGAATTTTTAATATATAAAGAGAAAGATGCACGCCATATCAATACATTATAATCCAAAAATTTAATGTTATTTCCAATACACTATAACTATAGTGTACAAATATATTAGAAAATTCCTCACACATTAATACACTTTATTCATATATTAATTAAACTCATTCTAAACAATTATATTCATGGGTGTATGAAATGTGGGTATATAAAAAATCAAAGGTTGTTAATGTAAACTCATTAGAGATAAAAAAATTTATAATCTATTCAACTCGTTCTTTTTTAAATTAATAAAATAATGATAAGAAACACAAGGTTCAATCAACTAGATAAATAAAAAACATAATAAATAAAATAAATTAAAATTCTCATTATAATTTTATTATCAAATTGAGATGTTGTAAATTTCCTTCAAAATAAAATAATATTTGAAATGAATGACTAAAAAATAGAGTATTCTCTTACATTAACTTGTGTGATCTCCTTCAATTTATTTATTTATATATGATAAAAATATTAACAAATATTAAATTTTATTTAAATATTCTAAATTAATTATTATTACAAATTTTATATTGTTAAAAAATTTGTGTTTTCATATTTTTAATTAAAATTATTGGTTGAGATAATTTTTTAGGTTTTATTAAATTTTTATTTGAATTATGAGTACATGTACGTGGGTATTCATATCTATGAGTGAGTGTGTGTGTGTGTGTGTGTTCCTGTGTGTTTATATATATATATATATATATATATGTATAAATATATATATTTATATATGTTAAATAAAGTATGTTTCTATATTTACATAAATATATATGATATTGGTGAATGGTCTATGCGAGGAAGAAGTATAAGAGAGTATGTATGCATTTACATGTGATTACCCATGAATGAACTGAAAAAGATATCTCATAAAATCATTTTCTTAAATACATAAATAAATAAATATTATTCATCATTTTTCACCATAATAAGAATATTAAGATACTTTTATTATTTTATAATAAAATATTTCAAATCAATGATATACATTATTTATAAATTTTTTAGAGTTCTATCAATTTTGGGTGATAAACATTAATACCCTTAACTATAGTCACTCAAAGTTGATGTTTCTTTATTACCTAACACATGATTACATATGATAAATCATAAGAATCAATAATTTTTTAGACATAAAATATTAAATAAATGCTTATATATTACATTTGAATCATTAAAAACATAATATACATGGTACTTTAAAATTTTATACCACATTAACATTAATTCCATTTAATATACATAAAATAGGTTCTCAAAATTTTAATCATCATGATTTATTGAGAGAAATAAAGAAACTTGTAGAAGATAATGAAATCATATGCTCAAAAATGGTTGTGATATCAAAAAAATTAACTAATTAAAAACATGGAATTCATAATGTGATATGAAAATATAATCAATATATTTCCATAAGAAAGATTGAAACATAACATAACATTAAAGTACATTTTTTGGACATAATAAACTTGTATTCATATCTTTATATTAGTAAAATATAACTTGGGTAAATACACTCCTATTTCACTATGTCATTATCTCATTATGTCAACTAAATTAATTAGTGGGATGAATGATTTTGTGTCTTAACCATCACTTTCTTAGTTCAGATATAAAACATCACATTAAGAAAATTAGTGATTAAAATACTTAACATAATTATATTGTATCAATAATAAATCAATTACAATGTTAACCAATATGGAATCAAAACATTAATGATTACATTAAATGTTTCCATAATCAATTGAAATGTGTGGATATAAAAAAACATACCCTTAAATCAAATAAAAAATAAGCATTATAAAAATAATGGTACTTGATAGAGGTATACCCCTCAATAAGTAAGGGAATTTATCCTATACAAATAATTAAATTATAATATATAGAATATAATCATGGATAAAATACCAATATAGATATTTAGATACGAATGGAACACTTATTTTTACATTTTAGGAGCACTCTCAAGGGTTATTATAAGAGTCAAACCAAATATACTTGATGTATCTTTCAACATAGATTTCTCACATTTAATATATATATATATATATAAGAATACATGAATATATATTGTATAATAATTAACAAGAGGGATTAAATATAAATAAATATAAACTATTTATAAACATAACATTCGAATGAATTTTCAAAGAGAAAGTGTAACACCCCAATATTTTAATATACGACTTCCTTTAAATAAGTTAATGTTTTTTATAGCTTACTCCATAAGCAATGCCAAATTTAAATGAAACTGCAATACATTTAGATAAAATATAAATATTTAAGTATTATAGTTAAAACATACCTATTGAATTAATGATAATGAATAGGATTATCATCTTTATTAAATATATTTTAACTTGAATAAAATTCAATTATCTTACCCAAAATGACTAATAATATCATTTAATGTTTATAAAAGTGTTTTTCTAAAAATTACCTTTTCATGTGATATGAATTTCAATTTCAATAAACATATGATAAATAATGATAAATTATATTATATTTTAATAATTTATTAAAGCCAATTTTGTTGATAAATGGTATGAAATAATAATAAAAGCAATTAAAATTTCAAAATGGAATTTTCTAATAAACACATTTTTTCATTATATTTTATGATTTTATTATAAAATTGAATTTATAAATTTTAGAATTTGAATTTGATAAAATGATCATAATTTTTGTATTTATAATAACAATATTATCGTAAGAATATTTTTTTTCTAAAATAATTCATTTTTAGGTGAATAGTGAAATATACAGATTTTACTAAATCTTACACTTCTGTGACATTATAATAATAAAATATTGACTTAAATATTATTGAATTTTTTTATAATATATATATATATATAAGTAAAATAAATCATTTGAAATTTCTATTTTGTTTTTATAAAACCCATGTACATCATTTTAGAAACCTAAGTAATATTTTACTCTCAAAATTGTTTTTATTTGCTTATATTAAAAATTAATTTTCATCACTTTTATATATTGAATATATAAAAATGTATTTCATATTTTATATAAAATTATCACATTATATAAAAAATTCAATTTCAAAATTAAGAGTAAAATTATGATTACTAAGATTAAATTTAATGACCATGATGATGGTAAAACTGTTATTTTTAAAGAATTATTTTATTAATACTGTGTAATTTTCATTTAATAAATTAAAATAATATATTTTGAATGTCTAATTTAATATTATTTTTAAACACATATATAATTATATTAACACTCATTTATTTGGTAACCAATGCTAAATAATATTAAGAATGCATAATGGTTAAAGTACCATTTTTTAAAATGTTATTTTTTATATATAAAATGGCTCAATTTAAAAGTTAATTTTCATTTATTTAGAAATTGAACTAAATTAAATTTAGGTTAAATTTAGGTTAATAACAACCAAATTTGGTATGAAGGGTTATTTTATATTTTTTATTAAAATATAAATTTCTTTGTTAAAAACTAGTAATCATGGTAAAAAAAAGGTGAAATAAAAAAACCTAAGAACAAATGACTTCCAACATATTTAAAAAATGTGTGGAAATAATTTTTTGTGATTTTCTAAACCAAATATCACACCACACTCTATTATTTCTAACTATTGGATTCTTTTACCCTTGAATAGTGTAATTATATCATTAAAAATTAAAAGGGTTGTCCCACCCTGAAACCTAAAAGAATAACATTGTCTTTTGCATATGTAACACACAACACCAAACTCAAACTACCCAGAAAATATATTTCTTTAAATTTAATCTATTTTATAGCTTCTAAAACATTCAACTCCGAGTCAAAATAAACCATAATATAGTATACTATTATAACCTAATATTTAAATTGGTGGGTAAAACTAGTACTAACTAAATATTGAAAAATGTTGTTATCTATTGATTATAAATAAAATAAGAATAATTTAAAAGAAAAATAAATGTTTTTTTGAAAAACACTGTGTTTTTTATAAAAGAAGGTTTAGTCGTACTTTGTACACATAATTTAAAATTAATTTTTACAAATTTTAGAGAAAAAAATTGGTAAAATGAAATTAATTTTTCAAATCAGAGTATAAAAATTATCTTGGGGAGAATTTTATTGATTTTTCTTGAATATTTTATTTTTCAATGAATAGTGATAAATATTGAGTTTTAATTGAAAACTACCTTTTCATTTAAATTATTTATAAAGTTAAATTATATTTTGAATTGGTTTGAAAGTAGGATTATTTCAATTATATATCTATTAATCCAATTTTTTTCATTGAAATAATTTTCATATTGAATTTTTATATAAAATCTTTGTGAACATTTGAACATTTTCTATTTGAAATCCTACTATCTCATCACGTCAACGAGATTAATTTAAAAATATATTTTCCCACTTTTTTGAATTGAACTTGGAAAAATGGATTCTATATTTAAAATAATAATAATTTATAATATATAAAAAATTTATCTTAATTTTTTTATCAAAATGAAGAGTAAAAATATAAAAAATTATTTACCATGGTTAAGGTAAAAATAGATTTACTGAGGGTTAAACTATAAAAGATAAGGGCAAAAATGACCTAAATGTTTTTCAAAAATATATTTTCTAGACACATTTATTAATTTTCATGTCTAATAATATATACCCTTGTGGTGTGTGAAAAACATCAGTGCACCTTTTTCTTTTCAAAAAATTATAGGTGTCACTCATCTCACTTATAAAAGGCCACCCCATATCCTCTCTTCTTCAAACCTTCAAACCATCTTGTTTCTACCAATAACTACCAAAAAACATTTTAAAATTATATCCAATAATCTTAGAATCCTCATTTTGGTCAGAAATCCATCCTAGGGAGGATTTTGGTGCTAACCTAAGGAGGTTAGTTGAACAAGAGGTATCATTCTTCCATGAGTGTTTTTATTTTATTTCTTCATACTCCTCCTTAATTTATTATTAAACCAAGATGATATAATAAAATCATTATATTGAATATACTATTGTTTTTTTATGTTAATTAAATTACCTAAAACCATCCTTGGTTCTATAAATGGGTCATGAAATCAAATTTTGTGTGTATGGTGGACTATCACCTCGCGAACCGATGTCATTCATTCTATTATAATTTATCACGGTTGGGTATTATGATGGATATAAAGTATATATATGATATTTATAACATAATTATACATTTATAGTCATTATTTCAAATATAAATCTTTAATTTCCATTTTGTATGGGATACGATATCATCACCTATGTGTATTGCTGACTACCGCCTCGTGAAGCGATGTGATTAATTTTTCACTAACTCTTTACATGGAAGGTAATAAGGAAACATTTAATGAAAAAATGATATATTAATAAAATAATTATTATATTCTGGACATATTTATTATTCTAAAAAGATAATATATATATATATATCATTTTATTTATTACTTTTTCACTTAATGAGAGATGATAACATCATTTGTGTACATGTGGACTACCACCTTCATGAGACTATGTGACTCTCTTTTCATCACCACACCACATAGATATATAAAGAAAAATATGGTATTTATGATATTATTATCATTTTTTAAGATAAAATATTACTTATCACCTTTCCATAATGATCATTGAATAATGGAAACATTACTCTTACGTACGTACAACCTACCGTCTCCATGATTGTAACGTACCTCATTTCTCAAAAACATACTTAATGATTGGTATTAGATGTATAATTGATGTATAAATAATATAATTATTTCATTATTATTATTATAGATATTATTTATTTATATAATAATCAAAACAACCATACCTTTCATGACAAATCATGAATGATAAAAAAACATTAGCACCCAGAATAATGAAAATAATGAAATATTTCTAACAAACAGGTCATAATATATTATAAAAAGATCATATTTTATATTATTAATATTAATATGGTTCTTTTATAAATTAATAACATTTTTAAAACCACTATATAGAAGGTTAAATCATATTCAACCAAAAGAAAATGTAAGGTATGGGACTTGATCTCAATTTATCTTCATTGAGACATATTATAATGTTATACACCTGAATTATATTTTATTTTTTTTATAAAACCCCTTTTACTTGTAATATAATGATTTGTTAATAATTCATGGTATTTTAAGTTTCAATTTTAATTATTTCGTCAAATGTTATTGGACTTTAAAATTAGCAAGTGGTAAATAATTTCATGACTCAATATCTTTTTAGTGGGTTTAATTACTTCATCGCTGAATTTGATATTCTAAGATTATGTGTGAAATTAATTTTGAATCTATATTGGTGTATTACCATTTATTTTGATTTAAATTTGATTTGCATAATATATATTTTGGTTAAAGATCACATCGATGTTTTGATCTTTTTAAGGGTTTACTTCACAATATCATTTTAATCAGGACTGTTTGTACTTTAATTTCCATTGAAGGAAGTTATTTAATCATTATTTAATGAACCATTTAATTTTATTATCCTCTGGTTATTCATGATCTCTTTAAATTAATATTACCAACTTTACACTCTTTGGTACCTAAAAATATTGAGAAAGTATTTTAATAAAATCTAACTTCATTTCTCTCTTCATTTGGAAAACCTTTTTCATCCAAAACCAATTTTTATAAAAAAAGAAAAAAAAGATTAACCCTTTTTAAAATTTAATTATTAAATAAATTTTTAACCATTTTTACTTTTAAAAAAAATTAAAAGTATTCTTTATGTCATTTTCAAAACAATTCTCATTTGTATTTAACCAAAAATGAAAAATCAATATTAGTTTTAACGTACTCATCATGTATGTAATTTCCTACTATCATGAACACTCAATGTCTTAAATATTATTTTATATGCTTAAATTATTATTTTAAAAAAATTATTTTTAATTAAAATGTAAACTGTTTGTTATAAAAATTAATTTTCAAAATGAAAATGATATTTTCATCAATAATGTTTTTAAAGATATTTTTATGGTATTGTTATTCATCAATGAAAACAACCCTTTAATCTTAATCCAATGGGTATATGTTAAATTGATACCATCCTTATTATTCTACTATATTTTTTATGATTATTTTGACTAAGGATTGTATTTACATTCACTTACTTGATTCATTTTTGTAGTCATTAACTTTCCCTTGAAATATTAACTTTCCTGTGATCATTGGACATTAAATTTACCCTAATTATCCATACCATTTATCATGGATATGTTTATTTATTAAACCAAAATGACTTCTAAATACTGTGTTTTAATTGAATGTTATTTATTTATCTGGGGAAATATTGATAAATATGTATTCTTAACTCAATGAAGATATTTTATGATAAGGCACATTGTTTATTAATTAAATCAATAATTTAGTATATAAGGAATGTTTTAGACCTTTAGTGATGGGTGGGGCCTAATATTATATATACCCCTGATTCATTGGTAGGTCATAAGAGAAAAATTAGTAAGATATTATTAAACGGGGTTTACCTATAGTTTTAAACCTTATTGTGGGTCTTGATGGTAGATTTATCATGATGCATGAGACATAGTGTCCAATAATTAATCATTTCTTTCATTAAAGATTTAGTTATTATAATCCATGATATTTTTACAATTATATTATCATCAGATGCATTTCATTATTACTTTATTGATTAAATGGAATGTATTTCAATTATTTACCTTTCTATATTGATTATTCCTTATCTTATCATGATATTCAAATTATTTAAATAGTGTGTGTGTTCAGTTATCTACCTTACCATATTGATTATGATTATTGATTCTTGATATATTTTGATGTACTTAAATCTTACTATGAATTTTAGCTTTCCATTATTTTGTTTCCTTTCCCCAGGAATCCATGAAGTGTACTATGATTTTTATTCAAGGATTTTCTAAAGGGAATAATGTTATTCTCAAAAAAAATTAATTTGTGTTTTTAAATTTAATATGGGAATCATTTATGCATATAGTTTACGAATATTACTAAACTATTCAGTCCTTCATGATGTGATTCCTTATATATTATTCAAATATAATAAAGTAGCCACCAACTCTAAGATATTGGGGTTGGGGTTGCTGCAGTTTGTATCAAAGGAAGTTTAGTTGAAACCTTGGGAACTAGATTTAGGAAAACATAGATTATGGATCATAACCCAATGATAGAATTTGAGGATAAGTAAATAAGAACATCATATAGTTTTGTTAAGTTATAGATTTTATGGTTTTTATTTGAAATAAATCATGTCCAAGATAATATAATTTGACATGGTTATGGCATAGAGGTGCCTAGGGGTAATAACTCTAAAAAGGGAATATTGGGCTTGACCTGATCATTACATGTTGAATGATAATGGGTCTCACTATGCAATTGATTTGATACTCTTGGGGGACTTTTTAAGGATGATACACATTTTTTATATAACATTATGAAGGATTTGAATAGATAATGACAAATAATTCCCTAGGTTAAACCTAAGGTGTCTTAAATTGAAAATAATGTGTCTCAAAGGAATAGTAAATTATTTTATGTGTGGAAAATAAGATCATTATGAAATGAATTTATGAGGAAAATTAAGATTATAATGGAATGAAATATATCTCATCCTAGGGATACATTTATAGTTATTTATATTAAATGTATAGAAACTAGGTATTATTCAAGTCAATTGCCTCTTATAAAGGTTAAAAACTTGACCAAGGAAGGACATATGTTGAAATAAAACAGATGAAGTATTTATGTATTGGGATTAAATAATTAAATTATTGATGTATTTTACCAATGATATTTTGGTTAAAAAATAATTAAATATATATGTATTCTGTTAAATTTTACCGTCATATTTGTATTCAATAAATTAAGAGTTATAGATATAACCATGGGTTTATTATTTTAAGATTGATCATAAGTTCAATAACCTAAACAACCCTTTCTAGGATTTATGTGATTAGAGTCTAACATGATTAAGGATATTTTTAGTCTAAGTGAGTATCTCAAGAGGGGGGTGAATTTAGTACCCAAGAAAAATTTCTATCCAAAACAAGTTTAAATAAAATTGCCAAAATAATTAAAATATCCCATTTAATCAAAATAGCATATCATTGTAAGTTCTGATATTTTAAAATATTTCTCAAATATTGATTAGTTATCACTTAAAACCATTATAAAAACTACTTTAACATTTGAAATAAATTTACTTTGTCAAAACCTTATATAAAAACTAATTAAGACTAACTATCAAAGTAGTGGTTTTTTATAGTTTAAAATAGATTCGGTTTAAATATTTGATAATAAACAAGACAAAACACAAAGTAAAATAAATACAAGAGGTTTATTATCAAGAAATGACCTAATAATCTCCACTTGGAAATCACCTGGTACCAAGAATATTATATAAAATAATATTGATACATAACCTAGATCGGGTGTACAACAATAAACCAGTTATCCAAGACACATATAGACCTCTTCCACAACAATTATGGGAATAAAAAAACACAATCCACATAGGGACCTCTTCCAAAACATGTTGGTAAATAAGGGTAAAAGTTATTGAGAAGAAATCTAGTATCTTCTAGCTAAATTATAGGAGATAGTTTGTATGTTTAATATATAGAATAAGCACACACTACACATATTGTAAAAAAATAAAAATATAGAGAAAATAAATATGTAAATAATATTGTTTTTCTCAGTCTGATGTTATTTGAATCTTGAGACTCCTTGGATATATCTTGAATAGGATCTTGAGTTCTGTTCTAAAAATCTCAATAAAATAGAGTGTTGTGAACTATTTTATTGTTATGATTATGGAAAGGAACAAAATGTTTGATGTGCTTAAAACTTCCACAATTGGTTACAGGTAAGAATGATTTGCGTAAGGAACACTTCACATCACTCCCTTATGATTTCAAATTGGTTATAGCTCTATTCAAATTTTTTTACATGTTTATATCAATATCTATTGCTACACTATGGAGTTTGATACATTATTTAAAATCCTTATACAAGAAGAATCATCCAGATCCTCTGCTCCTTATACTGAATGACTAGTACAAACATTAATGCTTTCCTGCAATAGTCTAAGAAAAACATTAAAATAACTCTAAGTATTAAATTAAATAATATAGACTTTAAAAATATTTAATTCAAATTAAATATAAATAGTTTCGGTGACTCTTCTAAATAGCGAGACAACTCTGGTGGTGACTTAGTCTAGCAGTGAGTTATGCCAACTATGGCTCATCTCAGTGGTGACATGTCTCAAAGATGGTTCATCCCAACACTTTTCCAAATTTCTTGGTGGTGGGTAAAGTATGATGGTAGGTTATCTCAACCCTTTTCCAAATTCTATGTTGACTATGTTTTAATGTTGAGTCATCCTCTGGTGGTTGTTCTTTTCAACACTTATCCAAATTTTCATCCTAGTGGTGACTCATCTATAACTATGGGTGTTTTCAACACTTTTTCAAATTTCTTCATTTCATAGGGAGTCACCCTATGGTGGTGGGTATTTCCTATATTTTTCCAAAATTCCTTCATGGAAGCTACTTATTTCTGACAGTGAGTCTTTCCCATACTTATCCATATTTTTATCTTGACGGTGACTCTTTTTCAATGTTGAGTCATTATTGGTGGTGATTAGAGCCTAAAGGTACGTCTTTCCAACAGTTATCCAAAATTATACCAATCTAAAATATAGGATAAACTACTTCAATAAAACATAAAACTCATTAATATCATAAAAACATGATTTGTTATCATTAAAACAAGGGTGATAGGCATCTCTCACTTTTTGATGATCACAAATAATGTAATTTTATAAACCATGTATAGAATAATGGTATCAAAGATATTAATTATCAAGTAGATATTATTAATGGAATAAATTGAAATTCATATGGTATTAAGGATAGTTAAATAGGAAATAGTATCAGATGTAATTAAAAATATAATACCAAAGAAAAGATTGTACCAAAGAAATAGCACTGTAAAAATAATAGAGAAATTTCTTAGAATCATTCTCTTCATTTTTCTATTTTCAAAAAGTAAAAATGAAATAGGAAATTAAAAGTACCAGAATAGGAATAATAAGATAATTTCCTTTAAAAAGGTCAATTGAAGTATAAACAAAACGATACAATAAAAAATTATTCAAAAAATCCCTATCAAATACTGAAAAGTATAATATCAACATTTTTTGGGAAGAGTGGAAGGATAAATTTTATCCTTTCCCTTCCCTTATTCAGAACCAGAAAATTCAACAGTTGAGGATGAGGTGATGAAAGGGATGGCTATAGGAATAATAGGTAGAGAATGTATAAGGAACAAACCTTAAAAATTACTTAATCTTGAGTTATTACAAGATTACATATTGAGGATGTTTTCAGGTTTAGAGTTTTTGAGAAATTGATCATAAATCATGCATTACATTCCACATTTAAACAAGGTGGTTACATTAAAGAAAATATTCACTTTTACCATCAAAGGAAACATATTTAAAACAAAACATGGATTCTTTCATGACACTTCCTCCACAATATCATCACATCATGTACCTTTCTCTTGACCTGTGAAAAACATTTCAAAAACTTGGGATGAGCATAAAAAGCTCAGTAAGGGATATGAAAGTACGAAATGAAAACATTAGTCCATGTATACATAAGAAATAATGAAATCATACTTTACTCATAAAACATAATCACTTTAACATACCTCATCAAATCATGAATAAATCATAGAAATCATAACACATAAAGCTAACTTGAGGAATTTATAACATTCTTACATAGGGAGTAACCCTCATGGTTACGTTTGGAATACCCATCACAGTATATTCCCTAAATCTCTTCTGATAAACCTTAAATTTTAACCCATTCGCGTTACCCAATGCATTGGACAGCTATATTGGGCTCACCTGCCCTTAGTTTATCACGGAACCACCTGTCTTCATAAACAATGCCAAAGAACCATAACATAATTGTATCACATAAAACATGCATATATGAAACATAACATTTCCACATTTCAATAACAAGATATCAATAACACATTGATATAATAAAAACACTATCAAAACCATTTTCAATAACAAAATAAAAGAAAAGTAAAACATGATATTTATTTTTCATTAAAAAAAGTTATGGCTTGTAGAGGAAGCCGAAACCCAAATAATGGTCATGGTGGCGGAGAAGTCATTGTCACCGCATACGTACGAAAAAAAAACATTCCCTTTTTTTGTTTAATAAACTCTTTGTATAAAAAATATTCCTTTTGAATAAATGTAAAAGTAAAAGGGGGTTATACAACATAGAAAAGAAAATTGTGTATAAAACAAAATATGCCTCAATGAAAGGAGATTGAGATGAATTCCCTTACCACGAGTCCGAATTGACTCGATCATTCTTTAACCTCCTGAATAATAAACTTGAGTTAATTTCTACTTTATTAAGAACCTTTTTCAAGTTAATTATTCATTTATATATCTCTTATTACCATGTTATGAACACTATGTAATTATTTATGATATTAATGGTCGTTTTGTCGATCATTGGTACATGAGTCAAAAATAAACTCTTTATAATTACAAGTTGTTCCTGTATCCATTATATCCAGAATTATATTCATGATTTATATATCATATATATCATATATTTTTAGTATATACATGAATTTATAATATTACATAACATTTAGAGGTAAGAAATGAAATGCACCGTTCATGGAGACGGTAAGCCGTACGTACGCATGAACACTACTTTCATTTATATTTCATATTTTATGGAATGAAATCGTAATGATATAAACGTATATTATAATTCCAGTATAATATCATATATAATACCAGTAACTCCATCCTTTATACGTCCCACATATGGCATTAACGAATCAAATCACTTTGAGGGGGCGGTAGTATGCACTTCCTAAAATGAAGATATTGCATTTACCCATAATGGAAACCTTAAAGGTATTCCATAAATGAAAAATACATAAGCTTAAGGAAAAAATAAACATATTATATATCATATATAAATATAGTGACATCTTAATGTCCACCTTTGAAGGTGTTAGAAGAATATTGAGCAATCATCATTTCCTGAGACAGGAATTCACCATCCACGGAAACAGTATGCTCTTTAACCATTAGATGTAGGTGTGTGTAAGAGTAGCTCGAACACTTCTTATAAAAAAATTATAGTATATTTAAGATACTGGTTTTGTTACAAAATAAATGAATAAAAAGAGTTTAGGGGGTTGGAGAATCAAAATAAAACAAAATAACATTAGAGAAGTCTTTACCTTTAAATTGGGTAACTCCTCTTGGTGTGAACCAAAAGGGTTTCTTGAAGAGATTTCTGCCTGAGGTAATTCTTCTAAGAAGAAGAGAGGGATTTATAGAGATAAAATGAGTAGAGCTTGGCCGAGCCAATGGCTTGAGAGGTGTCTGTAAATAGGTAGATTTGGGGGCCTTTTATAAGAGGAGAGGAGGGGCACTCTTGGAAAGTCAAGAAATGTTACTTTATTTTAAAATGATTTTCGGATTTTAAAGGTCCCACATTGATATATTTTGAGGATAAGGTGATAAGGGTTTGAAATATACTCATAAAATAGGTCTTTGACAAGTGTAAGTCATAGATATTACATTATATTTTCATTTTATTTAAATCGTTCATTAATGAGATAATCGCTGCATCATCATGATGTCATAAATAATTTAATTTATATAATGTCTAAAAATTATAAAAAAATACTATGATGTAGGAAATATTTTTTATCTTTCAAATGACTATTTATATTCCAATATATAATTTATGTAGAAAAAATTAAAAATGTTTTACTCAGGTGATAAATTCATTAGTGATATTCTGCTTTCTTTAAAAATAAAAAGATAAAGTGTCACTTTCACCCAAAAGTGATTCCATGGGGTCCCTAAGTTTGGAACAAGGCATCCCATGGTCGGACATGACAGAAACAGTAGCATTATGACACATTTGGGGTCATTTTATATTATTATGATATTATTTTTTTATCCTTAACTACCAGATTACTAATTAATCAAGATAATTAAAGTTAATTACCATTGTTACTATTCATAACGTCCAAAAACAAAAGAGTATTAATTACATAATTTGGGAATTCTGATTCCAAATATGGAATCCATTTTACCAAATTCCAAACATAAAAATTGCAATAATGAATTTAAAAATAATTCCCGTTGTCAAAATAAATAGCGGGTTTTTTTGAAACAGTATCTATGAAAAGTTTGGCACTAGTTTATGCCTAATTCCAAAGTGAAATTAAATATAATGAAAAACATGGATTAAATGGTAAAAATATATTATAATTAAATTTTAAAAAAAATTAAAAAGATAATCTAACCATATAATTAAATTAGATGAAAAATCAGTTTTGATGTAAAATACAGTATTTTTCACTATTTATTAAAAAAATGAACATGGTCAGAAAACTACCAAAAATTAACCCAAGGTAAATTTAAATGTCCTAATAATAAATAATAACTTTATTTTGACAAATAGATCTTATAAAATTGTCAAAAGAAATATTTAAAAATGGTTCACCATCAAAAGGTGTCCAAACAATCTTTTAAAAATATTAGTGTATTCCATTCTTAAGATTGGATTTATTCTCATTTTAAGCCTCTAAAACACTATATAATTCATAAATAGACATAGATAAGAATATATATTATTCATTACTTACTTGGGATGTTACATCCTTCCCCCCTTTAGAAAATTGTGTCCCTGCAATTTATTTACTTATCAAATAAGTGGGGGTATTTATCCCTCATTGCATTTTCCGATTCCCATGTTTCCACTTCAATCATGTGGTTTTTCCACAAAACCTTTACTTGATGAATCACCTTATTCTGCAATACTTGATCCCTATAGTCAAGAATTTGGACCGGTTGTTCCTCATAAGATAGTTTTTATTCCAGCTGAACTACCTCTCGACCCAAAACATGAGATGGATCTGGCTTGTACTTCCATAACATTGAAACATGAAAAACATTGTGTACCTAAGATAAATTCAGAGGTAAAGACACTCGGTATGAAACAGATCCAACGCTCCCTAGAATTTCATATGGTCCAAAGAACCTTGGACTCAGCTTTCCTTTCTTAACAAATCACATCACACTTTTCCATGGTGATACTTTGAGAAAAACATGATCACCTACCTCAAAAGAGAGATCCTTCTTCTTGTTGTCTGCATAACTCTTCTGCTTGCTCTGAGCTGTTCTCATGTGTCTCTGTATCTGTTGAACTTTTTCTGCCAACTCTTCTACCAATTCTAATCCCATCAACTTCCTTTCACCCACTTCATCCCAGAAAACTGGAGTTCGACACCGCTTCCCATATAATGCCTCAAATGGTGCCATATGTATACTGGAATGAAAAATGTTTTTATAAGAAAACTCAACCAAAGAAATATGTTGGTCCCAACATCCCTGATAATCCATTGAACAAGCACGTATCATATCCTCCAAAGTCTGAATTGTTCGTTCTGACTGCCCATCTGATTGAGGATGAAAAGCTGTACTAAAATTTAAATCAGTACCCAATGACTTCTAAAGGCCTTTCCGAAATTTAGACGTGAACCTAGGATCACGATCATAAACAATGGAGATAGGAACTCCATGTAATCTGACTATCTCTTTAAAATACAAACGGGAAATTTGATCTAGGGAAAAATTATCTTTTATAGCAAGGAAGTGAGCAGATTTAGTCAAGCGATCAAAAATAACCCAGATTGCATTATTACCTCAAGGTTTCTTCAGAAATCCCACAACAAATTCTATGGATATATTCTCCCATTTATATTATGGTACTGGTAATGGTTGAAGAATCCCTTTCAGTAACTTCCACTCTACTTTAACCTTTTGACAAGTCAAAAAATTCACAGTAAAATCAGTAATATCTCTTTTCATTTTGTCCCACCAGTAATACTCCCGAAGATCTTTATACATCTTAGCACTTCCTGGATGAACTGAAAACAGAGAACTATGAGCTTCACATAACAACTCTCTCTTCAACTGTGAATCACAAGGCACACACAATCTCTTCCCAAATCTTATAACACAATCATTATCAATGTTGAATTCAGGCAACATACCCTTCTGAACCAGCTCTACCTTTTTCTTCAACTCACAGTCTTGAATCTGTGCTTACATAATTCTGTATGATATAGAAGATTTCACTGATACCTGGAACAAAACAGAAGGACATCCTACACCAAAAATTTCTCGGCCAAAGTTCATCAAATCCTTAACCAAAGTATCACGTTCCAAACGCAGCATTGTTAATGAAGAATTACTTTTTCGACTCAAAGCATCTGCCAATTTTTTTGATTTTCATGGATGGTAATGAATTGTACAATCATAATCCTTGATTAATTCTTTCCATATCCTCTGTATCATGTACAATTCTTTCTGAGTGAATATATAATTTAAAATTTTGTGATCAGTATATATTTCACACTTTACACCATACAAATGATGCCTCCAAATTTTTAAAGCGAAAAAAAACATCAGCTAATTCCAAATCATGTGTAGGGTAATTTACCTCATTAATTTTCAACTAACGTGAAGCATAAGCAACTACCTGATCATTCTGCATTAGGACGCAACTAAGTCCTTTCAATGAAGCATCATTTTAGATAACAAACCACCCATTCCTGGAAGGTAGTGCCAAAACTGGAGCATTCACCAATCTTCTTTTCAATTCTTGAAAATAATCATCACATTTTTTTTTCCAAATAAACTTAACACCCTTCTGAGTTAGCTTATTCATTGGACTAGATAACCAGGAAACATTTCTAACAAACCTTCGGTAATATCCTGCCAAACGAAGGAAGCTATGAATCTCAGTTACATTTTTGGGTCTTGGCCATTCTTCCACAACCTTTGTTGTTGCAGGATCTACAGTTATCCCATCTTTAGAAACAATGTGACCAAGGAAAGAAATTTGTTGCAACCAGAACTCACACTTGATGAATTTCCCGTACAATTTTTTTTCTTTTAAGGTTTTCAAAATAACCCTTAAATGAATTTCATGCTCCTCTTTAATTTTAGAAAACAACAAAATATCATCAATGAAAAAAACAACAAACGTATCCAAGAAATCATGGAAAATTCTATTCATAAGGTCCATGAATACAGCATGGGCATTGGTTAGCCCAAAAGGCATAACTACAAATTCATAATGGCCATATCTTGTATGAAACACGGTCTTCATAATATCTTCTTCGTTTACCTCCAACTATTGGTACCCTGATCTTAGGTCAATCTTTGAAAAATACTGAGCTCCTTGGAGCTGATCAAACAAATCATCGATATGAGGCAAATGATATTTGTTCTTAACAATGATGTTATTGAAGGCTCTATAATCAATGCAAAGTCTCATTGAACCATCTTTGTTTTTAACAAATAAAACAGGAGCACCCCATGGTGATGTGCTAGGTCGAATGAAACCTTTCTCTAATAAATCTTGCAATTACTTCTTTAACTCTAAAAGTTCAATTTGATCCATTCGATAAGGGGGTTTTGAAATTGGATTAGCATCAGGAACTAAGTCAACAGTAAATTCAACTTCCCGATCTGGTACTATTCTAGGCAACTCATCCGGAAAAACATCAGGATACTCATTTACCACTGGCACATCATTAATCTGAACAGTTCCTTTTTTTCCACAATATGTGCAAGGTAACATTCATTCCCATATTTTACAAGTTTCCCAGCCTCTTGATATGTTATCAATAGTAAGGGTTCATTCTTGTACAAAAACTGAAAGTCTTTCTAAAAATAAGCTTCTTTATCTCTAAAATCAATCTTAGCATGGTAAACAGAGATCCAATCCATACCCTGGATAACATAAAACTCTACTAGAGGTAAAACAATAAGGATTGCAAGTAGGTTCTTTCCACGGATACAGATAGAAAAGATTCATATAAATTCTTTTTGCCTCAACATTTACCCTAGGTGTTTTTACCACAAGTTCAGGAGTCATTTATTGAGATGGTATTCCCATTTTACTAGAAAAGTTTTCAGAGATGAAATAATGTGTAGAACCTGAATCAAACAAAAAACTGGTATAATCTTAAAAACAAAGTACCTGATACCACTTCATTTGATGGACCAACATCTGCTGAAGTAGTTCCAAAGGATTTCACCACCCCTTTCTTCATGTAGTATAACTACTTCCTATCACTCGAGCTCTTTTTCCGACACTCGTTTTCATAGTGACCCATCTCATTGCACTTAAAACATTTCAATAATTGTAAATCAAATTTGGTCTTACCATCACCCTACTCTTTTTCAATGCAATCATGAGCCTTATGTCCCATCTTACCACATCAGTAGCACTTTCCAAAATTCAGAAGACATTCCCCAGCATTCCTTTTACCACATTTATCGCAAACTAGAAACTTTGTTTTCTTACCATCAGACCTTTTTGAAGAATTTTTCCCTTTCTCCTACCACCTTGGTCTCTTCTTCTATTGGTTGTTATAGGATACTTGATCATCGAAAAACTCCATTTCCACCTTCTCAGCACATAGAACAAGATTTTCATAAATTTTTAACTCATGAGAATCTAATTCCCTTCAATATTTTGGCTTTAATCCTGAGTAAAAATGATTGATTTTACTATCAAGGTCTTGGATAAAATTTGGAGCATACCTTTCCAATCGAGTGAACCTCTCTTCATAAGGAGCCATTGAGTCGTCCTCTTGCCTCAATTCCAAGAATTTGTTTTCCATCCTAAGTCAAACAGCCTTTGGAAAATACTTCTCAAGAAACATACCTTTGAATTCATCCCTGTCGAGAGCATCAATTTCATCAGCGTCCATGATATTTTTAACCATCGACCACCACTAATCTGCTTCACCCCCCAAAAGGTAAATAGAAAGACCAACCTTTTGATTATCTGAGCACCCCATGACATTGAAAATCTTCTCCAGTGCTTTAATCCACCCTTAAGCCAACACAAGGTCAGATGATCCTCTGAATGATGGGGGATGTTGCATCATGAAATGTTCCACCACTGACATATTCCTCTGCTTTGATTTGGCTGATCTCATGCATGGATACCACCACCATTTATCACTTGAGTCAACTATGCCATTACTGCAACAAACTGTTCATTTCCAATTCCGACCATCTCAGGATACTAATTCGGAATGTGATTTCCTCTTGTATGCCTTCCTAGCACTGTTTCCATGTTTCCTCTGTGGAAAACCATTCTGAACAAACATGTCTTAGATGAAGCAACATAGTAATCTTCAAATGCTATATCATTTCAATTTTTCCATAAAAATGAATATTTTTGGATAATCATTTAAAAGAATTATAACTCCTAAAGTTATCTAAACTGACCTCTGATACCAACTATAAGGCCCCAGCCTTAAACATTACTTAATATTGAGTTAATACAAGATTACACATTGAGGATCTTTTTAGGTTTAGAGTTTTAGATAATTAGATCATAAATCATGCATTACATTCCACATTTAAACAAGGTGGTTACATTAAAGACTATATTCACTTTTCCCATCAAAGGAAACATATTTAAAACAAAACATGGATTCTTTCATGACACTTCCTTCACACTATCATCACATCATGTACCTTTCCCTTGACCTATAAAAAACATTTCTAAAACTTGGGATGAGCATAAAAATCTCAGTAAGGGATATGAAAGTATGAAATGAAAACATTAGTCCATGTATACATAAGAATTAATGAAATCATACTTTACTCATAAAACATAATAACTTTAACATACCTCATCAAATAATGAATAAATAATAAAAACCATAAAACATAAAGTTAACTTGAGGAATTCATAACATTCTTACGTAGGGATTAACCCTCATGTTTACGTTTGGAATACCCATCACAGTATATTACCTAAATCTCTTCAGAGAAACCTTAACATTTAACCCCTTCGCATTACCCAATGCATTGGAGAGCTATATCAGGCTCACCTACCCTTAGTTTATCATGGAACCACCCATCTTCATAAACAATCCCCAAGAACCATAACATAATTTTATCACATAAAATATGCATAAAGGAAACATAACATTTCCACATTTCAATCACAAGATATCAATAACATATTGATATAATAAAAACACTATCAAAATCGTTTTAAATACCAAAATAAAAGAAAATTAAAATATGGTATTTATTTTTCATTACAAAAATTTATGGATTGTAAATGAAGTCGAAACTCAAATAATGGTCACGATAGCGGAGAAGTCGTTGTCGCCGCATACGTACAACAAAAAAAACATTCCCTTTTTTCATTTAGTAAACGCTTCGTATAAAAAATATTCCTTTTGAATAAATGTAAAATAAAAAGGGTTTTATACACCGTATAAAATAAAGTTGTGTATAAACCAAAATATGCCTCAATGAATGGAGATTGAGACGAAGTCCCTTACCTTGGGTCCGACTTGACTCGATCGTTCTTTAACCTCCTGAATAATAAATTTGAGTTAATTTATACTTTCTTAAGAACCTTTTTAAAGTTTATTATTCCTTTTTATATCACTTATTACCATGTTATGAACACTATGTAATTATTTAAGTTAATAATGGCCTTTTTTCGATCATTGGTACTCGAGTCAAAAATAAACTCTTTATAATTACAAGTTGTTCATGTATCCATTATATCCAGAGTTATATTCCTGATGTAGATATCATATATGTCATATATATCCGGTATATACATGCATTTATAATATTACATAACATTTAGAGGTCAGAAATGAAATGCACCATTCATGGAGACGGTAAGTCATACGTACGCATGAACGCTACTTTCATTTATATTTCGTGTTTTATGGAATAGAATCATAATGATATAAAGTTATATTATAATTCCAGTATAATATCATATATAATATCATTAACTCCATCCTTTATACATCCCACATATGGAATTAACGAATCAAATCACTTTGAGGGGGCGGTAGTCCGCACTTCCTAAAATGAAGATATCGCATTTACCCATAATGGAAACCATAATGGTATGACATAAATGAAAAATACAGAAGCTTAAGGAAAACATAAACATATTATATATCATATATAAATATAGTGACATCTTAATGGCCACCTTTGAAGTTGTTATAAGAATATTAATCAATCATCGTTTTTTGAGGCAGAAATTCGCTATCCACGGAAACAGTATTCTCTTTAACCATTAAATGTAGGTGTGTGTAAGTGTAGCTCGAATAATTCATATAACAAAATCCTAGTTTATTGAAGATACTTTTTATGTTAAAAAATAAATTAATAAAAATATTTTAGGGGTTTGGAGAAGCAAAATAAACAAAAGAACATTAGAGAAGCCTTTACCTTTAAATTGGGTAACTCCTCTTGGTTTGAACCAAAAAGGTTTCTTGAAGAACTTTCTGCCTAAGGTAAGGCTTCTAGGATGAATATAGAATTTTGGGGAGATAAAATGATCAGATATTTTCCAAGATAATGGCTTGAGCGGTGTGTGTAAAGAGGTAGAGGTGGGGGCCTTTTATAATAGGAGAGGAAGGGCACTCTTGTAAAGTCAAGAAATGCTACTTTATTTTAAATTGATTTTCAGATTTTAAAGGTCCCAAATTGAAATATTTCAATTATAAGGTGATAAGGGTTCTAAATATACTCATCCAATAGGTCTTTGACAAGTTTATGTCTTAGATCTTACATTATATTTTCATTTTATTTAAATTGTTCATTAATGAGATAATCGCTGCATCATCATGATGTCATAAATAATTTAATTTATATAATGTCTAAAAATTATAAAAAAAATACTATGATGTAGGAAATATTTTTATATTTCAAATGACTATTTATATTCCAATATATATTTTATTTAGAAAAAATTAAAAATGGTTTACTCAGGTGATACATTCTTCAGTGATATTCTCCTTTCTTTAAAAATAAAAAGATAAAGTGTCACTTTCACCCAAAAGTGATTCCATGGGGTCCCTAAGTTTGGCACAAGGCATTCCATGGTCGTCCATGACACAACCAGTAGAATTAGGACACATTTTGGGGTCATTTTTTATTATTATGATATTATTTTATTATCCTTAACTACCTGATTACTAATTAATCAAGATAATTAAAGATAATTACCGTCGTTACTATTCATAATGTCAAAAAAAAGAGTCTTAATTACATAATTTGGAACTTCTGATTCCAAATATGGAATCCATTTTACCAAATTACAAACATATAAACTGAAATAATGAATTTAAAAATAATTATTGTTTTCAAAACAAATAGCGGGTTTTTTTGAAACAATATCTATGAAAAGTTTAACACTTGTTTATGCCCAATTCCAAAGTGAATTTAATCCTAAGGAACACCATTGGATTAAATGGTAAAAATATATTATAATTAAACATTAAAAAAAATTAAAAAGATAATCTAACCATATAATTAAATTAGATGAAAAAGCAGTTTTGATGTAAAATGCAGTATTTTCACTATTCATTAAAAAATGAACATGGTCAGAAATATACCAAAAATTAACCCAAGGTAAATTTCAATGTCCCAATCCTAAATAATAAGTTTATTTTTAAAAATAGAGCTTATAAAATTGTCAAAATATATATTTAAAAATGGTTCTTCATCAAAAGGTGGAAAAACAATCTTTTAAAAATATTAGTGTATTCCATGCTTAAGATTGGATTTATTCTCATTTTAAGCCTCTAAAACACCATATAATTCATAAATAGACATATATAAGAATATATATTATTAATTACTTACTTTGGATGTTAAATAATGAGTCTCTCTAATAAATATAGGCCCAAGATTCTTGACTACATCTTTGATAGCCACACTAAAGGGCTATAAATGAGTAGTTAAGGGGGAATTTCACTACTAGAAAATGGACCTATCCACACGGTTTTCCCCAAAATTGTGGTGATAGGTACCCCTATACCAACAGTTGTTTAAAACTATGGTAATAGGTCACTTTTAAATACCTATAACCACTATTTTCCAAAACCGTGGGTATAGGGGGTCTATCCCCACGGTTTTCCAAAACCGTGGGGATAGTTCCTGAAAATTCACCTACACCCACGGTTTTCAAAAAAAAGTGGGTATAGGGGTACCTATCCCCATGGTTTTCCCCAAAACAATGGGGAGAGGTCTGGGCTAAAATATGTATACCCATGGTTATGAATAATTGTGGGTATAGGTTTCTCGTGTGTGTGCGGTTAAAAAAAATCCCCACGGGAAGGAATTTTTTTTGGCGGGAGTCCTATACCCACGGTTCTTCCCACTATACCTATGATTTATATAACAATATTTAACTATATATATATATATACTCACATAGGTGATGTTAGGGTCGTGGTTAGACGCTGTGTTTGCAGTGAAGAGGTTCTGGGATCGAAACCTGCCTCCTGGATTATTTTAGGATTTATACCCACCGTTTTGAAACTGTGGGTAAAAGCCTTTGACACAGTGGAAATTGGGTATGTTTCATTGACACTGTGGTAGAACACCTATACACATAGTTTTGGAAAACCGTGGGTATAGGCTGGGGACCTATACCGACACCTTTCCAGCCCATGGTTCCCAAAACCGTGGGTATAGGCTATAACCACAGTTTTGGGGGCTATACCCAGGGTTTTGAACCATGGGTATAGGCCATTTTTTTAGTAGTGTTTGGATCTCTAGTGAAACCTAGTCTAAAGAACTCTAGAGCATAAGCTAGAGGGGTGAGATGTGTAGTAACTAAAATGTCATCCTAAGCCACCACTACAGTTCTAGAAATATGAAAAAACAATTTCATCAAATTTATGAAGTCCATGATAATGTTTCCACCCCTTTCCATAGCACTAAAGAATTAATTTTTCTATTCAATGAATAGATTTAGCACTAGATTCGTTAATTTCAATTGATTCAGTTGTTCTTTAAAATCTTGAGTTATTGGAGGCATTCTGAGGTTCTTAGTCAGAAACCTAAAATGAGAGTTGAGTTAATGCTTTGTATAAATCCAAGAAAGATAATACGTTATAGCCTTTTTTATTTTCTCTCTATAATATTTAATATCCTTCATATAATCTATATCCATCATATTCACATGATCACTATTGTATCTGATTTTCCTCAAACTTTTCGAAGGAAGGTCTGGTACATCACCTGAAGCAGCATGAAGCTCTTCTTTAAAAATTGTTCTGATCAAATCAAAATCAAGATAAAGAGGGGGAGAATTTGAAGTAGAATTGATATAAGAAATATTTTCTACCATCTCTAGAAAAGAATACATAGAGTCTTCAAAGTAATATCTCATCTCATCCACTATATATTTCAAAGACTCCAACTCATTGACTAACCTCTTATTCTCTGTTTTAACTTCATGAATGTCATGTATAATTTTTGGCTAAATATGATGTATCACTAGCTCAAACAGATAAATTTCATCTTTCTCACTCAACTTAGTGACTTGAGGTTCTTTATTCTACAATATAAAACAAAAAAAAAGAGTATATTTACAATGAAGGATTTTAAGATAGACATAGAGATAGAATCAACTAGTACTAAAGCAACAATAAGTGTTCGAGAGGATGTAGATGAAATATTAGGTGAAGGTACATTAATATAAAACCTCTGTAACCCTCATAAAATATCAATAAGTTCTGCCAATGATCCCTTATGATCCATTTCTTTATTAATAACAGGTCTCTTATCATCTGAATCTAAGTATTCCAGACCAAGGCTGACATACCCTGGAAACTTATCTCATTCCTCGAGAACTAGATCCATCAATATGATAGAAGGTTTACCATAGGTCATAACAACTATAATTTATATAGCTATATACTCAACAATGATAGGTACAACATTTATCTACTCTTCATAATGATGCACAATAGTTTTATACTTAACAAAAGTAGGCTCAACCTCCATATTCTCATCAACTGAATGTTCAAAAATTGTTTGGTCAGTAACCTTTTGCATGTCAGTTTTAGGAAAACTAAGGTCTCCATAAATAACAGTATCAATAGGGTCACTATCTAGACTTTGGTATTTCTCCCTCTCAGCTAATCATTTTTTATTATCTATAGCAGCTCTATCCATACCTTGAACTAAGGTGGGTCTCTCTTCAAATCTAAGTACAACATAAAATCTTAGAGAAGAGACAAGTGATTGAGGAATCTCAACATCCTTAGCTCTAATGAATCCATTGTGACCATCATGATCAGAAACTCAATCATTATCATCTCCACCTATATTCCCATCTCTATTTCCATCTCCATTTCCATTTTCATCTCCATTTTCCTCATCTTATCCTCCTTATTCTTCTTCATTGTAATCTTCATCTTTATCACCATTCTCACCACTTCTATTTTCTTCAGAATATTTATATGTTCTTTTGAATTTTTCTTCACCAGAAACTTTGGTTTCTTCCTCTTCACTTCATTCTTTTAAGAGAGTCTCTCAGAAAGGGAGAGATCTGGGTGGCCTAGGAGCTCAATAAGTAATGGATTGTGAGCTCTGAGGCAGATCTAGGTCACTACATTCATCCACTTACAACTCCTTATCCACACCACCGGAGGAAATATCATCCTCTAATTCCTCATATTAATACTCAACCACCTCATCAGGAACTAAGACATGATCCAGAATATTCCTCGTTCTAGTTGGATGATCAACTGGATTGATGTATTCATAAAGCCTTCCACTATTATCAACCCATTGTTTCTTCTAGGGGTTCCAAATAATATTTATCCTTTTTCAAATGACTCTTATAATGAAAAAATCTCCACACTTAACTATGGTTTCTTCTCCTTCATTGGCTAATCCCTTGTCCTCTAGAATGGATGAAACAAACTTGGGATAAATAAGGGAGTTTGATCTAGAATATTTCTTGCACATATCCATCATGTGAACCATCATATATATACATATATTTATATTTTATCCTATATTCATAAGGAAAAGCATATAAATATATTGATGCCTCATTATGGATAAATTACCTTTCCTTGAGCACAACATATTTTGGATAATCTTGGAATGTATATGGAATTCACCATTAATATTAGCAGCATCTGTTCTTCTCACTATCCCATCTCTAATTAATTCTTCAAAGTCATCCTCATAAACAAATGTATCATTATCAATTAGAAAATTTCCTTCATATTTTGTAGATACAACTTTTTGAGGAACCTTCTAACATATTTACCATTATCTTGAAGAGAAAAAAACATTGCACCCATTTATTCTAATTCTAACCCAGTCTTTATCCTCTTTAAAAGTGAACTCAATAAACTAATAAAATTAGTGTACTAACCTAGGATATAATGGTCTCTCTTTGGAATAAAATCATTATATCCATCCCTAGTATTTTGTAAATTTGAACACTAATGAATTTATCGACATCAACCATTCATCATGAAATTATTTTTCAGGAACCATAACTCACTTCACAAGATCCAGGTTTACTGGCTCCACTGTATATGTAAAACTTGACTCTCCTTTCTACTTCTTTGAAGGATTTGACTCGTCTTGAGAATATTTAGAGGCTTTATTGACTCTAACCATGTTGATTAGCTTATAATGTTTAGGTGAAGGTGAGGGAAGGTCATCAGTTGGGAGATAATGGTTCACAATGAGGTTTGAGAGTAAGGAGAAAGGAAGTAAGAGCATTGAAATTAGATGAATGCCTTACTCATATCATTTAGGTATTTAGGAATTTGTAAAATTAAAATCAAAATAAAATTTGAATTAAAATAAAAAATTTAAATAAATAAATAACCTGAAAATATAAATTAGAAATGGTGTCTTAAGAACCAATGGTGGGTAAACACAATAGTGGGTAAAACTCAAATGTGGGTAAAACTCCAACGGTGGGTAAAACTCCAATAGTGGGTAAAACTATAATGGTGAGTAAAACTATAATGGTGAGTAAACCTTCAATGGTGGGTAAAACTCCAACGGTGGGTAAAGAACCAATGGTGGGTCTCAAAAAATTAATCTTAACTGAAATTAACCATGCCTAATTCATGGTTCATGTAGTTCATTCTCCCTTAATTTAAAGTCTTAGTGAAAATATCAGCAATATGATGTTCAGTTCCAATGTATTCAAGAGTTATATCACCCTTTTGAAAATGATATCTCAAAAATTGATGTCTTGCATAAATTTTTTTTTTGTTTTAGAGTGAGATAAATGGTTCTTAGAAATATTTATAGCACTTGTGTTATCCAAATTTATAGGAAAATGTTGTAATTAATATCCATAGTCTAGAAACATGTGTTTCATTCATAAAATTTGTGCAAATCATCTACCCGTATCTATATATTCATCTTCATTAGTATAAATTGAATCCAAATTTGGTTTCTTACTAAACCAAGAAACTAGATAATTGACTAAAAGGTGACATGTTCCATAGGTGATTTTTATATCTAACTTTCAACCACAAAAATCCTCATCTAAATGAATAACTAGAACAAATGATTGACCCTTAAGATAAAACAATCCTAAATTGATTGTATACTTTTGGTATTTAAAATTCTTTTTATAGAAAAAAAGTGTGACTCTTTTGGGTTTTCTGGAAAATGATCACACACACACACTAAACATAATGTTAGTTCGGCTAGTAGTTAAGAAGAGAAGATGTCCAATCATGCCTCTATAAGTTGTTTTATCTACTAATTTATCTTCTTCATCAAGATCAAATTTATAGGTGGTACTCATAGGAGTTTCAATACTCTTAGTGTTATCGAAATTAAAAAGTTTTAAAATGTCTTTAGTATATTTACTTTGATTTAAAATATATTATTATTTATTTTGAAAATTTTTAAAACCAATAAATAATTTTATTTCACCCATTAAACTCATTTCAAATTCATTTTGAATAATTTTTTAAAAATCAGTACATAAATAATTTTTATAGGATCCAAAAATAATATCATCTATATATATTTGAACAACTAAAAAATCTTTTGAAATTATTTTTATAAATAGGGCTGGATCATCTATGCCTTTTGAAAATCCTTTTGAAAAGAGATAACCATGTAATTCCAATATCTTGGATATTATTTCAAACTATATGAATATTTCTTAACATAAAAATGAAATTTAGAAAATGAGGGTTTTGAAATAAATGGGGTTGTTCAAAAAAAAAACATACTCAATTATATACATGTTCAGTATTTCACTTGTAACATCTATTTGATATAGTTTTAAATCTATATGTGCTGCATAGGCAAGAATTATTCTAATGGCCTCAATTATGGATACAGGTAAAAAGGTATATTCATATTCTATACCATTTTCTTGACTATACCCTTATACAACTATTATTTCCTTATTCTTCATTATTTTTCCTGATTTATCAAACTTTTTTAGACACCCATTTAGTGTCTATATTCAAGGTTTCTTTGGGTATATCAATAATTTACCAAAATTTATTTCTTTAAAATTGATTAAGAACTTATTACATATTCATTACCTATAATTCATCATTAATTTCATTAGTGATGTTCTTAGGTTCAAGTTATGACAAGAAATCTTGATGTTAAACCTGTTTTATTATAGAATATCTAGTATGTGTACCTCTATCTAAGTCTCCAACAATATCAACTAAAGGATGGTATTTAAGAGTCATAATGGTTCTAAAAATAGAAGGGATTTTTACCTCATGGGATTCCATAGGTTCATGTTCAGAAAGTTCCTTAAAACTGGGTGATTTTTCTGCATATTTCATAGCAGAATCAAAAGATTTTAAATTTATTTTCATCGTGGATAAATCATCCTCAAGGTTTTATAATGGAGTCTTAGGTTTATGTGGATCTGTCTCATCAAACTTGACATGAACAGATTCCTCCACAAACATAGTTCTTTTGTTAAAAAATCTATATGATTTAGTAGAAGTATAATAACCAAGGAAAATTCCATCATAACACCTAGAGGAAAACTTGTCAAAATTATACTTAGTTTTAATAATAAATACTTTACAATTAAAATATATAAATTAATTAACCACAGGCTTTTGACTATTTCAAAGTTCAAAGGGTTTTTCTTCAACATAGGTCTAATTAATACTCTATTTATTATATAGTAGGTTTTTTCAAAGAATCTTCCCAAAAATAGATAGGTAATTCATATTCATTAAGAATAGCCTAAGATATCTCTTAAAGAAAAAGGATTCAAAGTATTTATTTTCAAAATCATGGACATGGTAACTTATTAAGTAATTAATTAAAATTCCATTTAGTTTTCCTACATATTTAATGTACTTGGTAAAATAATAATATGCTTCACTCATGTGAGCTAAAAATATTAACCAATTATACCTAGAAAATTCATCTATAAATAAATATGTATAGTGTTTTCCATTTAAACTATAATATCTAGATAGTCCAAACAATTCCATGTGAACCAACTCAAATAGTTGAGAAGTTGAAACTTATTTCATTAATTTAAAATATATTTTGTGTTGTTTCCCTTTTTCATAGGGGTTACTGGCTTTATCATTTGGGAATTCAAGTTTAGGTAGATCCCTAACTAACCCTTTCCTCGTATGATTTTTAAGTGAGTGAATATTACACTATCCTAGTCTCCTATGCCCAATCCAATATTCTCTATGAAAGGAAATTAATCAAGAAATGTTTTAAGAAATTAAATAATCAACATTGATAGTATACACATTCTTATTTCTCAAAGAATTAAACACTAAATCATTTTTGGAATTAAAAAAATTACAATAATTTTTCTCAAAATTCACATGAAAACCATCATCACATAATTTTTAAATTCAATGTATATTGTATTTTAAACCATCAACAAAAATTACTTTATAAATTAAAACTGATTTGGTGTTACTAATTTTTCCAAGGCCAATGATATTTCCTTTAGCATTGTCAACAAAGGTGAAATGTCCACCATCGTCCTTTATCATGTTCTTAAAGATAGATTAATCTCCTATCATAAGATTATACCATCTATTTTATAAGTACCATATATTCCTATAGGATATTTACAATTAGATTTCTTATAAAACAATGTTTACACCAAGAATGATTTTGGTACCCATATTTTCTTAGGTCTAGATATGTTGGTGATTAGGGATTTAGAAAACCATATTTTCTTGATAGGTTTCATAAAAGTAGATTTTAAACTTTTTGAAATAAAAAACATTATTAGGTCCACTTGAATAAAAAAATAGTAATAGGATTACTAGAATTATACTTAGGAACAAAATTGATCTTGACTACTATTCTTTTCCCAGGTTGGTAACCTAGACTAGTAATATATTTAAGAGAAATTTGTTTCCTAATATTTGAGTAAGAGTTTCTCCTCCATTTATAAATATCTATAAGTATTTCATTAATTTATCATTTGAAAATTTTAGTTCAGTATTTTCTTTCAACAATTGAGCATTCTTTCTTTTTATACAGTAATATTGGTTCCAACACTAGTAGATAAAAAATGTTGTTTCTTTAAAAAAATATTTCTATTTGAGTTCATTAAAAGTATCTTCAAGAATATTTCAATACTCAAACATTTACACTTTTGAAATATCGTCATAATTTTTTTCATCTTCATAATGTAGGTTTCGGGTGTAGCGGAATAGCATTTGTGGGTGTACCCAACTTTAATTTTAGCATTAACAACGATCAATCTGAGATCCATTACAATAATAAAACGCTAAATCTTAGTAATAGAAAAAAGAATGAAAAAGAATTAGGGGAGTACCAAAACCATATAAAGGACCATCATATGTTGGTTATAATTAATTTTATTAATTTAAAAGAATTACCTTGATGGAATTATTTCTTTGTTGATGTCTCCAGTCACAATATAATGTGATCCATCATTCCATTGTAGAATCCAAGTGTAGGATTCCTCTAGTGGTGATCCATATGTGCTCTACATATCTATGGATGTCGCTGAAGGGATCTCTAGGTGCTAGAGAATAGGAGCCTTCACTTGCGATGTCCACCTTCGATCACCTTGATTCGGTGGAGGTGGATCTATCTCTCATAGCTTGAGAGTGTTCTTGGTGGAAAAATAATTCTCTCTTGGCTTGAGATATTTTCCAAATCTGTTGTGAAAAACTACACGAAATGGCTAGGCTAATGAGAAATATATAATTGGGAGTTTTAATTACATAGAATAATAAAATGAATTAATCACTCGAAATCATTTATTCATTTCATTTAATTCTTAGTAATACCCCATGTATAATAATAACAGTTGAATATTATTATTACTTGACATGTGCCAAGTGAATTACACCTAATATTATTTAATTAAATAAATAATATTATTTCTCATAAATTACCAGAAAAACTACAGGGCATGTATATATTAATATACACGACGTGTACTTTTATTTTCCATTTTTCTTAATTTCATCCACCACATTTATTTAACCATGAATAATTACTATTTATTTCTCAAATAAATATCACTACATTACTCAATAATAAATATATTATTTTGATCACAATATATTATCTCAAATAACTAGTGTTGAAATAAATGCGATCAGGAATCCTTGAATAATTATTAAACCACAGTCAGGAATAATCTTTATTCGACTTGTTAAATTAATATTTAACTGAGATACTAGGACACACTTAGTGGGTGACCCTTTAGGCCTCTTTCTTAGTGGAATTATGTGGAGCCTACCTAAAGTCCAAGGTTAGTGTCTAACAACACGCCAAGGCACCGATAGAGAAAGAAGTTAATGTCGCAACAACGTGTCACCTCCTCCGAACACTTACTATGTAATGTAATCCATTTGTCATGATATCTCGAATCAAGTGGGTTTCATGCTAGTTCCATCAACCCATGTGATTGATTATTCATTCTTTGACTTTTTGGGATTTAACATGGCCATTACTCACCATGGACATTGATTTATTTAGGCTATATCAATTCCATAAAAGGGACTGGGATATCTACTTCCCTTATAGAATAGAAGGGACAAATCCTTTCTCGCATTATCTATTAATTCAATATCACTCGTGATGCACCCAACGTATCCTACCTTACTGTGAAAAGTGTGTCGTCACATTTTTCATCAATACATATAAGTGTGTGAGTTGTAATACCCATTAATAATAATCTTAATGTCTAAGGACCAATACACGCATCTAAAGATAGGAACATCCAATTACACTATGAAATGTGGATTTCCTACTGGCAGGTCTCATTCTCATAATATCCTACTAGAAATTACCAAGGGAATACACCATGAGAATGTGCCTCAATGTTTTATGAGTCCTCACCCCTAACAGAATGTATTATTTTTGTCCCTCAAATAACATCATCTGGCCATAGAACATATATTCAAGAATAGTCTTATGGAACATTCAGGTTCTCATCATAGCATGGATCCGCTATGGCCCTTTAATGTAACAGATATCCTTAGGACATTATCACATGCGTTGTAACGTAGAAAAACAGTCAAGATGTGATAAGGTATTTATTAATGAATAAGTACAAAGGAGTTGGTTCTAGGCCACCAACTCCAATAGACTACCACTTGGACTAGATCCAACTGCTAACAACCTTTAACCAGCTAGATCTCACATGATATTCATGCTTCTATTGAGATAGGCCTTTAGTCATGGGGTCTTACACATTCTCTTCCATAGACTCTCTACTCACTGCAACATCACCCCTTTGATAGAAATATCCCAATAGGTGATACTTTCGGAGTATGTGCTTTGTTAGTTGATGTGACCATGGTTCTTTTGCATGATCCACCACTGCAGTATTATCACAATACAACGTGATAGGATATTTTCTGCTAGGCACCACATCGAGCTCCTGGAAAAAGTTCCAAATCCAGATTGCTTCCTTGGCTGTATCAAAAGCTGCTATATATTCAAACTCTACTGTAGAATCGGTGACAACTGGCTTCTTTGAAATCTACCAGCTCAAAGCTCCTCCATTGAGACAAAAAACATATATAAATTATGACTTTAGATAGTTCTGATATGTTTAAAAACCAACATCAGTATACCCTCTAATGACAAGCTCCTCGTCTCCTCCATACACCAAGAACATATCCTTAGTTCTTCTCAGATACTAAAGGATAGTGTTAACAACATTCCAATGTTTTTCTCCTAGATCTTATAGATATTTTCCTACCATTCTCAGTGCTTAGTCAACATAAAGCCTAGTATATAACATGGAATACATAGTGGATCCTATATCCGAAGCGTATGGGATCTTATTCATTTTATCTTTCTCTTGTTGTGTCTGAGGACACATTTTCCAAGAAAGATGTAGGCCATGTGACACTACAACCAATCCCCTCTTGGATTGTTCCATACTAAATCTCTTTAGTAACTAGTCAATGTGTGTACCCTGACTTAGTCCAAGAAGCCTCCTGCATCTATCATGAATGATCTTGATCCCTAGAATGTAGGCTTCTTCACAAAGTCCTTCATGGAGAAACACTTGTTCAACCAGTTCTTAAATAACTGTAAGACTGGTACATCATTTCCAATAAGCAATATGTCATCAACATGTACTACTAGGATAATTACTGCATTCCCATTAAATTACCTATAAAAACATGGCTCACATCCATTCTTAATGAAACCAAATTCTTTTATGGCTTTATTAAATAAAATCTTCCACGACCTGTATGCTTTCTTTAATCCATAAATGTATTTCTACAACTTGCAAACCCATTTGGCTTCTCCTGGTGTCACAAAACCTTTTGGTTATGTCATATAGAAATCTTTTTGAAGGTTCCCACTAAGGAATGTTGTTTTGACATCCATTTTCCAAATCTCATAGTCATGGTAAGCTGTTATAGCTAGTATGTTTCTTATGGATCTAAACATAGAAACTAGAAAGAAGGTTTCATCATAGTCAATTCATTGATGCTGTCTGAATCCTTTAGCCACTAGCCTTGATTTATAGGTGCTAACTTGACCTTCTATGTCTAGTTTTCTCTTAAATAACT
This sequence comes from Viscum album, assembly GCA_963277665.1. Taxonomy (NCBI): domain Eukaryota; kingdom Viridiplantae; phylum Streptophyta; class Magnoliopsida; order Santalales; family Viscaceae; genus Viscum; species Viscum album. The sequence continues at coordinate 1,701,932,854 of OY728161.1, read as the reverse complement.
GTTTGAATTAAATAGGATTTACATCAACTACTCATTGACCATAAACTAGACTTGGTACTGATACATGGAATCCATACCAGAATTCATAGCTTCTATCTATCTTGCATCTTCTGAGCTTTATACTACTTCCATGTAGGAGATAGGTTCATCATTGTCCAACAATAATGATTCAACATCCTCATTGACTAGGAAACCAAATCTCTCTGGATCTCTTACCTCTATTGAGCTACTACATGGTACTTGTGCCTCTGGAACCTCTTCCACAGGGACTTCTAGAACTTATTTCTATACCAACTCTTGTGTGTATTGAGCATCAACTTTTTCATGGTCAGTCTTGCTCCCACTATCCTTTATGAGTATGTGCTCCCTCTATAAAAAGACGACTTGTCTAGTGACGGTCACATTCTTTTCTAATGGTTTATATAGGTACTATCCTTTCGTTTTCTTGTGATATCCTATAAAGATACACTTCATGCCCTGGGGTTCTAGTTTGTTTCCAGAGAAGGCCTTAACAAATTCTGTGCATCCCCATACATGTGTGTGTGTGAAAAAATGGGTTTATTTACATACCATAACTCGGAGGGAATTCCATTTTTCGCCTTAGTTGGTACTCGGTTTAATTTCTATGCTGCAGTTTGTAATGCATATCCCCAAAAGGATAATGGAAGATATTCACGACTCATCATCGATCTAACCATGTCCAATAAGGTGTGGTTCCACCTTTCACTAACACCATTCCACTATAGTTTATAAGGAGGAGTGAGCTGATATATAATCCCAGACTCCCGTTGATGATCAATGAAATCTTGGTTCAGATATTCCCCAACTTGATATAATCAAAGCTTATTTATCTTCTTACCAAGTTGATTTTCTACTTCATTCTTTAATTCCTTAAATTTATCTAAGGATTCTAACTTATAACTCATTAATTATACATATCCATATCTACTTAAATCATCAGTAAAATTAATTAAGTAAGAATATCCACCTCAAGATTCTACTATAAATGGTCCACACACATCTGTGTGCACCAATCCTAGAATCTCTGTAGCCCTTTCACCAATTCCATCGAAAGGTGGCTTGGTCATTTTACCTTGTAAACAATAATGACATCTATCAAGTGGTTTTATATCAGTAGAGTTTAAATATCCATCTTGGTAGAACTTTGTCAATCACTTCTCGTTTACATGACCGAGACGGTGATTCTACAACTGGGTCATGTATGAGTCATGTGAGTTTGTTTCGTTATCGATTTCCTACACATGGTTTTCTTAATTTAATACATACATACCATTATTTATTTGTGACATACCATAACATATGTTGTTATTATAAAATAAGTAAACCTTATTTCCAAACTTGAAAATAAATCCATCCATCTCCAAATATGATGCGGAAATTATGTTTTTGGTAACACTAGGAACATAATAACAGTTATGTAAAACCAAAATAATCCTAGTTGGCAATGAGAGGTGGTAATCTCCAATGGCTAACGCAGCTAGCCTCATTCGATTGTTAGCTCGAAGATCCACCTCTCCTTTGGAAATTTATCTAAATCTACTTGGTTCCTACATTTGAATACATATGTGAGCCCCACAAGTTGTATCAAATACCCAATGTATAGAAATATAAAGATTACACTCGATAACAAACGCACCTTTAGCATCCCCACACTTCAGGGTGCAGTTCCTCTTCTAGTGGCCATGCTTGCCACATGAAAATCACACTGCCTCCCATTCCTTTCTCTGCCTCTAGATCTTCCCCTTCTTGGAGGGACGGTGCTCGGGGGCTTTAGACCGTTTATAAGTCCTTGGCCCCTGTGCCTTGTCCTTCCTTTTCTTATTCACCATAAGGACTGCAGGTTTTTCATGCCCCATGTCCTTATTTACCAGGAAAATTATGGTCAGAAGTTCTGATAGACTATTCTCATTGTTGCTCATGTTATAGTTGACAATAAAGCTATAGAAGGTTTTCGGCAGTGATAATAGGATGAGATCTGTATGCAACTCATCTGGGAACTTAGTCCCTAAGATATCCAAGAATTCAATATAGCCAATAATCTTGACTACATGAGGCCCAGCTAGTGCAGACTCTCCAAGCTAAGTTGTAAACAAAGCGTTGGAGATCTCTTATCTCTCCTGTCTCTCTGTCTCTTGGTATAAATACTTAAGGTGAGACATCATGCTATACGCATCAATGTTTTCATGTTTCGTCAAGATATCATTAGACATAGACGATAGCATGAAACATTGGAAATATATGGAATAATTCATATGTTTCATATAGAGAGATAGTTCCTCATCACTAGCCTCTTTCCCAGGTGCAACTGGAACAGGATCTTCTAACACATACAATTTCCTCTCGTGGTGAAGGATGACGCCTAAATGCCTCTACCACTTTTGTAAATTAGTGCCAGTGATAATTTTTTCCTTCTCGAGTATGGTTCGCAATGATATGTTTTAATTAATTTTCTTTTTGTTTATAAAAATTAAGATGAGAAAAGGTTTAGTACTTTTTTATGGTAAAACTGAGACAAATAAATAAATTAATACTAATTAGTCTCCCACTATTTTATCGAACTCCAATAGCCCTCACCATTGAATTCGGAATATTATACAGCTTGAATATTCTTGTGGAAGGGATTAATATTTCCCTTTGCATTACCCCAACTAGGGTTGGTCAAGCATCTTGAAGGGTTTTAAGTAGGCATTCCAAATGCCAACAACATTAACTCGCAGCTCCTTGATCCGTTGAGTGGACTCCCCAATCCTGAAATCCTTTTATTTTGGATTTCCTTAACCTTTGCCTATTGATCACACCAAGTCCTGATGTGGCAGTCAACCCTTGATGTGAACCAAGTCAAGTTAACCCAAAACCTTGAATTATAATTCCCTGATAATTGAATGCACCCCAACTAGGGTTGGTCAAGCACTTTGAACTATGGTTCAATTCAAACTAAGATTATGGAAGGCTATACCGACTTAATATTTATTTGAGGGATTTTATCCTTATACATAAATTTACATTTTATTATCTTTGATTACATGATTTTTAACATGATGTTGGATATACTTAAGTGATTAACCATTTCTAAGATAATATTTTACGTACAATCCAGCCTTATTTTAGTTCCATCTTGCATGCTTGTTTAATTCATTAATTGTGTGATCGTGACAACAAACCCACAATAAATAAACCATACAATTGACATAAATAAAATAAATGGTATGATCATGAGCTTGTTCTATTGGTTAGTTTATATAGCGGTTGATAAACTAACCCAATACCTAAGGGGAGAAACACCTTGAACCTTTTTGGTTTGTGTTTACAGCTTTCCACATGTCTACCTTTGTATCTCCCTAGATTGGTTTCACCTTGGCTCCTAACTTGAGCTGCCTCCACCATCTTGGGAGCTCCGTCCATTACATATTCTTTTATCTCACACGCAGGTGAGGGTTAAAATGGGGTTTTAAATAAAATAAACCTTGGGCATGCATGGCCTACATATTAATGAGGAGAAGGCTCACAGGACAACAAATTTAATTTAAATAAATTAATTAAAATAAACCATTAATATACTAAGGTCTTGATATAGATCATGATCATCCATGCATGTAATGATATTTATGAATAAATAAAACTAGAATTCAATTCATTATTCAATCTTGTTTAAGATAAATCACACTCGAATAAATTAATTATTTTTAATTAATTAATCCTTTTATCTTAAACCATTGTCTAATTTTCCTTGATATTATCATCCATCATATTTTTAAACAAATAAATTTATTTAAAATTATTTTTGTACATAACTTGTACCTTGGAGGAAACCCGGTGAATTCCTGTTCATAACTACCCAATGAGTAGAAATGAACATTATGAAGATATTAAATTAAACACATATATGTAAAACACCTATCACGTGTTGTGCCTCTAATTTATGCATGCACTATGGTACACATCACAAGGGTTTGTATAATATAAAAATAAACATTAATAAATCTGCGTAATTTGGATGAGTACACAGCATGTAGTTTCGACTACATGGCATGTAATTTTGTTCATCGTCCATCCGAAGTACATGCACAGGGACATGGTGTGTAGATGTACTTAGTAAATTTTCGGAGTACAGATCATGTTCAATGGGACACATGTCGTGTAGTATCTGTGTTACACGGTTTCCAGCATGGCAAGTCGTGTACGGGGTACACAGTCCAACTTTAACCCTAATGGACTACACGCCGTGTTCTATAGGCCACACAGCTTGTAATCTGGAAACCGTGTGCCACCTGTTCCTGGTCAACACAATGAGTCTTAAAGACTTAGATAGGATCCATTTACACAGCCTGATTTAGTGGACCAGTCCAATGCATTGAACCTAGACTACACAACGTGTACTTTAGAATACAAGCCGTGTATTCTAGTGTTGTATGGACAGGAACATATGTCACCTCCGGATGAGATCCTCTATTTTATTTTAATCAAAATTAAAAGAAAAAATCATTTTTGTAAGGTGAACGAGAAATGAGAGAGGTGGAATAGACCTCAAGATTCGGATTTAAAGACTGATTAACTTGAATTGAAACAACTAAATTATTAAATGTGTAAATTTCCAATGAAAAACTAAATAATTATAATCAATGATATGACTCCCTCTGATACCAATTGTAGGTTCCGAGCACAGTGGAAGCACATTGGTGGGTGTACCCAAATTTAATTTTAGCGTTAATAATGATCAATCTGAGATCTGTCATGATAAGAAACCCCTAAATATTTGGAATAGAACAAAGAACAAAAAAAGAAAGAGGAGATTCTCAGAACCATATAGATGATCATCATATATTGGTTATAATTAATTTAATTAATTTACAATAATTACCTTGATGGAATTCTTTCTTCGTTTAATTCTCTAGTCACAATCTGATGTGATCTGTCATTGCGTCGTATAATCCAAGTACAGGATTCATCAAGTGGTGATCCACACGTGCTCTACGTATATTTGGACATCTCTGAAGGGATATCTGTGTACTAGCGTAGAAGAGACTTTGCTTTTGATGTCCACCTTCGATCTCCTTGATCCAATGGAGGTGGATCTCTCTCTCTCTCTCTCTTGTAGCATGAGAGCATTATTGGTGGAAAAAGAATTCTCTCTTGGCTTAAGAGATTTTACAAATCCGTTGTGCACAAATACACAAAATGGCTAGGCTAATGAGAAATATATAATTGGGATTTTCAATTACATAGAATAATAAAATGAATTAATTTCCTGAAAGCATTTATTCATTTCATTTAATTCTTAGTAATACCCCATGTCTAATAATAACTGTTGACTATTATTATTAATTTTCATGCACCTAGAGAATTAAACCCTATATTATTTAATTAAATAAATAATATTATTTCTCATAAATTCCTAGAAAAACTACATAGAATTTATATATTAATATACATGGTGTGTACTTTTATTTTCTATTTTTCTTAATTCCATCCACCACATTTATTAGACCTTGAATAATGACTATTTATTTCTCAAATAAATATCATTTCATTACTTGATAACAAATATATTATTTCACCCACAATATATTCTCTTAAATAACTAGTGTCGAAATAAATGCGATCAGAAATCATTAAATAATTATTAAACCACATTCAGGAATAATATTTATTTATGTTGTCAAATTAATATTTAACTGAGATACTTGGACACACTTAGTGTGTGACCCTCTAGGACTCTTTCTCAGTGGAATTAGGTGAAGACTGCCTAAAGTCCAAAGTTAGCGTCTAGCAACATGCCAATGCACCTATAGAGAAAGAAGTTAACGCTACAATGACGTGTCACCTCCTATGAATGCTAACCGTTTAATGTAATCCCTTTGTCACGATATCTCGAATCAAGAAGGTTTCATTCTAGTGCCATCAACCCATGTGCTCAATTATTCTTTATTTGACTTTCTAGAATAGAACTTTCCCATTCCTCACCATGGAAATGGATTTATTTAGGCTATATCAATTCCATCAAAGGGCATGAGATATATACTTCTGTTATCGAACAGAAGGGAAAAATCCTTTCTCACGTTATCTATTAATGCAATATCACTCGTGACGCACCCAACGTATCCTACCTTTTTGTGAACAGTGTTTCATCACAATTTTCGTCAATAAATCTAAGTGCATGAGTTGTAATACCCGTTAATAATAATATTAATGTCTAACGACTAATACACACATCCGTAGATAGGAACATCTAATGACACTATGAAATGTGGATTTCCTACTAGAGGGTCTCATTCTCATAATATCTTCCTGAACAATTCCAAAGGTGCACACCATGAGAAGGTGCCTCAATGTTTTATGAGTCCTCACCCCTAATGGCCTGTATTATTTGTGTCCCTCAAATAGAATCATCAGGTCATAGAACATATATTCAAGAACAGTGATATGGCACTTCTGGGTTCTCATCATAGTAGGGATCTGCTATGACCCTTTAATGCAACAGCTATCCTTAGGACATTATCATATGCATTGTCACACAGAAGAACAATAAATATGTGATAAGAAATTTATTAATGAATAACATACAAAGCAGTTGGTTCTAGTCCACCAAATCTAACACATAATGATCAGAAGGAGGTACAGTTAGTACCTCAGATATATTTTTCATGAAGAACATATTTTATCTATCAAGATTCTCTTAATGAGTTGAGTATGAGTCACTGGTTCTATCCTCAGAGGCACTTCATGTGCCTTTTATGGATTTCTTATATTTTATATCCTTGTCCTCAAACTTCCTTTTGTACATTAACTTATTATATTCATCCTTAACATTTCCTTTTCTTTTACACTCATAACAGGTAATATCATTTGATTTGTAATATCTTTTCCAGTCCTTATTTAAATTTCCTCTACTATCATACTTTCCCTTTTAGCTCAGTTTTCTAAAGAATTTTTTCTTCTTGTAAAATTTATTAAAACTTTTATACATATGGGACATTTCCTCATCACTATTAGCTGTTGATTCCTCATCACTAGATCTTTTAGCTTGAAATTTTTATTTCCCTTTCTATTTTGATGCAGTATAATTTATGAAAATTTATTTCATCTTAGGTTCATAATCATATTCATGATTAACCTTAATCACTTAATTATACATCAACTTACTAATCAATTCCTTTATAGGTAGTTTACTAATGCCATAGGATTCCCTTATTGAAACAGATGTCCCTCTCCATCTCTCTAAAATAAATCTCAGTAGTCACACAATTTGATATTTGTCTAACACTGGATTCACCAAGGAGATCATTTTGTTCACTATCTCATTGAACCTAATATAAATATAAAAAATCAAATCATTAGGTTTTATCTTAAATGTATCATATTTAATTGTACAAGTGTTTGATATAATTTCTTTATCATTATTAATTCCTTTATGAGAAATATAAAATGTGTCCCAAATTTTATATGTACTTTTACTAGAATATATCCTATTAATTTCTTCATATTCTAAGTCATGATAAAGAGAATTCATGGCTTTACTGTTGTTATTATATGGAATCTTAGTAGTATCATCCCAAGTATTCCTAGAAGACTTAGGAAACTCATATTTTCCCTCTATAGAAGACCAAATTTATAACCCCATTCTTTCAATGTGAATTTTCATTTTTATTTTCCATGAAGCATAGTTATTTTAATTAAATAAAGGGGTTATGTTAGTAGAAGATCCATCTTTTCTATTTTACATTTAAATAACTAAATTTAGAATTAAAAAAAGTTTAGGGTCTTTAAAACCCGACTAAAATAACAGTTGAAAAGATTTTGAAAATCTATTAAACCAAATGTTTGTCAGAGTGAGTATCTCAATAGGGGGTGAATTGAGTGCCCAATAAAATTTTATATCCAAAATAGGTTTAAATAAATTCTCAAAAATAATTAAAATAGTCTAGTTAATCAAAATAGTAGATCAATATATGTTCTGGACTTTTAAAATATTTCTCAAAGATTTATTAGTTATCAGTTAAAACAATTATAAAAACTAATTTAAATTTTTAAATCAATTTACTTAATCAAAACATTATATAAACACTAATTAAGACTAACTATCAAATTAGTGTATTTGTTTATAGTTTAAATCAGATTTATTTTAAATCTTTGAAAAGAAACAAAATAGTACACATAGTGGAATAAACATAAGAGTTTTAGTCTCAATCCACGACCTAATCCTATACACTTGTAAATAACCTACTATCAAGAAATTTGTACAAAATAATCTTTATCCACAACTTGGATCAGGTATACAATAGAAAATCAGTTGTCTAGGCTATGCAGAGACCTCTTCCACAACAACTGTGGGAATAAGATAAGCACATGCCACACAGGTACATCTTCCACAATATGTGGGTAGAAAGTTTTAAGGGAGTTTAGAATATATCTAGTATATTTCAATTAAATTATAGGAGACAGTGTGTATGTTTAATATATAAAGTAAACACACACTTCTCGTAATGTGAAAACAATAAAAAAAATAGAACAAATAAAGATTTAAAGAATATATTTTTTCTTGGTATGATGTTCTCTAAAGCTTGAGACACCTTGGATATAGCTTGAACATGAACTTGAGTCATGTTTTTGAAAATATTAGTAAAATATAGTTTCATTAACTCTTTTATTATTCTATCTATGGGAAGGAATAGGATGTTCAATGTGCTTAAAACTTCCACATTTAGTTGGTAAGAATACATCATGTAAGGAACACTTCACAACACTCTCTTATTCTTGAAATTTAGTTCTAGATCTATTTATGTTTTTTTTGTATGTGTGTATCTCAGTATCTATCACTACATGAAGGGTTTTCCTAATACATTTAACAGCATCATGCAAGAAGATTCATTTGGATCCTCTTCTCCTCAAACTGGATGACTGACACAAAATTTAATACATTACAGTAATAATTTAATAAAAATCATTAAAATAACTCTTACTATTAAATTTGATAATATATCCATCATAAATATTTAATTCAGATTAAACAGAATTTGTGGTGGTGACTATTCAGAACGGTGAAATAACTCTAGCTGTGAATTAATTTGGAGGTGATTCATGCTAATGGTGAATCATCTCAGTGGTAAATTATCTCAATAGTGAGTCATCTAAAGACTTTTTCAAATTCTTTGTTGGTAGGTAAAGTCTTATGGTAGGTCATCTCAACACTTTTCCAAATTTGGAGGAGACTAAGTTCTGATGGTGAGTAATCCTCTAGTGGTAGGTCTTTTCGGCACTTCACCAAATTTTCATCCTGTTGGAGACTCATCTCTTATGGTAGTTGTTTTCAACACTTTTTCAAATTTTATGGTTTAATAGAGAGTCGTCCTCTATTGGTGGTTCTTTCCCACAATTTTCCAAAATTTCATCATATAGGTGACTTATTGTTGATGGTGGGTCTTTCCCATAATTAGATAGATTTTCATATTGGTGGTGACTCTTCCTCAATGGTGAGTCATTGCTGGTGATGGGTAAATTTTGACGGTGGGTCTTTCCAACACTTAGCCAAAACTCTGCCAATGTTCCTTGCAGGATAAAATTATACCATAAAACATAAAAGTCATTAATATCATAAGAAACATGATTTTGTGATCATTAAAACAAGGGTTCCAATATATAACTTGTGAAAAAATTGTGGAAATCATATGTTTTAGTGGAAAATTTATTTGAGGAATAGTGGCTCTATATTTTATAGACATAAGTTTAAAGGTATTGATAACCTTTTGGATTAATATGATCATTAATGAAATTATAATAGTAGTCAAATAAGATTATTAGACTTTATTAAAAAAAATTGTATTGAAAACATTAGTAAAAAGGTTATTTGATGATTAATTTTATTTCAAGGATGACCATCATATTTTTTTGGAATCATTATAGTAATTATATTAATATAGTTTATAAAAAGTACAACCTATATGTCGGGTGATAACATATCATGTCCACAAAGGTCATGGGGCTTAAACCCATGACCGAAGGATGATAAAGATTTAGTACCTACAACTGGACCACGTGGTGTACTGGTTAATATGTCATTGTTTTGAGTTAAAATATTTGAAAAAAATTCTATTTTTGAACTGGTGTTGTTACTCTTTAAATATATAGATTAATTATATTATATAACTTATGATAACCATATTGTTTTTGGAAAATAGTAAGAGATGGATGGAAATACATGTCACCGTTTTATGTATCTTACGGTCCATTAAAATTGAATTTTAGGGATGTGGTCATAAAAGAATTATTTTTGGATATTAATTTCTTGGATTAAGTAATGAATTTTAAATTTATCAAAGCAAAACAAAAGGATGAAATAGTTCTTATGAAATAGAAATGTATCAAGTAAGTATATTTATTTTTATTCTTAGAAAATAAAATAATTCCTTAACTTTAAGAAAATTATATTGAAAAAAATTATCCTATTATATTAATATTTTATGAATCTAATGGTATTTCAAATCATCACATATTTATGGTTTTGAGGCCCTTAACTTTCCATTGATCATTCACTTGCTTACGGTCATTGACCTCAACCAGTCTCTATAATTTTATAATATTTTATTTCATGTCTATATATTTACTTTACACCCTTTTTCTAATACTTAGAAACCTATTTATGTGTTATTCCATATGACCTTTGTACTTCCCATTCTCTATTATAAAGAGTATGTTTTATTAACTCTTTTTATGATGTAGGTTTTCAATAAAAGAATTCCTAAATTTCAAACCCTTAATTTCTAAGATCAAGTTTAAATTGTGAGGATTAAATTATTTAAGGTTAGGAGAATTTAACACCCAAAAATCCTGAAATAATAACATTTTATTCAAAATCATATGGAACACGCAACACCTATCTTTTGCAACACACGAAATATATTTCATTAAATTTAATATCTTTGATAGCTTTCAGAACACGCAACCCAAAGTCGAAATGAACCATAATATAGTATACCATTATAAAATAACAATTAAATTAGTGTGTATGAATATTACTAACTAAATTATGAAAATTTTGGTTATCTATTTATTAGATATAAAATAAGAATCATTTAAAATAAAAATAAATGTTTTTTGAAAAACTATATTGTTTTGGTTTAGTTGTGCTTTGTGAACATAATTAAAAATTAATGTTTACCAATTTTAGAAAATTTATTTGATAAAATTAACTTCATTTGGGAAATTATAATGTCAAAATTAACTTACAGTAAATTTTTGGTATTTTTCTAAAATGTTTCATTTTTTGATGAATAGTGAAAAAAACTGAATTTTAATTGAAAAATGACTTTTCGTTTAAATTATTTATAAATTTAAATTATATTTTTAATTAGTTTTAAATTAAAATTGGTTCAAATATATATTTATTAATAAAATTTTGTTCATTGGAATCATTTTGATATTTAATTTTTATTTGAAAATCTTGTAAACATTTGGACATTTTCCCTTTAAAAACATGTTTTCTCATCGTGTTTGTGGGATTAATTTTAAATTGAATTTTGCTAATTATGTGAATTCAATTTTTAAAAATAGAGTAAATATTTTTAATTATAATATTTTATATTATCTAATAAGTTCCACTTAATATTTTACCAAAATAAATAGTGAAAACAGTAAAAATTATTTATTGTAGTTAAGGTAAAAAGGGATTTATCGAGGGTTAAACTAAAAAGATTAGGTTTAAAACAAAAAAACTTGTATAAAATATATTTTATGAAATTATTTAGACCTTATAATGTCTAATTATATATAATATTCTATTTTTACCCTTTTAAAATGTGAAAAATGTGGGTACACCTTTTTCTTTTCAAAAAATTACAAGTGTGATAATTGACTAACTTATAAAAGGTCACCCACTCTCCTCACTTATTCACACCTTAAAACCATTTTATTTTGGTGTTGACCTACCCAAATACCTTTTTAAAATTCCCTCCTCTAATCCTATAAGTTTTTTTTTCATAAATCCATACTAGTAAGGATTTTGGTTCTAACCTAACGAGGTTACCCGTAGAAGAGGTAATGTTATCCAATGAGCGTTTTTATTTTCATTCCTCCACCTCATTAAATTATTATTAAAACATGATGATATAATAACCTCAGTATAATATATATAATTATATTTTTATGTTAATTTAATGACCTACAACCATCCCCACTTCTGTCAAATGAGTTACGAAATCATTATTCATGTGTATGGTGGACTACCGCCTCGTGAACCGATGTCATTCGTTTTTCTATTACCATTTATCATAGTTGTGTATGATGATGGATATAAAATTTATATATATGATATTTATAGCAAAATTATACATCTAGATTTAATATATTATATATAATTTACATTAAATTCTATATGGGATACGATAATGTCGCTTGTGTGTATGGAGGACTACCGCCTCGCGAAGCGATGTGATTTGTTTTTCACGAACACTTTACATGAAATGTGGTAAGGAAAAATTAGTAACTATATGTGATATAAATGAAATAATTATTATATTAATTATATATTTATTTTTATTAAATGATAATATATATCATTTTCTTTCTTACCTTTTCACTTGATGAAAGATGATAATGTCATTCGTGTATGTGTGGACTGCCGCATTCATGAAATGATGTGACTATCTTTTCATCACCACGCTGCTTCGATGATATGTGTGTGTAAATAAATAATATAGTATTTATGATATTATGATCATTCTATAAAGATAAAATATTACTTACCTCCATTCCATAATTATCATGGAAAAATGGAAACATTACTAATGTGTACGTATGACCTACCATCTTCATGATCAAAACATACTTCATTTATCAAAACAATATTTAATGATTAGTCTTAAAAGTATAATTTATTTATAAATATGATAATTATTTCACTATTATTATTCTGAATATTATGGAATAATAAAATATTCAAAATAACTGGAACTTTCATGACTAATCACGAATGAGAAAATAAGGCAATTAACACCTAAAACAATTAAAATAATGAAATATTATTAACAAATGGGTGATAAGATGTTATAAAAGTATTATATATGATATAATAAATATTAATATGGTTATGATATAAGTTAATAACATTTTTAAAACCACTATATAGGAGATTAAATCATGTTCATCCAAAAGGAAGCATGAGGTAAGGGACTTCATCTCAATTTCTCTTCATTGATGCATATTGTAATGTTATTCACTTAATTTCATTAGTGTGGTGTATATACTTCACCTTTGAAATTTAATATCATTATTAATTAATAATTCATGGTATTTTCAGTTTCATTTTGAATTATTTCAAGTATGGGTATTTTAATTCAAAATTACCAAGTGGTAAATAATTTCATAAATTGATTTCTTTTCATTGGTCTATAATACTTATTTTTTGTCTTTGATGTTATAAGATTTTGCGTTTGATGAATTTTGATTATATATTATTTTATTTCCACTTGTTTTATGTGTATTTACATTTGATACACATGATCTATTCTTTGGTTAACTCTCACTTCAATGTTTTGATCTTTTCAAGGGTTTACATCACATTCTCATTTTAATCAGGACTTTTTGTACTATAATTTCAATTGAAGGAAATTATTTGATCATTGTTTAATAAACCCTTTAATTTTATTCTCATTTTGTTATTTATAATCTTTTTCAAGTAATAATAATAAATTTCCACTCTTCGGTACTTAAAATTATTGAGAAAATGTTTTAATAAAATCAAGATTTATTTATCTCTTCGGTTAAAAAACCTTTTTCTTCCAAAACCATGATTTATAAAATTGTTTTCAAAAAAATTAAACCTTTTTTCAAATGATTTATTAAATAAATTTTTACCGATTTTGGTTTTTTTATTTGTTTTTTGAAATCCTTAGAAATGGTAGAACTGTAGCACCAGCGACACGGTAGTGGTGGTGGGCATTGTAACAAAAACTATAGTGGTGGAAACACTTTAGTGAGTACTGTAGCAGCCTAGGTACTGTAGCAGAAATATTCACCTATGGGCCTTTGGGTCAAAATTATAGACATATGGGCCATGTAATGGGTTTCATGCCCACTAGTCCTATGGTCTCTGTATTGAATAAATAAGGCTTGATGGGTGGGTTATCCCCTTGGGGGCTATGACCTGTCTTTCCAACCTGTGTGTGAGGATTGTGTGTGTGTTTAATTGTAATTATTCCCCCAAGTACCTAATATATATAAATATTATTTTTAAAAAGTGATTTTCAAAATGAAAAGGATATTTTACTCAAGAATTTTTTAATGATTTTTTTTGTTACTATTCATCAATGACAACAACTATTTATTCTTACTCACACTATGCTAAAATTCGAGTTTAGAAGAGTTTTTTTCATTTAGAGGTTGTTTAAACCGTCATTAAATCTTTCTGTGATGGTTTTGAAAGAACATTTCTAAATAATATGTTGGTAATCAATTATCAATGGTTTTTAATTTTTTAAAAAATAAAAATATATTTTTTTGTTTTTTTAAATTATGTTAATTTATTTGATTATTTTACTATTTTATTTAAATAATTTTATTATTTATCATTTATTATTTATTATTTATTATTTATTATTTAATTTTTACTATTTATTACCACGCACATTCACATGTACATGCATGTTCCAAATATAGAAATTCTACGTTTGGTGAGATTTGATCCCCTTACCCCATGTATATTCTCCAAAGACATTATCACTCCAGCAGGCTCTTCATGTGGTGAATAAATAGAATTAAAGATACTTCAATATACTAATTGAAAAAACAAACAATACATAATAAATAGATATAAATCATAAATCATAAATCATAAATCATAAATCATAAATGAATAAATGAATAAATAATAAAATTCTGATAATAAAATAATAAAATTTTGAAACAAAAAATAATAAAATAATAAAATAATAAAATATTAAATAATAAATAATAATAAATAAAAAATAATAATAATTGTAAATAAATAAATAATAAAATTTTGATAATAAAATTATAAAATTATGAAAATAAAAAAAAAATCATAAATAATGAATGATAAATAATAAATAATAAATGATAAATAATAACTAATAAATAATAAATAAATAAATAAATAATAATTAATTAATGAATAATTAATGAATAATTAATTAATAATTAATAACTAATAGATAAATAATAATCCCAAAAAGAAATCAATAAATAATAAATCAATAATAAATAAAAACTGGGGTACCCTTAGAACACATAAAAATGTTAAGAAACTTTGAAAACCCTAAAAACATTAAAATGACCCTAACTGTCTATCTGATAGTCCTTTTCAGCTCCACAACTAGTCAAATCGAAGCTCATGAAATGAGATTCGATATGATATGTGGTACAGGCTGAAAAAACTCCCAAATCAGACGCTATATCCTTTTGAATTTTAAGAAACTGAGGTTGGTGACAAAAAAACTCATTTTTGGAGGCCTTTTGAGACTTTTGGGGATAAAAAACCAAACAAAGCTCTTTGAACTCAGTCCTAGACCATCTATGTCATATATCTCATCACATGATTTGATTTGATATGTGGTAGAGCCTAAATGGATACCCAGATAAAAATTTGTGGTTATTTGAAGTTTGAGTTCAATTTCTAATTTTTATTTGAAACTATAATATATTCTATTCCTTTGATTATCACATGATTTAAATCTCATTTGGTTTAATCTCATTTCATATGCTTCGATTTGATTGGTTGTGGAGTTGAAACAGACTTTTGGATCAAATGTTATGGTCATTTGATATCAAAGACTTCTTTTCAGTTTTTTGTAGACGAGTTTTAAGTTTCAAGTTATTATTAACAAATAATTATAAATATTTATTAATTAACACATTATAATTAATTAAAAATATAAATAATAAACTATATATGAATGTGAATAATAAATAATAAATAATAATATTATTATTTTTTCTTTTATTTCACGACAACTATAATAACAACCACCGCTATGTCGGGGCTGTTTTTTTTAAAAATGCCGCTAAATATGATTTTTTTTTGAAAAAAAATTAAAAAATAAACTATTTTTTGAATAAATTGAAAAAATTAATTTTTTTTAAAAAAAATTATTATTTTTGAAAAAAATTAAAATTTTTTTTTTAAAACATTTAGTTGTAGTTTTTTAAAATGCCGGTAAAAAAATGCCGCTAAATTTTATCCAAATAAATATTTCGTGGCATTTTCCAAAACTTCTATGAAAAACAGTCATTATATTGATGTTTTCTTATAGTGTCAAATGGGTGTATGTTAGATTGATACCATCATTATTCTTCCTCTATAAGGTTACTGATTATTTTTACCTAGGATAGTATCGACATTCACTTCCATGATTCATTTTTGTAGTAAATAACTTCCCCTTAAAATATTCACTTTCATGTGATCATTAGACATTAAATTTTCCCTAATTATCCATATCAATTATCATGGATATTCTTATTTCTTGAACTATATATCACTTATACATATGGTGTTCAACATTGAATATTATTTTTTATCTGGTAAAATATTGATAAATTTATATTCTTTACTCAATACAGATATTTGATGATAAGACACACTATTCATGAATCAAATCGACTATTCAATATATGAGGAATGATTTGGACCTATAGTGATTGGTGGGACCTAGTATTATATATCCCCTTGATTTATTGGTTGTTTTCATGAGACAAATCAGAAAGATATCATTAAATTGGATTTTATCTATAGTTTTAAACAATCTTGGGAGAGGTCTTGAAAGTAGAGGTATCATGATGCCTGAGATCACGGGATCCAATAATTAAGCATTTCATTCATTAAGAATTTAGTTATTATTATTCATGAAATTTTCACAATGATATTTTCTTTAGATGCATTTCATTCTCTGTTTATTAACTAAATAGAATGTTTTTTCAGTTATTTAACTTTCCATATTGATTATGCCTTATCTTATCATGACAACCAATTATTTTAATGGAATGTGTGTTCAATTATTTAAATTTTCATATTGATAAGGCTTATTGATTCATGATATCCTCCACTATACATAACCCTTACTGAGAATTTAAGCCCACCCTTATTTTGTTTCCTTTCTCTAAGAATTCATGAAGTGTACTATGATTGTTATGCAAGGATATGCTAGAGGGAATAATGTTATTCTCAAGAAAAAAATTATTGTAATTTGTGTTTTCAAATGTAATATAATAATCATGTGTGTATATATTTTACCAATACTACTAAACTATTTGGATGTTAGGGATATTATTCCTTATATCGGATGACAATTTAATAAAGAAAACACTAACTCCAAGCTACTCGGGTTGGGGTCGCTGCATGGGTATTAACAAAAGTGACCTCTTCTTCACTTATAAAAGGGGACACTTTCACCCCTTCACACCACAGAAATTCCATTTGAATTATTCCCTAAAACTATGAAATATTTATCTTTATAGAAGTATCTATCATGTTTATAAGCCTATGGTGTTAGTTGTTTATCTTAAGCCCTTTATTTCCAAGGATACTTTCAAGAAAATGTTTAATGTCCCAAAGTGGGTATTAATTAATCCTTAACATTTTCTTCTTGATATTTATCTTCCAAACCTATCATTACCATATTAATATGATAACATCAGTATAATTATTTTATTTAAGTGTTATAATATTAATTTAATTCCCTTTATTTATTCATTTTCATCCACTTAGAGAGAAAATAATGTTAACCATGCATTGTGCGGACTACCGCCTCCACGAAGTAACGTTTTTCATTTTTCATCTTTATTTTATTTCATTATCCAAAAAACATAAAATATGATTCCCCAACTTAAAAAATCAAAATAATATCATTATTATTATATTATAATTATATTATACACTTCATTAACAATACTCATCCATCAAGATATAGTGTGTTCATGTTTGGTATAGTTTGACCACATACTTGAATACTACCATGAAACTCAATAATGGATGACTATGGGAACTTAAATACTAATATTATTATAAGTTTATAATAAATTAAATATTTTTTTAATTATGCAATATTTATATTAATTATTTATCTTATTAGTAAAATATCATCTGTGGTCGCTAAAATTACCAAAATAAGTCAACATCAATTCAATTTTCATGTAAACAAATTCCAAAACTATATAATGAATAAATAAAATAGATAATAAATTATTAATATTAAATTAAATATAGAATAATAATTTTCCTAATAAGTTATATAATAAAATTCATTTGTTTTTTCTGTAATTTAGGTGCATGTATGGAATAAATCTAGAACAAGGTAAGGGTTTTCATCTCAAATTCCACTCTTTAAGACATATTTGGCAATATAAACCTAATTTCATTTATGTGGATTATATATTTTCTATTTGAGATATCATATAATTAATTATATTTTAATCATGGAATTTGATGTTCAATTACAACACCACTCGTTTAATGGGCTTTGATTAAAATATTACCCAAGTTAAAAGGGCACTTCATCTTTAATTTAATTTCTTGAGGCGTGTTTATGTTATAAACCATGTTTTACTTTTAATATGGTGCATGCACAACCCATGGATTTATCTTAATCATAAATATTTTTAATTCATGGGAAATATTAATCTGAATCAATTTCTTTTCATCAAATGGATTTTACTCAATTGCTACCCAAGTTGTAAAAATTTTTGGTAACTCAATTTTCATTCATTGGGTTATTATCATAATCTTAGACATAAAACTTGGGTAAATTATAAAAATTGATTAAATTTTGTGGTATTCTATTTGTGTTCTATGAATTTATATTACTACCACACAATATACCTTTTTGATATACTTCATACTTTAAGGAGTATGTTTCCCATAAAGGATATTGAGAGCTCAAATACCCTTTTATTGAGTTATATTGTTTTATCATTAACTTATTTCTTCCATTCTTGGGTTTTCCCACCATGATATTTTATTA
Organism: Viscum album; assembly: GCA_963277665.1. Lineage (NCBI taxonomy): Eukaryota > Viridiplantae > Streptophyta > Magnoliopsida > Santalales > Viscaceae > Viscum > Viscum album. Next base: position 1,701,913,871 of record OY728161.1, on the reverse strand, counting down.
TATTGTAATTTATCTACCTTAATGGGGAAAATATATTTTGATACAAAATCAATGTTTTTTTTACTCCTTTTACAATTTTAGTTTTCAATAAATTTATTTTTCAAAATATTAAAACGGTGATTCTAATAACTTTCATACATTTTTTATTCCTCTCCATGTTTCTCTAAGATAAACCTTATATATTTTCAAGGCCCTATTATCAAAAATTATTTTTAAAAGTAATTTTTTTCAAATAGTTTTGACTTTACCATTTATATATACTTTTAGAAGTGACTCATAGCTCCGTCTTTTATGTCAAAGTTAAAAATATTTTATAAAATATATTTTAAGTTTTCAATTCAATTTAATTTTTCATTTTAAAAATTTATTTACCCTAATATGGATTATGTTCTGATATATGTAATTTAATATATATTTATAATATTTTATATTGAACTCATTGTATCAAACAGTCGGATTCTTAATATCTTCTTATGTAATATTGTTCGAAGCATTCTTTTATAAAGATACATTTCATCTTTGTCAATATCCTTATGAGTTTCCTTCATTACACTGGGGTTATGTTATTTTGAAACCATCCATATTCTTTATATGTATGTATTATGATCATGTGATTCCAATATTGACTTAATTTTATACCATTACTTCGCACAGTTGTATATTTAGTTATTCTTACATAGAAAGTTATTCCATTCATTAATGAGTAACTATTGAAAATATGTATATTTTTTTGTTCTGATACAAATGTTTATTGATTAATCTATCATGTTGACTAGGAATTTTTTGACCATACACATTATTTATCAATATGGTTCATGGTCATTTTATCCATTTTATTGACATGGGTATAAGTTTTGGTGTTTGGTATATTGTTATTACAATACAGATGATTATTAGAAATATAGATATGTATTTTTTGACCATCCACATTCTTTCTCTAGATGGATTATGATCATGTCATTACTTTTATTGACATTATGAAAAGTACTATCATTCCATATGTTGTTATTCCAATATGGGTGATTATTAGAAATGTTGATTATGTATTGTTTACCCATTATCTCATATAATGAATGGATTAAAATTAAGCAACTGATGGGTGGGTTCCAACATTATATAGCCCCTCAATGTATCAGTAAGTATCATGAGACAAACATGTTTAGGTATTTTGGTGTATGCCTGTAACACCCAAGACTTTTATGAGAAATATTTTGTTTCTATGTTATATAAATCTTCAAAGGAATATTTCATTACACACAACACTAGCTTGGTTTGCTTTACACGCAATTGCAACCATCCTCGATATCTTGCGTCATACGCAATACCAAGTTTCACTAAACAACGATATGCTATTAAAAGATTATTAAAACAATCCGTTATGAATAGTAATAACCACTTTTTGAATTTTTTGAAATTTTATTTTTCAAAATGGACTACATTTTTGGATTCGGAATATCGAAATTATCCTAGGGTGAAATTTTGGTATTTTTCTGGAAACTTTCTATTTTTGATGAATAGTGAAAACCCTAGGTTACTGTTTAAAAAACCAACTTTTTATTTAAATAATTATTTATTTTATTTAAATTTATTTTAGGTAAAAATTGATACATAATACCTATATAAGTTCAATGTAATTCATTGGAATAAATTTATAATAATTTTAGATATATAAAAATTTTATTGAAATTTTCACCGTCTTTTACACACCTCCTAAGAGAGTTTGCAAATTTACATAAAACATAATTTTACCACTTCTGTGAGTGGAATTTCAAAAATCAGAGAGACATGGTTGATTTTAGTAATTAAAATGTGGTTCAATGAGATGAAAATAATTTTTGGTGAATAGTAACTTTTTACTTTTTTTACCACAGTTAAAAGTAAATAGGGGTAAAAATGTTCTTATTATTACCCTAAAACATGTCCTAATTATATTGGATAAGTGTAATTAGACCAAAAACAATCTTAGGAATAAAATATGACCATTTAGGCCCACTTGAATTAGATTAGGATATTTATTATTAATTTATTTAAAGAAGGGTTAAAATAGTTAAAATCAAAGTTTAATAAGTAAATAATTATTAATATAGGGTTATACATAAGCTAAATTTGACTATAAATATTAATTAGAAATATAAAAATATTTCCTACATAATGGTATTTTATTTTTAATTTTTAGACATTAAATAATTCAATTTTTTTATGACATAAATATGATGCAGTAATTATCTTATTAATGAAATATTGACATAATTGATGTTATAAATACCCAAATAAATGTAATTTGAGACTTTTTATGAATTCCACTAATTTTATAGGTTAATATGACATGTTATTATTGATTTAATTAACATTGTTATAACTAATAATTCTGTTATGAGTTTCACAAAAATCAATTACTAAATAGTGTCAAAATTGACATAAAATAGTTTTTTAAAAATATATTATATTATTAATTGTTATTTTATTCCTAAAAATCTAAGGTTCGGTCTATTGACTTAGATAAGCTTATATATATTAATAATAAACAACGTGGGGTTATTTTGGCTTGTTATAGTATGTTTATTAACCTTATAGTGTATGAACACAAAAAGACACAGTAAAAGTAAAATTCTCTAACTTAAAGTTAAATCTAAATGATAAGGTTAAAATACTAAACTAAACTTGTCCAAATTCTATTTGATGAGAGTATTTCGACCCATCCCCACCTTATCTTCTAAATAAATCAATTTTTAGCTATTTAAAACTGAATATGGCTTTATAATAAAATAATATTTTTAATTTTTCCAAAGGTGCCCCTCTAATCCCATATAAAAGGGCACCTCCTCCCTCTCTTCCTCACACCAATTTGAGCCTTCAAGCTCGTCCAAACACTGCCAATTTCTCCTCTCCACTTCCCCAGAAACATCCTAGAGGTCCTGGTCTTCTTCAAAGACCAATTTTAGTACCCAAAAAGGAGGTCTCAAAGAAGTGCTTCAAAGAAGACGTAATGTCCGTTACCGATTCTTTCAACTTTATTTCTTCTTCCACTTCTTCATCTTTAGTTGATTCATTATGAATTAATAACGTCAGTATCACTAATATACTAATATTTCATTATAAGTATTAAACAACCCTATTTCACCATCTATCCATCCTACGGAAAATGAAATCACCGCGCGTGCGTACGTACGGAATATCGTATCCACACCGTGGTGTAAACTATTTTCCACCACCAACTTACTTGGATGGGTATAATGGTGTAAAGAATAAATATATATGATTATTTTAAAGTTATATTGATTCTGAAATAGTATACATACACTCCAATACAATTCCAAGATCATGGGAACGATATCATTGCTCGTGCGTACGTACGGAATACCGTCTCCACGATGTGATGTGACTCGTTCTACATGATATTCATTGTATAATGATTGAATAAATGAATTGAGTGAATAAATATGATATATATTACACTAATACCGTTCTGTAAATGAGGTATCTATAACCTAAAAATAAGAATAAGAATTTATTCGACAAAACACGCATAAGAACAAAAAGTAATAAACACCCGAATAACAAGTAGAAATGAAATATTACTAATAATAAGCTAAGAATATGAAGATATATGATATCATAACAATGAGTATGATTCTTGAATAAGTCAATGACATTATTTAAATCATTATATAGGAGGTTCAGACACTTACGAAGAAAATCGGACCTAAGGTAAAGGAAATATCACAATCTCATTTTTATCCGAGATTGTTTATACTTTGAAATTTACTGGGGTGTATTTTATCATCCACATCCATGTTTCCTCAATATGTAATATTATTTCCATCCACCTACAATTTTTTAAATCCAATATTACCCTTCGGTGAGTTTTTAGTAAAATATATGAAAGGAATCTTTTGTCGTTTTTCGTACGAGGTACTTTTAGACTTTTCTGAAAAAAGTACGAGAAGAATGTTTTTTTAACTTATACGGCATGAATGGATTATTAATACATTATTTCCAAGAAGCATCCTTTACAAGTTTTCAAGCATATTTTTAATCAAATTATTTTAGTTTAGAATTGTATGACATGTTTATAAATGAAAAGTGTTTTTGAAGTAAAAATGATATTTTCCTCAAGAATGGAGTTCAAGTGTTTTATCAAAATTATTTTCCATCTAAGATAATAAAGGGTTCTGTTTCTATCCCTATTATTATATTTATTTGATTATGTTGTGATGGAAATATTTTTATAAATTCCTTTATCATATATGAATTGTTTTATGATGTTTAAGAATCCCATTTTTATTACATGGGTTATGCTATGATGTATGGTTTATGATTTTGTGGCACACATAAGAATGGTATCATTATGAGATGGGTGGGACCTATATCTCACTCCAATGCATTGGGTAAATATTTTATATCTCATGAGATAGACATGGTTGTAATGACAGGTTAAACCGGTTCAGTGAAACAAGACTGAAACGAGGAATGAACTCAGTTCATAAATGGACTTTGTCCACTAAGATAGTCTTGGAAATGAGTCTTGACTAATAAGAAATTATTCTCTATGATTATGTGTGTATTCCAAAAAGCTTCATGTTTTAAGTTATTATTATTGTAATTAAATTTCACTACCATGATTTATCCCATGTTATGAAATTATGATCTCTTTTGCAGGGTAAGATTTCTAAAATGTTATGTTCTTATGAATATGATGTGATTGATATTTCTTTTGTTTACCCTTACTGAGAATTTGAGCTCACCTTTTTGTATGTTTTCTTTCCCCAGGTCAGGAAGAAGGTTATTAAGTAAGATATTCCAAAAGGGACTATAGATATGATGAAATAAATGGGAGACAGTGTAGACGCTTTATGAACCAGGTTTTTATGTTTCCCAGTTTCTAAAGACACTATACCTATACGGTCCTTTCATGGTTTTTGATATATGTTGTAATAAGGGTACTTAAATTTTGAAGTACTAACAATGTATGTAAAGTATGGTTCGTTAAATTTGGTACCATAGTAAAGGTATAGTCAACCTTTGGAAACTAGGATGTGAAAGCCTTAGTAAGAATCCTAAGGATAAGTCTAAGCATAGAACACAATCTTAGTGTTTTAAAAATGGCCATGAATAACCTATGATAAGACATTAAGTGTGAAATTTTATTCTTTATTATGTGGTTTTCCTATTATAATTAGTGTTTCTCACACTATTATTCTTGGTTTTAGTCAATGGATGGAACCCGAAGGAACTGTGTTAATGCGGAATGCGACGGGCAATGCAATGATTGGCCCCCTGAGCAACCAAACGTTATGGGATCTGGAATGAAAAATCTTGTAGCCATGCTCACACAACTTTCTCAAGCTCTGAATGATGCAGGACTTCCAAATGAGCAATGGAAGGAGCAACATTCTGTTGAATCCTTCATGAGGCAGCGTCCACCCTCATTCAGTGGGTCTACTGATCCATTAGTTGTTGAACAATGGATCAATACTACTGAAAAGATATTTTCAGTTCTTCAATGTTCTGAACATGATAAAGTCATCTTAGTAGTGTATCGTTTGGAAGGTGGTTCTGATCAATGGTGGAATCTTATCAAGAATACAAGGCCAAGAGATGAAATTGAGTCCATGGAATATGAAGAGTTCATGAACTTATTTTTCAATAAGTACTTCCCTCGTATTCTCCGAAAAAATGGAGAAGGAGTTTCTTGAACTAAAGCAAAAGGATGATGAATCTGTTGGTACCTATGAAGAAAATTTTACAAGACTAGCAAGGTATGCTTCTGGTATTATTATCCAACCTGAGAGTAAGATCGATCGATTCTTTATTGGCTTAAAAACAAGTCTTCGAAGGGCGTTAGCCATAAGGGACTTCAATAGCTACGAGGAAATCCTTCGATGTGCTCTCAAAGTTGAGATGGAGATTGGAGTTACCCATCAGTCATATTGATTTGATAATAAGTGGAAAATGGAATTCAAAGGAAAATCTAAAGATCACACTGAAAAGAAGATGAGTTTTCCCTTATGCTCAAAGTGTGGAAAGAAACATGGAGGGAGTGGTCTTAAAGGGACAATTAATTGTTTCAAATGTGGAAAGGAAGGTCATCAGGCATTTGAATGCCGCAATGATGGGAAGAAGATGTCTAGTGATACGAACAATGAAAAGGATACACAGAGTGAACCTCCTACACTTCAATGTTACAAGAGCAAGGAGATGGGGCATTATTCCAATCAATGCCCAAATCCAAGGGTTGATGATGATGCTCGACGTCAACAAACACTTAAGGCTAAAGACAAAGGAAAGTCACATGCAATTTCTATCATCGATGTGGAGTATGATAACGAAGTGGTGAAAGGTAAACTTACCATCCACTCTAAAGTAGCAAATGTTTTATTTTATTCTGGATCCACCGACTCTTTTATTTCTGAATAATTTTCTAAGGGTATCACTATATTACATCATCAATTAGATGTTGATTTAGCTGTGACAACCACTAATGGCACAACAGTCGCATTAAAAGTTTATAATTCTTCTCCGATTGAAATTTGTGGGAAAGTGATTCCTGTAAATCTTGTGATCCTTCCTATAGTGCATTTTGATGTGATTCTTGGGATGGATTGGATTTCTCTATATGGAGCTCATATCAATTTCCAAAAAAGGGAAGTCACATTTCATATTCCAGATCAATATTTGATCGTCTATCGATGCAAGGATGAACATAACCTTCCAGTGGAAATTTATTCCATCTTATGGGTCTTGATTCCACTAAATGAAGGTTATTTATCTCGAATGGTTGGTGAGAAACTCATGATTAAGAATATTCCCATTGTATAGGAGTTTGATGATGTCTTTCTGGAGGAATTGCCAGGTCTTCCACCAAATCGTGATGTTGAGTTTTCAATAGAACTCATACCGGGTGCATTACCTATTTCAAAGAAACCTTATAGAATGGCCCCAATTGAGTTGCAGGAATTGATGAAGCAACTCCAAGAGAATCTTGATAAGGGGTTCATACACCCTAGTGCGTCACCATGGGGAGCACCTGTTCTGTTTGTTAAGAAGAAAGATGGATCAATGATACTCTGCATTGATTATCGAGAACTTAACAAGATCACTATCAAGAACAAATATCATATCCCGTGCATTGATGACTTATTTGACCAACTACGCGGAGCTCAATACTTTTCCAAGATTGATCTTCGTTCAGGGTATCATCAATTAAGGGTCAAAAGGGAGGATATACCAAAGATGGCTTTCCGTACAAGGTATGGACACTATGAATTTATAGTGATTCCATTTTGTCTTACTAATGCCCCTACTATCTTCATGGATCTGATGAATAGAGTCTTTAGAGACTATCTTTATCAGTTTGTGGTTGTCTTTATAGACGATATTCTTATATATTCAAAGAGCAAGGAAGAACATGAAGATCACTTGAGAATTATATTGATGACCCTGAGAAAGGAGAATATTTATGCCAAATTTACCAAGTGTGAATTTTGGCTTCAAAAAGATTCATTTTCTGGTCACATAATCTCAAAAGAGGGGATATTTTTCGATCCAGCAAAAACAGAGGTTATAGAAAGATGGTCGAGACCAACAACAGTAACTGAGATCCAAAGTTTTCTTGGTTTGGATGGATATTATCGACGTTTTGTGAAGGATTTTTCACCATTATCTAATCCACTCACCAGGTTGACTCGGAAAGGAGTTAAGTTTGTTTGGATGGAGGAATGTGAAGAGAATTTCAAGGAGTTGAAAAGAAGGTTATCCAGTGCACCTGTTCTCACACTGCCTTGTAGTGGAGAAAGGTTTGTGATCTAGAGTGATGCATCCAAGAAGGTATTGGGGTGTGTTCTTATGAAAAATGATACGGTGATAGATTATGCCTCATGACAATTGAAAATCCATGAGAAAAATTACCCAACTCATGATTTGGAGTTAGCTGTGGTAATCTTTTCATTAAATATTTAGAGGAATTATCTTTATGGAGAAAGGTGTGACATTTATACTGATCATAAAATTTTAAAGTATATTTTCACATAAAAGGAGCTGAATATGCGCCAATGAAGATGGTTGTAGCTGATTAAGGATTACGACTGCTCAATTCATTACCACCCGGGGAAAGAAAACAAGGTGGAAGATGCATTAATTCGACAAGACCATGCCAGTTTATCATTAATGAGGATCACAAAAGATCCAATATTTATGGATTTACAATGGATGGATCTTGGAATTATAATGAAAGGGGAAAAATCGTGTCTTTCTCAAATAAATGTTCAACCATCTATTCATGTTAAGATTAAAGAGGCACAGAAAGAAGATGTAGAGTTACAAAAGAAGGTGAGAAATGTTCCTGAATTCAACCTTGATTGTGATGGGATAATAAAGTTCAGGAATCGGGTTTGTGTTCCTCCAATCCCAGAATTAAAGAAGGAGCTGCTAGATGAGGCTCATAGTTCTTCATTCTCTATTCATCCTGGAAGCGCAAAGATGTATAGGGACCTAAAAGAGTACTTCTGGTGGGATGGCATGAAAAGAGATGTTGTTGAATATGTCTCTCGATGCTTGGTTTGTCAGCAAGTTAAAGCTGAGAGACAGATGTCTAAGGGGATATTGCAACCATTACCCATACCCGAATAGAAATGGGAAAACATCACTATGGACTTTGTCACAAGACTTTCTAAAACATCCAAAGGCAATAATGCTATCTGAGTCATAATTGGTCATCTTACAAAGTCTGCACACTTCATTGCTATTAGAGAGGATTTCTCTCTGGATCAGATTGCCAGGATATATGTAAAGGAAGTGGTAAGATTGCATGGAGTACCACTTTCTATTATATCTGATCGGGATCCGAGTTTTACCTCAAGGTTCTGGCGTAGTCTTTAGCACACTCTGGATACACGGTTGAGTTTCAGCACTTCCTATCATCCTCATACAGATGGTCAGTCAAAGAGGACAATTCAAACTCTAGAAGATATGTTGAGAGCTTGATCTATGGATTTTGAAGGTGGTTGGGATCAACACCTACCTTTGGTGGAATTTTCTTATAATAATAGCTTTCACTCCAGTATTCAGATGGATCCTTATGAAACTCTCTATGGAAAGAAATGCAGGACTCCAACTTGCTGGGATGAAGTTGGGGAAAGAAAGCTATCAGGACCTGATCTTGTTGCTGAGATGGTAGAAAAGGTCCGATCTATTCAACAACACATAAGAGCAGCTCAGAGTCGACAAAAAATTTATGTCGACAACCAATGAAAAGACTTAGAGTTTAAAGTGGGTGATAAAGTGTTCTTATGAATATCTACTTGGATGAGAGTAATGAGATTTGGAAAGAAGGGAAAGTTGAGCCCTATATATATCGGTCCTTTCGAAATACTGGATCATGTTGGGAAGGTTGCTTACCGATTGGTGCTTCCACCGAATATCTCTCAAGTTCACGATGTGTTCCACGTATCCTGAGAAAGTAAATACCTGATCCTTCACATGTACTCAACTCAGAAGTTGTACCGCTGGAACAAGATCTTTCTTATGAAGAACAACAGATAGAGATTCTCGATCGTAGTGAAAAATTCCTACGGAAAAAGACCACTCGCTTGGTGAAAAATTTATGGAGGAACCACCAATTAGAAGAAGCTACATGGGAGCTTGAGGATATGATGAGGGAGAGGTATTCTCATCTGTTTGTTACAAGTGACGAATTTTGCGGGAGAAATTCATTTTAAGGGGGGTAGAATGTGACACCTGATACTTTGATGAGAAATATTTTGTTTTTATGTTATATAAATAATCAAATGAATCTTTCACTACACACAACACTAGCTTGTCTTTCTTTACACGCAATCGCGACCTTCCTCGATAGATTGTGTCGTACGCAATACCGAGTTTCACTAAACAACGATATGTTATTAAAATATTATTAATACTAGCAATTATGAATAGTAATAACCACTTTTTGAAATTTTGTAAATTTTATTTTTCAAAATATACTTCGTTTTTGGATTCGGAATATCGAAATTAGAATAGGGTGAAATTTTGGTATTTTTCTCGAAACTTTCAATTTTTTATGAATAGTGAAAACACTGGGTTACTATTTAAAAAACAGACTTTTTATTTAAATAATTATTTATTTTATTTAAATTTATTGTAGGTCATAATTGATACATAATACCTATATAAGTTCAATGTAATTCATTGGAATAATTTTATAACAATTTTAGATATATAAAAATTTTAATGAACTTTTCACCGTCTTTTACCCACCTCCTAGGAGAATTTTCAAATTTACATAAAACTTAATTTTACCACTTCTGTGAGTAGAATTTTTAAAATCATAGAGACACGGTTGATGGCAGCAAGTAAAATGTGGTTCAATGAGACGAAAATACTTTTTGGTGAATAGTAACTTTTTACTTTTTTTTACCATGGTTAAAAGTATATAGGGGTAAAAATGTTATTATTATTACCCTAACACATGTCCTGATTTTATTGGATAAGTTTAATTAGACCAAAAACAACCATAAGAATAAAATATGACCATTTAGGCCCACATGGATTAGATTAGGACATTTATTATTAATTTATTTAAAGAAGGGTTAAAATAGTTAAAATCAAAGTTTAATAAGTAAATAATTTTTAATATAGGGTTATACATAAGATAAATTCGACTATAAATATTAATTAGAAATATAAAAAGATTTCATAAATAATGGCATTTTATTTGTAATTTTTAGACATTAAATAATTTAATTTATTTATTACACAAATATGATGCAGTAATTATCTTATTAATGAAATATTGACATAATTGATGTTATAAATACCCAAATAAATGTAATTTGAGCCTTTTTATAAATTACACTAATTTTATAGGTTAATATGACATGTTATTATTGATTTAATTAACTTTTTTCTAACTAATCATTCTGTTATGATTTTCACAAAAAAAATTACTAAATAGTTTCAAAATTGACATAAAATAGTTCTTAAAACAAATATTATATTATTAATTGTTATTTTATTCCTAAAAATATAAGGTTCAGGAAAATGACTTAGATAAGGTTATATATATTAATAATAAACAACTTGGGGTTCGTTGTCTTGTTATAGTAAGTTTATTAACCTTATAGTGTAAGAACACAAAAAGACACGGTAAAAGTAAAATTATCTAACTTAAAGTTAAATATAAATGATAAGGTTAAAATAGTAAACTAAACATGTCCAAATTATATTTGATGAGATTATTTCGACCCATCCCCACCTTATCTTTGAAATAAATCAAATTGGAGATATTTAAAACCGAATATAGCTTTATAATAAAATAATATTTTTTGTTTTTCCAAAGATGCCCCTCTCCTCCCTTATAAAAGGGCACCTCCTCCATCTCTTCCTCAAACCACTTTGAGCCTTCAATCTCGGCCAACCCCTCACAATTTCTCCTCTCCAATTACCTAGAAACATTCTAGAGGTCCTGGTCTTCTTCAAAGACCAATTTTAATGCCCAAAAAGGAGGTCTCAAAGAATCGCTTCAAAGAAGAGGTAATGTCCGTTACTGATTCTTTCAACTTTATTTCTTCTTCCAATTATTCTTATTTAGTTGTTTCATTATGAATTAATAACATAAGTATAAATAATATACTGATATGTTATTATAAGTATGAAACAACCCTATTTCACCATCTATCAATCCTACGGAAAATGAAATCACCGTGCGTGCGTACGAATGGAATACCGTCTCCACGCCGTGGTGTAATCTATTTTCCACCACCATCATACTTGGATGGGTATAATGGTGTAAAGAATGAATATATATGATTATTGTAATGTGATATTTATTCTTAAATAGTATACATACACTAAAATACAATTCCACGATCATGGGAATGATATCATCGCTCGTGCGTACGTACGAAATACCGTCTCCACGATGTGATGTGACTCGTTCTACTTGATTTTCATTGCATAATGATTACATAAATGTATTAAGTGAATAAATATGTTATATATTACACTAAAACCATTCTGTAAATGAGGTATCTATAACCTAAAAAGAAGAATAAGAATTTATTCGACAAAACACGCATAAGAACAACAAGTAATAAACACCTGAATAACAAGTAGCAATGAAATATTACTAATAATAAGCTAAGAATATGACCATATATGATATCAGAACAATGAGTATGATTCTAGAATAAGTAAATGACATTATTTAAATCATTATACAAGAGGTTCGAACACTTATGAAGAAAATCAGACATAAGGTAAGGGAAATATAACAATCTCATTTTTATCCGAGATTGTTTATACTTTGAAATTTACTGGGGTGTATTTTATCATCCACATCTATGTTTCCTCAATATGTAATATTATTTCTATCCACCTAGAATTTTTTAAATCCAATTTTACCCTTCGGTGAGTTTTTAGTAAAATATATGAAAGGAATCTTTTGTCGTTTTTCGTACGAGGTACTTTTTGACTTTTCCGACAAAAGTACAAGAAGAATGTTTTTTTAACTTATACGGCATGAATGGATTTTTAAAACATTATTTACAAGAAGCATCCTTCACAAGTTTTCACGTTTATTTTTAATCAACTTATTTTAGTTTATAATTGTATGACATGTTAAGAAATGAAAAGTGTTTTTAAAGTATAAAGGATATTTTCCTCAAGAATGGAGTTCAAGTGTTTTATCAAAATTATTTTCCATCTAAGATAATAAAGGGTTCTGTTTCTATCCCTATTATTACATTGATTTTATTATGTTGTGATGGAATTATTTTTATGAATTCCTTTATCTTATATGAATTGTTTTATGATGTTTAGTAATCCCATTTTTATTACATGGGTTATGCTATGATGTATGGTTTATGATTTTGTCGCACACATAAGAATGGTATCATTATGAGATGGGTGGGATCTATATCTCCCTCCAATGAATTGGGTAATGATTTTATATCTCATGATATAGACATGGCTGGAACGGCAGGTTAAACCGGTTTAGTGAAACAGGACTTAAACGAGGAATGAACTCGGTCCAGAAATGGACTTTGACCACTAAGATAGTCTTGGAAATGAGTCTTGACTAATTATAAATGCTTCTCTATGATTATGTGTGTATGCCACAAAGTTTCATGTTTTAAGTTATGATTATTTTAATTACATTTCACTACCATGATTTATCCCATGTTATGAAATTATAATCTCTTTTGCAGGGTAAGATTTCCAAAATGTTATGTTCTTATGAATATGATGTGATTGATATTTCTTTTGTTTACCCTTACCGAGCATTTGAGATAAAACTTTTGTATGTTTTCTTTCCCGAGGTCAGGAAGAGGGTTATTAAGTAAGATATGCCAAAAGGGACTATAGATATGATGAAATAAATGGGAGACAATGTAGACTCTTTATGAACTAGTTGTTTATGTTTCCCAGTTTCTAAAGACTCTATACCTATACGGCCCATTCATGGTTTTTGTTATATGTTTTAATAAGGGTACTTAAATTTTTAAGTACTAACATTGTATGTAAAGTATGGGTTGTTATAATGCCTGCCCATAACCAAATACTTCCATGACTATAAAATCATCATCTCTAAAATCATGATGTCTTGGATTATGGTAGAGAATTAGTTTTTCGACATTATGGATTTCAACACTAAGGAAAAAGTTTTTGATATCCATGTGATATATTTATTTCCAATATTTTCTATGTATATATTATTATTTTAGTTTGATTTTATTATGGAATTATTTTATATTATCTATCCCTACCATAATATTTATGTGATGTTTATTCCATGATTACTTCATTTGTTTGTTTTCCATTACTGAGAATTAGATCTCGGCCCTTATTATGTTTCTATTTCCCTAGTTTATGAAGAAAATTAGTAAACATGATATGTCCAACATGATAGTTATTTATAGAATTTGTTGGATATTTATAAAACTTATTATTGATTAAGTAGTTTCTTATATAGTGGAAAAAGTTCTTATTGGTTTTGAAATGCATGGAAATTATTTTTTTATTACTTATCCTAGTTCTATAAAGATATAAATTTAATACCCCCAAAGTTTATATTAAATTTTCTTTTAAATAAATTCAATCACTTCGATAGCTTTAGATGCATGCAACAACAGGTTTAATAAAAAATACTCTTTTAAAATATTATTTAAACACAACCATTATAACCTAGCCATTAAGTTGGAAGGTATGAATAATATTTAATAAACTATTAAAATTATATAATTTTTACATTTATAAAATAAATTAAATGGATATGTATTGATTATAAATAAAATAAGAATCATTTGAATGAAAAAAATCTAGAAAACTTGATTTTTTTTAAAAGGAAGTTTAGTCATGTTTAACACACATAATTTAGAGTTAATTTTTTTAAAAAAATAGAAAATTTATTTGATAAAATTAACCTCAGTTTATGAAATAGTCATATCAAAATTATCATAGGGTGATGTTTTTTTATTTTTCTAAAAAGTTTCACTTTTTGATGAAGAGTGAAAAATTATGATTTATATTTATAACTACCTTTTAGTATAAATTATTTACAGAGTGAAATTTTATTTAAAATTTGTTTTAAAGTAAAATTAGTTCAATTTTATTATAATAAATATAATCTAGGTTGGTGGAATAAATTTCATATTGAATTTTTATATTAAAACCTTTTATACTTATGAGAATTTTCTCTTTAGAATCCCACTTTTTCTTCTCATATGTAGATATAATTTTAAATTGGCTTCTAACACATTTATGAATTGTGTACTGAACCCACCTAGGTACCATGGTAACATGATAACTGAGTCGATTCTGACATTTCCTAAAGGGAGTTCCTGATCCCCATGGGTTGGAAACTAGCACCTTGCATCATAAAAAATGAAAGTAGGAATGGATTTACAACTAATAATGTGGAAGAAAGATAACAAATCAGTATGCATACAAAATAAACTCTACAAGGAGTTGTGTACCATAAGTTAAATAGGTATGAAAACCCAAAGTACTATAGAAAAGAATCATAAAACAAGAAGAAAAACAGCCCAAACCCCGACATACACAACCCTCTATGTCCACAGATCAACAACAAGAACCACCTCCAAGTGGTTTCCTAACCTATATCAAACCTGTAAGTATATAATCTACAAAAACCTGAAGGTACAGGTGTGGTGTGAAATAAAATCCTAGTAGGATCCCACCAAGGATTCCATAAGAAGATTCCAATATCCAATTAACCAAATAAAGTGCTTTTAATTTTCAAATGAACAGGTTTGGTATTTGAGAAGAATATTTAAACAAATAATGATTTACATTTCAAAAGGTGGAAATAATTTAGAAATTCATGATTCACATTTTAAAATGATAGAAATACTTTCACAAATGGTTCCATACGTAAATTTTTAAATAATCACTTTTATATAAAATAGTTTATATAAATTAGAAGGCATGTAAAACAATTCACAATAATAGAAAATATTTATATCTCATATATAAACAAGCGAGAAAGATGGTAATATTCTAAGAGGTACTATAGTTATAGGTTTTGGGATCCTCACACACTCATTTGATAAATTACAATGTGCACACGTCCCTCCGAAATGGAAATAGAGGACTCATCCTTGTCCTAATGGGGAAGTAAGATATGCTGACCAATATTCTGATAGTGTTATAAAGAATCAATCTATTACTAATGAAATTCCAACCTAGTGTTTTTGTCTCAATAACTCACTAACTACCTAGGATTTCATGTACTCGAGTACAATTCAATGATGGAATATTTATTTTAAGCAGCCTTAAAATACAATTAAGTCTCATTCCTCCATTTAAAAAATGCCACCTTCCATTTAAAAACCAAGATAGGTTTATAGTCAAAAACATACCCTTTTACCATGATAAAACCCTAAGGTTTCTATCAAAACCATTTAAAGACATTTTTCAAAAATTGGAATTTGAAATTAATTCACAATTCAATTTCACAATTCACTTTCACAATTTAATACAATAATTTTATTTCAAAAAATTTCTATCTATTCCACAATAAACCCCCAATTCAATGGAATTGGGGTTTTTTAAAATTCTATCATCAAACCTATTTCATAATTTAAATTAAAAAAATTTAAATTTCACCAAATTCCTATAAATGCACCTGAATTCAATGTATTTGGTGGTTTTCCAATTTCATTCTAAAACCCCTTTTTTACCCCCAATTCAATGGAATTGATTTTTTCACACAAACCAATTGAAAGTAATTTAATAAAAAAATACACAATTTCATTTAATTCAAACAATATAAATTAAAAAAAGAAGATTAGGTTTAATATAAATTGGGAATTATGATAGAACCTCCTACCTCGGGATCAATAGATCTCATAATGTCAAACCCTAATCGGGATTCGAAAATGAAGAATAGAGATCATGAAATCTAGAAAACAGGGATCAAACCTAGGTTTAAGATCCCAAAATAGAGGGTATTATATCCAAAAAGCAACATATAGATCCACGGAACCCAATGTAGTATAAGAGAGATCACAAGAGATAAAGATCGGGGTGAGGAAACTCACCGGGAAAAGATCAAAGGGTATTCCTCGAGATTCGAATAACTTTTGAGAGGGTTACGAGGGGACAAGAACTGGTCTTGGGTTCTCCCAAGGAAGAAGAACATATATGGTTTTAGTCTAGGTTTATTCATCACCGAAAAATAGGGTTTTGAGATTTTTAAACAATATTTTTAGATTAATTAAAAGTCATTCATGGTTTCCTAGGAAGATCTGCATGGTTTGAAGAATCATGCTGACTAATCGTGCACCCCTTTAAATGGACACATGGTTTCTCCTAAGATAGTGCACAATCTAAAAAACCATGTTCCCACCATGAAAAGATCACTACATGGGTTTGCATGATTTGTCTTGAGAGGGCGCACAGTTTGGGAAAACCATGCACTAGCCTATAAGCTTTTATAATTTCAAAATTTTCACCAAAATTACCAGTAAATGAAACCCAAAAAAATATTAGTCAAAAGAGGGGTTTAGGAATACCTGAAAAATAGTGACATGGTGTTACAACCTTTCCATGATAGAAACTTTATATCCCCAGGAATACTACTCAAAAGCTTACATGCCAAAAAGATGAGGTCACTTCTCTCTCATCAGTATCTCACACTCCCACATCTCATGATTATAAGAACTGTGCTGCCATAGCACATGAACTAAATGTATCACCCTCCCATGAATTACCTTGTTTTCAAAATCAACTATCCTAAATGTTCTTTTAGTCAGGGATAAAGAAGGTTAAACTTCAAGTGCACACCAGTTCAGAACATGAGATGGATCAAATAGATACTTTCATACATAAGATATATGTAACACATTATGTATCAACATCAGTTGTGGATGAAGTTCTAAATGGTGAGAAAATTTTCCCACCTTCTCAATGACCTCAAAAGGTCCCAAAAAACAAGGAGTAGTTTCCATTGCATACCAATTTATCAATGACCTAACCGGGGTGAAACTTTCAAGAACACCAGGTCACCAATTGAAAACTCTAAAAACCGAGACGATGATCAACATAAGACTTATACTTGATATGTTGTGTTAACATTCTTTGATGAATTAACAGAATCTTTTTTTCATCTCTTTTACCAAACTTGGTCCAACCAAGGAACTTGAACCAACCTCTGACAAACATAATAGAGATCTATAAGGTCATCCATAAAAGGCCTCAAAAGGATCTATTCTGATTGTATACTGGTAACTATTGTTATAAGAAAACTCAAAAAACCCCAAATTATTGTATCAAGATCCACCAAAGCTGAGAACATAGGTGCAAAGAATATCCTCAATAATTGTATAGATCTTTCTATCTATAAATATGACTATCGATGGTACGTCATGCTTAGAAGGATGTGAGATCCCAATGCCTCTTGAAGTCCTCCCTAAAAATGAAGATTGAACTGAGGATCCCTATTAGAGATTATAGAAGAATGAACTCTGTGAAAATGAATAATCTCTTTCACATAAAGATTTACCAACACATCAACTTTGGTTGTATCACAAATATGTATAAACTGAGACAATTTTTTCATCTGGTCAATCATAACCCATATCGCATTATTATTTCACTTGGTATATAGAAACCCAACCAGAAATTCCATAGATATTTCATCTCACCTCCAAGTCATTAATAGAAGTGGTTGAAGAAAACCCAAAGGTGTTTAGTGCTCGGCCTTACCCTATTAGCATGCATAATAAAGAAAGACAAAATTAGAAATATCTTGTCGCATACCTGGCCAACAAAATTGTCAATACATGTAATAAAACATCTTCATGGTTCTTGGGTGTACAATACATTGGGAATTATTTCAATTCCCTATCACATATTTCCTTTAAACTAATGGAACAAAAAATTAATTTCAAAAGAATATAATTTCCTCTTTATAGAAATACCACTCAGCAACGGTCTCCCCATCATAAAGAGATTATCTAATTCTATACAACTCATCATCAAGATGTTTCTCTTGAAAAAAAATATCCAGAAGAGTGGATTTAAACTAAACACTAGCCAAATAAACCTCATTACTTTATTCCTAGACTCCAATATGAAACTGTGTAAAGAGAGACACCAAGTTCCACTCTTCTGAAGATTCTTTCACTGCCTAGGTTAGAAGTTTTCTACACAACACATTTGTGATGACACTCCCTTTCCCCAAGGTATAGGTGATGTCAAAGTTGAAAGATTTTAGGTAATCCAACCAATGCCTCAGGTGAAGATTCAAATATTTCTGATAAAATATATAACTCAATTTCTTATGGTCAGAAAACATGGAAAAACTATCTTCATAAAGGTAATGAAACCAACTCTCAAGAATGTACATCACAGATGTGAGTTTAAGTGTAGGTTCTGGGCACAACGGAAGCATGTTGGTGGGTGTACCCAACTTCAATTTTAGTGTTAAAAATGATCAATTTGAGATCTGTCGTGATAATAAAATGCTAAATCATTAGAATAGAATTAAGAAAGAAAAAAATAGGGGAGTCTCAGAACCATAGATAGGATCATCATATGTTGGTTATAATTAATTTAATTAATTTACAAGATTTACCTTTATGGAATTATTTCTTCATTGATGTTTCCAGTCATGATCTGATGTGATCTGTCATTGCATCATAGAATCCAAGTTTAGTATTCCTCTAACGATGATCCATACATACTTCACGTATCTTTGGATGTCTCCAAAGGGATCTCTGGGTTCTAGTACAGAAGATTCTTCTCTTGCGATGTTCGCCTTCGATCGCCTTGATCCGGTGGAGGAGGATCTCTCTCTCATAGCTCGATAGCGTTCTTAGATGAAAAGGATTCTCTCTTTGCTTGAGATATTTCTCTAGATCCATTGTGCACAACCAAAAATTGGGATTTTTAATTACATATAATAATAAAATGAATTAATTACCTGAAATCATTTATTCATTTCATTTAATTCTTAGTAATACATCATGTATAATAATAACAGTTGAATATTATTATTACCTGACATGCGCCTAGCTAATTTAACCTAATATTATTTAATTAAATAAATAATAATATTTCTCATAAATTCCCAGAAAAAAATACACAGTGTGTATATTTAATATACACGGAATTTACTTTTGTTTTTTAATTTTTCTTTATTTCCTCAACCACATTTATTAGACATTGAATAGTGGATATTTATTTCTAAAATAAATATCACTACATTAATCACTAATAAATATATTATTTCTCCCATGATATATTCTCTCGAATAACTAGTGTCAAAATACATGTGATCATGCATCCTTAAAAAATTATTAAACCACAATAGGGAATAATCTTTATTCAACTTGTTAAATTAATATTTAATTGAGATACATAGACACACATAGTGTGTGACCCTCTAGGCCTCTTTCTCAGTGGCATTAGGTGGAGCCTCCCTAAAGTCAAAGGTTAGCATCTAGAAACACACCAAGGAACCCATAGATAAAGAAGTTAATTCTACAATGATGTGTCACCTCCTATAAATTCTTACCGTGTAATATAATCCCTTTATCTTAATATCTCGAATCAAGTGGGTTACGTGCTAGTGTCATCAACCCATGTGCTTGATTATTCTTTCTTTGACTTTACAGAATTGAACTTTACCATTCCTCACCATGGCCATGGATTTATTTAGGCTAAATAAATTTTATTAAAGGGCTTGAGAAATCTACTTCCTTTATGGAACATAAGGGAAAAATACTTTCTCACATTATCTATTAATATAGTATCACTTGTGACGCACCCAATGTATCCTACCTCATTGATAACAGTGTGTCATCATAGTTTTCATCAATACATTTAAGTGAGCGAGTTGTAATACCCATTAATAATAATATTAAATTCTAAGGACCAATACATGCATTCTTATATAGGAACATCCAATGACACTATAAAATGTTGATTTCCTACTGGCAGGTCTTGTTCTCATAATAGCCTCCTGGATATTACCAAACGAGAATGCCATTATAAGGTGCCTCAACGTTTTATGAGTCCCCACCACTAATGGCCTGTATTATTTGTGTTCCTCAAATAACATCATCCGACTATAGAACATATATTCAAGAATAGTGTCATGGCACTTTTGGGTTCTCATCCTAAAAAGGATATGATATAACCCTTTAATGTAACATCTATCCTTAGGACATTATCACATGCATTGTCACACAGAAGAACAATCAAGATATGATAAGGTATTTATTAATGAAAAAAGTACAATGTATTTGGTTATAGGCCACCAACTCCAACAGACTCCCACTTGGACTAGAGCCAACTTCTAACAACTTTTAACTCGCTATCTCTCACGTGATATTCATGCTTCTTTTGAGATAGGCCTTTAGTTATGGGGTCCACCACATTCTCTTCCATGGACACTCTACTCACTACAAATTCACCCCTTTGATAGAAATACCTCAATAGGTGATACATCCAAAGTATGTGCTTTTTATGTTGATGTGACCTTGGTTCTTTTTAAAAAGCTATCATTGTAGTATTATCACAATATAATGTGATAGGATCTTTACTTCTAGGCACCATATCAAGATCCTGGAAAACGTTTCGAATCCTGACATCTTCCTTGGCTGCATCATAAGACTCTATATATTTGGACTCCACTTTAGAATCGGTGACAACTGGTTTATTTGAACCCTTCTAGCTCACAGCTCTTCCATTGAGATAGAAAACATATTCATATTGTGACTTCAGATTATTCTTATTTGTCTAAAAACCAACATCGGTATACCCTCTGATGAAAAGCTCCTTGTCTCCTCCATACACTAGGAACATATCCTTAGTTATTTTGATATACATAAGGTTGTCTTTACAACAGTCCAAAGATGTTCTCCTAGATCTTCTTGATATCTTTCTACCATGCTCAGTGCATAGGTAAAATCAATCCAGGTACATAACATGGAATACATTATGGATCCTATAGCCGAAGACTGTTGGATCTTTCTCATTATATCCTTATCTTGTTGTGCCTAAGGACACATTTTCTTAGAAATATGTAGGCCATGTTGCAATGGAACCAATCCCCTCTTGGATTTTTCCATACTAAATATCTTTAGTTTCTGGTCAATATATGTACCCTGACTTAGTCCAAGCAGCCTCTTGGATCTATCACGAATGATCTTGATCCCTAGAATGTAGGCTACTTCACCAAAGTGCATCATGGAGAAACACTTGTCCAACCAGTCCTTAACTATAAGATCAGTAAATCATTTCCAATAATCAATATGTCATCAACATATACTACTAGGATAATGACCGAATTTCCATTAAAACATTTATAAACACATGGCTGACATTAATTTTAATGAATCCAAATTCCTTTATGGCATCACAAAATTGAATGTTTCATGACCTGTATTCTTTATTTAATCCATAAATAGATTTCTTCAACTTGAAAACCCATTTGGCTTCACCTAGTATCACAAACCCTTCTGGTTGTGTCATATGGACATCTTCCTAAAGGTTCCAATTAAGGAATGTTGTTTTGATATCCATTTTCCAAATCTCATAGTCATTGTAAGTTATTATGGAAAGTATGATTCTTATGGATTTAAACAAAGAAACTGGCGAGAAGGTTTCATCATATTCAATTCCTCGACATTGTCTAAATCCTTTAGCCAATAGCCTTTCTTTATAGGTGATAACTTGACCTTCCATGTTGATTTTTCTCTTGATTACCCATTTTTATCCAATAGGCTTTACATAAACCAGCTCATCGACCAGAACCCAGACTTGCTTCTAATACATGGAATCCATCTCAGTATTTATAGCTTTTATCCATCTTGAATATTTTGATATTTCTAATACTTCTTTGTATGAGATAGGTTCATCGTTTTCCAACAATAATGATTCACCATTCTCAGTGACTAAAAAACCAAATCTCTCTAGTTCTCTTACCTTTTTTGAGCTCCTACGCAGTACTTGTTTTTTTGGAACCTCTTCCATGGGGACCTGTGGAATTTTTTCTGGTACCATCTCATGTGTATCTTGAGCATCAACTTTGTCAATGTCAATCTTACTCCCACTATACTTTTTGAGGATGTGCTTCCTCTCAATAAAGACTGTTAGTATGGCGACAGTCGCTTTCTTGTCTGAAGGTTTATAAATGTAACATCCTTTCTTTTCCTTGGGATATCCTATAAAGATATACTTCGTGCCCTAGGGAGCTAGTTTGTTGCTTGATAAGGCCTTAAGAAATTCATCGCATCCCCCTAAACATGTGTTCGACAAAATGGGTTTCATTCCATTACATTACTCGAAGGGAATTCCATTAGCCACCATAGTTGGTACTCGGTTTAATGTGTATGTTGAAGTATTTAATGCATATACCCAAAAGGATATTGGAAGATCTACATGACTCATCATTGACCTCACCATGTCCAACAAGGTTCGGTTCCTCCTTTCACTAACACCATTCCACTATGGTGTATAAGGAGAAGTGAGCTGAGATAGAATCCCAGACTCCCATAAAAGATCGATGAACTCTTAGTTCAAATATTATCCACCTAGATTCGATTGAAGCTTCTTTATCTTTTTACCAAGATGATTTTATACTTCATTCTTGAATTCCTTAAATTTCTCTAATGATTCTGACTTATACCTCATTAATTAGACATAGCCATAAAAATTCAAATCATCAGTAAAAGTAATGAAGTAAGAATATCCGCCTCTAGCTTCTACTAAAAATGGTCCACACACATCTGTGTGTGCCAATCCTATAAGATCTATGGCCCTCTCACCAAGTCCACCAAAAGGTGGCTTTGTCATTTTACCTTGTAAACAAGCATGACATATATCAAGTGGTTTTAGGTCAGTAGAGTCTAAATAGCCATCTTGGCAGAGATTTGTCAAGCACTTCTCTTTACATGACTTAGAAGGTGATTCCACAACTGGGTGATGTATGAGTCATTTGAGTTTGTTTCTTTATCGATTTACAACAATTGGTTTTCGTAATTTAATACATACAAACCATTATTTAAATGTGTCATTCCATAACATACATTGTTCTTATAAAAGAAGAAACCCTTATTTCCAAACATGAAAATAAATCCATCCATATCCAAACATGATATAGAAATTATATTTTTGGTAACACTAGGAACATAATAACAGTTATGTAAAACAAAAATCATCCCAGTTGGAAATGAGAGGTGGTAATCGCCAATGGCCAATGCAGCCAGCCTTGCACCATTGGAAGCTCAAAGATCCACCTCTCCTCTAGAAATCTTTCTAAATATACTTGGTTTATAAATTTGAATACATATGTTAGCCCCATAAGGTATATCTAATACTCAATGTGTAGAAATGGAAATATTACACTCGATAATGAACATACCTTTAGTGTCCCAATGCTTCTTGGTGCAATTCCTCTTCCAATGGACTGGCTTGCCACATGAAAAACATATCACCTCCCATTCCTAGCCCTGCCTCTAGATCTTCCCCTTATTGGAGGTATGATGCTCAGGGGCTTCATCCTATTTATAATTCCTTGGCCCATTTTCCCTGTCCTTCCTTTTCTTATTCACCATAAGGACTGCAGTTTTGTCATCCCCATGTCCTTATCTACCTGGAGAATTAAGGTTAGAAATTTTGATATACTCTTCTCATTTTTTCTCATGTTATAGTTGACAATAAATCTCTATAGGGTCTTGGGAAGTGATGATTGTATGAGATCTGTATGCAACTCATCCAGGAACTTAATCCCTAAGATATATAGGCATTCAATGTAGCCAATAAGCTTAACTATATGAGGCCCAGCTGGTGAAAACTCTCTAAGATTAGTTGTAAACAAAGAGTTGGAGATCTCATATCTCTCCTGCCTCTCCTTCTCTTGGAAGAGATCCTTAAAGTGAGACATCATGCTATACGCGTCCATGTTTTCGTGTTTCCTAAAGAGCTCATTAGTCATGGATGATAGAATGAAACATTAGAAATCCGTGTCATCATCTATATGTTTCATATAGAGAGATAGTTCCTCATCATTGGACTCTTTCCCAGGCATAAATGGAACAGTCTCTTCCAGCATATACAATTTCCTCTTGTGGGGAAGGATAACGTGTAAAAGCCTCTACCACTCTTGGAAATTGGTGCCAGTGAGAAGGTTTTCTTTCTCGAGTATGGTTCATAATGATATGATTAAAGTAATGTTTCTTGTTTTTTTATAAAAATTAAGATGGGAAAAGGATTATTACTTTATTATGATAAAAATGAGACAAATAAAAAAATTAATACTTATTAGTCTCCCACTATTTGATCAAAATCCAATAGCCCTCACCATTGAATTTGGAATATTTTGTTGCTTGAATATTCTAGTGTCAAGGATCCATATTTCCCTTCACATTACCCCAACTAGGGTTGTTCAAGGAACTTGAAGGGATTTAGGTAGGCATTCCAAATTCCAACTGCATTAACTCGCAGCTCCTTGATCCGCTAAGTGGACTCCCCAATCCTGAAATCCTTTTATTTTGGATTTCCTCAACCTTTGGATCTTGTTCACACCAAGTCCTTTCGTGGTAGTCAAGCCTTGATTCAAACCATGTCATGTAAACCCAAAACCTTGAATTATAATTCCTCGATAATGGAAAGCACCCCAACTTGGGTTGGTCAAGCACTTTGAACTATGGTTCGATTCTAACCAAGACTATCGGAGGCTATACTGACTAGATATTTTCTTTGAGGGATTTTATCCTTATACGTAAATTTCTATTTTATTATCTTTGATTACATGCTTGTTAATATTAAGTGGGATATACTTAAGTGATTAACCATGTCTAAAATAATATTGTAGGCATAAGTCAGTCTTATTTTAGTTCCATCTTGTATGCTTGTTTAATTCATTAATTGTGTGATTATGAAGACACACCCAAAATAAATAAACCATGAAATTGAGAGAAATAAAATAAATGGTATGATCATGAGCTTGTTTTATTGTTTAGTTTACCTAGCGGTTGATAAACTAACCCAATACCTAGGGTCGAAACACCTTGAAACTTTTGGGTTCATGTTTACAGTTTTCTACCTATCCACCATTGTATCTCCTTGGATTGGTTTCACCTTGGATCCGAACTTGAGATGTCTCCATTATCTTCGGAGCTCCATCCATTTCATATGATTTTATCTCACATGCAGGTGAGGGGTAAAATGGGGTTTTATATAAAAGAAACCTTGGGCATGCAGGCCCTACATATAATGAAGAGATGGCTCGCAGGCCAACAAATTTAATTTAAATAAATAAATTAAAAGAAACCATTCACATACAAAGGTCTTAGTATAGATCATGATCATCCATGCATGAAATGATATTTATGCATAAATAAAACAAGCATTCAATTCTCTAATCATTCTTTTTTAAGATAAATCATGCTCGAATCAATTAAATATATTTAATTAATTAATCCTTTTATCTTAATACCTTTTTCTGAATTTAGTTGAGATTCTCATGCATCATAATTTTAAAAAATAAATTAATTTAAAAATTATCTTTGTACGTAACTTTTACCTTGGAGATAACCCTGTAAATTCTCATTCATAACAACCCAATGAGTAGAAATGAACATTACACAGATGTTAAATTAAACACATATATATAAAACACCTATCACGTGTTGTGCCTCATTTTAACACCTGCACTATGATACACGTTACAAGGGTTTGTATAATATAATAATAAATTTTAATAAATTTGTGTAATTTGGATGAGTACATGGTGTGTAGTTCCAACCACACAACGTGTACTTTTGTTCACCTTCCATACGAAGTACACTCCCGAGGACATGGCATGTAGATGTACTTCAGAAATTGTATGGAATACAAGACGTGTTCAGTGAGACACACACCATGTAGTATCCACGTTACATGGTTTCCAGTTGGGCAAGCCATGTACGGGGTACACGGTCCAACCCTAACTAGAAAGGACTACACGCCGTGTTTAGTGGACCACATTGTGTGTAATCTAGAAACTGTGTTCCACCTATTCTTGGTCAACACACGGTGTCATTTAAGACATATAAATACTCCAACCCATGGCCTAATTTGGAAAACCAGTCTTATACATTGAACCTAGACTACACAGTATGTACTACCGAATACACGCCGTTTATTCTGGTGTTGTATGTCCAAGAACGTTTTCCACCTCCGGATGAGATCCTCTATTTTATTATAATCAAAATTAAAAGAAAAATTTGTTTCTTTAAGGTGAACACGAAACAAGAGAGGAGGAATAGATCTCAGGATTCAGATTTAAAGAATGATTAACTTTAATTGAAACAACTAAATTATTAAATTCATAAATCGCCAACAAAAAACTAAATAATTATAATCAAATATATGACTACCCTGATACCACTTGTAGGTTTCGGGTGCAGCAGAAGCGCATTGGTGGGTGTACCCAACATCAATTTTAGCATTAACAACGATCAATCTGAGATCCTTCATGATAATAAAAACACCATATATATGGAATAGAACAAATAACAAAAAAGAAAAGCGGGGAGTCCTGAAACCATAGATAGGATCATAATATGTTGGTTATAATTAATTTAATTAATTGACAATAATTTCCTTGATGGAATTCTTTCTTCGTTGATGTTTCCAGTCATGATCTGATGTGATTCGTCGTTGTGTGGTAGAATCCAAGTGTAGGATTCCTCTAGCAGTGATCCACACATGCTCCACATATCTATGAACTTCTCCAAATGGATCTTTGGGTGATAGCATGGAAGAGACTTCACTTATGATGTCCGCCTTCGATCTCCTTGATCTGGTGGAGGAGGATCTCTCTCTCGTAGATTGAGAGCATTCTTGGAAGAAAAGGATTCTCTCTTGGCTTGAGAGCTTTCTCTAGATGTGTTGTGCACAACCAAAAAAAATGGATAGGCTAATGAGAAATATATAATTAGGATTTTTAATTACATAGAATAATAAAATGAATTAATTACCCAAAATCATTTATTAATTTAATTTAATTCTTAGTAATACCCCATGTCTAAAAATAAAAGTTGACTATTATTATTACCTGACATGCACCCGGCGAATTACACCTAATATTATTTAATTAAATAAATAATATTATTTCTCATAAGTTCCTAGAAAAAAATACACGAAATGTATATTTAATATACATAGTGTGTACTTTTGTTTTTCCATTTTTCATTATTTCCTCCACCATATTTATTAGACCGTGAATTATGGATATTTATTTCTAAAATTAATATCACTACATTACTCGATAATAAATATATTATTTCTCCGACAATATATTCTCTCGAATAACTAGTGTCAAAATACATGCCATAAAGCGTCCTTAAATAATTATTAAACCACAATTGGAAATAATCTTTATTCAATTTTTTTTAAAAATTATTTAACTGAGATACTTGGACACACATAGTGTGTGACCCTCTAGGCCTCTTTCTCAGGGGCATTAGGTGGAGCCTGCCTAAAGTCCAAGGTTAGCGTCTAACAACACACAAAGTCACCCATAGAGAAATAAGTTAATTCTAAAATGAATTTTCACCTCCTACTAATGCTTACCATGTAATATAATCACTTTGTCTCGATATCTTGAATCAAGTGGGTTTCAAACTAGTTCCATTAACCCATGTGCTCGATTATTCTTTCTTTAACTTTCCGAAATTGAACATTCCCATTCCTCAACATAGATATGGATTTATTTAGGCTATATCAATTCCATCAAATGGACTAATATATCTACTTCTGTTATGGAACATAAGGGAAAAATCATTTCTCAGATTATCTATTAATGCAGTATAACTCATGATGCACCCAATGTATCATATCTCACTGGGAATAGTGTGTCATCACAGTTTTCATCAATATATCTAATTGTGTGAGTTGTAATACCCATTAATAATTTTATTAAAGTATAAGGACCAATACACATGTTTGTAGATAGGAACATACAATGACACTATGAAATGTGGATTTCCTACTAGAAGGTCTCGTTCTCATAATATCCTCCTGGATATTACTAAGGGAGAACACCATGAGAAAGTGCCTTAAAGTTTTATGAGTCCTTACCTCTAATGGCCTGTATTATTTGTGTCCCTCAAATAACATAATCCGGCCATAGAACATATATTCAAGAACAGTGTTATGGATCTTTCAGGTTCTCATCATAGTAGGGATCCGCTATGACCCTTTAATAAAATAGCTATCCTTATGAAATTATCACATGAATTGTCATGCATAAGAACAATCAATATTTGATAAGGTATTTATTAATGAATAAAGTACAAAGTAGTTGGTTCTAGGCCACCAACTCCAATATTATGTTCATGGGTTGGATAATTTTTCTCATGTGGATTAATATGACGAAATCCATAGTCAATGACAAGATCACCTTTCATAATAATGAATCCCAAACCTAACATAAATGCATCACAAAAGACAAAATAACCCTACCTAGCCTCTAAAATATTCAACACTAGAATGGTAGTCAAAATATGTTTTATCTTGATGAAATAACTCTTAAATGTTTCATCCCAAGAAAACATTACTCCCAAGCGGAAGTATCAATGTAATAAGGGTGTGTCATGAAGTGCCTATTATGACACACAAAATGATTTATTTTCTGAAATTATTATCATACCTATGGTTGAATTTGATATAATCCTTGGAATGTATTGGATTTCAAAATATGATTCAAAAAATTATTATAGGGAGAAAGAAATAGGATTCATGATGAAGATGTAGAATTAATTATATTTAGAGAAGATACTTAATCATCTGATTCATGTCTAAATCCACCACTAGTAGCTCTTATGAATGTGATTCATGGGGAATAAGAGAAAATAAAATATATTTTTGGAGAAGGTAATAATAAAACTGAGAGTTTCCCTATTTTATATGAATGAATTAATGTACTCATTGGGGAATTACTCGGACATCCACTAGAGCATAAAGTTGATTTTTCTAATCATTTGACCCCTGATGTAAGGATAATATCAAATACTCACTATAGAATGGCCACTATTTAATTAGTGGGGTTGAGGAAAAAACTAGAGGATTTTTTTTGTAAGGAATTTATTCTTCTTAATTTTTCACCATGGGGAGCCCATATTCTCTTCGTTAAGAAGAAAGAAGAATCTATGATTCTATGCATTGATTATAGGGAAATTAATTTTATTAGAACAAAGAATTAGTATATTATTTCTCACATTGATTATTTATTCAATAAAATTAACAAAGAATAATATTTTTCAAAGATTTACCTTCATTGTGGGTATCGTCAATTGAGATTAAATAAGGAATACATTCGAAAGACATCTTTACAAACGAGGTATGGGAATTACAATTTACAATAATTGCATTTTTATTGAATAATGTGCCCTATATTTTTATTGATCTAATGAATATATTATTAAAAAAATATCATGATGATTTTTTTGGTATTCATTTATGATATCTTTGTGTATTATAAAATTTATGAGGACCATGAGAATCACTTTCATATCATTCTTGTGACTCTTAAAAGCAAAGAGTTATATGGTAAATTTAGTATCTATCATTTATGGATTCAAGAAGTTTCTTTTATGGGCCATATTTTTCCCCAAATATGGATTCTAAGTTTATCCTATGAAGTCAAAGGTAGTCAAAGAATGTCCTTCACCAACAAACATAACTGATGTACGTAGCACTACTATAAAAACAAGCAAGGGAAGAACCACCTTTTATGAGAGCTAAGAAGAAAGTGATGATATAGAAACCTAGTATTAGTGATAAAGTTTTAGCACTCATAAAGGGTACCCTTTATAAGTGCTTTTTTACCACTGATAAAGAACCCCTTTATCAGCGATAAAAAATCACTGATAAAGAATCCCTCTATCAGCACTAAAAGTTTAGCGCTCATAAAGGGTACCCTTTATCAATGATTTTTTAGCACTGATAAAGAGCCCCTTTATCAGATCTAAAAAGGAATTGATAAAGACTCCCTTTATCAGCGCTAAAATTTTAGAATTGATACAGGGTTCCTTTATCAGTGATTTTTTAGCGCTGAAAAAACCATAGTCCAATATTTTATGAAATCAGGGGCACAATATCCTCTGTTCATCATGCCCTCAAGCCCTCGCGGTACTGTACCCCTGTGACAACTCCCCCCATCCCTGATCTTCTTGTTGTTGGACCTCCACTCCTAGCCCTACTCCTTATCCTCCCCCTAGAACCCCTTCCACAGATCCTCCTCTCCGCTCGACCCTACTCCTCATGAATCCTACTCCTCCATTTCTCAACGGCTGGCGTCTCCTACGGTTAACCTCCCCCTCTGGTGGTCTCACCTTCCCCCACTAAGGTGACTTTATTTTCTCTTCTTCTTGATTATTTTCTTGAACTTTCTTCTTAGAAAGGATGTCACAACAATGCTAATTCAGTTTTTGTGTTTTTTTGTTATGGTTTTAATGGTTAATGGTCATACATAAGCATTTTTGATTAACCTCATGTGTTAAGTCATGTTTTATTTGAGTATTCTTCTCATTCTTATGAAATATTTGTTAAATATTTAGTTTAGGTTATGGACATGAAATTTCTCCTTCTCTATTATGTGTAAATTTTGGAATTGTCATGTTATTTTGTTTCCATTGGATGGATAGTACTGATTAACCTAAATACTATAATGAATTACACTAAAGAAAAATAAAGTGAAGAGGGAATTTTTCATATGATTTATGAAGTTCCATAATATTTCTTTTAAATTTATGCATTTATTGGTGTTGTTGCTAAGTGTTTTATTCTTAATGCTGTGAAAGAAATTTATTACTACTAATAATATGTTATAATCACCTTTCATGATTTTATAGTCACTTAAGTTAGGTAATGAATTGGTTGTATGTAAATTTGTAATTAAAGTGTTATATTTAAACTATAAATTCTACTTTAATATGAAAGAATGTTTTAGGGGGAGTTTTTAGTGTGAATTTTTTATATGTTTTCCTTTTCATGCTACTATGTATGGGGTATTTATCACTATGATTATAAGGGTGATGGTTTATTGATGTGGTTGGGATTATGTTGTGTGGTAATTAACATGGTAGCGATGGATGGATTATTGTGTGGTTATGATAGCAATGATATGGATATTTAGGCAGAAAATAAGTGGTTTATGGATTTTAGAATGTGTTTAGTGGTATTTTATGTCATGAAAATTTAGTTGTTATTGGGTGGTGTTATAGTTTTCTTTTGGCATGGAATATGGTTGGAATAAATGAAAATAGTAATGGGTGATGGGTTGGAAATGATAAATGATGTTTTGTAAAATCATTAATGATAATGATTGGAAAAATTATGTTTAATAAATGGTTAAAGATAGAATAAATGTTATTAATGACTAATGAATGTATTATAGTGGGTAGTGATATAATGATTGGTTTTACATTAAAATGGTTAACAATTGAAATGTATATGGTAACAAAAATCCAAGAAATTATAATGTTAAATGAAATGAGAAGTTGGTAATGTTAATACGGATGCTTATGTAATTTTTCGGGGATTATTTTTGGCATTATAATGGAAGTGGTTATTAGAGGGTGGTAGTAACAAGGCAATGGTTGACGTGGGTATTTTCAGTGTCAGTTTGATGTAAACCCTTAGGAAATATTTATGTGTGACTATATACTTATTATATTTTCTTATTATTTCTTACACACCACCACTTGAGTCGAGTAACCTGATTGAAATCCATAAGGGTACTTTGGTTCGGAGTGTTTTTTTTAATATATAGGTTATAGAGGGAACACATGTAGAACCACTCCCTCTTCCCTTCTCCCCCTTTACACTTAGTATTAGTTGTAATGGCTCACAATGGCTGTATATATACGACCTATAATGATTTTAGGTTTTAGTGTATATATATTCTTGTTGACATGATTATGTGTATTTGGTGTGGATACATAGTCGGGGTTGTGCATTGTAGGAGGAGAGTATGATGTTTATGTCCTTCATGTTCATGATATCATATAGTGATGAGGATGTGATGGGTGGTTGTGATGTGGATATGGTTTTTATGTGTTTATGACATGTGTATGTGTGGATATATGGTTATGAGATTATATATAAGGGGTTGAAGCATAAGAAATATTCCATTAGAGTGTGAGAATGACCAGATTAGTGGGGAAGTAGATGTGGGGTAATTTATTAATATATATTCTTTTGATATTATGTTATTATACTTGAATGTGATATTGGGTGAGTGATCCTTCATGAGGTTGGGTGATATATGACCATATATTGGTGTGTATTAGTTTTGTTATTTATTCAGTATGGCATTAATATATTTCATACACATTTTCATGAGAGGTTTTTAGGAAGGATCCTATTGAGTATACTTGTATGCTCAACCCTACTTAAATAATTATTTTTATAAGTTTTTAAAGATGTATTTGGTGACCAAGATGGAAATTACTATCTTGAGGCTAGGAGTTACCACCAGATCCACTAATGTAGGATTTGTTTTTGATATTTTATTTTAGATGCCTTTTTTATGTATGAAATTTACATGAATTATGGATTGGGTTTTATGTTATATTATATGGAGTTGATTGGTGGTTTATCTCTGTTCTTGGGATTTATGAGGGAAACACCTACCATTTCTTTATTTTATACCCTCAATGCTATTCTCCCACCTATGTAATATTAGAGGTAGGATTCATGAATTAAACTTATTTTCACTGCCATTTTAGGAGAAGTTCTTAGTGGTGGTGAGTTCTGATAGTGTGGTATCTGAGCTTTAGTTGAGATTTAAGATGGAGTTTGGAATTAGACACTCATGAGGATTGAATGGGATGATAGGTCAATAACACGGGATACCATCTATGACACAAGTGATTATCCCCCCTGTGATTCAAAGCAAGTAACTTGAGCTTACCAAAAATATTAGGCATGATGATATTGAATGTAGGGCAGAGACCTAAGAGTGGTATATGTATCATTCTAGATTATTCTTGTATTTGGAAGTATTGTTTTGGGTATTTGAACCATAAATAATAATATTTTATTTTCGAATAGGATGGAGAAGAATAAAGATTGTATGGATGCTAATAATTTGACAATAGAGTATGAGAACAGAGTGAAAGAGTTCATCAAGTTTGTAAAGGATCACGCAAAGGATCCCTCTCAAATACTTTTTCCATGTTTATGTTGTTGTTATTCTAGAATAATTACTCCAGAGGAGGTGGAAGAACATTAGATATGTCACAAAATAAATCATATCTATAAATGTTGGAATAAACACAGAGAAAAAGTGAATGTAGCTACTAGCTGGGATAAAACTGCATTTTATGGATCATCAGATATGAATAAAAATATGGATAATGAAGAAGGTTGTATGGAGGATGTGATTAAATATGTAAATGATGATGAAGATCATATTTAGGAAATGATAATGACAATTGAAGTTGAACTCTGTGATTGCCCAAAATTGTTTGAGAAGTTATAAATTTGTGCAAAGACGCCATTGTATGCTGGTTGTACTAAATATATAGCATCTTCAGCTGTAATAAAGTTGTATAAATTGAAAGAAGGAAATGGATTGAGTGATGTTAGTTTTATGGAACTAATTGATCTCTTGAATGAAATGCTCCCAAAAGATAATGAGCTCTCAATCCGGACATATGAAGCTAAAAAAATGTTACACTTGATGGGTATGATTTCTGAAATAATACATGCCTTCCTGAAAGATTTTATATTGTTTAACATGGAGAAAAAATCACTTGCATAATGCCCAAAGTGTGGTGCTTCCCGATATGAGAAAGATGAATCCGGTCCTATGAAAGTTTTGTTGTACTTTCCAATCATTCCAAGGTTTAGGCGTCTATATGGAAGTGAAGAAACTGCTTGACAATTGTCATGGCATGCAGATAAAAGAAATTAAGATGGGAAATTATGTCATCTATCCGACTCTCCTCAATGGAAGAAAATTGATCATGAGTATCCTGAATTTGGAAAAGATCCAAGAAACCTTTTTCTTGAATTATCTATAATGGAGTGAATCCTTTTGGTTTTCAAACCAGCACTCACAGTACATGGCCTGTTATGTTGATAAATTATAACTTGCCTCCTTGGTTATGCATGAAGTGGAAATTCATCTTGTTATCTATGCTTATATCAGTACCAAATCAACCAGGTATTGATATTGATGTTTATTTGGATCTTTTGATTGAGGACATGAAGTTATTGTGAGATTCAGGTGTTATGTTGTATGATGCTAATAAAAGTGAATACTTCACATTGAGAGCAATGTTGCATGGGATGATAAATGTTTTCCCTGCTTATGGAAATTTGTCAGGCTATAGCATTAAAGGAACTCAAGGGTGTCCCATCTGCGCAAAAGATACAGAATCAATTAGATTGAAACATTAATTGAAATATGTGTTTCTAGGATATTTTAGATTTCTACCTCATCGGCATAAGTACCAATCTTAGACAACATCATTCAATGGATGTTCAGAACAACGCACATCACCTTCTCCACTAATAGGTGATCAGCTGTTTGAGAAAGTAAAATATGTGAACACTGTTTTTGGAAAACAATTTTCGAAAAACCTTATGAAAATTGGTTGGAAAAAGAGATCATTTTTTTTGAATTACCATACTAGAATTGTTTTCACGTCAGACATTTTCTTGATGTGATGCATGTGGAAAAAAATGTATGAGACAGTGTTATCGGAACGTTGCTAAATTCCCCTAGAAAAACAAAGGATGGAATTAAGGTAAGATTGGACATGGTTGACATGGGAATACGAGAAGAGTTGGCTCTCGTGAAGGGTGAAAATTGAATGTCTCTTCCTCCAGCTTCTTACACTCTTTCTATGGAGAAGATATATCAATTTTGTAACTTCTTCAATGATGTAAAGGTTCCATAGGGGTATTCATCAAATATCAATAACATTGTGTCAATGAATTATTTGAAGTTAAAAGGTTTAAAATCACATGACATGCATGTTTTGATGCAAGATTTAATTCCTATAGCTTTATGTTTCATTTTGCCCAAGAATTTTCATCATATGTTAACCAAAATTTGTTTCTTTTTCAATGCTATATATAGAAAAGTTTTAGACCCGAAGAAATTTCCAGCTATGGAAAAATAAATTTTTATCATGTTATGTGAATTAGAAATGTTCTTCCCACCAACATTCTTTGATATGATGGTTCATTTGATGATTCACTTTGTGAGATAGATTCGAAGATTCCAAAGGTAAAATAAACCCGCACCCACCCCTTATCTATGCTCACTTGATATCCCAAGAAGCATGGGATGGATTTATTGGTCATCATGGGGTTGAGAAGTTTCAAGTACATTGTAGGTGATAATACGTTGTTTGAGGATATGTGTATTCATCACTTTGATTGTAAAAATTTCATTTATGAAACAGCAAATCGGTACAGGAAATAAGGAACGTGCATCAAAACCAACATACCCTTATCATAAAGTAAGGATGGGGTACGCTTCACTAGAAAAGAAAGTGGTATGTATTTTAAATTTATAGTAATATTGTTAGGTGCCAAGAAACAACATCATAATTATCTTTCTATATTTATATGTAGATTGATGAGTCTAAAACCAACGACACTTCCATCCCATATCATGTGTTATGGATGTAGGCACGTATGAATAAGGAAGGGAATCTAGTAGATGAAAACACACAAAAAGTGTGGGAAATATGTGTTAGTATGACACGAGGATAGAAATATTTGTTTCAAATTTCTATTACATAAAAATAATTAGTTATCTTCCTATATCTGATAGCCACAAGAATTAGCTACTCCTGTAGTGGATGAAGACCTATTATTTATAGCTTTGAAGCAGCCAAAACAATACGGTCATGTCAGAGGTGTGGGGTCTGGGGTGACACCCTGAGTATATTTTGAGAAAAAATGAAACGGATGATAGAGATGAAAAATTGAAACAAATGAGGGAAATACTAGAAACTCTTGAAGAACGATTCAATGGAAGGGTGAGTTTCTAGCAACTTTTATGGGTGGGAATCAAGGAGAAGACACAACTCAGGAACAACCAGTGCATGAAGATCCCACCCCACCCCCCATGAGCTTTGAGGTGAGCCATTCCCCTCAAAGAGTTGTCTTAGCCGTGGTAATCAATATTATAATAATTGTTCCCATGAAATTTGAATCAGACAAACACTGATACTTTTCCTATACTAATATTCTACAGGGTGATAATGATTGTGATTTATGTCTTTCAACACCCACCTATCACATTGTAGAAAGGGATACAATGTTCAACATCCCAGAGGACAAGCTACATAATAGACCACTTCCAAAAGATCATCTAAAAGTGATGATTACTGTAGATCAAGATCCAAATGTAGATCTACCTATTACACTTGATGATGATGATATTCATACAGTTGAAAAGGATATTGGGACATTCATTTCATGGTTGTCACAACTTGTAAGAGTACATGGGGACAAAGAGGTATTTATTTTCTTTTTTTTCAAGCTAAACCTTTAACAATTAATGAAAAAAAGGTCTGAACCAATGAATGTTATTATAGATAGTGAAAGGGAAGGGGTGACATGAAATGTTGTCTTAAAAGCATCTAAAGGATCGACCAAATGATCCCAAAGAGCTATTGAAAGCACAATAACACCACTTGTTCTCTATCCACATTTACTAACATTTAAGACTCATGTGGATACAAAGCTAAGAGGTTGTAGTAGTCATATAGTTGTTTTAGGAAATAATATATACGGAGAGGAAATTCATGATTTCATTGCTGCTGAAAATGTAAATGAGATCCTTGAAAATGGTTAGCTAGGCATCACAGTTGTAAATTTATACATGAGGTATGTTTTTATGAATTGATTTTCTAAAAGCTGACATAATGAGAAAATTTTGACTAAATGCATTTTATATTATTGACAGATGTATATATGAAAAAAGTTGAAGGAATTTCCCCATGAGACAAAATGGATAGAATTTTAAGTGAAAACAAAAACTGACCTATAGAAATTCAACCAAACACATTCAAATCGTATTGATACTTTAGGATAAAGATCCATGGGTGCTTTGGTGATGTGTACGAGTCAATCATGCCTCAATTTGTGGCACGGTGTGTCCGGTATCACTCAAAGTGGCTCTCTTTTGTTTAAAATGGATAGAATTTTAAGTGAAAACAACAACAGAACTAC
Source organism: Viscum album (assembly GCA_963277665.1). Taxonomy (NCBI): domain Eukaryota; kingdom Viridiplantae; phylum Streptophyta; class Magnoliopsida; order Santalales; family Viscaceae; genus Viscum; species Viscum album. The sequence continues at coordinate 1,701,876,155 of OY728161.1, read as the reverse complement.
GGAAACCTGACCAAATGCATTCGTATTGTGTTGATACTTTAGGATAACAATCCATGGGTGTGTTTTTGATGTGTAAGAGTCAACCCCACCTCAATACAAGGTATGTTGTGACTAGTATCACTCAAAGTGTTTGTCTTTTGTTTAAAATGAACTGAATTTTTAAGTGAAAACAACCATTGATGTACAGAAATCCAACTAAATGCATTTGGATTGTGTTGATCCATTAGGATAACGATCCATGGTTGCGTTGGTGATGTGTAAGAGTCAACCCCACCTCAATCCAAGGTATGGTGTGGCCGGTATCACTCAAAGTGTCTCTCTTTTGTTTAAAATGGACCGAATTTTAAGTGAAAACAACAATTGACCTATGGAAATCTTACCAAAAACATTCTGATTGTGTTTATCCTTTAGGATAACTATCCATGGGTGTGTTGGTTATGTGTACAAGTCAGCCCCGCCTCAATCCGAGGCACGGTGTGGCCATTATCACTCAAAGTGTCTCTCTTTTGTTTAAAATGGACAGAATTCTAAGTGAAAACAACAATTGACGTATGGAAATCCGACCAAACGCATTATAATTTTGTTTATCCTTTAGTATAATGATACATGGGTAATTGTTTACATGTAAGAGTCAACCAAGACTCAATATGAGGCATAGTGTTGCCGGTATCACTCAAAGTGTCTCTCTTTTGTTTAAAATGGACAGAATATTAAGTGAAAACAACAAATGACCTATGAAAATCCAAAAAAAAAGCATTAGTATTGTGTTGAAAATTTATTATAATGATCCATTGGTGCGTTGGTGATTTGTACGAGTCAACACCACTTCAATCCGAGGCACAGTGTGACTGGTATCACTCAAAGTGTCTCTCTTTTGTTTAAAATGAACAGAATTTTAAGTGAAAACAACAACTGGCATATGGAAATCTGAAAAAATGCATTCTTATTGTGTTTATAATTTAATATAAAATACATGGGTCACTTGTGACGTGTACCAGTCAACCACGCCTCAATCTAAGGCACGGTGTGTCCGGTATCACTCAATGTGTCTCTCTTTTGTTTAAAATGGACAGAATTTTAAGTGAAAACAACTACTGACGTCCATAAATCTGCCCAAATGCATTAGTATTGTGTTTATCCTCTAATAAAATGATCCATGGGTGTGTTAGTGAAGTGTGCGAGTCAAACCCATCTCAATCTGAGGCACGGAGTGGCCGGTATCACTCAAAGTGTCTCTTTTTTGTTTAAAATTTACAGAATTTTAAGTGAAAACAACAACTGGCATACGGAAAAATAACCAAACGCATTTGGATTGTGTTGATCCTTTATGATAACGATCCATGGGTGTGTTGGTGAAGTGTACAAGTCAACCCCACCTCAGTCCAAGGCACGGTGTGGCCGGTATCACTCAATGTGTCTCTCTTTTGTTTAAAATTGAATGAATTTTAAGTGAAAACAACGATTGACGTATGGAAATCCTACCAAATTCAATTGGATTGTTTTTATCCTTTATTAAAAAGATAAATGGGTCACTTGTGATGCTTAAAATTCAACCATGACTCAATCATAGGCACAGTGTGGCCATCATCACTCAAAGTGTCTCTCTTTTGTTTAAAATGGACAGAATTTTAAGTGAAAACAACAACTAACATATGGAAATCTGACCAAATGCATTTGGATTGTGTTTATCCTTTATAATAATGATCCATGGGTCACTTGTGATGTGTATGATTTAACCATGCCTCAATCTGAGGCACGGTGTGGCTGGTATCACTTAAAGTGTCTCTCTTTTGTTTAAAATGGACAAAATTTTAAGTGAAAACAACAACTAACATACAAAAATGCAACCAAATGAATTAGGATTGTTTTTATCCTTTAGGAGAAAGATCCATGGGTAACTTGTGACATGTAAAAGTCAACCATGCCTCAATCTGAGGCATGGTGTGGCCAATATCACTCAATGTGTCTCTTTTTTGTTTAAAATGGACAAAATTATAAGTGAAAGCAACAACTGACCTATGGAAATCTGACCAAATGAATTCATATTGTGTTTATACTTTAGCATAATGATCCATGGGTGCGTTGGTGACATGTACTAGTTAACCCCACCTCAATATGAGGCATGGTGTGACCGGTATCACTCAAAGTGTCTCTCTTTTGTTTAAAATGGACATAATTTTATGTGAAAACAACAACTAACGTACAAAAATCTGACCAAACACATTCAGATTGTGTTGATACTTTAGTAGAATGATCCATGTGTCATTTTTGTATGATTCAACCCCCCTTGGACACCATCCCACCCCTTGGACACTCCCCACCCCCTGGACACCCACCAACCCCCCTGGATGGCACCCCACCCCTCCTAGACACCACCCAACCACTTGGACACCCCCACCACCCTGGACAACCCCCCCCCCACCCCGACCCCCCCATGGACATCCCCAACCCACTAGATAGACCCCCACCCCCTGAACACCCACCCACCTAGACACCCCCCCCACCACCCTAGACGCCCCCCACCACCCTGGACACCCCCATGGACAGCCTCCCCTGGACACCCCACCCCCCCCATGGATGCCCCCCCAACCCCTGGACTCCCCCACCCATCTTAGACACCACCCCACCACCTGGAATCCTCCCCCACCCTCTGGACCACCCCCACCCCCATGGACAGCCCCCACCACCCCCTAGACACCACCCACCCCCTTGGACAACCCCCCCCCCCCAATATCATGGACCTCCCCCTAAGAACCTGGACCACCTCCCCCACCCACCCCCGCCCCCCCTAAACACCCCTATCCACCCGAACACTCCCATTCCCGCAGAAACCCCCTACCCTCCCTTGGACAACCACCCCAAACCCCTGAACAGCCCCCCAACCCCCTGAATTCTGAATTGAATTCTTCATGTATTTAATTAACTTATGAATTATGTGTTAATGGTGGATGGGTATACTTTTTTATGGGTATACTTGATGTAACTTCCTTATGAATTATAAGTTAATTTTTTATGGGTATACTTGTTGAGATTCTGAATTTTTTTCAGGTCTTGTTTGGGTGCGCTGGTGCAAAATTGGGTGTGTTGTTATAGAATTTTATGTTACAGCAGACATGACATTTATCAGTGCTTTTTTAGTGCTGAGAAATGCTCCCTTTATCAGTGCTAAAAATCACTGATAAAAAACACATTTATCAACAATTATTTAGTGATGATAAAGGATACCTTTATCAGTGCCTTTTTATCGCTGATAAAGGGGACCCCCCACACCTTATTAGCGATGAGCTTTATAGTGCTTTTTTAGTGCTTTTAAATCCCATTTTGAGCACTGATAAAGGCCGTTTTTGTAGTAGTGTAGTGTCATTGGTTTGTCATATTATTTTGAATGATTCATTTAGAATTTTTCCTGCTTGGATAACCCATTAAACAAGATTACATGTTAATGTGTTAAGTTAGTTTGGAAAATGGAATGTGAAGAATGTTTTGATGAACTGAAGAGTAGATTGGTTAATGCATTGATTTTGACACTACTATTTGTAAATGATGAGTTTGTGATGTATAGTGATTCATCAATGAAGGGACTTGGTTTTGTCATAATGATAATTATAAAGTTATTTCATATGTATCAAGTCAATTTAAGACTCATGAAAAGAACTATCCAAACTATGATATTGAGTTGATAGTTGTAATCATTTCATTGAAGATATGGATACATTATCTCTAAGGTAAAATATATGAAATATACATGGATCATAAAAGCCTAAAATACATATTTTCATGTAAATATTTCAATATGAGATAAAGGTGATGGATTTAGAAACTCAAATATTATGATTTCTCAATACACTACCACCTAAGGTAATCAAATATGGCAGCATATGCATTGCGTAGGAAAGATCATGGAGTTCTGAACCAAATGAAAATTGAGATGGATCATATGTTCATGGATCTAGTAAATATATATATGGGAATTATTGATAAAGGAGATACATAATTCTATTTTGAAATGATTTTTTAACCATATTTATTAAAATAAATAAAATTTATCAATATAGTGATGTGAATTTTCAAAAGAAAAATAAAGATGTGAAAAATGGGAAATTATCAAACTTTGCTTATGAGGATTATGTTCTAAAATATGGAAATAGATTATGTATTCCATTTATACCTAATCTTAAAATGGATTTATTAGATAATTCTCATATCTTGAATTTATTTATACACACTAGTAGCACCAAGATGTATAAGGATTTGAGGGAACATTTTTTGTGGGATAACATAAAGTGGGAAATTGTGGACTATGTATCAATATGATTAGTTTTTAAATGGGTCAAGGATGAAAGAAAACATCCTAGAGGAGTCATAAAACCTCTTCTTATTCCTATGTGGAAATGGGATGACATTACTATGGACTTTTTCAGATGACTACTAAAGACACCTAGGAAGAATGATGCAATATGAGTTATCGTTGATCTCATAACCAAATATTCATATTTGCTTACTATAATAGAATACTCACATTTTGAGTGACATGGAAGGATATGTATTAATGAAGTTGTAAGACTTCATGGAGAACCTCTTTTTATCATGTATTATCATAATATTCGTTTTACATCAAAATTATAGAAGGTTGTTTAGAAGGATCATAATACTGAGCTTTATTTGAGAGCAGTATATCGTCCTCAAACTAATTGATAGTCCAAAAAAATAATTAAAATAGTGGATGATATATTGATGTTATGATCACTTGACTTTCAAGGTATGTAGGATGAATATTTACCTCTGGAGTAGTTTTCCTATAAAAATATTTTCCATTCAAGTATTTAAATGGGGCTGTATGAAGATTCATATGGAAGAGATTTCATACTCCAACTTGTTAGGATGAAGTTGGCGAAAGGAAACTTTTAGGCCAGTAACTTTTTGAGGAGACAATAACAAAGGTAAAGACTATTCATGATTATATTAAAGAATCTCAAAGTAGGCAAAAGATTTATGTCGATAATTAGAGGAAGGATTGGAATTCCAAGATAGAGATTAGGTTTTCTTGAGATCATATCTATAGAAGGGTGTTATGTGGTTTGGTAATAAAGGGAAGCTAATCCCTAGGTACATATGGACCATTGAAAACCTTTAAATAAGTATATTGTTTCTTACTATTTTGAAATTCCCCCAATTCTCTCTAGTGTACATGATTTGTTCCATATATCATTATTAAAGAATTAAATTCTAAAACCAACACATGTGATCACCTTTGATGAAATATAATTGGAACCTAAAATATATTACTTTGAAGAACCAATCCAGATTCTTGAAACGAGAGAGTAATTATTGAGGAATCATACGACTCGACTAGTAAAGGTACTTTGGAGAAAACACAAAATAGAGGATGTAACATGAGAACCATAAGATGTTATGAATAAGAAATACCCTTGTATATTTAGAATGTAATATAAAAGAAATTTATAGGATTAAATTTTTTTAGGAGGGAATAATGTAACACCCTGATACTTTAAAATTTATTTCCTTCTAAATAAATTCAATTTCTTCAATAGCTTGTGATGCATGAAACACTAAGTTTCAAAAAAAATCTCTAATAAAATATTTTTTTAACATGAATATTATAACCTATCCATTAAATTTGAGGGTATGAATATTAATATCTAGAATATGAAAATTATATGTTTTATACATGTATCAAATAAATAAAATGGATCTATATCGATTATAAATAAAATAACAATCATTTCAATGAAAAAATATTTTTTTCTAAAAAAACTATATATTTTATAAAAGGAGGTTTAAGGATGTTTTAAAGTAAAATTAGTTCAATTATACTATAATAAATATAATTTAGTTTAGTGAAATCAATTTCATATTGAAGTTTTATATTAGAACCTTCTATACTTATGAGAATTTTCTCTTTGGAATCTCGTTGCATCTGCGGGTATAATTTTAAATTGAATTCTACCAAATATATGAATTGGATTTTGAAAAATGTATTATATATTTGGAATTAGAATAATAAATATTATCTAATAAGTTCAACTTAATTTTTTACCATTATGAATACTAAAATCAGAAGAAATTAATTACTGCAGTTAAGGTAAAAAACTAATTTACTATGGGGTTAAACTAAAAATATAATGTCACAAATGACCTAAAAACTTGTAAAAAACATATTTTATGGATATATTCAGACCTTATAACCTATAAGGGTCTATAATGACACATTTTAGAAAATTTTAGGTTTATAAAAATGTGGGTGTAATTGATTCTTTTCAAAAAAATCCATTGTGTCCTCACCCCCATTTATAAAAGGCCACCCCATATCCTCCCATAATTGAATATAAAAAGTAATTTGGTTCATTAAATAACTAAAAAATATTATAATTACACCCATAAAAACATCCTAGATCCCTTTTTTTGATCAGAAATTTATCCTAGGAAGGATTTTGGTGCAAATCTAGAGAGGTAATGTTCTTAAACGATCATTTTATATTTTATTTATTATTCCACCTCCATAAAATCTTATTAAATAATGAAATTATAATAACACCAGTATATCACAAATAATAAAATTTTATTATGGTAATTTAATAACCCATATCCATCTCCACTTAAATCAAATGGGAAACAAAATTGTCAATCGTGTGTATGGTGGACTACCGCCTCACGAAACGATGTAACTCATTTTTAAACCTGCCACGATAGGATATAATGATTGATTTAATATTTACATATAATATTTTTGATGTAATTATAATTATTAAATTATAAAATTATATATATATTCTTACTTTATATTCAATTTAAAATACAATAACGTCGCTCGCGTGTATGATGGACTACCACCTCGCGAAGTGATGTGATTCGTTTTTCACTTATGCTTTACATGGAAGGTAATGAGGATAAATTTAATGAATATATATGATATATATGACATGATATAAATTATTTAAAATTAATATATCATACTCCTACTTACCCTTCCACCCATTAAGGTAATGATATTATCGATCATGTGTGTGCACGACCAACCATCTCAACAAAATGATGTGACTCATTTTCCTCACTCAACATTCAAGAATGGATATAATAATTTATATATTGAATAAATATGATATTTATAGAATTATTATCAATCTATATATGATTTATTTATTTAATATTTATAATAACCAGAACATTCATGAAAAAAAACACATGAGAAAATAAGGCAACTAACACCTACAACAATGAAAATAGTGAAATATTATTAACAAATGAGTTGTAAAATGTTATAAGAGGATAATATTTGATATTATAAATATAAGAATGGTTATATTATAAATTAATAACATAATTAAAACCATTATACAGTGTTTTAAATCATTTTCAACTAAATTAAATCATAATCTAAGGGAGTTTATCTCAATTTCCCTTCATCGAGGAATATATTAATGTTATACCTCTAATTTATTTTATGCGGTGTATAAAGTGACCCTTTTAAATTTAAAACCATGAATATTTCATATGTAATTTTATTTTATGTTTCAATTCCAATTATCTTATCCAAGGTATTTTGACTTGAAAATTACGCAGTGGTGAAGAGTATCATGACTCAATTTCTTTTCATTGGGTTATACTACTTTTTCATTGTCATTAATATTATTAGATTCCATGTGTAGTGAATTTTTATTATATTATGTTTTATTTACAATTGTATAATGTGTATTTATATTTTATACACATAATAGATTCATTTATTAATTCTAACTTCAATATTATGGTCATTATAAGGGATTTCGTCTCAAGTTATGTTTCATTGAGACATATTTTTCAATATTCACCTATTCACTTTTATATAGTGTATATAATTCCCTTAGATGTATTTAACATGAAAAAATATTTATTAATTATGATTAATTTTTTTTCTTGTTTATTATTCAATGGGTTATAATTTAAAATTTACCAAATAGGTAAAAATTATGGTATAATCTAACTTTCTTTTGTGATTGTTTACTTTCACTTAAAACTATCACTTTCTTGTGATAATTTTTCATAAGAAATTACATTTATCTTAAATATCAATATTTTAATATGGTAGATATAACATTTTTATATATGGGGTTTAATTTTAATTTCATTTAATTAATTATATAAATATTTATAAATTTATATACCTTAATCAATATGGATATTTGATGATAAGGCATATTGATTTATGAATTAAATCGATTATTAGATAAATGAGAAATGATTTGGAAATATAGTTATGGGTGGGGACCAATAATATATATCCCCATAATTAATTTATAGGTATTATGGGACAAATAAATTTTCCAAATTATATGGGTTTTTACACGTAGTTTTAGACTATATTGTTAAAGGTCTTGACAGTAGAGGTATCATGATTCCTAAGATCCTGATGTCTAATAATTAATCATATCCTTAATTTAAAATTCAGTTTTTATTATTATCCATGATATTTCTTCACTGATATTATATATGTATGAATTTTATTCTCATTTTATTGATTAAATGGAATGGGTGGTCAGTTAGTTACTTTTCTATGTTGATTGTGCCTTATTTCATGCTAAAGTTATTGAATAATTTTCACGTGTTTTTAGTTATTTAGCTTTCCATATTGAATGTTCTTTATCCAATCATGATATCTTAATCTATATGTAACCCTTAATGATCATTTAATAAAAACCATATTTTTTCATTTACCTAGGATATGAAGAGGAATTATTGGAGTGAGGACAAGGATGCCAAATGTTTTCCATTACTATGATTTTTATTTTATTTACCTATGTAAAATGGGTATAATATATGTATCTGGTTCTCTAAAAATTATAAATTTATCAATCCATAAGGTTTTTACCCCTTTTATATATGTAAATTTAATAAATTAGGCATCAACTCTAGGTTATAGGAGTCAAGTTTGTTACACTAAAACTAAAAGGATTTAGGGATTTATGTAATAAAATATTTTATTTATGTAATTTAATTATCGGATAGTTATTTCTGTGAATCTATAGTTGGTATTGATTCTATTATGTATAAAATTTGTCTATAGAAACTGATATATGGGTGAAAATTCAGGGAGTTGTAGTTGGTATCAAATCGGGGCTTAGATAACAACAGAGATTAGCATGTTATTAGTTGAGTATAATTTAGGTGGTCAAACATTCATCAAATATTGATAAGTTATAGTTGATAATAATTAAAAAGTTATAGAAAACCCTTGGCTTACTTTAGGTAATGTTCTGAGGATTAGGATAATAAAATTGTTGTGAAAACCCTATGGATAATTCTAAGGGATTAGTCTAAGTATATGATAACTTCCATATGTTTTAGAAAAGTAGGGATTGTGTGGTTTTATTAGTAATACATCTCTGTCTCGATACTAGCATGTGGATGCGATTGTGGCACAGATGTACCTAGGAGTAATCACCCTGAAAAGCGTTGGTTTATAATTTAATAATAAATCACTCCAATTCACTATAAGGGGTTATAATATTGAAAACCTGGCTAGACACTCCTATGGGATATTATTTTGTTGATCATATACTATTTATGAACCTCTATGAAGGATTTATTTCCTAATTACTTCAAGAGATTATGTTACTAAGTACAATAGAACCTAACATATGGAAAATAATATTGAACTAGAATTATCAAAGTATAAAATGATGGTGTCATTAGATAATTAAAATTAGGGTTGATTTTTTATATTTTATGATCATTTACTTTGATTTTAATGATAACAATTTTGGTTTTTAGTATTTGGTTGAAACAGAATCATGAAAATGAAAATGAGAAAGGTATGTATCTAGAAACCATTATGACTTATAACTGAATAAGGGAGCATACATAAATATTTGAGAACATTATTATATTCCTATTATGTTTTAAAAAGTGAGTTTCCTAGTATTACCTAAGGTAATGAGGATGATATCATAATAGAAATTAATTATTTTTATTATTATCCATTTTTATTGGATATTGATATTTATCAATGGTATTCTTGAATATTCTCAAAATTTATGAGGAATATATGAAACATCTAAATATTATTATTCAGTAGTTATCCATTTAAGGTATAGAAACTTATATTAAATGTAATTAATAACCATGAAATGTGATTTTTTGAAAATATTATATTCTTTGGGATAAATATTCAAGAACACCTTTTTGAGGTATGGAAAACACTTAGGATTAATATATTCATTATGTTGGGGTAATATAGGGTTGATTGAATTTATAAAAAGTTATTTAGATAGTATAGTAATTGATTATTGGTTTTAAAAAAACTAATCGATGATATTTTTTGGTGATTTTTATCTTTTTTTTTGGGTTATGATATATATTGACTAGTTATTAAATTTCTAAACTAGTGATTATTACCATTTTAGGGTTAAAGATATAGTTAATTTTTGAAGCATATATGGTTTCATTATTATTTAATGTCTTGGATATTTTGATGGTTTTAGGAATTCTATGTTATAGAGAACATATGATTAGGGTATATACGTACTTCACTGTATGATTGTATGAATGGATAATGTTGTTTTAATAAAGAGAAGTAACTTGGTATATCCTAGGAGAGTATGTATATTTCATATTAGAGGTTATCATGAGTGATGAATATGTTAAGAATACCCTAACCTACTTTCATAAGTGATTAATTATAAAAATTATGGGGATATAATTTATTTATGGGGTAGAATATAAAACCCTAAGATCTTAATATATTACTTACTTGAAATAATTCAACTTGTTTTATAGCTTCCTCCACATGCAACACTGAACTTAAAGAAAACCATTACATATTTAGATAAAATATAAATATTTAAGTAGGACCTTTAAAACATATCCCCTGAATTCGTGGGAGTTAATAGGATTCATTGATTTATCAAATATATGTATAAACAAAATAAATTATACTTTTAATATGAATGAAATTCAATTACCTTACCTAAAGTGACTAATAAAAACATTTTATTTTTAGAAGAGTATTTTTCTAAAAAATTTATTTTTTTGTGATGTCAATTTCTATTTCAAAAAATGTATTATAAATGCTAATAAATTTTTTTATATTAATATTTTTTTAACAACAATTTAGTTAATAAATGAGATGAAATAATAATAATTACACTCATTATATGAAAATTTCATTTTCTAATAAAAATGGTTTTTCATTATATTTTAATATTTTATTCAAAAACTAAATTTATATATTTTAGAATTTAAATTTAAAAAAAATTAAAATAATTTTTTAATTTTATAGTAAAATTAATAGATTAAGATGAATTTTTGGGAATTTTCTTAAATAATTGGTTTTGAGGTAAATAGTGAAAAAACTGATTTTGCTAAAAAACTGTCACTTTTATGAAATTATCATAATACAAGAGAGAATTAAATGTTTTTAAAACATTTTTATATTATAAATATATATATAAAATTAAAATAAATCATTTAAAATCACTATTTTTTTATAAAACCCATGTATGTAGTTTTAGAATCTTAAGTGATATTTTACACGAAAAACAATTTTTATTCACTTATATTAAAAAATAATTTTAATCGCTTGAGGAAATTAAATATTTAAAAATATATTTTATATTTTATATCAACATAATAATATTATATAACAATTTCAATTTCAATTATAGGAATAAAAATATGATTAGTAATATTATAGTTAATAACTATGATAATGGTAAAACTGTTATTTTCAAAGAGTTATTTTATTAATATTGTGTAATTTTTATCTAATTATTTAGAATAATAAATTATACATTATTACTATAATATGATATTTAAACATTTATATAATTATATTAACACACATTTAATTGGTAAACAATTCTAAATAAGATTAATAAAACATAATGGTTAAAACACCACTTTTTTAAAATAATTGTTTTACTATATATAAAATGATTTAATTTAAAAGTTAATTTTATATTATTTATAAATTGAATTAGATTAAATTGAGATTAAATTTTTTTAGTACACCCAAATTTCGTAATATTTGGTATTTTATATTTTTTAGAAAAAACATAGATCATATAGTTAAAAACTAGTTACCAGGGTAAAAGTAAAAACCTAAGAAAAAATGACTTCCAAAATATTCTAAAAAATGTGTGTAAATACTTGGTTAAGGCTTAATAATTCCAATATTACCGAAAAATATATTATATATAACTTTTGGATCCTTTTACCCTTGAATAGTGTAATGGTATCATTGTAAAGTAAAGGGGTATTCACAAAAGTTCTATTTTATTCACTTATAAAATGGAACACTTCAACCCATTCATACCAAATTAATTATTTTTAATAAATACCTATAACTAATAAATAATCTCCTAAAATAGTTTTCTCTAATTTTCATAAGTCTTATTCCTCAATTAGTTAGCCTAATCCCTTTATTTCTAAGGAGACTTTCAAGAGAAAGATCAATGTCCCAAACTGAGTATTACTTGATTCTTAAAATTTTCTTCATAATATTTCCCTTAAAAACATATTTTTACTATATTAATATTATAAAATTACAATAATTGTAATATTAAATTAAATCTTTTTATTTATTCATTTCCATCCACTTATAAAAACAAAATAATTTTAACTGTGTGTTGTAAGGACTACTGCCTCCACGAAGTAACATTTTTCAATTTTCATCTTGATTTTATTTGATTATCCAAACCACTTAAATTATGTTTAAAAAAATCACTATTATTATTCTATAATTATATTATACACATCATTAAAGTTACTCACCCATCAAGATATAGACTTTTCATGTTTGGGTCAATTTAACCACCTAATTGAATAATGCCATAAAAATCTATCATGGGAGACTATAGAAACATAAATAATAATACTATTATAATTTGATAATAAATTAATGATTTTTTTCTCTAAGTAATGGTTATATTTTTTACTTTACTTATTATTAAAATATCATCTTTGATAGCTAAAATTACCAAAATAAGGTGACACTGATTCAATTTTCACACAAACATAAGAAAAAACTATATAATAAATAAATAAAATATGATAATAAATAGTTCATGTTAAATTATATATATAATAATAGTTTACCTGATAAGGTATATAATAAACTTAATTTTATTTTTCATGATGTTAGATGCATGCACAGAATGGATTTGGATCAAGGTAAGGGTGTTCGTCTCAAATTCCTCTCTTTGGGACATGTTTGGTATTATGAACCTAATTTAATTTATGTGGTGTATATAATTTGTATTTGAGATATAATATCATGAATTATATTTTAATCATGGTGTTTTATGTTCAATTATAATTCTACGCTTTCATTGGGTTTTTATTAATTTTTTCTCATGCTGTAGGGGTTATTTTTCTCAATATTTAATTCATTGATATGTGTATATGTTATGCACTATGTTTTACTTGTGATGGTGTATTCACTACCAATTTATGTATATTAATCATAAATATTTTTAATTCATGGAAAATATAAATAAAAATTTATTTTCTTTTCATCATATGGATTTTATTCAATTGTAACCCTAGTTGTAAAGATTGTTGGTAACTCATGTTTTATTCAATGATTTATGATCATCCTATTGTAAATAAAAGTTTGATACATTATACCAATTGATTATGTTATGTGGTATTCTATTTTTTCTATGAATTTAAATTTATACCATATAATACACCTTTCTGAAATATTTTACACTTCAATTAGTATGTTTCCCATAAGGGATATTGATAACTCAAATATCATTTCTTTGAGTTATATTGTTTCAACATGAACTTATTTCTTCCATGATTGGGTTATCACACCCTAATATTTTTTTATGGTAATTTATATATGAATATGTGAAAATTATATTTTGATAAAAAATAATTTTTTTACTCTTTTTACAATGTGAGTTTTTAATAAATGTATTTTTCAAAATATTATAAATGGTTTTTCCTTACAAATTTAATTTGTTTTAATTCCTCTAGACATTTCTCCAAGATAAACCTTATTTATTTTAAAGTAATTATTATTTAAAAGTAATTTTAAAATTAATGGTTCTCCAAGATTTTTCACTGCACCTTTTGAAAACACTTTTAGAAGTGATGTGTAACTTTGTCTTTTCTATCAAAATTGAAAATGTTTTCAAATATATCTTTTAATTTTTCAATTAAATTTACCATTTAATTTTCTAAATAATATTCCCTAATAGGGTTTATGATCCAATATTTTTACTCTAATAAATATTTATAATTTTTTATATTGAACTTTTATAATCATAGAATTCAATTCTTGATCCATTCATATGTGATATCATTTGAACATTCTTGGTCAAGGATGTTTTTCATCTATGTAAACATCCTTATAAGTTTAATATATTACACTTGTATTAGGTTATTTCTCAACCATAAATCTTATTTCAATATATATATTATGATCATGTTATTTCAGTATTGACTAATTCATATACAATTACTCTATACATTTTTATCTTTATGGATACTAACATAGAAATCTATTCCATTTTTTGATTTGGGAACCATTTAAAATCCATATATTTCTTATTATGAAATGGATATTTATTGATAAATATGAAATTTGACTATGAATTGTTTGAATATCCGCCTTTTCTCTCTGGATGGGTTATTATCATGCTATCACTTTTATTGGAATGGGGAAAATTATTGGCATTCTATAAGTTGTCATTTTAATACGAATGATTATTGGAAAATTGACTATGTATTGTTTTAATGTACACTTTATTTATCTGAATGATTTTTTATCAAGTTATTAATTTTATTATAATTGGAAAAATTATTGGCATTCTATATGTTGTTATTCTAATACAGATGATTATTGGAAAAGTTGATTATGTATTATTTACTCATTATCTAATTTGATTAATGCATTGGAATTTAATTGGTGATAGGTGGGGATTGAAATTATATATCCCCTTGATGCATCGGTTATTCTCATGAGATAAACATGTTTGGTTATTTTAGTGTATTCCGACCTAGAATAAGATATTTCCTTGAGGGTAAAATCATGATGTCTCAGATCATGGTGTCTTGGCTTGTGGTATGGAATTTTCCATCTGGTATTATGTATTTCATCGCTAATGAATAAGTTATGTATATCCATGTGATATATTTATTTTCATTTTTATGCATGGATATATTACACTTTTATTTTCATTCAATTATGGAATATTTTTTTATTATCTGTTCATGTCATAATATGTATTCCATGTTTATGCTATGATTACTTCATTATATGTTTTCCTTTACTGAGTGATTGAGCTCGCCCCTTCTTATGTTTCCATTTCCATAGGATATGAATAAAATTATTACAAATTATATGTATAACATGATAGTTGTGTGGAGAATTTTTGGGAGATGTTAAAGAAAGGTTATGGATTATGTAGTTTCTTATATAGTGGAAAAATGTTCCTTAGTTGACAAATGCATGTGCATTATTATTCTATGATTTATACTAATTATCTAAATATATAAACATAAAAGGTATTGGGAATATATATAATTCATTATTTTCTTTAATTCATTTAATTATGGTATAGTTACATTATAACAACCCATAATTTTATCAATGGAATTTCCCTTCTTATAATTATGTTATATAGTATAAAGAAAATAGAGAAATCGACAAAACATTGTTATTTTAAATTAATAATGATAAATTACTCAGAAACTAAACCAATAATAATTCCAAATAATACAATGGGATAAAAAATATAGAATAATATAATAAATATATCAAAATTTGTATATGATCGATCCACCAGAATGACCACACTCACGAAAAAAGTTGTAGAAACAAAACATAATGTTAATAATGCGATATTAATTTTGAAGATAAAATTATATAGAACCATGATAGAAAATACATTTTATATAATAATTAATGGAATAATAGGTATTTATTGAAATTATATATCCCATATAACCATTAAAAATTTTCCAATTGGAATAGTAATCTAACCTTAAGAATAGTAACTTGACAATATGAATAGTAATATGATCTCTATAAATAGTAACCTGACAGTTAGAAAATTAACCCCACCTATGTAATTGTGAAATAATATTAAGGTATATTATAAAATGAAAAGATGATATATTTAAACCATGAAACAAGTAAATAAATGATTTAAAAATGATAAATTAAGTGTTTATTTTTTATAAAATGTAAATGTTTTAATTGCACTTTTATGATAAATATAATGATTTAAATAAAATTTCTTTACATAAAATTGATTTATAAATTAATATTATGTTTTATTATAATGATAATATAATTTTATATGACCATAAGTAGTTTTTCAAAGAGCCATAAATTTGATTATAAAATTAAAATTGGTATTTTTCAAATAAATGATGATTTTATTTAAAAATTAAATTTATAATATTTATAAAATCATTTTATTAAAACAGATTCCATTTTTTAAGTCTATATATCAATAAATGGTTAGGGTGAATTTTTTTTATTTTATAAAATATTTGAATTTTTGGTGAATAGTGAAATATAATAATTTATGGTATTTAACATTATAAACTAAATACATAAATATTTGAGTGATGGATGACGTAAGAACCCATTATCTAAAAATCACATGCACCAGTTACTATATAAATTTAAAATAATCGATACTATTTATATTCTTGAGATAAAATAATAAACTAATGAATATAACATTCAGAAACACCCCTCTCCTCCCCTTATAAATACCACTACTCATGACCCATTCTCCTAATACCTTGTAATACTTGTTGCTTGAAAACATTCAACCCAAAACCATTACCCAAAACTATCTTTTTTAAGGTTTCCTTCAAGGAGGCGATATTTAGAAAGTAACATTCTCAAGAGAACTCTTTTAAATTATTTTCTTCTCTTACCTTGACTTAACCTACCTCATCCAACATGAATTAATAAATATAGTATCCTATATTTAATATAATTTCATATTTATGATGTAATATCTACTATCCATCCACTTCTTTCATAATCTTATTCTAAGAACAAAATCATTGTCCATATTATGTCGATTAACTATCTCTATGGATAATAAGTTTTTGTTTTCCATTACTAACTTAAAGGGTGGTCATAAAACAATTATTAAGGTTATATAATATTTTATTAAGATTATTATAACTTATTTTATGATATAGAACTAATATATAGACATGATATTATATAAAATGAAACTAGTCTTTGATGGTTGGTAAAACTACCTAAATGAACTAATCATGCAACATTAACTTTTTTAATCAATAAACCATCCCTATATAAGAACACATATATATATATATATTTGGGAACAATAATTTTTTTTAATTACATGAATATCATTTCATTTCACTTTTAGAGTTATATTCCCATTTGAAAAGGACTTCCATAATTATACATAAGTGAACCGACCATGAAACCATGAAACAAAAGTTCTCAGAACAACAGAATTGAACTTTTTATCCCATAGAAATAAACATCAATAAACATAATAAAATTATGTTAAATAAAATATAAATAAATATTTTTATAAACTATGTACTCAATTAATATAATTTGGTTATTATTGATAATAAGGTCAAGTGAATAATGATTCTGGAACATAAGGCAAGGGATCTTCCGAACCACCCAATTCCTTTGGGGTTATGATTTCTCTCTCTTACCTCACTTTATCGTTATAATTTTCTTAATCAATACTCCTATATTATATATGTATTATCCAAACATATATATATCTAGATTAATTTATATTTATTTTATGGGAAGATACATTTTTTTAAAGTTTCCATTCTCAATTCCTCTTGATATGCAAACCTGATTAAAGGGAGCTTATTTGTTTCTTACCATTTTTCAAGTATACTCCATAAATTTTTTTAAGAAACTCATATTTTATAAAATCACTCATTTTATATTTTAAATCAACTTTATTTCATTTATGCTTTTATGGAACTAATTATCCCTTTATCCACTTTAAATTTTCTTTATTCTTTTCCCTAAAACTGATCTTATGTGGCACATTTCTACAGTTACATAACCACTCATTTTAGGTTTTCACTTCAGTTAGACCTAATTTATCATGATCTATGGTTATTTTTTTTATTTATGGATTTCCAAGATTAATTTAATCTCTTATTTCATGGATTCCATTGTGATACTCCCTTTGTTTATTCTTTATGATATGATTACAAAACTCATTTATTTCCATGGGTAACCATCATGTTTATTCCTTATGTTTGATTTCTTTATGTGGGACACATAATCATGTACATATTGTGACGGTTTAACCAAGAGAGTTATCCAATTAATTGGGTAATATATTAGTCCCATAAGGTGTTATGTATGGAATTAGGGATTAAACCTAATCCATTATGGTATTATGTACACCATGTGATATCATCTTGGAAGTTATCCTTCACACATGTTTTATTCATGTTATATATTATCGCCACATTTATAAATTTCTATGATATTTTGATTCAATGTTTTTTTATTTCATTCATCAATATGATTAATCATGTTCCATGACTTTTATATTACACATTATAACTCATATTCTATCCTTCATTTCCATGTTTATTCCCTTACTTTGCTTTTTATCTCACCCCATTTGTCTATGTATTCCCTAGGTTATCTTATGCAGTTTTAAGATCTCAAAGGATGTTGCAATATCATTATGGATTTAAAAATATGGAAGTTTTATTTTAGTTTCATATTTTATAATTATGTACCTAGTCCTCAAAATAAATTATGATTTTTGGTCCTTAGGTTGTATTTAATTTAAATTTATGTTTAAAATCATGTAATAATATGTGTAAAAGGACCGGGTCACTATAGTTGGTATAGGAGAATGGTTTAGTTTTTTTTTTGAATTAGTAGTAGAAAACCAGAGTGATAAACTAGGGATATATCTAAGTAAATTTATAAGTATAGTAAAAAAATATCTTGGATAACCTAGATTGAAACTTATGGACTCATAAGTTAGGATATACTTTTCATTTATAAGTTATTCCTTCTAAGTTTATAGTTTTCTTTTATATGATCTTTATCTAAGTATTCAAACCCCTAATTTTATTTTCCCCCTTTTTTAGTTAATGGTGGGAAATAGAAGAACCCATACCAAAAACCCATGTGATGGGTAATGTGATGAATGTCCTAATGAGATTCCTAACTTTTTGGGAGAAGGAGATCAAAAGTTCATGATAGTACTGGATCAATAGGCTCAACTTATGAATAATAACTTGAATCATGTAGAAATCACTCATTCTCCTAAGAAATAGAAAGTTTTGTTGGTGTCCTTTATATGACAAAGTGCTCCTAAATTTAGTGTATATTATGATATATTCATTTTGGAACAATGTATTAAATCCATTTGGAAGATATTATATATCCTTCAATGATCAGAATGAGATAAATTTGTGTTTGTGGTCAATAATTTTTTTTGGGAAGCTAATAAGTGGTGGACACTGATCAATAGCACGAATTCAAAAGAGGAAATTTATTCCATTAAATGGTAAGGAATCAAGAAAATAATTTTCAATGAATATTTTCCCTAAAATTTATATCTTAAAATTGAAAGGGAGTTACTAAGACTGAAATAAAAAAAGGAAAGTGAGTCTATTAGGGTGTTCGAGGGAAAAATTACAAGGATTTCATGATACACCTTATCGTTTTTCATAAATAATAAAATCATGGTGGATAAATTATTTAGTGGATTAGAGCTATGTGTCTAAAAATTCTTGGAAATTTGAGACTTTGAAAGCTAAGGGGAGATTGTCCATTGTTCCCTTAAAGATAAGATGGATTTTGGTGAATCTCAGTGGTCTCATGTTCTTGAAGATAAAAAATAGAAAATGGAGTCTAATATTAGAGGAATAATAGATAAATATGATGTGGGGAAGAACATAAAATATCCCATGTTTTAAAAAAAAGTGGGAAGAAGAATCCTGAAAATTATATCAGTTTAATCAGGAGATGCTTTAAATTTGGAAAATAGGATCTTTAGGATAATCATTTATAAATAGATATAAATAAATGCACTAATGTGGAGGAAAAAAGGTTTAGTTCAACACTTATCATATGGTATAGTGTTTAAATTTCAAAGAACATGAGAATTATGTGAGTTAATTCCCTAAGCTAAGAGTTGTCCTGGACAACCAATGACAACAACCTATAATCTCTAGAGATCAAGGAAGGGCATATTCTATTGCTAATACTGTGGTGGATCCCAAAAATGATGTGGTGATAGGTACACTAGTTATTAATTCAATAATATAAAATTTACTATTTCATTCTGGTTATACACATTCATTTATACCTATCAAGTTTATTAGAACTATTCAAACACCACTTCAAAATATAGAGGTATAGTTATCCATGAGAATAAAAAATGGGGAAATTATTAAATCATAAGTATATAAATCCACCCCTGTCAATGTTTGTGAACTGATCCTCCCAATGAATCTTATCTTACTTTCTTAAGTGGAGTTTGATGTTATAATAGGCATGGATTGACTATCTTTATATAAAGATGACATCAACTGTTGGGAGAGGGATATCATTCTTCACATCCCAATTCATCCTTTGATTTCATAAAAGTGTAAGAAGGATGATAAATAACCTTTGGAATCAAAATATTAAGTGTGGATATTACTATCTTATGAGAAATAATATTTAGCTCAAATGATTGAGATAAAGGAGAGAATAATAGTTGAAGACATGCTTATTGTGAAGGACTACACTGATGTGTTCCCTAAATAATTGTCCAGTATTCCTCCAAATAGAGAGGTTGATTTATAAATAGAACTTATACTTGGATCTTTTTCAATATCCAGGACTCCCTATAGAATGGAAACCATTGAGTAATAAGAACTAAATAATAAGTTTCAATAGAATTTAAACAAGGGTTTCATATGCCTGAGTTCTTCCCCATGGGGTGCGTTGGTCCTTTTTTTCAAGAATAAGGATGGGTCAATGCACTTATTTATTGATTATCATGAGCTCAAAAAAATAATTATAAAGAAAAAGTATCCCCTACCATGGATAGATAATTTTTTTGTTCAACTACATGGCCCCCAGTATTTCTATAAGTTGGACCTTTGGTTGGGATATCACCAATTAAAGGTGAAGAAGGAAGATACTCCCAAAACTATCTTCCAAACAAGGTATGGATACTATGAGTTCATAGTGATGCCTTTAAGACTCACTAATACTCTAGAAATTTTAATGGGCTCAATGAATAGTGTATTTAGATATTACCTTTATAAATTTGTGGCAGTCTGTATATATGATATTCTGATATACACCAAAATCAAGGAGGATCATTTAAATAATATGATAAATAATTTTAGAATGTAGAAGATATATGAAAAGTACATTAAATGTGATTTTTGGATGGAGGGAGTATCATTAATCGGGTATGTTATCACTATAAAAGAGATATTTATGGATCCTTCTATGATAATAGAAATTGTGGAGTGTCCTAGGATAACATCTATAATAGATATCCATATTTTTCTTGGAATATCTAGGTATTGTTGGTTATTTTTGAGTAACTTATCATGGTTTTCAAACCCACTATCCAAGAGTAATTGTAAGGGAGTAAAGTTTTTTGGGACCAATGAATACGAAGAGTGATTCAAAGAGTTATAAAATAGTATTAACGATGCACTAATACTTACACTTCCAACAAGTAGAGAACTATTCACAGTATATAATGATGCATTAAAGAATGGATTGGGTTGTGTAATAACGAAAAATTATAAAGTGATTTCTTATGCCTCAAGGCAGTTGAATTTTCATGAGAAAAATTATCCAATGCATGATCTGAAGTTGGCGGTAGTAATATTTACATTGAAAATATAGTGGAATTATCTATATGGGGAGAATTGTGAGATATATATGGATCATAAGAGCCTAAAATATATATTCACATAAAAGTAAATTAATATGTACCAACGAAGATGGTTAGAGCTGATCAAGGATTATGACTTCTCAATCCACTACCATCCAAGAAAATTAAATAAAATAGATGATTCTCTAAGTAAAAAAGATCTATCAACCATATAAATGATGAGAATTAAGAAGGATCTAATCTTCATATACTTTCAAAGGATAGACATGGGAATTATAAAATAAATAACATCATCATTCCTTTCTCAAATTATTTCTTAACAATCCCTTTTATAGAAGAAAAAATATACTCAAATAGATGATGTGGAAATATAAAAGAAGGTGGAAGATATAAGGAAAGGGAAATTCTTAGTGTTTAAAATTAATGAATAGGATTCCATAAGACTTGGTTTATGACTATTTTTATTATCAAATACCAAGATAAAGAAGAATATTTTGAATGGTGCACATATCTTGACCTTCTCCATCCACCTGGGAGCATGAAGATGTATCAAGATCATTGATATAACTATTAGTGGGACAATATAAAGAGTAATATTGTAGAATGTACATTAAAGTTCCTGGTATGATAGAAAGTGAAATCTGAAAGGAAAAGGTCTAAGGGGATGATTCCACCATTAACTATACCTACATGGAAATGGGAAATAATCACCATGGACTTTGTCACTAGTATTACAAATAAATCCATAATAAACAATTATATATGGGTTATTATGGATCATATTATAATGGTAACTCACTTTATTGAATTTTGAGAGGACTTATAACTCTATCAACATGCACAGATATACATTAGAGAAGTGGTGAGGCTATATGGTGTACGATTATCTATTACATTTGATTGAGATCTGATATTTACCTCCAATTTATGGAAGAGTCTATAACATGCTCTAAATATTTATTTGAGATTCATTACAGCATATAACCCCCAAAATGATGGCCAATATGATCATATTATTCATAAATTGGATGACTTGTTGAGATCATGATTGATATACTTCAAAAGAGCATGGAATCAGCATCTTCCCCTAGTTGAGTTACAATAAAATAATAACTTTTACTCAAGAATCAAAATGGATCTATATAGATAACTTTATGGAAGATATGTAGAATAACTTCATGCTGGGATGAAGTAGGTGAACTCAATATACTAGTACTTGAAATTGTTGAGGAAATGGTAGAAAAGTTCAAGACTATTCAGTAGTACATTAGGCATGTTCAAAGTTGATAAAAGAGCTATGCTAACAATCGTCAATAATACCTAGATTTTGAGGTTGAATATAAAATGTTCCTATACATATCTCTATGAAATAAAGTCATGATATTTGGGAAGAAGGGAAAGATAAGTCCAAGGTACATCATCCCCTTTGAGGTTCTTGATCACACCAGAGCTATGGACTATCAACTAACACTCCCACCAACCCTTTCCCGATACATGATGTATTCCAAATATCCCTCCTGAGGAAGTAAATACCAGATCCCTCACATGTGCTTAATTTAGAGGTGGTACAATATAAAAATTATCTCTCTTATGAGGAACAGCTGATGAAGATGTTTGACAATGGAGATAAAGTTCTCCACAACAAGAAAACTCACCTAGTCAAAGTACTATAGACAAATCGTAAGTATAAGTAGGAAAAATGGGAACTAAAGGAATAAATGAAGAAAAAGTTGCCTCACCTATTTTCACCTTAGTATTTAAAATGAAATTTTGAGGGTTAATTTTCTTAAGGGGGAAGAATCTAACAACCCAAAATTTTATTAATAGAATTTCCCTTATTATAATTATTTCATGTAGTATAAAAAATGTAGAGGAACCAAAAAAACATTATTCTCATAAATTAAGAATGATACAATAGTTATAAACTAATCCAATGAGAATTCTATAAATTATAATTAGGTAAAAATATAAAATAAGATAAGTAATATATGAAAATTTGGATCTTCTCAATCCACCAGAATGACCGCACTCGCGAACAAAGCTATAGAAATAAAAAATAATGTTAATAACATAATATTCATTTTGATGATGAAAGTATATATAACATTGATATAAAATAGAATTGAATTAATAATTAATGGAATAATAGGTATTTATAGAAATCAGATAACCCATATAACCGTTACAAATATGATCATTGGAATAGTAAACTGATCATTAGAATTGTAACATGATTGTGGGAATAGTAATATGACCATTAGAGATAGTAATGTAAACTTTGGAATAGTAACCACACTTATGGAAGTGTAAAATAATATTTAGGAATCTTATAAAATGAAAATATGATATATTTAAACTATATAACTTGTAAATAAATTCTTTAAAAATGATAAATTATGTTTTTTTATTTTTATAAAACATAAATGTTTTTATCACACTTTCTGAAGGTTCCGGGAACAACAGAATTGTGGTTGGGACGACACCAAAATTTAATTTTTCCCAAGATCATTGATTATTTCAAGATTAATACGATAATGAACGCCAGTCTCCACAGAATATAATAAAATATTTAGATAAAGAAGAAAGAGGCCTGAAACCTTCAGAGAGGATCTTGCGCGTCATGTTTATAATTAATTTAATTAATTTCATACAGAAAAATAATATCTAGATCTTTGGCATTTTTCTTCTTTGATAATGTTTATCATCCAGAATGACAATTTCAGATTATCTCATTGCGCTTGTAAGGATCCAAACTAGAATCCCTCTAGTGGTGATCCACATGTGCTCCGATGGCCTCTGATCGACACCACTTGTTCTCCGGGTGCTAGCGTGGAGAAGCGAGTATCTTGTGTCGATCATTCTAGATCGCTTGTTCGTCAACCATGAAGAACATCTCTCATTCCTGAGAGGGTAGAGAAGAGGATTCCATAGTGAAATTGTTTGGCTCAATAATTCTCAATTCACCAGGCGTGTGGTGTGGTGTCTAGCACAATAGGCCTACTTGTCTATTTATATACATGGAATTTCAGTTACAATATTTAATTTCATAGGAATAATTAAATACATTCATGAACTTAGGGAAAACCCATGATCATAATAATAATACCATGTCATTATTCCCGGTGCACCAACTTGCGCAAAATGGAATTATAAAATAAATTTTCATGTTAAAAATAATAGCAGCGTCATTATTATTTTTTACTTGTATCAACTTGTTAAATAATTATCTACCATCATGCAAATAAATATTTTACTACCAGAATGACCTTGGTCCGCTTGAACTCTACTTCCATTTATTGAACACTCAAATAAATAAATAAATAATTTATTCTCTTAAATAAATATTTTATTTTCTAACTAGTAACTAAATATTTATTAAATATTCAATAAAATAAATAAATATATTTTATTTAATGTATGCGATCATTTTAACTTGAAAAAAATTATCCCACAATATTGAGAATAATATTTATTTCATTAATTAAATTAAAATAGAATTTATCCGAGACCACAAAAAATACTTAGTGTGTGACCCTCTTGGATTCTTTCTCATTGGCATTAGGTCGGCTTGCCTAAAGTCCAAGAGTACTGTCTAGCAACGGGTCAAGGGACCATTTAGAAAGAATGTAAAGTCGCAACAATGACATCCACATAAAAATGCTCACTGTGTAATATAATCTATTTGTCTCAATATCTCATCAAGCAGGTTTAATGATAGTGTCATCAACTTTTATGCTTTATATGTCGTTCTTTGACTACCTAAAATAAACTCATCGTTACACCGTGTCCATGAAATGTTGAGCTACAGTTCTATTTCAATCAAAGGGTCGAGATATCAACTTCCATAAATGGAAGGGACAAATCCTTCCTCGTCTTATCCATTAATAACATGTCACTCGTGATGCACCCAACATACCCTACTTCCCACAAACTTCCTACATGACGGTTTTCATTATTAAATAAAAGTGTGTGAGTCGTGACACGTATTAATGATAATCTTAAAGTCTAAGGATCATTACACATGCTCATAAGTAGAAATATTTGATGACACTAAAACTTGCAGAATTCTTACTAGTGGGTCTATTCTCATAATCTCCAATCTTGGAGATTACCAGGTGCAAACTTCATGAGAGGATGTCTCATCTTCTTCTGAGTACTCGTACCTGATGGTATTCATGCTATTTGTCCCATCATAGTATGTCATCCAACTACAGAACTATATTTAAGAATATTGTTGTAGCATTTCAAGGTTCTCATCGTAGTAGGGAACTAACATGACCTTATCAATGCAACAAATACTCTAGGACATTATTACATCATAGTCATGCAGAACAATGAACAATATGTAATAATACATTAAATATACATGTATTCAAAGTAAAACAAGCTGGTTATAGGACACCAACTCTTACAAACTCCCACTTATAATAGATCCAACTTCCTACGACTTTCAGTTCGCTAGACCTCACATGATGATCAAGTTTATTATAAGTCAATTATTTAGTCAAGGGGTATGCCACGTTGTCTTCCTTGGAAATACTGCTCACTATAACATCACCTCTCTTAGAAAAATCCCTCATGAGATGATACTTTTGAAGTATGTGCTTCATCCACTGATGTGACCTTGTCTGTTTTGTGAGATCCACTGCTTCAGTATTATCACTGTACAGTGTGATGGAATATTTACTACTAGGTATCACATCTAGGTCCTGGATGAAGCTTCTCATCCAAAATGATTCTTTATCTGCCTCAGAAGTTATGATATACTCGGACTCAACTATAGAATCTGTAACCACACTCTACTTTGAGCTATTCCAACTCATTGCACCTCCATTAAAAGTGAATATGTATCTCATTTGTGATTTCATGTCATCTTGATCAGTCTGGAAAATAGCATTTGCATATCCTCTGATGACTAGTTCCTCATCTCCTCCATAAAACAGAAACATATCCTTAATACGCCTCAGATACTTTAGGATAGTCTTGACTTCCATCCAATGGAGGTCACCTGGGTAAACTTGTTATCTTCCTACCACACTCAATGTGTTGGCGACATCCAGCCTAGTACATAGCATGGCATACATGACTGACCCAATCGCTGATGCTTATGGAGTCCTTGACATTATATTTTTTTCCTTATGTGTCTGATGACACATTTTCTTGGAAATATGAATTCCATGTGACGCTGGCAACAATCCCCTCTTGGATTTTTCCATACTAAATCTCTCCAGTATCTTAACAATGTATGTACAATGACTTAGGCACATCATTATCTTGTATCTATCATGATGGGTCTTGATCCCAAGAATATACAATGCCTCACCCATGTCCTTCATGGAGAAGTATTGATTCAACCATGACTTAACAGACTTTAATACCGGTATCTCATTTTCAATAAGTAATATTTCATCAACATATACTATTAGGAAAATGATTTCACTCCCACTAAACCATTTATAGACATAAGGCTCACATTCATTCTTGATAAAAACAAATTCTTTTATGGATTCATCAAAACGAATATTCCATGACATGGATTCTTTCATTAATCCATAAATTGGTTTATGAAACTTGCATACCCTATTGGCATCCTTTGGAGTCACAAACCCTTAAAGTTGTCTCATATAGACATCTTTCTTAAGGTTCCCATTAAGGAATGTTGTTTTGATATCCATTTTACAAATCTCATAGTCATGGTAAGCCTCAATGGCAATTATAATTCTTATGGATTTCAGTATTTCAACTGGTAAGAAGGTTTCATCGTAGTCAATTCCATGACATCGTTTAAACCATTTTGCAACTAGTTGTGCCTTATAAGTACTGACTTGTCCATCCATGTCCAGTTTCTTCTCGAATATCCATTTGCAACCAAAAGGCTTTATAACAACTGGAGTATCTACCAAAATCCAGACTTGGTTTTGGTACATAGAATCCATTTCAGAATTCATGGCTTCTTTCCACTTGGCAATTTCTGTTCCATTTACTGGTTCATTTTAGGTTAGAGGATCATTATTATCAACTAATAATGAGTCACCATCCTTGGTAACTAGAAAACCATATCATTCTAGTTCTCTAACCTCTCGTGTACTCCTAAGTAGTACTTGTGTCTCGGGAACAGATTCTTCTTCCATGGGGCTTTGTGGAATCTCTTCCTATACCAACTCTTGTGTACCTTGAGCCTCAACTTCATCAAATTCTATCTTGATCACACTATCTCTTTTGTACATGTGCTCCCTATAAAGTAATATGGAATGTCATGCCACTATAACCTGTTTATATAAGGGGTTGTATAGGTAATATCCCCTTATTTCCTTGGGGTATCCTATAAATTTACACTTTGTGCCTCGGGGTGCGAGTTTGATACCTAAAGATGATTTAACAAATTCTTTTCTATCCCACACATGAAAATTCGATAACAGGGCTTTTCTTCCACTCCATAACTGATATGAAATACCATTTATTGATTTAGTGGGTACTTGGTTTAGTATGTGTGATTCTGTTTCTAATTCATACCCCCAAAAGGATAATGGAAGACTTGCATGACTCATCATTGATCTCACCATGCACAAAAAGGTGTGGTTCCTCCTTTCAGTTACACCATTCCATTGATGTGTGTAAGGAGGAGTGAGTTGGGATAGGATCCCAAACTCTCGTAAGTAATCAATGAAGTCCTGATTAAGATATTCCCCACCTCGATCTGAGCGGAGTTTCTTAATCTTCTTACTAAGTTGGTTCTCAACTTCATTCTTGTATTCCTTAAACTTATCAAAGGAATCCGACTTATAACTCATTAAGTTGATATATCCATATCTACTAAAATCATCCGTAAAAGTTATGAAGTATGAGTAACCACCCCTTGATTCAACTGGAAGTGGTCCACACACATCAGTATAAACCAATTCAAGAATCTCTTAATCCCTTTCACATTTACCACCAAATAGGGCTTTAGTCATTTTTCCCTGTAAAAATGCATGACATACGCCAAGTGGTTTTAGTTCAAAAGAATCTAAATATCCATCTTGATGTAACTTTGTCAAGAATTTCTTTTTTACATGACCTAGCCGATGATGCCAATGTTGGGTGTGGTATGAGTCATGTGAAGTATCTTTGTCATCGATTTTCATTACTTGGTTTGTGTAATCCAACACATAAAGACCGTCGTATAAATTTTCCCTACCAAAACAAATGCTATCTTTATAAAAGAAGAAACATTCATTTCCAAAATTGAAAAAAATCCATATATATCTAGTCTGGATATAGAAATTCTGTTTTTGATTATTTAAGGCACATAAAAACAACCCTTTAACTCGAAGATCATCTCAGTTGTCAATGTGAGGTGGTAGTCCCCAACAGCTACAATAGTAATTATGGCTTCGTTGGCTACTCATAGATCTACTTCCCCTCAATCAATCTTTTTGAATCTACTTGGTTCTTATATTTGGATACATATGTGAGCACCGCAATCTATATCTAATACCCAATTTGTAGAAATGGATAGATTGCATTCGATAACAAATGCACCTGAATCTTTCCATTGATTCTTAGGCTAGGTGCAGTTCTTCTTCCAGTGGACCTTCTTGCCACATGCAAAACAAACATCCTCATGTTCCCTTGCCTTCCATTTGATCTTCCTTTTCTTAAAGACTGTGAAGAATCTTTGGGATTAAAGATTTTTACCTTTCCTTTCCAATTATTCACCATAAGGATGGAAGGATTTTTTCACTTCATATATTTGTACACTTGGTGAATGAGGATAAGAAGATCAAATAGAGACTTCTCAATGTTATTCATATTGAAATTGACAACAAAGTTATAGAAGCTCTGAGGGAGTGATGTGAGAATGAGATTGGTTCCCAGTTCATCAGGGAGTTTAAACCCTAGAACCTCCAGGCACTTAATGTTGCTAATGAGCTTGACTATATGAGGCCCAGCTGGGGCACCTTCTCCAAGATTATTCTGAAAGAGTTCTTTATAGATCTCAAACCTGTCATATCATTCTCTCTCCTGGTAAAGACCGCGAAGGTGCACGAGCATACTATAAGCATCCATGCTTTCATGAGAATTCATGAGATCACTAGAAATTGATGATAACATCAAACATTGAATGTCGACATAGTCATTCATATGTTTCTCATAGACCATGAAATCATCATCACTCACCTCCTTGGTAGGCAGATTAGGTAATGCTGACTCCAGCACGTAAGACTTCTGTTCATGGAGTAGGATAACCCGAAGGTGTCTAAACCATTCTTAGAAGTTACTACCGGTGAGGATGTTGTCTTTATCTAGAATTTATCATTGGGATACTGTGGTTGACGATCTTTTCATTTTTATTCTATAATTAAAAGAGAATATCATTAGTACTTTCTTGATTACATTTTATAAAAAATAATAACTTTTATTATGTATCCCACTATTTAATCAAGTCTTAATGGCCCTCACCATTGAACTCAGAATGTCTATTTATCATGACATCTAGTGGAAAGGATACATATTCCCCTTCACATAATCCCAACAAGGTTTTTTCAAGCTATTAGATGGTATTTAGGTAGACAGGTCTTCGCCAACTGTAGGCTTGCAGCTCCTTGATCTGTTGAGTGGACTCCCCAATCCTGAAATCGTGACTTTGGATGTCCCAAACTCTAGCCTCCAATATTACACCACGTCTAAAAAGGTCTACTCCTCTTGATATAATATGGTTAATTCAACCTGAAACCTTTCATAAGGGCTTCATGTATAAAATTATGTGTCCCAACAAGGGTTGGTCAAACACATAGTTTTATTGAGTTTTCCCTTAATCATGTAATATAAGTCTTGGTATGAAATAATATTTTATTTAAGGGATTTTTACCTATTATATGTGAGTTTATTATTATCACATGATTGTTAATATTAATTGGAACTTACTTAAGTGATTAACCATGTCTTGATAATATTTACGCATAAGTCTGGTTTATTTTAGTTCCATCTTGCATGCTTGTTTAATTCATTAATTATGTGATTGTAATAACAATTCCATAATGATAAACCATGAAAATGAAAGAAATAAAATAATGTGAAATGAATGACAATGAGCTTTTCTAATGGTTATTTTATCTAGCAGTTGATAAACTAACCCTGACCTAGGGGGAAAACACCTTGAACCTTTTGGGTTCGTGTTTACAGCTTCCACCTGTCCACATCTGTATCTCCTGGGATTGGTTTCGTCTCGTCTTCAGCTTGAAATGCCTCCACTAGCTTGGAAGTTCCATCCATTACATATGCCCTTTTCTTAACTCACATGTAAGTGAGGGGTAAAGGGGGGTTTTACATAAAAGAAACCTTGGGCATGCAGGCCCTACATATTAATGAGGAGAAGTCTCATAGGCCAATAAATTTAATTCAAATAAATATATTAAAATAAATCATCCACATAAAAAGTTCTTGTTCTAGCTTATGATCATACATACATGCAATGATATTTACACATAAATAAAACTAGCATTCAATTCTTTAATAATTATTGTTTAAGATAAATCACGCTCGAATAAATTAATTATCTTATTTAATTAATCAATCCTTTTATCTTAAATCCTTTTCTGAATTTACTTGAGATTATCATCCTTCATAATTTTAAAAAAATAAATTCATTTAAAATTATCTTGGTACAAAAATTGTACCTTGGTGGTAACCCGGTGAATTCCTATTCATAACTACCAAATGAGTAGAAATGAACATTACATAGATGATAAATTAAACACATATATATAAAACACCTATCACGTGTTGTGCCTCATCATTATGCCTGCACGATGGTACACACCTCAAGGGTTTGTATAATATAATAATAAATT
The DNA here is from genome assembly GCA_963277665.1 of Viscum album. Taxonomy (NCBI): domain Eukaryota; kingdom Viridiplantae; phylum Streptophyta; class Magnoliopsida; order Santalales; family Viscaceae; genus Viscum; species Viscum album. The sequence goes on along the minus strand of OY728161.1, from coordinate 1,701,844,459 downwards.
TTAATAAATTTGTGTAATTTGGATGAGTACACGACGTGTAGTTCCAACTTCCCAGAGTGTACTATTGTTCACCGTCCATCCAAAGTACATGCCTAGGGAAATGGCATGTGAGTGTACTTTGGAAATCTTTGGAGTACATGGTGTGTCCAGTTGTCCACACGCTGTGTAGTTCCTCGTTACAAGGTCTCCAGCTAGGCTAGCCATGTATGGGGTACATGGTCCAACCCTAACCCGAAGGGAATACACACTGTTTCCATTTAGGCCACACGGTGTGTAATCCAGAAACCGCGTTCCACTTATTCCTGGTCAATAAATAGAGTCATTTAAGACTTAGAAAGACTCCAACACATGGCTTGGTTTGGAAGACCGGTCTGATGCATTGAATCTTGACTACAAGGAATGTACTACTGAATACACACCATGTGTTCTGGTGTCGTACGACTAGGAATCTTTGGCACCTCCAGATGAGATCCTCTTTTTTATTTTAATCAAAATTAAAATAAAATATTGTTTCTGTAAGGTAGACGAGAAACAAAAGAGGAGGAATATATATCGAGATTTAGATTTTCAGAACGACTAACTTGAATTGAAATAACTAAAATATTAAATGTGTAAGTCAAAAACAAAATATTTAAATAATTACAAACTATGATGTAACCCCTCTGATACCACTTGATGGTTTCGGGCGCAGCGAAATCATGGTTGGGAAGGCACCCAACTTTGATTTTTACCATGATCAATGATTATTCAGAGATCAATACGATGATGAATTCCAATCTCCATGGAATATAATAAAATATTTAGATAAATAAGAAAGAGGCTGGAAACCTTTAAGGAGGATCATTCATATCATGTTTATAATTAATTTAATTAATTTCATGAAGAAAAATAATACCTGGATCTTTGGTATATTTATTCTTTGATGATGTTGATCATTTGAAATGACCCTTCGAGATTATCTCATTTCACTTGTAAGGATCTAAACTATAATCCCTCTAGTAGTGATCCAAACGTTCTCTGATGGCTTCCAATCGACAACGCTCATTCTCTGAGTGCTAGCGCGGAGAATCGAGTGTCTTGTGTCGGTCTTTCTTGATCGCTTGTTCTTCGGCCTTGAAGAATGTCTCTCATTCTTGAGAGGGGAGAGAAGACGATTCAAGAGAGAAATTTTTTGGCTCAACAATTCTCAATTCACCAGGTGTGTGGTGTGGTTTTTGGCACAATAGGCCTACTTGTCTATTTATATACATGTAATTTTAGTTACAATATTTAATTGCATAGAAACAATTAAATACATTCATGAACTTAGAGAAAACCCAGGATAATAATAATAATATTGTGTAGTTATTAATGGTGTTCCAACTAGTGCAAAATGAAATTATAAATTACAATTCCATGTCGCCAAATAATAGCAGCGTCAATATTATTTTTACTTTTGCCAACTAGTTAAATAATTATTTACTGTCTTGCAAATAATTATTTTACTACCGAACCAACCTTGGTCCTCTCAAACTCCACATCCATTTATTTAACACCATAATAAATAAATAAATAATTTATTTTCTTATATAAATATTTTATTTAAAAACTAGTAAATAAATATTTATTAAATGTTCAACAAAATAAATAAATATATTTTATTTAATTTATGAGATCATTTTAACTTGAATAAAATTATTCCATAGTCTTGATAATAATATTTAATTAATTAATTAAATTCAAATAGAATTTAACCGAGACCACCAAAAACACTTAGTGTGTGACCCTCTGGGATTCTTTCTCATTGGAATTAGGTGGGCTTGCCTAAAGTTCAAGAGTACTGTCTAGCAACAGGTCAACGAACCCAAGGGAAAGAATGTAAAGTTGCAACAACAACATCCACATACGAATGCTCACTATGTAATATAATCCCTTTGTCATAATATCTCATCAAGCAAGTTTCATGATAGTGTCATAAAATTTTATGCTTGATACATCATTCTTTGACTACCTAAAATAAACTAATTGGTACACCATTTCCATGGAATTTTGTATGACGGTTCTATTTCAATCAAAGGGTCGAGATATCAACTTCTATAAATGGAAGAGACAAATCTTTCCTCAACTTATCCATTAATAACATGCCACTCATGACACACCCAACATACCCTAATTCCTGCCAACTACCTATGTGATAGTTTTCGTTATTAAATCAAAATGTGTGAGTCGTGACACATATTAATGATAATATTAAAGGCTAAGGATCATTACACACACTCCCAGATAGAAATATCCGATGAAACTAAAACATGAATAATTCCTACAAGCGGGTATGTTCTAATAATCTCTTATCTTGGAGATTACCAAGTGCCAACTTTGTGAGAGGAAGTCTCATCTGCTTATGAGTACTCACACCTGACGGTTTTCATGCTATGTGTCCCATCATAGTATGTCATGCAACAACATAACTATATTTAAGAATATTGTTATAGCATTTCAAGATTCTCATCATAGCGGGGAACTGCCATGACCTTATCAATTCAATAAATACTCTAGGACGTTATTACATCACAGTCATGTAGAACAATGAACAATATGTAATAATACATTAAATATCAATGTAATCAAAGTAAAACCAGTTGGTTTTAGGACACTAACTCTTACACTTTTATAATAAATATAATGATTTAAAATAAAATTTATTTACATAAAATGGATTTATAAATTAATATTATGTTTTATTATAATGATATGATAATTTTAAGAGAACATAAGTAATTTTTTAGGGGGTCATAAAATTGATTATATTATTAAAATATTTATTTTTAATATAAATGATGATTTTATTTAAAAATTAAATTTCTCATATTGAGAAAATTATTTTCATAAAACGAATTTTTTTTAAAAAATATGCCGATTGAAAAAATTTTGGAGTGGTTTTTTTGTATTTTTCTAAAATATTTGAATTTTTTTTAATAGAGAAATACGGTAATTTACGATATATAATATTATAATCTAAATGCATGAAATTTTGAGTCATGGGTGATTTAAGAACCCAATATATTGAAATATAATTCACTATTTACTATATATAGTCTCATTATTCAATAATAATGATATTGTTGAGAAAAATTAATAAACAAATGAATATAATTTTTAAAAACACTCAACTCCTTTCTTTATAAATACCACCCCTCACCACCCCTTATCCTCACACATTTAAGACTTGTAGATTTTCAAAATTCTGACAATAAAATTTCTCAAACCTATCCTTTATGTCTTATTTCTACTGGCCTCACCAAAATACCAATTACAACTTCCTTAAGGGTTCCTTTAAGGAGGCGATATTCAAGCAGTAACATTCTCAAATGACCGCTTTTAAATTCTATTGTTCTCTTACCTTCCCTTAAACTCCCTCATCTAATATGAATTAATGAATCTAGTCTCATATATATACTATAATTTAATGGTGCTAATTTAATTTCTACCATCCATCTACTTCTTTTATTCACTTATTCTAAGAGTGAAACCATAGTCCATATTATATCGGTTAACTATCTATGTGGGTAAGGAGTTTTTTCCATTACCTCCTTCAATAATTATCATAAAACTATTATTATGGATAGATAATATTTTAATAAGTATATAAAAAATTATTTTATGTAATGGAACTAATATATAAACATAATATTAAATAAAACAAATCTAGTTTGTAGTGGATGGTAAAACGACGTAAATGAACCTACCAAGCAATGTTAATGTTTTTACTCAATGAAACATCCCTATATCAGAAAAAATATGAATATTTTGGACAATTTCAATTTCTTTAATTATGTTAATAAAATTTCATTTCACTTCTAGTTTTTTATTCCCATTTTATAAGAACATTCATAATTATACACAAGTGAACCAACCATGAAATGAACACTTTCAGAACAGCGAAATTAAACTTTATATCTCATTGAAATGGCCATAAATGAACATAATAAAATTATAGTAAATCAAATATAAATATAAAAGGATCTAAATTATTTAATTAATTAATATAATTTTTTTATTCAAGACCTTAAGGTTAATTAAAAATGATTCTAGAACATAAGGCAAGGGATCTTCCGAACCTCCCTATTCCTTTGGGGTTATGGTTTCGCCCTCTTACCTCACCTTCTCACTTTAATTTTATGAATCACTTATCCTATATTTTGTATATATGTTCCAAAAACACACATAGACACACACAGACATATATATATATATATTCATATTCATATTTATTTATCTAGGAAATACATGTTTTTAAAAGGTTCCCTTCTCAATTCCTCTTGATAAACAAACCCAAATAAAGGGAACTCTTATATTTATTACCCCATTTAAAGTACACTCCATAAATTTTTTTAAGTGAAACATATTTTAAAAAATCACTCATTTTATCTTGAAAACCCGTTTTTGTTCATTTTTTGTTTTATAAAACGAATTATTCATTTATCCTATTTAAAGACTATTTATTATTTTCCCCAAAACCGCTCTTAAGAGGCACATTTATAAATTTACCTAACCAAATGTTTTATTTTTTCACTTCAATTGTGCATTTTTTATCATGATCTTTTCTTTTTTTTCTTTATGAATTTCCATGAATGATTTAATCCTTTATTTCATGGATACCATTATGATATGCCCTCCAGTTGGGCCCTATGACATTATTATGAAACTCATTTCTTTCCATAAGTAACCATTATGTTTATTATTTATATTTGATTTCTTTATATGGAAAACATATTCATGTACATGTTATTATGGGTTTAACCAGATAGAATTCTAATTTATTGAGTAATGTTTTAGTCTCATGAGGAATTATGTATGGGATTAGGGAGTAAACCAAATCTATTATGGGACTCTATCCACCATGTTATATCATCTTAATGGTTATCCTTGACTCATGTTTATGTAATGTTATATATTTTCAACACATTCCTATATTCTTATAATCTTATGATTCCATCTTTTTTTAAGTTATGCCTCTATATGATTATTCATGATCCATGCCTTTTATTTTATTATGTTATTTCCAATGACTCATATGTTATGCTTTATATCCATGTTTATTCCCTTACTAGGATTTTTACCTCACCCCTATTTTCTATGTATTCCTTAGGTTATACTATGCAGTTTTAAGAGCTCAAAGGAAGTTATTATCTCATCATGGATTTATAAATAATGAATTTTTTAGTTTCATGTTGTCTAATTATGTACCTAGTATTCCAAAGACACTAGGTTTTTTTATCCTTAGTTTTTATTTAATGGAATTTTTTCTTTAAAATCCTGTAATAACATGTGTAAAAGTATTGGGTCTCTATATAAGTCAAGAAATATAGAGATGGTATCAAATCCAATATGTAAATTATGTGTTTGTGGAAACAAATTTGAGAGTGTGGGTCTAGGGCATCATAGAATGGGATAGAATGAAAACATCTTACCATGGATATGCTTCATAACTTTAGGATAAAACCATTAACTCTTTATAAATTTATAAAATTAGATATAAAACTAAGAGAGTGTGATTTTGGATAAATCCCAGAGATAATTTTTATTTGAAGTAAAGAAAATATGGGTTGAGAGGTGGGTATTTATAGGTGGATGAGGGTGATTTTTTGAATAAAAAATAAAATAAAATAAAATTTAAATAAAAAATAACAATAAGGAATATTTTGTGACTAAAAATAATATCTTAATCATGTGAGGCATGATTTTATCATAAATTACATTTTTTATTGATATATTTATCTCATTTCATTATATACCATATCTTATTATTCATCCATATATTTTACTATTCACTTAATTTTCAATACATCAACCATACCACATTTCATTATAGTAATTATAAATTTATAATTTATTTTATAAAAAAAATTATATATCTATATAAATAACTAATTCAATGAAATTTCTAGGATCATTAAAAATAAAGTATTTAATTCAAAAAGAATATTTATTTTTCTAACAAGTGAACCTAAAATTGAATTATAATTTATTGATATATAATAATTTATATATATATATACTATTTATAAGTGTTTATTTATATTTATAATGACAAAATAATGGTTACCTTTAACGGTTACAAAATTATCACATAACGATGACCTTAATACCTCTCTAATGATCATGTAATGACTACTTCACCCGCATATGATCATGTAACTTGTTGTCTTAGAATATTCTTGTGGATTAATTTTCTTCCATTTATAGTTTGATTACTATTTTTACTATATATAATTTATTAGTGCCCATATTTATTTAATTATACTCTTATAAGGTAAAGAAATTAGGAATAGAAGTTTTGGATGAAAATTTAAAAAATGAAATATTTAAGAACAAGGGGCCCTATAAGGAAAATGAAAATATCTCAAAAATAAGAACTCAAATAAAAATTTATCTACAATAGTTCTACGCTAATGCTTCTCACCTGAGTGTTAAGTTTGGTAATTTAGGGTTTTAAACACCAAGTGGGAAAAATTTTTCTATAAATTGACAATCAATACTCAAATTACCTTTATTTTTCATGTGAATTTAGGATAAATATATTTGGGGACAATCAAGGGAGCTATGAAGATCTATCAAGGTAGTATTTTTTAATCCCCTTAACAATTTAGACTATGAATTTTTATCATGATTTTTGAAATTTTAATATATTATTAATATATTAATAAAAATTTCAATATATGTATGTGTGTGTGTGTTTTAGTGTTCAATGTATTTTTGTCCACCTTACAGTCCAACTATGATGCGAAAATTGGGCTATATCAATTATTGATCATACTAGCCTCTGATCTATGAGGGTACTATAGTTGAGATGATGACTACTACTATAACTAGTGGCGGAAAAAAATGAGAAAACCTGAGCGAGAGGGAAGTGAGTTCTTGGATTCAAGTTCAAAGAGTGATATTTCAATGACCCTATTTATCAATCATAGAAAAACTTATATTTTTTAGGATTATTTTTATTATATTTTACCTCTTGCGGTCTTTTTTTGTTATAATGTTAATTGGTTTGGTATGATTGGGATTCAAGAGAAGTTTTAGTGAAATCTATCATTTTTGTTGTCCCAACCCCCTATAGGGTAAAATAGTAAATTAATATTAGAAAAAATGCTTTAAAATATTTTATGACACTTCCATTGATCTCTAGACATAGTGTTTACCCTTGATTAAAAATTTAGAAAAATTCTAAGGAGATAAGGTTTTAATGAGTTATTTAATATTTACTTAATAAAGTAATTTTATCTTGTATCCATGAAAATTATTAAATGTATTGATATCTATTAAATGGGTCCCTAGATATAAAATTTTTCATTATTTCTTTTCTCAGGATAGGGGGTTTGATCTATGAGTGGAATAATGGAAAATTAGGTTTTGGTCCTAGTCTACGCCCAATTTTATGACTTTAGATTTTTATAATCTCCCTAATTTGAGGAGGATCCATTTAATCCTAAGGATCAAGGATATTAGTTTTTTATATTCTTTAAAGAGAAAATCTGGTGAATTCCTATAGTGGAGAGGATCCCTTCATGTTGGGACCTTGTTTATGATTTCTTACTTTTTTCTTTATTCATAATTTATCAAATTCTTATATTTTTGGTATATTAATCATTTTAAATGAATATTTTTATTGATTATTTTTTTTGAAATCAGTTCATGTGTGTTGTTAATTAAAGGATGAATAGATAATAAAATCAAGTGGCTGGACTACCATAGACCACCATCCCCAATTTCCATTCCATGCTATGAACCCAGTACAACATGATGCCACTAGATTTTGGTCCAAAGGTTGTTCTCATAGGTAAAATCGGATTCCATATCCACTACACAAACCCTATTCTACATTTAAATCCCTCTATCTCTATCATCTATTTCCATCATGAAGAATCATATTGGCGAAACCCCACCAACCTTCATAGTGGACAATAATGGGAAAGGTAAACTCAAAAGTGTTGAACATGGGATGATGGTGTTGTTTGAAATAGGGGATTGGGTAGTAGGATGAAAGTATGAGCTGGGTAGAAAAGTTGATATTGTTTGGTGATTGGAAATTATGGCTTAGGATTAATGGGGGAGACCAGGGAGATGATGATATTAGCATCAATAGGATGAGGCATCTTAATGAGACTCCATCTAGAGATTTCAATGAGAGGAAAATTTGGTGGGTTAACCTTGGATATTATATAATATAGGTATTAATGGAGGATACAACCAATTTTTATTGGGGGATCATGTGTAAACTAGTGTTCTGATCCCCACTTGCAAGCTGCACATAAGTCTCGGCCATATGTAGGATCAAGTGTTATGGGATAGCCACATGGTCACCTAAACATTTTTTGGGTTTTATGTGGTTTTTTCTCTCCCCCAGTCATCTTAGTTTACTTATTGAGTAGGGTTATATGGTTCAAGTTTACTTTAACTCATCTCACTCAGGAAGTAATGCTTTTTGTTCCATGATGTCATGTCCCTATTGTACATAATGGACACTCATAATTCAAGGGGTTTTCCCCTTCTATAGTGCCATATGGGATGCCCTTAGGGCCACCACATGTCTTGATACACCCATTTCTCATTTATTTTTACAATTTTTTTCTTAGTATCATAATCGAGTAAATAAATAGTCAATTTTAATCATTTTTATATATAGATCACAATAGTGTGGTCTTTATTCCATTTATGAAACATTTTTTAAGTTTTTTTAGAATTATAAAGACTTTGTAAAATGTTGGAATCAGTTAAATATACTAGGTGACCTTCATGGATAGAAAATTTTTCCCTTTGATCATGAGAGATGGGCAACAAGTCAAAAGGGTTTGTTATTAATAGTAGATTCATCGATTTTGAGGAAATAAAACTTAGTCATGGAATCATAGAAACAATTATTTATAGGTTTCCTTGCTAGGGACTGTAATGTCAAGGATTGTTTTTTCTCAAACTAGATATTTCATAAATTCATTTATCAGTATACATCTCTTGGTTGAGATTAGTGTATATAACCTTGACAAGGAAGTTTGTAAATTGACCATTAAATCCCAATTTTATATAGTCTTAATAAAATAACTAAATAGGTTAAATGGGTGGGTATTCTCACTCATTATTCATGTTCATGGAAATGTTGTAGAAGTAAGAGAGTGAGCCCCAACATAGGAATATTCTTAGTGTAATACTTATATTGATTATAATGTTTTCATGAACATAAGGTAGTGATAGAGGTGATATCAGGCTTAGAGACTCACTTAGTTGTAAAATAAAAAATGAGGTGAAATTCCCCCATACATTTTTAGATTTATCACTACATCAAAGATCATAGATTGGGTTCTTCACATCAAGCATGGATTTTAGAGTCTTTATAGATTTCTATACTATTAACCAAGCATGGTATTTTGTTATGTATGATGGGGTAGGGAATTCCACTATGGTATGGGTTATAGAACCTTAATCTATAGGTTTTTTACTCCCTCTATGGGTATATAACCCCTAAGTAAGGTGTGGGTACTCTACTACAATCATGCATTATATGCGAGGTCCATTGGGTGAGGTGTAATATTGGGATATCATGTTATAGTAGGTTTTTTACAAAATAACTATATAATGGTATATCTAACTCATTCATCCTATTCTAGGATGGGAATTATTCTTGGTAAGGATATTATAGATAATAAGTTGGGATACTTATGTGCATGGGTTTTTCATTTATAGTTACTCCTATAGCGATGATGAGTTGTGGTGTTGTGGCTATATGAGGAAATAATTTTTTTTACTCCTTTATATTATCAATGGTTGAGCAAGGAGGTGTATCATTTTTCTTCAAACAAGGGATCTATTTATGGGGTTTTTATCATGATTAGGAAAATATATTTTCATGTTTCTTTTTATCTTATTAGTTGTAGTTTATCATGGTGTAATTAGTGAGAAAATTCATAACTTCACCCTATCCTTTTATAACTTATCCATTTTAATAATTGGAGTGACCATGGTGATTTTATAGTTTCTATTTTTTTATTTTGTTGTGTCAAATATATTATTTTTATACCCACCCTTTCATAGGAACCCATACCATCCCATGTTTGTGTTCATAAATATGATATACAATATTCATTTGATCTTTGAGACTACATAGTAAGAGAAGTACATGCATAGATGTGATTGATGTTGGATGTTGGGGACACTATCATAAGTTTAGTAAGGATAAAGTGTTCCCCATTTAGCGATTTTAGTCTTTTAATTTGACTATTTATTTCCCAGGTTTCTATTATTTAGGGTTATAATTATTTACTAGATGTGGATAGTTAGTGATATTTATTTATATGTGAGCATATATTTTTTCCTTGGTTATTATATATTTTTTTATATTGTTATTTTATTAGTTTTATTATAATTTGTAGACATACAAGTTCTTATCAATATACATTATAAAAAGTAATCTCATTTGAGATTTTCCTTATTGGTGCTAGTTTCTTATCCCTAGCCTATTGAAGGGGGTATTGGGGTGGAACATCAGACCTATCTTCCATATTGAGTGGGTCCTTAGTGGGTCTGGTCATGTCAAATATACTAAGTGTGATAACATGATATTGTGGTTGCATCTGTGAATATCATGAAGGTAGGAAGAAAAGGGTTCAAGTGTTGAGAGTAGAAATTACCATTGAGGGAGTTCTATAGTGGTGTCAGTGATAGACCCTATGGTGGTTGGTGATTATGGTTTGTAAATGGGAAGGGGGTATAAATAAGAGAAGATAACCACAGGTCTTTGGATCTACTATGGATATATACTTGGTTTCATAGATCCATGTATCTATTCAAACACATGGTAACTAACTGATTGATAGATTTGATCAGGGAAGTGGGTGCCACCCTATTAGAAAGGAAATATTGTGAGGGGAAACGGGAAAAATAGGACACACATGAAGGCCCACAACCCTTACCTTGTGATATATTCTAGTGGATTTGGCTAATTTGGGTTGGGAGAAGTATATTCCTATATCATTATTCTAAGTGAAGTGGGGTGAGTCCCAACCATTAATGTTCGAGTGGGATTTTTTAAAGATTGTTTTGGACTAAGGTAAACAGATCATGCCTCCTTAGTAGTCCTGGTATCCAATAACCAAGTTTTGTGAAAAAAATGTAACTTAGGGCAGCGTGGTAGGAATAAACCCAAGAACTATGACTTTTTCACATGTCCCCTCCTAACATTTCACTACTAGACATGCCCCAAGGCCTCTATATTATACTTATATTTCTAGAAATTTAAAAAATTCATATTTTTATCCAGTGTTTTTTAGGACTTATATATCATCCATTTTACTATTTTCTCAAGTAAATCAAGGGGGTTATGTTATTAATGAAATTTGTGACTATTTAGAGTGAATTTTAGATACATTAAATATTTTTCTACTAAATAAAAAATGGATATATGCATGAAAATTTTGAGAGTAATATTTTTCTCTCATGTAGAACAAAATGGTCTCACCCTTTTGGTTATTGGATATTTTATGATATATTTTTTATAAGAGAATATTTTAGACATGAATGTGTATTAGTATAGTCTAGTTGATATTTTAAAAATGGAAATTAATAACAACACCTCTATAAGATCCATGGTCCGGAGTAAGACTAAATTTATTCCATGAGACTAGTGATTCAACATGATATTATGATTTAATAATGTTATTGGTGATGTTAAGTAGTGAAACTATCTTAGTGAATTCAATGAGTTGTGTAATGATCATGGAAAACTTATTAGATCAATAACATGATTTGAATAAAAATTTAATGATGTGATTCTCTTATTCCTTGAATACTAAAATATAAGTGGTAATTTTGTATGTAATGTGACTTTATAATGTTTTGGAGTTATCTATTGGTTATTTTTTAAAATATAATATGATAACTAAAAAAATCCACTAGATTTAAAAGTTATCATATTGGTTAAATTAAAGTATTATAGGGGATATAATAGTGGGTTATATATTTTATGAATATAATGCTTATAAAATTTAATATTATTGATTAGATTTATCACTTAGAGTGGTAATTATAACGGATCTATTTCTTAGAGGTGATAAGGTTTATGAAAATAATTATGGTTTTTATGTGATCATACTGATTTCTTAAGGAGATGTGGCTTGTATATTGACCTTTATAGAGATGATTTTGTTGAAAACGAGTATTTCAATTTTATAAAATTGAGATATTTGGTAATGATGATAATGCATACCTTTCCTATTGGATATAATTATGAAAATGGTTTGATGTGTAATTTTCTTTCATGTTTTATGTTGTTTCAATGATATTGATATAGTAGACCACCACACTAAGTTCTTCCTATAGATACCCAAACATTGGGACAATATTACTAGTGTTCCTATTTAGAGAATGTATTTTCATGGAGTTTTGGTAGTCCTATTCCAACATAAAACATAAAATCTTCTGATCCTCAATTGACTAACCCTTAGAGTTTTCTATTCCATTTCCATAAATATTTTCAACACTATGAGATACCCCATTGACTAATACATAGAGTTAAAAATTACTATATAGGATAATGGGCTCTGAATTGTGTGATCCACTATGAAATGGTTATGTTATTTTTTTTACTGACATACATAATCCTTATAATGAACCAACCTAGATACCCACTTTGATACCTAAACCAAATCACTATATCACTTTAGGTGAACCTCCCCATAATCCTGAGGTCATCGACTAGTGTCAAGGGACTTGATCAGTTAAGGGGATATTATTATCTCAAATAATATATAGAAAACAAAATTAAATAAATTAATTCTCATATATAATTAATATAACCTCTTCATCCATTACCTATTGAAAACCCATAATTATTACAAATCAATAACTTCAGAAATAAATAAAAATATCATGTAAGTGTGATATATAACATTGATCACCCTCAAGTTGATCAATATATAATTCATAAAATAATGCAGATGGGAGGTCATTAGGGAATCACTATATATTTTATGCAATCCCTTTTAGCTACCAACTGAAACCCAGATCTCCATGGCCTTTCATGAATTCTAGTTACCATCCTCCAAAACCTATCCATCACTTGAGTTAAAATAATGAAAATTTCATGTGTTCAAAAGTTGAAAGGCTTTATGGGACATCTCTATGCCCAAATATAGAATAAATAAATACGAAATCCATTTAAATGATATACCAAGGGTGAAAATGTCAATGTGAAATGAAAAAATATATAATAAATCATACCTCATTATCCTTGCTAAATTCTAAAAAATAGTGAGATTCATTGACATCCCGTAATAGTAATAAAAATATTTACTCAAAATTCATCTACTAAGAAAAATGGAATCACTAAATTCTTAGGTAATGAGATGAATTGAGAATAACATTCATATATTTTACATTATTTCAATAATTTAAAAATTACATCTCATATATTTCTGTATAGAGTTTCCTAAGGAAATGGGAAACATAAGAAGGAGTGAGCTCAAAGGATCAGTTAGGGAAGAAAATCCCAATGAGTCATAGAGTATTATCATGTGATAAAACATAAACATGGGAAATATACCTGATTAAAATTAATATGAAATCATAAGAGTTTTTAATAAGGCATGATAGTAGGAAATATAATCTCAAAAGGATCTTTATGAAAAATAACATATACCATGGAATAAGATGTTAGGTCGGAAAAGGTAATGGAAGATGGTATAGAGGGGGGTGAGTAGACTAGATTAAAAATTTTAATCAAATAAATTAATTATCAAAGCTAATTATTAAGGTTAATTAGCAGTGTAAAAAGTAAATAATGCAAAGATGTTTTTTACAGTAGTTCGGTCCAAAGTGGGCCTACTCTACTCTTATACATCTCTACTCGGCAAGATACGTGTGCACTAAAAATGATTTTTAAAGGGGAATAATAACCCAATTAAAAAATCCTTTTCTAGAAGAGGGATAACCATGACACTGAATTTTGTGTGGGGAGTCACCACCCTTACAACCTAAATTTAGATACTGGGAGACACAACCCAAACAGTCTTGACTTTAGATATAGGGAGTCACAACCCTATGATCCTGAATTTAGAATCCATGAGTCACAACCTAAGGAAAATAGAATAAAAAATAATGATTTTGTGTGCAAAAGCATAAACAGAAAAAATAGGGTACTTGTGATAGATGGGAAGTAATGTTACAAACTCAGAACCAGATGAAATAGAAGATAAAAATTAAAGCACAGGTTTTGGTTCTTGTGGTTTAGATCAGCACGTATCGTCAATGCAATTGTATTCATATTAGAATTAATTCAGAACTTGAGATAATGAGCAGGTGTTGAAGCAGAGTATCATAGGAAGTTGCAAATGCATAGGAGGTTCAAAGTTCATAGCACTTTCTCTTTGTATTATGCTGTTTTTTTCCTGCAAGAGAGAATGATATATATAGAGAATAAAAATATATAGCAGGTGCAGCAACTCTACTTCCTTTGGATATTCAAATTTAATTGAGTCAAGAGATCCCATAAATATCTCCATGAAAACAGCAGCACTGTAGATTTTTTAATTCCTGTAGAATAAATATATTATAAAGTAATTCAAAATATTTTGAATAAGTCTTACAATAAAATCTCTAGAATAATAAATGCATTGAATGATTTAAAACAGAATTTTAAATCCATTTAAAATGATTTAAAAGTATTCAAAATAGTTCCTGAAAACTATCAATAGATTTGGAAGTTAAATTCAAACATTTGAATTTAAAAAATTTTGAAACGTCGAAATTTATTTGCAAAAGTCGTTGAAAAAAATTATTAATTTTTCTCTCTAAAAATAGAACCAAAAATATTAAATACTCTTTGATTATAATCCTTATATTTAATTAGAATTTTTCAAAAATAATCCTTAAAAAATAATCCATATATTTTTAAAAAATCAATTTTCAAAAAATTGCACTGAATGAACAGTAACTTCAGAATGAACAGTAACTTCAAAGTGAACAGTAACTTTGGAGTGAACAATGACTTTGGAGTGAACAGTAACTTTAGAATGAACAATAATTGCGGACTGAACAATAACGTAACGTAGGGTATAAAAAGTAAAGTAATATAGGAATGATGAACTGTAAAGTAATGTAGGGTATGAATAGTAAAGTAACATAAGGTATGAACAGTAAAGTAATGTAAGGTATGAACAGTAAACCATACTTTTGTGAGATAAACAATTAACCATACTTTCGTGAGATAAAAAATAATCCATACTTTTGTGAGATAAATAGTAAACCATACTTTTGTGAGATAAAAAATAAACCATACTATTGTGAGTAAGCCATACTTTTGGGAGATAAACAACAAACCATACTTTTGTGAGATAAACAATAAACCATAATTTTGTGAGTAAACCATACTTTCTTGAGATAAACAACAAAACCATACTTTTGTGAGATAAACAATAAACCATAGTTTTGTGAGTAAACCATTCTTTTGTAAGATAAACAATAAACCATACTTTTGAAAGATAAATAATAAACCATACTTTTGTAAGATAAACAAAAAACAATACTTTTGAAAGATAAACAATAAACCATACTTTTGTAAGATAAAAAATAAACCATACTTTTGTAAGATAAATAATAAACCATAATTTTGTAAAATAAACATTAAACAATACTTTTTTAATATAAAAAATAAACCATAATTTTTTATGATAAACAATAAACCATACTTTTTTAAGATAAATAATAAACCATACTTTTGTAAGATAAACAATAAACCATACTTTTGTCAAAAAATCGGGACAGAATATTTTGGCAAAATTAAACGAAATTTTAAGGTCTCTTAACAGTAGATTCAGATTTTTTTCAAAACTAATGATTTTTAGAAAAACTAATTAACTTTAAAACAAAAAAAATAATCAATTAAAACCGACATTTAAAGCTCTTAAAATCATCAAAAAAACAAAATAAAAACAATTCTGGAAAAACTGCTACTACAAAACAGCATAACATAACTTCATGTAATTAAAAGTCCATTCAAAATATATTTTTAGACTTTGATGTAAACTAATGAAATAAATATAAACATTTTATCTTTCCATATAATCATGTTTCATGTAAATTTGATAAATATAGAAGATTCAGTAAAATTAATACAGAAATATTTTAAAATAGTGAAATGTAGAGTTTCTAAACCCATAGTAGTAACTTCATTGAATTTTTTGAGAAAACGATAATAATTTTAAAACATCCTCATTAACTAATAAAGTATACATAAATATCTTATCTTTCCAATTTTATATGATCAAAAAAAACAAATAACATAAATTAATATATCATCAAAATACAGAGAAAAGTAATCAAACAAAAACATATGAAATCAAATTAAAGGAAATATGCACATGCACAAAAAATCTCTCCATTTTTGTTTGATTACAAAACCTAAACATTTAAACCATAAATGAAGTTTTAAAATTATTAAAACAAAATTATTTCTCCCCAAAACTTCTCTCCAAAACTTCTTCCCCTTTTTTTAAATAATCAAAAGGTGAAAACATGCTCCCCCTAAACAAATGCAGTAATGAAAATTTAAAATTCCAACATACCATGAGAAAATTTAATTTTCTCAAATTGAGAATAGTCTAAAGGCTTTGTAAAAATATCTTCAAGCTAATTTTCATAAGGCATAAATTCTAAAACAATATCACCCTTATTCACATGTTCTCGAAAAAAATGAAATCTATGATCAATATGTTTTGTTCTAGAATGTTGTAAGGGGTTTTTAGAAATAGAAATTGTAGATGTATTATCAAAATAAATAGGTATTTTATTAAGATAAAAACCAAAATCAAATAATGTTTGGTTAATCAATAAACTTTGAGCACAACTACTAGCAGTAGATATATACTTAGCTTCTATAATAGATAAAGCAACATATAATTGTTTCTTAGGCGACCAGGAAATTAAATATTTTCCCAAAAATTGACACATACCTAATGTGATTTTTCGGTCAATTCTACAGCCTCCAAAATAATAATTAGAATATGATGTTAAATAGAAACAGTTATATTTTGGATAAAATTAACATGAATCAATAGTTCCTTTATCATATATAATTATTATTTTTACAGATTTAATATAACTTTCTTTAGGATCATCTTGAAATCTAGCATATAAAAAAACACTAAAAAAGATATCAGGTCTAGATGTAGTTAAATATAGAAAGTTACCTATCATACCTCTATAAAATGTAAAATCAACTGATTTACCAGATGCATCACTATCTAATTTACAATGAGTACCCATAGGAGTTTTCATGGATTTAGAGGAATCAAGACCAAATTGTTTAACTAAATCATTAGCATACTTAGATTGATTAAGAAAAATTCTATCTTTCCTTTGAGAAATTTGTAGTCTAATAAAGAACTTTAATTCTCCCATTAAACTCATGTAAAATTTAGAAGACATTAATAAATAAAAATCATTACATAGTATTTCACTAGATGATCTAAAAACTATATCATCAACATAGATCTAAACAATTAAAATATCATCAGAATATATTTTAATAAAAAAATGTTTGATCAATATTTCCTTTCTTGAAACCATTTTTTAATAAAAATAAATAAATTATTTCATAACAAGCTCGAGGTTATTGTTTGAGAATGTATAAAGCTTTAGATAATTTAAAAACATGGTTGGGAAACTTTTAATTTTTGAAACTAGGGGGTTGAGAAACATAAACTTCTTCGGTAATAAAACCATTTAAAAAATCACTTTTTACATCCATTTGATATAATTTAAAACCATGAAAACATGAAAAATCTAAAAAAAATATAATTTCCTCTAACCTGGAAACAGGTGAAAATGAATCTTCAAAGTCTATACCTTCTTTTTGAGAGTATCCTTGAGAAACAAGTCTGGATTTGTTTTTGACAATCTATCCAAATTCATACAACTTAATTCTAAAGATCCACTTAGTTCCCATTACCTACTTATCTTCAGGCAATTCTACTAAAGTCCAAACATTATTTGTAAAAAAATGATTTAATTCATCTTACATAGAAACAATATAGTTTGCATATTTTAAATGATCATTAATATTAACAGGAACAAAATTATAAATAAAAGCAGAATTGGCACAATAATTTAAAATAGAATTTCTGGTTTTGACACCAGAATCAATATTTCCAATTAGATTTTCAACAGGATGATCTTTTTGAATATTCCATGATCTTGGATCAGGTTGAGAAGGAGTATACATCCCCTCAATTAATTCATTATTATCTTGAGGAATATCTTCCCCAAAATTAAAATCTCTAAACTCATCATCAATAACATTAGAATCAGAATTTATTTTAACATTATTTTCATCAAACATAACATGAAAAGATTCTTCAATAACCATCGTTCTTCTATTATAAACTCTTGACGCTTTACTATTATAAGAATAACCAAGAAAAATACCTTCATCACTTTTAGCATCAAATTTATCTAAATTATCCTTTGAATTTAAAATAAACACTTTGTAGCCAAAAACTATAAAATAAACAACTTTAGGATTTTTATTTTTGAATAATTCATAAGGAGTATTCTTTAGAAAATGTCTAATAAGAATTCTATTTTAAATATAACATGAATCAAAAATAGCCTCAGCCCAAAAATATATAGTCAGATTATATTCACTTAACATAGTTCGAGCCATTTCAATAAGATTTCTATTTTTCTGTTCTACAACACCATTTTGTTGTGGTGTTCTAGGAGCAGAGAAATTATGAAAATATCCATTCTTTTCACAGAATTTTTCAAAATCTAAATTATAAAATTCAACTTATTTATCACTACGGATAGAAATAACCATAAAACCTTTTTCATTTTGAACTAATATAGAGAAAGAGGTTAATTTACACAAAGTATCATTTTTATGAGATAGAAAATATACCCATGTAAATATACTATAATCATCAACAATAACTAAAGTATATTTATTTCCACCAAGTCTAGAAATTTTATTTGGACCAAATAAATCTAGATGTACTAACTATAAAGGATCATTATTACTTATCTAATTTATAGGTCTAAAAGAAATTTTATGTTGCTTCCATTTCATGCAGGCATCACAAACATGAAGTTGTTCTTTCCTCAAATAATGAAGCTGTAAAACATTTTCATGCTTTGAGAGCTTATGCAACATTATGAAATTAACATGACCTAAACGTCATTTCCAAAGGATTTTGTCATTCTATACAACATTCAAACACTTTATCTGTTGAATAGTTAGTTCAGAAAAATCAATAGTATAAATATTATCTTTTCGATTAGCATAAAATAATAAATAATCATCTTTAAAAACTAAACATTTATCATTTTAAAATTTAACTTCCATTCCATTATCACATAATTGTGATATACTAATAAAATTATGTTTTAAACCTTCAACATATAAACTTTTGAAATAAATGTAGAATTTGAAATACCAACTTTACCAAAACCTTTTAATTTTCCTTTGGAATTGTCTCCAAAAGTAACAGTGCCTCCATCACATGTATTGTATGAGGTAAAATATGATGGTTCTCCAGTCATATTCCTAGATCATCCACTTTCCATGTACCATATGTCGCTCTTGAGACATCCAAGGCATTTTTCCTACAAAAATAAATTAATTGAAAATTTTGGTACCCAAGCTACTTTGGGTCTAATAATATTAGTAATACAATTTTTAGGTACCTAGATAGAATTTAAACATGTATTGTAAAGTACTCTTGAAAACAAGGATTTAGAAATATTAGTTTTTGTAAATCCTAAAGATTGTTTAAATTTAAGTGAGCAGTCATTGGCATAATGACCATTCGTGCCACATTTAAAAAATTAACAGTTGAAGTACAACCATTTTTACTTTTAACAAAATAGGTTTTATACATTTGAGGTAATCTTTTATCATAACCAAAACCATATTTATTTTTATCATTTTTAGTCAAATACATCATCTCATGATATTTTTAATGACCTTGAATAAAAGAAGATAAATTTTGTTTAATACATTCAACTTCTTTTTTAAATTTCTCATTCAAATCTTGAGAAATTTTCAAATTATCATAAACTGTTGAATGAGAAGCAGAATCAGTGTTTGTTAATTTTTTATTTTCTTTCAAAATTAATTTATTTTTAGAAATAATTTTTTCATTATCTTCTTTAAGTCTAGTATATAAATCAGCAGCTTTGAAAATATCTTTTCTTAATCTTTCAATTTCTTTATTTAATTCAAAAACATTAGGGTTATCATATTTGTATTCATAAGAAGAACATTCAGAATAATAACTAGAATTACAAATATTATCCAATGATGGCATGAAATACAAGTTAGCATATTCTTTTTCATTTCCAGATTGTTCACTAGAATCAGATTCTTTAGTACAACTCTAGCTAGTTGCCAATTCCTTTTATCCTTATTTTTGTATTTACCTGTATTCTTTAGTTTAGAGAAATCGGGTTTGATATGGCCTTTCTTCCTACACTCATAACAAGTTACATCTGAATCATTATAATTTGTATCACCTTTCTTATCTCCATTATATTTTTCTTTTTAAGGGTTTCTACTAAACTGGTTTTTGAATCCTTTCTTTTTCATTCTTTTTTAGACTCCAGTTACAATCTGAGCCATGTCTTCCTTTTTAATATCATGTAGATCAGAATCAGAAGAATTATTGGAAATAGCATTTATAGACTTAAAAGATACACCTTTTATTTTTGTTGTCTCTTCATCAACTATGTTTTTCAGTACTGGTTCATATTGGAGTACTGATCCAATAAATTTATAAAGTGTTTACTCTTTGAAGTTCTTTCCTTCATCAATGGCAACGTTCTTTGCATGCCATTTCTTTGGTAATGCTCATAGGACTCTTTCAACAAGTACAGGATTTTCCATAGCTTCTCCAGGTGAATTCATTCCATTCAGAATGCTTGTGATTCTATGGAAATTTTGGTTTACAGTTTCATATTCACCCATCTTGAGGTCTTGATACTCAGCATAAAGCATTCCAAGCTTGGTTCCGATCAATTTTTCAGATCCAAGGTGAGTAACTTGCAGAATCTTCCAAATCTCATAGGTTGTCTTGCATGCAGACACATGACTAAAAACATTCTGTTAATAGCACAATATAAAATTTTAATGACTTTGTAATTTAAGAGATATCTAGTAGAATTAATTACTATAAGAGTATCTGGATCTGCTTTAGGCAGTGTGTATTATTTTGACATGATAGACCAGTGCTCAATGCTCAACTGTTTGAGGTTTTCCTCCATTCAGGATCTCTACTATCCATAATCATTGCCATCAAAATGTGGTCGCTTCTGAGGAATCCAAGAATCATTCTGGTTTAATCCTTCCATCTTATAAGATCTTTATCCTTAGATTGTGAGGTCTAGGAATAGGTTAGCACAATAAAATATAAAATTAAACTCAAAAAAAATGGTGGGATAAATTCCTTAAGGAACAACCAATGGTACCAATCTTTGGTATAGTGAAATATAAAGATAGAGAAAAACTATTCTTAAGAAGTTTTCCCTCTGATACCAATTGTTAGGTCAGATAAGGTAACATAAGATGGTCTAGAGGGGGGGTGAATAGACCAGATAAAAAATTTTAATCAAATAAATTAATTATCAAAGCTGATTATTAAGGTTAATTAGCAGTGAACTAAGTAAATAACTCAAGGATGTTTTTTATAGTATTTCAGTCCAAAGTGGGTCTACTCTACTCTTATACCTCTCTACTCAGCGAGGGATACGTGTGCACTAAAAATGATTTTTAAAGGGAAATCATAACCCAATTACAAAATCCTTTTCTAGTGGAGGGATAACCACAAAACTGGCTTTTGTGTTGGGAGTCACAACCCTTACTACCTAACTTTAGATACTGGGAGTCATAACCCAAAAATTATTGACTTCAGATACAAGGAGTCACAACCCTAAGATCCTGAATTTAGAATCTTGGAGTCATAACCTGAGGAAAAAAGAATAAAAAATAATTCTTTTGTGTGCAAAATCATAAATATAAAAAAATAGAGTGAATGTGAGAGATGGGAAGTAGTGTTATAGACTCAGAACCAGATGAAAGAGAAGATAAAAATTAAATTGCAGGTGCTGGTTCTTGAGGTTTAGATTAGCACGTCTCGTCAATGCAATTGTAGTCGTGGCCGAATTAATTCATCACTTGAGGGAATGTGCAGGTGGTGAAGTAGAGTATTAGAGGATGTTGCAAATGCATAGCAGGTTCGAAGTTCACATCATTTTCTCTTTTTATTGTGTTGTTATTTTTTCTTGCAAGAGATAATGATATATATATAGAATAAAAATATATAGTAGGTGTAGCAGCTCTGATTTCTTTGGATATTCAAAATTAATTGAGTCAAGAGATCCCATAAATATCTCCATGAATATAGTTTCACCGTTTCATTTTATTTTTGTAGAATAAATATCTAATAAAAGAATTCAAAATATTTTGAATAAGTCTTCCAATAAAATATTCAGATTAATAAATGCATTGAATGATTTCAAAAAGAATTTTAAATCCATTTAAAATGATTTAAATATAGTCAAAACAGTTCCTGAAAACTAGCACCAGATTCAAAAATTAAATTCAAACATTTGAATTTAAAAAATTTTGAAACCTTCAAATTTATTTGCAAAAGACGTTGAAAAACATTATTAATTTTTATCTCTAAACATAGCACCAAAAACATTAAATACTCTGTGATTATAATCCTTATGTTTAATGATAAGTTTTCAAATAAAAATCGTTAAAAAATATTCCATATATTTGCAGAAAATCAATTTTTAAAAAATTGCATGGAATGAACAGTAACTTCGGAATGAACAGAAACATTGAAGTGAACAGTAGCTTCAGAGTGAACAGTAACTTCGGAATGAACAATAACATTGTACTGAACAATAACATAACATATGGTATGAATATTAAAGTAACATGGGGAGGATGAATAGTAATGTAACGTGGGGTATGAACAATAATGTAACGTAAGGTATGAACAGTAAAGTA
The DNA here is from genome assembly GCA_963277665.1 of Viscum album. Lineage (NCBI taxonomy): Eukaryota > Viridiplantae > Streptophyta > Magnoliopsida > Santalales > Viscaceae > Viscum > Viscum album. Next base: position 1,701,821,424 of record OY728161.1, on the reverse strand, counting down.
ACATAAGGTATGAATATTAAACCATACTTTTGGGAGATAAATAATAAGCCATTATTTCATGAGATAAACAATGATCTATACTTTCATGAGAAAAACATTAGACCATACTTTCATAAGATAAACAATAAACCATACTTTTGTGAGTAAACCATACTTTAGTGAGATAAACAATAAACCATAATTTTGTGTGATAAACAATAAACCATAATTTTGTGAGTAAACCATACTTTCATGAGATAAACAATAAACCATACTTTTTTTGATAAATAATAAACCATACTTTTGTGAGTAAACCATACTTTCATAACATAAACAATAAACCATACTTTTTTAAGATAAACAATAAACCATACTTTTGAAAGATAAACAATAAACCATACTTTTGTAATATAAACAATAAACCATAATTTTATAAGATAAACAATAAACCATACTTTTTTAAGATAAAAAATAAACCATAATTTTTTAAGATAAAAAATAAACTATACTTTTGTAAGATAAAAAATAAACCGTACTTTTTTAAGATAAACAATAAACCATACTTTTTTCAAAAAATATGGACATAATATTTTGGAAAACATAAATAAATTTTCAAGGTCTATTAATATAAGATTCAGACTTTGGTCAAAACTAATGATTTTTAGAGAAACTTTTTATATTTCCAAATAAAATAATCAATTAAAACCGACATCTATAGATCCTAAAATCATCAAAAACAAAAATAAGAAAAACAATTCCGGAAAAACTGCTACTACAAAACAGCATAACATTACTTCAAGTAATTAAAAGTCCATTAAAAATATATTTTTAGACTTTGATGTAAACTAATGAAATCAAGATAAACATTTTATCTTTCCATAGAATCAGGTTTCATGTAAATCGGATAACTACAGAAGTTTCGGTAAAATAAATAAAGAAATATTTTAAACCAGTGAAATGTAGAGTTTCTAAAACCATAGTAGGAACTTTATTGAATTGTTTGAGAAAATGATAAGCATTTTCAAACATTATCATTAACTAATAAAGTATATATAGATATATTATATTTACAATGAGATAATGGTCACAAAAATTAAAATAACATAAATTAAGATATCATCAAAATATAGAGAAAAAGTAATCAAACAAAAATATATGAAATCAAATTAAAAAAATGTGCACATTCACAAACATAAGAATGTGGAAACATGGGACAATAATCATGATCCATGGGTAATAACATAAGAATATGGTACAAACACAAGCATAATTAAACTATAACATTGTAAACACAACTAATCATAATAAGGCCAACACATAGTGTTGTGAACATTTCTGAAAGCAATCTCATCCATGTGTATAGTTAAGAACATATACAAATGAAATTAGGTCAACACATAGAGTTATTAACAATGAAAAATAGAATTACATCCATGGATAACATCATCATCTCATGAGGCATAAATCTTTACCCAATGAATTTGAGGGAAATATTAGACCCACCCATCACATAATGATAATACATAAATATGTGTGCCACATAAATGTCAAGAAAACATCATATTATAAAGAATTCATGAAAAGAAAATTATTTACTTGTAATTTTATGGAAGTATCACATATGAAGAAAAGAAGAATCAGATCATAAGATACCCAAAATTAAATCACTCAAAAATAAATATATAATTATAGAATTTATAGGTTGATATATGAAATATAAATATATAAGAGACATATATTTTGGATATAGAGAGGAGAATATAAGTGTAATCATAAATATAGATTTTACAAAACTTTTTTAGAATTATTGAAAAAAATGAACATTCAAGTCACTTTGAAAAATATTTTCTGAGAAGTTGAAAATAATACTTTTAAAAAAATTATTTTAATACAATTACTAATAATAGAACCTTGAAATAAAATAATGGTTATGTATATAAGTGTGTAGTTAGATATACAAAATATAAAAAAGTGAAAGGTTATGCCTTTTTAATATTTTAATATAGTTTTAGATAAAAACCACATTGATGAAAGAGTTAAAAAATTACTTTAAAAAGCGATAAAAAATAATATGAATATTTTATAAGATAATACAAATTTTGATTTAAAAATACAAAATATGGTAAGAAAGAATATTGACATGGAGGAGAAAGAGATAATAATAAGGACGAGAATTATTCTTAACAACATAATATTTTTATGAAGAAATAAATCCATCAAAGAAGAAGCTTATAAAAAGAAAATGTAATTTCCCAATAGTGAAAGATACAACAACATTTGAAATAGTTAAATAGAATCCTATAAAAAAATAGATGGATATAGTCAAAGAAGAAGATGTAAAAATTTGTTATAAATGATCTAACCTTTTATATAATCACTACTAAAATTTAAGGCATTTGCGGTGTGGAATTTGCGATGGACAAATGCTATGTGATAAATAGTTATTGGGAATGGACTATTTGTGACAAATGTAATATTCTATCATTAATAGTAGTTATTTTTTATGGAATATGACATCTTCCACAAATAATTTTGGCTGGATTTCCTACCATCCCATGTTGAATATATTCTTGATGGGAATCAATGCTCGTCGAAAATAGTTTTGACTAAAAAATTTTTTTGCAGGGAAATTAATTCTATCAAAATTAATCCATCGAAAAATATCTAGAGATTGAACAACACTCCACCCTATTTTTTTCTTCCTCTCCTTTCTTCTTCCTTCTCCAAAATTTCTGAGATGGAAAACCCTCGGCCACTCCGCTCAATGCTGCTCCAAAAACGTCTATTTATTCTAATTTTTTGCTGATTTCAGCTTAGATTCACAAGGTATGGACTTCGATTCTATCTTAGGTCATTTTTTTTCATATTTTGGTTAAATGTTACAAATACTAGTTTAGAAAAACCAAGGTTTATAAATTTACCCATATTTTATAATTTATTTGACATTTAGGGTTAATCTAAATTTCTTATTCCCTATTTTAGTGTCATGGTTCTACATGGGTTGATTTAATTTGATTTAAGATATTTTGATAATTTTTTTATCTTTGAATTTAATAGATTATTTTTTATGTGTTTAGGGTTTCTTGTAGTTTATTATTTTATATTATTATTTGAAATATGATGATTATTGAAAAATGTTGGAATTTAGTAATCATTTTGAAATATGTTGGTTTGGTTAAAACCTAGGTTTTTTTTGTGTTTAGGGTTGATAAAAGTTTATTATAAATTAAACTGATTTTTGACGCTAATTTTTTTTAGGTTTTTATAATTGTTTTTTTGTGTCCTAATTCCTGATTTTTATGTGTGCATGCATGTGTGTATATATGTATATAGATTTGATATGTTAATTTATTTTAAAAAATGTGTAATAATAAATTTGATGTAAATAGATTTGATTAAGAAATTTTGTAATATATATATATATATAACGTATGAAATAAATAGAAATGATTGATTTTTATTAATGATGAGAAAATTAATTTAAAGAAAACATTTTAACAAAACATTATTTATAATAATTTTTTTATAAAAAACGTTAAAAATGGTTTAATGACAAAACAATAATGATTTAAAAATAAAATATTTATTATAAACTTAGTTATTAATAATTAGGATAATTTTTTATAATAATTTGTAAAAAAATATAACAAATACAAAGAATTGTTATAAATGCTTTAAATATATTAATTATTTAAACTATAGTATTAATTTAAATAGTTAGTAAAAATCATTAAATAATTTATAATATTTAATAATTAATGAGTCTTTATTATTAATAAATTATAGATATTTATTAATAATTATTAAATAATAATAATAATTTGTAAAAAACTATAAAAAAATATAACTATTAGAAATTCATAATAATTCATATAAATGTTGTATTAATGAAAATAATTTGTATTAATAATTTTTATAAATGTTGTAAAAATACCTGACTTTCACAACTATTATAATGTGTCTAGGGTAAAAATTATTCATTCAAAAATTATTAATTCAAAAAAAATATCAAATCAAAATAATTATTAATTCAGAAATATGAACACAAAATTATTTATAAATTATTTATATAAATAATTAATTCAAGATAATCAAATTTATTTATAAAAAAAATAAATATAAGTAAAATTAGTTATAAAGTATATATGTGTGTGTGTGTTTATATTGGTTTGATATTTGTATATTTGTTTAAAAAAGAGTTAGAATATATTTGATGTATTTATATTAATTAATAAATTTTGATATATATATATATAGTAATTATTAAAATTTTATTAATAAATAATAAATTATTATTATTACTTTTATAATAATTAATAATTAATTATTCAATATTATAAATAAATAGTAAATATTAATTTTAGTTATAAATTATTTTTATTATAATTTCTTAATAATTTTTATAAATATTTTAATATATATATATATAATATACAAATAATATGAAGAAACGATTGCAAATGATACCCTCACAAGTTATGTTACTAAAAAACCTCATGCTCATAAATGTTATGTCACACCGAATGTAAACCCCACATCCTAGACCCAATGGTGGTCTCTTCTTTTTCATAAAATAAACATTTTGAAAGATTCCTTAAATTTTAATAAGAAATTATAATAAAAAATTAAATGAATTACACTTGTGTGCGATGTAACCAAACACCCAATGCTTACAAATGTTATATCATTCCTAGCTTAAACCTCACATCTCAGACTCAACAGAGTTATCTAATTTTTCATACGAAACACAGTTTGAAAGAAATTTTAAATTTTATTAAGAAATTAGAATAAAAAATATTAAATGAATTACCCATGCATTACATGTAACGAAATATATGACGTTCAAAAATTTTATATTGTTCCTAGGGTAAAACCCACATCCCAGACACAATGGTGGTCACTAATTTTTCATATGATTCATAGTTTGAATGATAATTTAAATTTTAATAAGAAATTATAATAAAAATATTAAATTAATTACCCATGTGTGTCATGTAAGTAAACACCCAACACTCACAAATGTTATTTCGTGTCTAGGGTAAACCTCATATCCCAGACTAAATAGTGGTATCCATTTTTTCATACGATGCATTGTTTGAATGATACTTCAAATTTTAATAATAAATTATAATAAAAATATTAAATGAATTTCCCATGCATTCCATGTAACTAGACATCCAACTCTCATAAATGTTATGTCGTGCCTATGGTAAACCCACATCCCTGACCCAATGGTGGTCTCCGATTTCTCATACAAGACATTATTCAAGAGATTTATATTATTTTAAAAAAAATAGTGTGTGTCTTACTTATTATATTAAATATTTTTATTCTATCTGCGCTGAGCCTCTACGAGTCCCGTAATCCAGTGCTAACTTATCACCTCACTCGTATCATATTTTATAGAATATTTCAAGGTGTTAAAATATAATAATAATTTAAAACTAGTCAAATTGATCATTAATAATTATTTATTAATGTTATTTTCTTAGATAACTATGGACTCATGAAGTAGACAGGATTTTCTATTACACGATCGTGATTGGATAAATCATCACAAAAATCCAAACGTATCTAGTATAAATCCTATCTACATTGAAGGTGTTCAAACCTTTATATCATTTTCATCATTGAGTTAAGATTTTGATCCTAAGGGAATAATTAAATGTCCATGTTAGAAATGTGATATTAGAAGATGCAAAAAGTTTGACAATGTTAGACTTTATCTGTGGCGTTTTGGTTTTCAAAAAGATTATATTTTTTTGTATCAACATGGTGAAAATAATTTAGTAGAAAATAAAAAAATAATTGTTTTTAGATCCATCATTTCATAATTTAGTACTTGAGGCTACTGGTCCATCTATTCCTGAAACAACAACTTAGAATGATATTCCAAAAACTAAATCAGAACCATCTTATTTTTACAATATTTTGAAATCGATTATGGTGGCCTTATATTTGGGAGGTTAGATGAGAAAACATGAAGATGTTATAAAATTTATGGTTATTAAATCATATTTTGGAATGTCAAATAATTGTTTCAATCAAATTTTATCTTTGGATAAATAATTTTTTCCTGACGAAAATACATTACCTGCAGGTTTCTATAAAAGTAAGAGGTTGGTTCATAATTTGGATCTTAGTTATCAGAAAATACATGAATGTTTGAATGAATGCATCTTATATTATGGTGATTATGAATCATTGGTTAATTTTTTAACATTTGGAGAATCAAGATATAAAGAGTCACCATAAGGAAAGTCTATAGTTCCTGTGAAATAGTTGAGGTATTTTCCAATTACACTTCATTTACAACATTTATTTATGTCTCACAACACAGTTGGATTGATGGCATGGAATAAATAAAATATTTCCATCAGTAAACGATTAATTAATCCTTGTGGTGGTGATTCATGGAAAGTCTTTGATCATATGCATCCTTCTTTTTCTTTAGAACCTAATAACATACTGTTGGGCCTTTCCACTGATGATTTTTTTCTATTTAGTGCTTATGAAAGTCAATAGTCTTATTGGCATGTTTTTATTACTCCTTACAACTTACCTTTTTATATTTTGATGAAAGAACCATATATATATTATTCTATTAATTCCAGGATATCCAAATAAGAATATTGATGTTTATTTGAAGTCACTAATTGATGAGTTAATTTAATTATGGAACAACGATGTCACTGCATTTGATATAGGTGCATATCATAATTTTATAGTGAAGGTTTCATTATTATAGACGATCAGTGACTTTCTGACGTATGGTATGTTATCTGGATGGAGAACACATGGTCTAAAATGATGTCCATACTACATGGTTGAGAAAAAAGTGTTTATGATTGGTAATGGGAGAAAGGTTAGTTATTTTGATTGTCATTAGAGATTTCTTCCCGTGGATCACCCTTTTAAAAGGAATGGAAATAATTTTAAAAAAGGTCTAATTGAAATAAATGATACTATAATAGTGCTCTCAGGTAATTAGGAAAATTTAATTGTCTCTATAATAGCTTGTGTTACTTTTGGAGAAACCATAAACGAATAAAAAATAAACAGTTTTGGGAGAGATCATAATTAGATAAAGAAGAGTATTTTTTGGAATCTTCCATATTGGTCTAATTTGTTGGATCATCACGTGTTAGATGTAATTCATATTGAGAATAATTTTTTTATAACATATTTTAAACCATGTTGCACACATCTGGTAAGACCAAAGATAATGTAAAGACATGCTTAAATCTTACTCAAATTTGGAGACGTCTTGAACTTTAATTATTTTAAGGTGAAATATCACACAAATTATTTAATTAAAAAAATATTACTCACTTACTAAATTAAACCATTTATTATTCTATCAATGGATTAGATATTTGAGGTACCATATGTTTATGCTTCTAATTTGTCTCGTAGCATCAGAAATGGGCATATTACCAGGTTAAAAAGTCATGATTGTCATGTAATAATTGAAATATTATTATCTTTTGTTTATAGAGGGCTATTAAATTCTTTAATCTGGTATGTTTTAACTGAAATAATATATTTTTATAAGTTATTTTTGTAGAAGCATCAAATTATGATGCATTGAGTTTTCTGAAAAAATATGTTTTTTTAATTTTATGTAAATTGGAAAAATATTCTCATCAGGCTTCTTTGATTCCATGGAACATTTTTTATTGAATTTTCCATATTAATCTAAATATGGAGGTCCAGTACAATTCTAGTGGATGTAACTATTTGAGATATGTATGCAAAAAATAAATAAGAAAGTATGTAACAAATGATTAGTTGAAGGGTTGATTGAAGAAGCATACTTGTAGAAAGAAAATTCAAATTTCCGATTTTATTATTTTCAATAGAAATATCATTCAAAACATAATCACATGGGTCACAATAAGTTAAATGTTTATATTGTCACAGACCATTATTTTTCAGTTTTTAATCAGCCTGAGCTTGGTTTTGGTAGTTATCATGAAAGATGGCTTACTAATAAAGAATTTCATAGAGCTCATACCTATGTTTTTTTGAATTGTAAATAAATTATAAGATTTGTGCAGTAAGTACTACTTTTTTATTATTTTTTAAAATATTTATAAAATATAACTTTATTTACATTAACTTTTTATCGACTATATGATGACCATTTCAAAAAAAAATTATACAAAGTACATCTGCTGCTCTTGAAGAATGTTGTCAAATAAATCATATTGGTTTCAAAGACTAGTAAGTTATGTTGCTTTCAATGGAATAATAAATCAATTTTGATATGATATCTATTATTAATAGTTTTTATTGTTTATAGGAAACACAACATGAAAATAAAATTGATAGTTGATTATGTGTGCTCAAAAACCCTCCATCGAAATTGGTAAAATATTATAATGAGTATGTGGTTAATGGATTTTGATTCCATAAATGTATATATGGTGACATAAAGAAATAAATAAATAGTGGATTTTGTTTGAAAGGATACCATTATAAGGAAAGTGAAGTTGACTTTTATGGTATGTTGGATGAAATAATTTAGTTATGTTATTTGGAACCAAATTATGTCCTTTATAGTGTATGTTGAGATATGATGAGAGATTTTATGAGCATGATGCTTCTTTAGGTAGTTCTCAATGATAATGATGATTGGGAAGGATTTTCAGAGAGAGGTTAGGGTTGGAAATCCCCTATACTCCTTATACTGATTTGAGTGGAACCCTCCTGTTGTACCAAGGAATGGTTCCTCTACCTATTAAGTGGAATACTTCTATTGTATTAGGGTATGGGACCTATACCTATTGAGTGGAAACCTCTTATTGTATTAGGGCATGAGTCCAATACATATTGAGTGGAATCCTCCTGTTGTATCTGGGTATGGGTCCTCTACCTATTGAGTTGAACCATTTTGTTGTATTAAGGAATGTGTCATCTTCTTATTGAGTGGAACCCTCCTTTTGTACCATGGAATGGGTACTCCACCTATTGAATGAAACCCTCCAGCTGCATCAGGGCATGGGTACTATACCTATTGAGTGTAACCCTCCTTTTGTACTAAGGCATGGGTCCTTTACCTATTTAGTGGAACCCTCCAGTTGTACCAGGGCATGGCTCCTATAACTATTAAGTGGTTTCCTTCTATTATATCAGGGTATGGATCCTCTACTTGGATATTTTGACCCATTGGGTTGTGGAGCAGTGTTGAGGTGTAGAACCTCCTCATGTTTTCTTTAGATAGACACGTAAGATACTGGGAATCATTTATGGACCTCTGGAACTGCAAAAAGACTCATCATTCTGGGCTAGGGTGGGAGATAGAGATCCCCTTTCTCTATCATTTAGTTTTCCTTCATGATCTTATATCTTTATTGATGGGTTTTTTCCCTCATGATTTGTGTTGATCTAACTACTTATATCATGTCTCATATTTCTCTCCCTCCATTTTTTGGGGTATCCTACTAGGTATGTATATACTCACACTTACATGGGTTTCATCTACATGTGTAATGTCTTATAAAGATGATATATAGGATGGTGGTGATCTTAAAAGAGAATATGGGTACCCGAGTGAATTTGACTATGTACGGTGGTTGGGGATTAGAGATCTTAAGCTAGGATCTCTCAACATTTATTTTCTAGTTATTGATAGGTTGGGAAATATTTTCTTACTGGGCTTTCATTTTTCTATTTAATGTTTGGATTGAACTATTATATTATTTTTGTATTCCCTATATCTTATTAAATTCATGGTTTTTACATTATATGTTACAATATTTTATTATTATTATTATGTACTTCTACATGGAGATGTTTGGGTGCATGCATATAGGTACATTAGGAAAATGCCTCCCATAATATTTTTTCCTTATCGGTGCTTATTTTCGGCCCTTTACCTATGGAGGTGGTCTTGGGGTAGATATGGATCAACCTTTTTCCAACCAGGTGGGCTTCAGTGGTTCAGTTCGTGATAGCATTGTCCATCGTACCCATTATTCACTCGATTCCTCGTAGTTCTATCCATTTACTAAAACCAAAATAGTTAATGTGAGTAATAAATAATATCCTATGATAATAAATCTAAATAACCATAGTAAAATTCAACCTCATTATGTCTTACTCTGTGAAACATTCATTTTAGCCTATAATATATTTGATTTATCCTAGGTTTCATTGTGTTGGGTTTTATTTTGGTCATTAACATAATGCCTTAAGATAACTAAACCCCACTCTAATAAAAAATAAGATGGATTGGTCATAACATGCATATATTTTACATTATTTCCATAATTTAAACATTACATCTCATATATCAAACACAAAATCCCATAACCCAATGGTTAGTATTTAGAGAGTAACTACATAAATGTATTATTTCACATTATTACTTCAAGATATTGAAAAAAAATACACATGAATTCCTCTTATAAATATTCTTACATGTGGTTTCTTAGAGAAATGGGAAACATAAGAAGTGATCTCAAATTCTCTGTAAATGAAAATCATGTCAATGAGTCATAAATTATTAAACCATGACCACGTGAGAAAACATGAATGAGAAATAAATACATGATTAAAAAGAACATTACATAATAATACTTTTCTATAATAAATGATATAAATACATATAACCTCAATAGGATTTTCATGAAAGCATAACATATATTATTCTAAAAGAATTTTTAAATATTGAACAATAATCATGAGCCACGTAGAATAATATAGGAATGTTGCATAAACACAAGCATAGGTAATGCATAATATTGTGAACATAGATAAATGAAATTAGGTCCATGAATATAGTTCTAGACATAGATAAACATATTAAATTTAATTCATATATTTTTGAACAAAGATAAACATAATCAGGTCCACATATAGAGTTTTAAGCTTATATAAACATAATCAATTCTATGCATAACATCATTATATAATGATATATAAAGATTTACACAATAAATTATAGGGAAATATACGACCCAACTTTAATATAATGATAAACCATACATATGTTTTTTCATATGAAATCAATCATACATCATATCATAGAAACCTATGAAATTAAAATCAGTTACTTGACGTTTTTATGAAGTATTACATATGAAGAAATAGAGAATTGGATCAGAAGATATCCAAAATTCAATCACCTGAAAAAATATTTCAAAAAAAAATTTAGAGGGTGATAAATGAAATATAACTTCATGGAAGTTATATATTTTAGAGATATATAGAAGAGTGGAAATAAATGGCTTTTCAAAAAATAGATAGCTTTTAAGAAAACCCACATCGATGAAACTATTATAAAATTTTCTTTTGAAAGGAGATAAAGATAAATATAATGAATACATTAGATAATAAATATATGGATTTAAAAATAAAAAAATAAAACAAAATTAGTCATAAATAATATGGACATGAAGAATAAAGAGCTAATAGATTGGATGAGAATTATTCTTAACAATGTCATATTTTTATAAAAAAATAAATCCATTAAAGAAGAAGGTTATGAAATAAAAATGTAATTTACCTAGATAGAAATATAAAATACCATATAAAATTAATAAATAGAATCATATAAAAAACTTAGAAGAACATAGTCAAATAATAAGGTGTGTAACTCAATAAAATAGATTGAGTCAACAAAACCCCTTACCTTGGATTCACACTTGGCCGGTCGTTCTCTACCCTCCTATATAACAAATTTAGGTTTATTATTCATATTTATATATACATCAAAAACAAATTTATATTTATTTTACTTAATACCATTCATTTATAATTTCTTATCACCCATTTATTAATCCTTTTTTAAAATTAATATTAATGTGTTAATTGTCCCATTTGTTCTGTGTTGGCATCAGTATGGTGGTTCAATTACATAATCTATTATCATGTGTTAATCACCTCCAGAATTGAATTAGATGTTACATAGGTTTTTTGATATAGTTTTGAATTCAAATTGTAATTTTATTGGAGTTGTGGAGGCAGTTTGTAAAGATAGGTTAAAACAAAAAAATTGTAAATTTGGATTCAATAAAAAGAATTGATTTTATTAATGAATATAATTATTTAAATTTAAATTATAGAAATATAAAAACATATTAAATTCATTATTATTATATCATATTTCTAGTATTTAATTTTTTTAAATCATTCTTGATATAACCAATTTAGCATTGTTCGTGTAGTTGGTAGAATTGAAGCAAACAAGAACATGTTGTAATGACTAAATGCATAAGAACATGTTATTATATAGTACTAATATCACTTTTAATGAAGATTATTATTTTATAAATTTTTTTATTAAATTGATAAATAATATTGTATAATAGTTGGATGAAAAATATAAAGTGACAGATTAGGGAGAGGATAACCCTTACATTTACGTGAGACTTCTCTTAACGATCCTCTTGGAAATAAAGGATATATGACTCCTTGTAAACAAATGTTATAAAATGTGAAAGGATATTATTAGGAAGATAATTTAAGTAGGTATTTAATAGAAACCCTAAGGAATGTAATGGGATTAATTGGGTATAGGATGGGTCCTTTTATAGGTCTTCATGAGTGGTGTTTTCTCAAATACTCATTTATTAATGAATGATTAATGTAATTTTTCATGTAATATAGATCCAAAGTATAGAAATAATTGACATAATATAAGGTAATGTCTATTATTCCGTATTCCCCACATTTAGAGATGTTTTTTGTGAAATTTATGGACTTTAACCCATAAGTTAATCCTTTTACAGTATTTTAGCTTTACTTTAGTAACTCAATTTTTACCTCAGTGTCTTATTTTTATGCTTAAAAATGTATTTTACATTATTATAAAACTTTTAAATTATGATTACAAATATGAAATCCATTTATTTTCTAAAAGTGGTAAAAATAAATTTTAATATAAAAACTCATAACATAAAAAAAATTAGAAAAATTTATTTATAAGAATAAAAATATATTTAATCTTATTAATTTCTATATAATAAACATTATAAGAATTTTAATTTGTTATATTTTTTATATTATCAATAAATTTTAGGAAATCATTATTTATTAGTGATTGATTTAATTTATTAAGAATATTTTACACACATAAAGACAATTATTTCAAAAATATTTCATTTTAACATTAAATGGTTTTATTCCTAATTATTTAAAATTTATTATTCATTTAATAAAAATAATTGAATTTTAGAGATAAATTTTTATCATAAATAACCTTTCTTATTTAATTAAATCCATTATTTAATAAATATTATAAAAATTACAAATGTAAAAAAAATCATAATAATGAAAATATATATTATTTATTATATACATGTTTTTATAATCCTAAATTCTACTTAAAATATCATAATACCTATTCATAAGACCTTAGTGTATGAAAAGAAATGGTAGTAGCCATAGGTGGTGGCTTAGACAAATGAGACACATAAATAAGACTTCTACCACTTGAGAAAATTTCTAATACTTTCTACATTGATTTTTCAATGTTGTTACTTCTATTTATTGTATCTAAATCAATGAATATATTATAACAGTCAAATTTTAGTCAAACAACACTTCTAATTTATCCCATTGATATAATCAATTTTTATGAATTGTGTGAGGTTATATATAGAAGTGAAATATGGTCATTGGAATGATATAATCAATTTTGATGAAGTGTGTGAGGTTATTATTATCATGTCCAATGATAATATCAATGTATATATGATTCTTAGAACCATATAATCCCAATGACCATATTTCAATTTTATATATAACCTCACACACTTCATCAAAATTGATTATATCATTCCATAGTTTCCATATTAATAATTTTTATTATATTCCAAAAGTTTTTATTCTTTCTATAGTTATTTTCAATGGTATGATCTTCAAGGATGATCAAGATGAGTAATATTTCAGTCTTGTTGGACTTTTATTTACCTATACATTTATTCGGTTTATAAATTTTCTAATTCTGTTTAATTTATCTGTATTTTAATGTATTTCATTTTTATTATAGATTTATACATTAATTAATTAAAAAAATGTTCATTTAGTCTAATATTTAATGTATGAAGTGCCGATATATTTTTAAATTGAAATTTAGCACTATATGTTTTGGGCGTTTTAGGTAGGACCCATTCTCCTTCAAAGGTGTGTTAAACCTCCCCCTAGAAGGTGAATGTAATAAATATCATTATGGATATTTAACTTTATATAGTTATCACCATTATATAAAAATGAGGTCCATGAAATCTGTCACGACCCGTCCTAGTGGGGCCTGCGCCGCAACTCCCCAAGCCCGCCTCCAATAGGTCTGGGGCTGGTGACTTTCCTGGAGTTGGCATATTACTAACATGGGAGGAATTTACTAAGTACCTGTACACATGCACACATCTACAATCCCACAATGCAGAAATGTAATAACCACTAGGGAACAAAAAGAATGCATACAACGAAACCCAACCAACAGAGTACGACAGAAAGTAAAGTACTGAAAGTAAACTGGGCCAGAATATAAGGCCACAAAAAAAGAGTCTGAAAACTACAAATTCCAACCTGTAAACACAAATAGGTACTAGGAATACTGCTCATATCCATAGGATAGGCTTGGCATGTAGGGAACTCAGAAATCTTGGTCATGTCCTGGTCCGCCCTGGACTCTGTCAAAAGGCTGCTCGTCTGCACAAGACACGACACGTGCGGGCAAAGACCTTGCAAGGGTGAGTATAATAATACTCAGTATAGTACCCTAAAAACCAAAAAGCAACACACAAAGGAAAGGTATAGTCATCTCTACATAATGGATTTCTACTAAACATATAATAGGAGAACACAATAAATATCCAGATTTACTTAAACCCAGACCCACAGTCTAGGGAAAAGTCACACAACTGCATACCCCCGCGAAAAATTCAGTTCAAAGATTCCACGAAGCACTTGTTTGGGAGAACTCACTCCATGAGTCTGATATCTTTGATGATGTATTTTTGAGAAGTAATGTCAGTCGGGAAAGGTCATGAGAGATAGATACACACATACCAGGAGAACACACTCCTAAGTGGGAAAGATCACGATACACAGATGAGGATCACTTATAGGGCCTTAGTGAATACCGTGACTCATCCAGAATTCACCTAATAAGTTGAGGATCGATGCCCTATGGAGTTTTTCACGTCGATGCCTGACTCTACCTAGGGTCATGAATGGATAGAGGATCTCACTCCAGGCCTCTCAGAGGGATGCCTGACTCTATCTCAAAAATTCCTGATGAAAGGATCATACTTCTGTAGAAGGAAACGATACCTAGCCTCTAATGGAATGAGAAAAAGGGGAACTAACCCAAACAAAACATGTCCAAGATATGGTGTACAAGAAGATCAAGCCATGTACAGAAAAGTACACGATGTGTAAAAGTGTTACACGTCATGTCTTCTGACCCTGGGTACTGCCTGTGTACAATGGCCCGTGTCGCAAGCATGGTCATGTAAAAAAGAACAACATGGTGTGTAAAAATGATCACACGCCATGTCAAGGTATTTTGGGTCTACCCCGTGTACGCTAGCCATGTGCCTGTACATGGTCTCAACCCATGTACGCCAACCTTTGTAATCGATACATGGTGTGACCTTCATTATTGTCCTCGCATGGCCGTGTGGTGGAGTACATTATCATGTACTCCACCTCGTGTCTATGTATCCCTTGGATACACACTGAGTCCCACATAGTCACCTCTTCCATGCTGTGTATGTTCTACACGCCATGTCTTCGAAGCAGTGTAGTTCATCCCATGTCTGCATACTTCCCAGAATACAGGCTGAGCTTCAGGGAAGGTCCAACATGTCGTGTGACTGGGGTCACACGCCATGTGTTACCTTTCTGACACCTGAAACCCTAGCCACCACTGAGCTGGTCCACACGACGTGTTCATCGGGATACACACCATGTATTGCGGAAATTTCCAAAAATGACACTTCTCACTGGCGTGCCTCCCGTGGTGTTCTATTCTTTGATTCGTCCGTCCAATCTCCCTGAAACTCCAGATTCTAGGTCCCCCAACATCACAAAGCTATTTTCATTGTTTTCGGACCTCCAATCGGCTCTAAAAACATGTGTTAATCCACCCATGTGAAGAATGCTTGAATAAAAGTATCTTCTGATCCAATAATATTCGTAGTCCTCCATCATCGTCTCACCTCCGCTAGGTTGTTGCGATGTCGGATCTTCATGTTGGGATTATTGCGTCGCAAAACGGATGTGCATCGATCCATTATTTGTTGCCCCACGAAAAACACGAAGAACGCAAAGAAAAGTGGAAGAAATCCAATAAACCAAAATGAGGAATGAACCTCCACCGATGTTCGTCATGACTTTGATCCACTCTTGTTAGAAGGATTAAACAAGGTGAATAAAAATGATAATCCAAAAATTATCACAATTAAAATTCCCAAATTAAACCCCGAAAGAAACAGAAAATAACACCCTCCCGCAAGAACTCACGATCTACGGATCAACGTGTCCATTCTTGATCCACGTTGGTCATTAAATCCAAAAATATGGAAAGAAGAATCGAAATAACAACACCTACCTCGATCTGGTTGAAGAATGATCACCATGTCGTGTTCGTCGGTGAGGCTCGTCAGATCTGAGATGTGTCATCGTCGTCCGCCAACGGGTTCTCCCCCAAAGCTCCAAGAGTCTCTCTCCCAATTTCACAGGGTTATGAGGCTATCCCCACAAAATTTCCATAAGTAGGTTTTTAAAAGGGGAGGAATTAGGTGACTATGCAAAAAAGGAAACTTTTAAATAAAATAAATTATTATTTTATTTTATTTCCATTAAACGTCCAGAAACTAACTCTCACAGTTGACCTGTGCTGATCAAAGTTAGGCCCCACCTAAGGTAAATTCTCTTCTCTAGACGCAATGGTGCCCCTAGATTTCTGATCCAGCACCTGTTTAAAAGATATTCAACTATTTCAGGAAAAATAATCGCACGTGCTGTTTAAAGGTTCAATTTATTTCAAACATTTATTTCAAGCACACCGGGCCTTGTAATCGCACGCCTTTGGAAATCCTGGTCCCAGAATAATTATATATGATATTTAAAAATAATACATAAAAAATTTGATACATTACATTCTCCCCACATTAGGGCTTTGCATACCCGAAAATCCAAAACAAAGGCTCCTCCAAAAGATGTGGGTACTAGGCATGGATCTGAGCCTCCCGCTCCCACATGCTCTTCTAATGATTCTTGTGCTGCCATTGAATGTGCACCAAGGGAATTTATCACCCACAAAGGATCCTCTCCTTCAGATCCTCGATCTCCACCGGGTGCTCATCAAAGATCACTCCATCCTCAATGTCCATCTCGCCCTAGTCGATGATGTGCGATGGGTCATGCACATACCTCCTTAGCTGTAACATGTGGAATAAATCATGTACCTGATGCAACTATGGTGGTAGAGCTAGGCATTACAACACCTTTCCAACTCTACACAGTATATAGAATGGTCTGATGAACCTTGGAGATAACTTTTCACCCCGGCCAAATCTCTGCAACCCTCGTCAAGGAGAGACCCGAAGAAAGATGTGGTCTTCCTCCTAGAACTCCAGATGTATCTATTTTCTGTCAACATAAGACTCTGCCATCTCTGTATAGTCTTCATCCTCTCCCAAATGATCTATATCTTCTCAGTGGTAGCTCTCACCAACTCTGGACCCTTGAGTGATAAATCTCCAGGGTTAGTCCAACAAAGCGGTGATCAGCGGGGTCTCCCATATAAAGCATCAAAATGTACCATACCAATGGTGGAGTGGTAACTGTTATTGTATGAAAACTCCACCAGTGGTATGTGGTCCTCCCAACTGTGACCAAAGTCCATGATATAGGCCCGCAACATATCCGCTAGAACCTGGATGATCCTTTCTATCTGTCCATCAGTCTAGGGATGAAATTTTGTGCTCAAGCATAGCTGAGTCCCAAAAGCCTCCTATAATCCCTTCCACAACCGGGATGTGAAACAGTAATCTCGATCCAAGACTATTTTCGAAGGGAGTCCATGAGGCCGAACTATCTTTTGCACGTAGAGGCATCCCAAGCTCTCTATGGAACTCTACTACTTGATATTTAGAATGTGGCTCAACTAGGTGAGTTGGTCAATGATCACCCATATAGAATCATTCTTGGACTTCTGTGGTAATCCTGTAACAAATTGCATCGATATTCCATCTCACTTCCACTCCGGAACATCGAGGGGGTGAGCTAATCTTGCTGAAACTTGGTGCTCAGCCTTTACGTGCTGGCATGTGAGGCATCGAGAAATGAACTCTGCAACTATCTTCTTCATGCCTGACCACCAGAACTATCGTCAGATATCCCAATACATCTTTACCACTCCCGGATATACTGCTAAAGGGGATATATGAAACTCCATCAGGACCTCCTCCCACAATTCCACTGGTACAAAAGTGCATCCTTTGAAAAGAATTATGTGCTCCCCACCTTTCGAATATTCATTAGGAGCATGTCATGTGGCTAACTAAGCACATAAAACCTCACAGTAAACATCCCCAAAATATTCCTCCCTAACTCGATGTAAGAGTGGAGGGGTGACAACCATCAACTGAAAGTAAGTTTCATCCTCACTGTCCACGAAGGATAGCTGCAATGTGGCTAACTGCTCTATCGCCTCACTCAACAACTACAAGCTCAACCTTCTTCTAAGAGAATCTACAACCTTGTTCCCCTTCCCAAGAGTATAGATGATCTTGAAATCATAGTACTGTAAGAACTCTAGAAAATTCCTCTATCTCAGATTCATATTCTTTTGTAAGAAGATGTACTTGAGACTCTTTTAGTCAAAGTAGATGATGAACCGCTCACCCATAAGGTAGCGTCACCACATCTTCAACCCGAAGACTACCACTTCCAACTCGAGATCATGGTTCGTATAGTTTTTCTCAGGTGGCCTAAGATGGTGTGAACCATAATCAATCACCTACTATCTCTGCATCAGGACACAGCCAAGCCCGGTCCCTGATGCGTCGCAGAAAACTACGAACCCGACACCCTCCTCTGGCAATCTCAAGATCGTTTCACTCGTCAAACTCTACCTAAACTGCTCGAAAGCCTGCTATCACTTCTCCATCCATACAAAGGGTTGTCCCTTCCTGTTCAAGGCTATCATCTGTGCTGATATTCAGGAGAAATCAGGAATGAATCTTCGGTAATATCCTACCAACCCAAGGAAGCTTCGTACTTCCATCACGCTCTGAGGTGGATCCCATGCTAACATTGCCTTCACCTTGGCTGGTTCCACAGCTACATCATTTTCTACAATGACATGTCCCAAAAAGTGGACCTCTTGAATCCAGAACTAGCACTTCAAGAGCTTCACATAAAGCTGGTTCTCTCAGAGTACGTCTAGAACCATCTGCAGGTGTCTCGCGTGATCCTCCTCTAACGTCGAGTAAACAAGGATCTCATCAATGAAAACTAATATGTACCAGTCGAAGTACAGATGGAAGATCTGGTTCATCAGTCCCATGGACACTGCAGGTGTGTTTTCCATGCCGAAAGGCATCGCCAAGTAATCATAGTGACCGTAGCGGCATCTGAATGCTGTCTTTTGTATATCCTCACCCCTTACTCGTAACTGGTGATAAACTGATCAAATTTCAACCTTTGAGATCCATTGTGACCCTATCAGCTGGTCGAAGAGGTCGTCTATCCTTGGCAGTGGATACTTGTTCTTCACTGTTACCTGATTTAGGCACCGGTAATCCACATAGAAACTCAAACTCCTGTCTACCTTTTTGAAAAACAAGACTGGGGTCGCCCAGGGTGAAATTATGGGTCTTATGAAACCCTTGCTATGAAAATCCTCCAACTTCACCCTCATCCCGCCAAGCTTTTCGAGAGCCATACGATATGCTAATGAGGAAATTGGTGTCATCCCAAGGTGTAAGTTGATGCATAAATCGATTTTCCGGTGGGGAGGTAGTCTTGGAACATCTTCAGGAAAGACGTCCTCATACACCACCACTACTACTGGGAAC
The DNA here is from genome assembly GCA_963277665.1 of Viscum album. Classification (NCBI taxonomy): domain Eukaryota; kingdom Viridiplantae; phylum Streptophyta; class Magnoliopsida; order Santalales; family Viscaceae; genus Viscum; species Viscum album. The sequence continues at coordinate 1,701,801,403 of OY728161.1, read as the reverse complement.
TAGAAGATCACAAAATCTACTTCTCTGAGGGTAAGGCTATCCAACTCATGAGTGATCGACTACACCCTCCTATGCATGAGCCCATTCTGTGCTTACTGGGTCTCCTTTTCTTCGAAAAAAGAAAACCATGTCCCATCACTGTGGATACACTGCACTATTCACCTAAAATAGTCAATCTGGGCATGGACCAAAGATAACCAATCCATATTAAGAATGACGTCGTAAGTTCTTGATGCTACCACCAAGAGGTTCCAACCAAAACCATCACCTCCAAGGGTAAGATCACACTGTCTGCAAAGGTGAGTGATCATCGAGTCTCTTTCCGTAGGTGTCTTCATGCATAAGGATTGAGTCAACGTCTCTATTAGAATCCCAAGGTTTCGCACAAGAAATGTGGAAATGAAGGAATGACCAGAATCTATGTCTATAAGTACATAAGCTAAGGTAGAGAGGACATAGATCGTACCTCAGATCATCCCTGGAGTCCCTGGTTCGTACGCCTCGACTGCATGCATCACTCCCCGCCCCTATCCCCTAACTCCCTGAGCCTGGTGTGGACCTCCAAAGGGTGGTGGTGGTAGTAAATTGAATTGTCTTCCACTACCTCCATCCCTCCCTGCTCCTCTACCACATCTTCCACCTTGTGGGTCTACATGCTCCACTCTCTACCTCTGCCTCAGTGGTCCATCAACCGCCTCTCTATCTGCAACTTAACAGGTCGGACAATCTCTAGTGAGATGTCCCCTATCGCCGGACGCGTAACATTGCATCTCCCTAGGCTGACTGGACCCAGCCTGAGTGCCTTGGACTGTCAATCCTTTGTCCTGGGTCCACTTATGACATCTCCCACATCCTAATCCCTGATCCTGACGTTAGCTCCCTACTACCGAGGTCTCCATGCCTGTCTGCCTACTGTTGACTATCGTCTGCTATCTCTGCTCCACTAAGAAGCTCTCGATCACTAAGGAACACTCGAGCACTCTAGCATAAGTCGAAATTTATATAGGCATGACACTAGCTCAGATGTCCTATCGTAGACCTTTCTCTAAGATCTGAGCTCTGAAGTATTGATCCCTGAAAATATCCATCAAGTTCCTGGCAAGGATGGTGAACCTGTATAAATAGTCAGCTACTGTCAAACTACCCTGCTAGAGATAAAGAATCACCTGGATGTGTACTGCTCTTAGTGTAACCAAATAGAACTCCTCCCTAAAGAGTCTCTCAATCTCTGTCCATTAAAGAGTCTCCTTATTGTGAGTCTGTGTGGTCAGACTCCACCATCGTCCTGCTGAACCCTGAAGAAGGCTCAATCCTAGGATCACCATCTGTTCTGCTGGTGTCCTCATGAGATGGAAGACTCTGGTCACCGCCTCAAGATAGTCCTCAACTACCTGAGGGTCAAACTCACCTAGGAACTTGAAGGGTATCTGTCTCGGAAACTCATGGAGCGCACTCAACCTGTGCTCCTCGCCAGTTAGTACTGCAGGTACTATGGGCCGCTCCAATGGTGGTGGTATAGCAGGTGCACCACCTGGTGGAAATGCCTGGGGAACTGGTCCCTATATAGAAGCCTCGTCACTGAGGGGGTCATCCTCATGATTGTGCTGCTCAATCCCAACGGGTATGCGTCACGGAGGCATCCTATAAGGAAACAAGATGTACCATGGTTAACATGTATATCTGGATAGCTGACACAAAGGAAATGGAAAACAAAATCCATTCATATATGATTCATGTACCATTATTTTATTTCCCCGCAACTAGTTTTTTCATGTACCAAGTCAAAAAGCAGGTTATCAGAGTCCTAGTGTATGGATACGTCGGCCGCCCACAAAAACACTGGTGTCTCTAGCCTGAATTCTGAGCTTGAAACACTTAACATTGTTTCCCCAAACCAATATCACATACCCATGGTCGTAAGTTATAATCAAACACCTCTGATACCACTCTATCACAACTTGTCCCAATGGGGCCCACACCACAACTCCCCAAGCCCACATCCAATAGGCCAGGGGCTGGTGACTAGCACCGAGTCGGTATATTACTAACATGGGAGGCATTGCCTAAGTACCTGTACACACACACAAATCTCCAAGACCACAATTCTGAAATTTAGAAACCACTAGATAACAAAAATCATGCATACAACTACACTCAACCAATAGAGTTCGACAGAAGTAAAGTACTGAAAGTAAAATGGGTCAGAATACAAGCCCACCAAAAACAAGAGTTTGAAAACTAAAAATTCTAACCTATAAACACAAAGAGGTACTGGGACTGCTGCTCATAGTAATAGGATCACCTCAGCCTATAGGGAAATAAGAAAGCTCAGTCATGTCCTGGTCCACCCTAAAATCTACCAAAAGGTTGCTTGTCTGCACAAGACATGACACGTGCGGGAAAAGTCCATGTAGGGGTGTGTATAACAATACTCAGTAGAGGACCCGGAAAATCACAAAACAATACACAGAGGAAAGGTACAGTCATATCTACACAATATATGACTACTGAAAATATAATAGGATAACACAATACATATCCAGATATACTCAAAACCCAGACCCACAGTCTAGGGACAAGTTTCAAAACCACATACCTCCACCAGAGATTCAGTTCGAATATTCCACAAAACAATCATTTGGGAGAACTCACTCCATGAGTCTGATTGCTCTGATGACGTTTGTCCAAGATGTAATGTCTTTCGGGAATGGTCAAAAGAGATAGATACACTCATTCCGGTAGAACACACTCCTGAGTGGGAAAGATCACGATACACCGATTAGGATCACTGTCAGGGCCATGGTTGATACCGCAACTCATCCAGATTCACCTTTTAGGTAGAGGATAAATGCCCTGTGAAGTTGGTCATGTCGATGCTTGACTCTACATAGGGTCAATAATGGATAGAGGATCTCTCTCCGGGCCTCTCGTAGGGATACCTAACTCTATCTTAGAAATTCATACGGAAGGGATCATACTCATGTATAAGAACATAATACCTGGCCATCAGGGGAATGAGAAAAAGAGGCACTAACCCAAAAAAAACATGTCCAAGATTCAGGGGAAAAGAAGTTCAAGCCATGTACAGAAAAGTACATGGTATGTAGAAGTGTTACACGTCGTGTCTTCTGACTCCGGGTACTACCCGTGTACAAAGGCCCGTGTCGCAAGGATTTTCATGTAAAACAGAACTACACGGCGTGTAAAAATGATCACACATCGTGTCAAGGTATCCTGGGTCCACCCCATGTACGTTGGCCATGTGCCGTACATGGACTCAACCCATGTATGTCAACCCGTGTAATCGATAAATGGGGTGACCCGCGTTACTGGCCTTGCCTGGCCGTGTGGTGGAGTACATGGTTGTGTACACCACCTCATGTTCGTGTATCCCCTAGATACATGCCATGTCTCACGTATTCTCCTCTTCCATTCCACGTAGGGTCTACATGCCATGTCTTTGAATCCGTATAGTTCATCACGTGTCTGTGTACTTCCCATAATACATTTCGAGCTTCATTGAAGGTCCAACAAACCATGTGACTAGGGTTACACGTCGTGTGTTACCTGTCTAACCCCCAAAACCCTTGTCATCACTGATTTGGTCCACACGGTGTGTTCATCGGGATACACGTCGTGTATTGTGTAAATTTCTAGAAGTGACACTTCTCATCGGCACACCTCCCATATTGTTCTGTTCTTTGATCAATCTATCCCATCACCCCGAAACTCTAGATTCTCGGCCCCCCAACACCGTAAAGCCATTTCTGTTGTTTTCAAACCTCCAATCGGCTCCGAAAAAGCATGTTAATCCACCCGTGTGAAGAACACTTGAAGAATGGTATCTCCTGATCCAATCTGATTCATTGTCCTTCATCGTCGTCGCACCTCCTCTAGGTTGTTGCGATGTCAGATCTTTAAGTTGAGATCATTGCGTCGCAAAACGGATGTTCATCGATCCATTGTTCATCTCCCCACGAAGAACACGAAGAACACAAAGAAATGAGGAAGAAATCCAATAAATCAAAATGAGGAACGCACCTCCTCCGCTATTCTTCATGATTTTGATCCACTCCCATTATAAGGATTAAACAAAGGGAATCAAAATTATAATCCAAAAATTATCAAAATTAAAATTACCAAATCAAACCCCAAAATAAACGTAAAATAACACCCTCCTGAAAGAACGAATGATCAACGGATCAACGTGTTCATGGTTGATCCGCGTTTATCATTAAATCCAAAAATAGGGAAAGAAGAATCGAAATAACAACCCCTACCTTGATCTGGTTGAAGAATGATCACCACATCGTGTTCGTTGGCAAGGATCATCAGATCCGAGATGCGTCGTCATCGTCCGCCAATGGGTTCTCCCCCAAAGCTTCAAGAGTATCTCTCCCAATTTCTCAGGGATATGAGGCTAACCATAGTAACTTTCCATAATCAGATATTTAAAAAGGGAGTAATTATCTCACTATGTAAAAAGGAAACTTTTAAATAATATAAATTATTATTTTATTTTATTTCCATTAAACGTCCAAAAACTAACTATCGTAGTTGACCCGTTCCGATCAAAGTTAGGCCCCACCTAAGGTAAAGTATCTACTCTGAACGCAATGGTTCCCTCAGATTTCCGATCCGACACCCTTTTAAAAGATATTCCACTTTTTCAGGAAAAATACTCATGTGTGCTATTTAAAGGTTCAATTTATTTCAAACATTTATTTCAGGCACTTCGGGCCTCAAAATCGCACGTCGTCAGAAAGCTTGGTCTCATAATAATTCCATATAATATTTAAAAATAATACACCAATAATATGATACATTAAATTCTCCCCGCCATGGGGCTTTGCATCCTTGAAAATCCAAAACAAAGGCTACTCAAAAATTTGTGGGTACTGGGCATGGATCTGAGCCTCCCGCTCCCACGTTCTCTCCTAAAGATTCTCGTGCTACCACCAGATGTGCACCAAGGGAATTGATCACCCATGAAGGATCCTCTCCTACCTATCCTCGATCTCCACTGGGTACTCAGCAAAGGTCACTCCATCCTCGATGTCCAGCTCTCCCTAGTCAATGATGTGTGATGGGTCATGCACATACCACCCCGGTTGTGACACATGGAAGAAATCATGTACCTAATGAATCTATGGTTGTAGATCTTGGAGGTACACCACCTCACTAACTCTGCACAGTATCTAGAAAGTTTCGATGAACCTTAGAGATAGCTTTCCTCCCTATACAAATCTCTGCAACCCTCGTCGAGGTGAGACCCAAAGAAAGATGTGGTCACCCTCCTCGAACTCCAAAGGTCTCTGTTTCCTGTCATCATAAGACTTCTGCTGACTCTATGCAGTCTTAATCTACTCCTAGATGATCTACACCTTCTCGGTGGTAGCTCTCACCAAATCTGGACCCATGAGTGCTGACTCTCTGGGGTCGGTCCAGCAAATCGGTGACCGGTAGGGTCTCCCATATAAAGCCTTAAAAGGAACCATAGCAATGGTGGAGTGGTAATTATTGTTGTACGCAAACTACACCAGTGGTAGGTGGTCCTCCCAACTGTGACCAAAGTCCAAGATATAGGCCCGCAACATATCCTCCAGAACCTAGATGGTCCTCTCTATCTAACCATCAGTATGGGGATGAAATGTTTTCCTCAAGCGTAGCTGAGTCCAAAAAGCCTCCCACAATACCATCCACAACTCGGATGTGAAACGACCATATCGATCCAAGACTATTGTCAAAGGGACTCCATGAAGCCGAACTATTTCCTGCACGTAGAGGCATCCCAAGATCTCTATGGAACTCTGCTCCCTGATATCTAGAAAGTTGGATGACTTGGTGAGTAGGTCAATGATCACCCAGATGGAATCAGGATTGGAAGTCCGTGGTTAGCCTGTCACAAAGTCCATAGATATTCCATCTCACTTCCACTCCGGAACTTCCAGGGGGTGAGCTAATCTCGTTGAAACTTGGTGCACAACCTTCACATGCTGGCATATAAGGCATCGATAAATGAACTCTCCTACTTCCTTCTTCATTCCTGACCACCAGAACTACCGTCAGAGATCCTGGTACATCTTCTCCACTCTCGGATGTACCTCCAAAGGGGATATATGAAACTCCATCAGGTCCTCCTCCCACAACGCCACTAGTATAACAGTACATCAATTTAAAAGAATTGTGTGCTCTCCACCTTACAAATATTCATTAGGATCATGTCATGTGGCTAATTAAGCACCTAAAACCTCACAGTCGACATCCCCAAGCTATGCCTCCCTAAATCGATATAAGATTGGAGGGGTGATAACCATAGACTAAAGGTAAGTTGCATCTTCCCTGTCCACAAAGGATAGTTGCAACATGGCTAACTGCTCTTTCCCCTCACTCAACAACTACAAGCTCGACCTTCTACTAAGAGCATCTGCAACCTTGTTCCCCTTTCCAATAGTATAGATGATATTGAAATCATAGTCCTGTAGTAACTCTAGCCAATGCCTCTTTCTCATATTCATATCCTTTTGTAAAAAGATGTACCTGAGGCTCTTGTAGTCAGAGTAGACGATGAACCGCTTTCCCATAAGGTAGTGTTTCCACATCTTCAACGCGAAGACTACCACTACCAACTCAAGATCATGGGTCGCATAGTTTTACTCATGTGGCCTAAGCTGGAATGAACCATAAGCAATCATTTCCTGTCTCTGAATTAGGACACAACCAATCCTGGTCCCTAATGCATCATAGAAAACTATGAACACGACACCCTCCTCCGGTAAACTCAAGATCAGGGCACTCATCAAACTCTACCTCAACTGCTTGAAATCTTTCTAGAACTTCTCCATCCATACGAAGGGTTGTCCCTTTCCTATCAAGGTTGTCATCGGTGCTGATATTCGGAAGAAATCAGGAATGAATCTCCTGTAATATCCTGCCAACCAAAGGAAGCTCTGCACCTCCATCACGCTTTGAGGTGGCTCCCATGATAACACTGCCTCCACCTTGGCTGGGTCCATAGCTACACTATCTGTTGAGATGACATGTCCCAAAAATTGGACCTCACAAATCCATAACTGGCACTTCGAGAACTTTCCATAATGTCAGTGCTCTTAGAGTACTTCTAGAACCATCTATAGGTGTCTCGCGTGCTCCTCCTCTGAAACCAAGTAAACAAGGATGTCGTCGATGAAAACCACTATGTACCAGCCTAAGTACAGATGGAAGATCTGATTCATCAGTCCCATGAACACTTCGGGGGCGTTTGTCACACCGAAAGACATCACCAAGTACTCATAGTGACTGTAGGGGCATCTGAATGTTGTCATCGATATATCATCGCCCTGTACTCATAACTGGTGATAAAATAATTGAAGGTCAACCTTTGAGAACCATTATTCCCCTCTCATCTGGTTGAAAAGGTCATCAATCCTCGACAGTGGATTCTTGTTCTTTTTCGTTACCTGATTCAGGCACCGGTAATCCACGCACAACCTCAAACTTCCGTCTGCCTTTTTGAAAACAAGACTGGGGATTCCCAGGGTGAAATGATGGGTCTTAAGAAACCCTTTCTCTAAAAATCCTCCAACTGCACCCTCATCTCGCGAAGCTCTGTGAGAGATATCAGATATACTGATGAGGAAATCAGTGTTGTCTCAGGTTGTAAGTCGATGAAGAAATCAATTTCCCGATAGGGAGGTAGTCTTGGAACATCTTCTGGAAAGACGTCCTCATACTCCACCACTACTAATGGGATCTAGGAGCTCGCAACATCTACTGCTCCGAGGGTAAGTATAGCCAACTCATGAGTGATCAACTGCACCCTCCTATACATGGGCCCATTCTGTACTTCCTGGGTCTCCTTTTCTTCGAAAAAATAAAACCTCGTCCCATCACTGTGGATACACCGTACTCTTCACTAAAAATAGTCAATGTAGGCATGGACTGAAAATAACCAATCCATACAGAGAATGACGTCGTAATGCCTTGACGCTACCACCAAGAGGTTCCAACCAAAACTATCACCTCCAATGGTAAGATCACACTATCTGCAAAGGTTCTTGATCATCTAGTCTCCTTCTGTAGGTGTCTCCTTGTATAAGGATCGAGTCAACGACTCTACTGGAATCTCAAGGTTTCGCACAAGACATGTGGTGATGAATGAATTATGAGAACATGTGCCTATAAGTACGATATCTAAGGTAGAGAAGACATAGATCGTACCTTGGATCATCCCTGGAGTCCATGTGTAATATGCCTCGACTGCATGCATTTGTCCCCGCCCCTATCCCCCAACTCCATAAGCCTGGTGAGAACCTCCTAGGGGTGGTGGTGGTAGTAAATTGAAGTGTCTTCCACAACCTGCATCTCTACCTACTCTACCACATCCACCTCCTGGTGGGTCTATATCCTCCACTCTCTGCCTCTACCTCAGGGGTCCATCAATCACCTCTCTATCAGCAGCTTGATGGGTCATAAAATCTCTAGCGAGATGTCCCTTACCGTCGCACGCATAGAATCACTTCTCCCTAGGCTGACTAGACCCAGCCTGAGTGCCCTAGACTATCAATCCCATATCCTAGTTCCTCTTAGGACTTCTACCATGTTCTGATCCATGATCTTGTTGTCAGCTCCCTGCTGCATAGGTCTTTTTTCCTGTCTTCCTGCTGTTGACTATCGTCATTTGTCTCTGCTTTTCTAAGAATATCTCAATCACCAAGGCTTGCTCGATCACTCCAAAATAAGTCTAAATTCATAGAGTCATGACACTAGCTCAGATGTCCCATCGTAGAACTTGCTCGAAGATCCGAGCTCTGAAGTACTGATCCCTGACCATATCCATCATGTACCTGGTGAGGTTGGTGAACCTAGATGAATAGTCAGCTACTGTCAAACTGCCCTACTAGAGCTGAAGAATCTCTTGGATGCATACTTCTCTCAGTGTAACGGGAGAGAACTCCTCCCTAAAAAGTCGCACAAACTTCATCCATAAAAGATTCTTCTCGTCATGAGTCTGTGTGGTCAGACTCCACCATCGTCCTGTCGAACCCTAAAGAAGGCTCGCTCCTAGGATCACCATCTAGTCTGTTGGTGTCCTCATGAGATGGAAGACTCTGGTCCCCACCTCAAGCCGGTCCTCAACCACCTGAGGGTCGAACTCACCTCAGAACCTGAGGGATCTCTGCCTCTGGAAATCTTGGAGCACGCTCAACTTGTGCACCTCGTTAGTCGGTATTGCAGATATCACGGGCCACTCTAATGGTGGTGGTATATAAGGTGCACCACCTGGTGGAAATGCCTAGGGAGATAGTCCCTGTATAGAATCCTCGTCACTGAGGGGGTCATCCTCATGATGGTGCTGCTGAATCCTAGTGGGTATGCATCACAGAAGAATCCTGTAAGGAAACAATATGTACCATGGTTAACAAGTATATCTGGATAGCTGACACAAAGGACATGGAAGACATAACCCATTCCTATATTATGCATGTACCGATATTTTTTCCCCACAACTAGTTTTTTCATGTACCGAGTCGAAAAGAAGGTTATCAGAGTCCTCGTGTATGGATACGTTGGTCTCCCGCACCTATACTCGAGTCTCTGTCCTGAAAGCTGAGCTTGAAAAACTTAACATTGTTTCCCCAAAACAATCTCATAAACTCATGGTCCTAATGTAGAATCGACCACCTCTGATACCACTCAGTCACAAACCGTCCTAGTGGGGCCCACGCTGTGACTCCCCAAGCCCGCATCCAATAGGCCAAGGGCTGGTGACTAGCACCGAGTAGGCATACTACTAACATGGGAGGCATTTCCTAAGAACATGTACACACGCACACATCTCTAATCCCACAATACAGAAATGTAAAAACCACTAGGGAACAAAAAGCATGCATACAACTAAACCCAACCAACAAAGTACGACCAAAGTAATGTACTGAAAGTAAACTGGGCCAGAATACAAGCCCACCAAAAACAAGAGTCTGAAAACTAAAAATTACAACCTGTAAACACAAAGAGGTACTAGGACTTCTACTTGTAGCTGTAGGATCACCTCGACCTATAGGGAACTCAGAAATCTTAGTCTTGTCCTAGTCCGCCCTGGACTCTATCAAAAGGTTACTGGTCTGCACAAGACATGACACGTGCGGGAAAAGCCTGTGCAGGGGTGAGTATAACAATACTTGGTAGAGGACCCCGAAAACCACAAAGAAATACACAAAGGAAAGGTACAATAATCTCTACACAATATATTTCTACTGAGCATATAATAGGATAACACAATAAATATCCAGATATACTCAATACCCAGACCCACAGTCTAGGGACAAGTCGCACAACCACATACCCCCGCCAGGGATTCAGTTCAAATATTCCATGAAACACTCATTTGGGAGAACTAAATCCATGATTCTAATAGCTATGATGGAATCTGTCCGAGATGTAATGTCTGTTAGGAAAGGTCACAAGAGATAGATGCACTCATTCTAGGAGAACACACTCCTAAGTGGGAAAGATCATAATACACATATGAGGATCACTATCAGGGCCATGTTGGATACCGAGACTCATCCAGATTCACCTTCTAGGTAGAGGATCGATGCCCTGTGAAGTTGGTCATGTCGATGCCTGAATCTACCTAGGGTCATGAATGGATAGAGGATCACGCTTTGGGCCTCTCGTAGGGATGTATGACTCGATCTCAGAAATTCCTGCTGATGGGATCATACTCATGTAGAAGGAAATGATACCTGACCTTTAGGGGAATGATAAAAAGGGGCACTAACCCAAATGAAACATGTCCAAGATATGGGGGACAAGAATATCAAGCCATGTACAAAAAATTACACGGTGTGTAGAAGTGTTACACGTCGTGTCTTCTGACCCCGGGTACTACCCATGTACAATGGGCCGTGTCGCAAGGCTGTTCATGTAAAACAGAACTACATGGCTTGTAAAAATGATCACACACTGTGTCAAGGTATCTAGGGTCTGCCCCATGTACGATGGCCATGTGCCCATACATGGTCTCAACCCATGTACGCCAACCCGTGTAATCGATACATGGGGTGACCCGCATTACTGGCCTTGCCTAGCCGTATGGTGGAGTACATGGTCGTGTACACCACCACATATTTGTGTATCCCCTGGATACATTCCATGTCTCGCGTAGTCTCCTCTTCCATGCCGCGTAGGTTCTACAGGTCCTTTCTTTGAAGTCGTGCAGTTCATCTCATGTCCGTGTACTTCCCATAATACACACCGAGCTTCAGGGAAGGTCCAACACATCGTGTGACTAGGGTTACACATCGTGTGTTACCTGTCTGACACTTGAAACCCTAGCCGCCTCTAAGCTGGTCCACACTGCGTGTTCATCGGGATACACGTCGTGTATTGCGTAAATTTCCAGAAATGACGCTTCTCATCGGTGCTCCTCCCATGGTGTTTCGTTCTTTGATCTGTCCATCCAATCACCCCGAAACTCTAAATTCTAGGCCCCCAACACTACAAAGCTATTTACATTGTTTTTGGACCCCCAATCGGCTCTGAAAATGCATGTTAATCTACCCATGTGAAGAATGCTTGAAGAACGGTATCTCCCGGTCCAATCCGATTCGTTGTCCTCCATCATCGTCGCAACTCCGCTAGGTTTTTGCGATGTCATATCTTCAAGTTGAGATCATTGCGTCGCAAAATGGATGTGCTTCGATCCTTTGTTCATCTCCCCACTAAGAACATGAATAACGCAAAGAAAAGATGAAGAAATAAAATAAACCAAAATGAGGAACGAACCACCGCCATCGTTCGTCACGAAGTTGATCTTCTTCCGTTAGAAGGATTAAACAAGGTGAATCAAAATGATAATCCAACAATTATCACAGTTAAAATTCTTGAATCAAACCCCAAAAGAAACGAAAAATAACACCCTCCCGCAAGAATGAACTATCCACAGATCAACATGTTCGTGGTTGATCTTCGTTTATCGTTAAATCCAAAAACAGGGAAAGAAGAATCGAAATAACAACCCCTAACTTGATTCGGTTGAAGAAAATCACCATGCCGTGTTCGTTGGTGAGGGTTGTCGGATTCGAGATGTTTCGTCATCGTCCGCCAACGGGTTCTTCCCCAAATCTCCAAGAGTATATCTCCAAATTTCGCAAGGTTGTGAGTCTAACCTTGCAAACATTCCATAAGAAGGTATTTAAAAAGGGAGGAATTAGGTCACAATGCAAAAAGGACACTTTTAAATAAAATAAATTATTATTTTATTTTATTTCCATTAGACGTCCAAAAAGAAACACTTGTAGTTGACCCGCTCCAATCGAAGTTAGGCCCCACCTAAGGTAAAGTCGCTAATTTGAACGCAACGATGCCCTTGGATTTCTGATCTGGGCACCCATTTAAAAGATATTCCACTTATTCAAGAAAACCACTCGCACCCACTCTTTAAAGGTTCAATTTATTTCAAACATTTATTTTGGGAACTCTGGGCATCAGAATCGCACGCCACTAGAAAGTCTAGGCTTGTAATAATTCCATATAATAATTAAAAATAATACCTAGATAATACGAGACATTAAAAAATCCATTAAATAGAAATCCCTCATTTAATGAAGGATCCTATTAGATTTATACAATTTACACATTATGAAAAGGCTATCACTTTGGCTCAAAATTTAACAATTTCAATATAAACTCATTTATGTAATTTAATTGTTAAAAACCTTTCAATAAATAATCAATACATCATCACATGAGGTTTTATAAGATGAAAAACATGATAATCATTGTAAGAGAGTTAGTCGAATGACATCTCATATCATTGATTATGTACACCATGTCGTAGTATCAAGAATAATGAATTATTACAAACTATGGTGTGGTGAATCTTACCACTTCATGGTTTATTCCATAGTGCATAAATATAACAATATACAAGTTTTATTAGACTCTTATACTTTATAAAAAAACATAAAATCCTTTATGAATCCATTTAAGCTCATTTTAGTATGACACTACTGGAATTCTTGGAATTTGTGACGGATTATTTGCGACGGGCTCCAGTCGTAAATAAGCTTTAGCGACGGGGCCCCGTCGCAAATAGCCCATTGCAGAAAACGCTGTCACAAATACAATTATTTGCGACGGGCCTGTGGCAAATAATTCTCCAATTATATGTATTATATATACATAAAAGTTTTCACAACGGTTCCATCGCAAATAGGTTTTGCAACGGTCCCACTGTCCCATCGCAATATATATATATATATATATAACATTCTGTGATGGGCCCTTTGCAACAAAGTATTTGCGACGGGTAAGTAGTCTCGTCGCAAATATGTTTTTTAAAAATATTTAGTTAGACTATTTGTGACGGAGTCCCATCGCAAAAGGTCCTGTTGCAAATAATAAATTAATTTAAAATAAATAAATTTATTAAAATTATGATTAATGAAAAATTAATATTAATATTATTAAAAAAAAATTAAAATTCTCAATATTCACAAAAAAATAAAAAAATCATAAAATAATAATAATAATAATAATAATAATATTATTATTATTATTATTAGAAAATAAACAAACATTAAAAATATAATACTAAAAAAATATATTTAATAAAATAATAATATTATTATTAAAATAAAAAAAATCTCTATATTCACATAAAAATATAAAAATATAAAAAAATATTAAAAATTAAATTATGTAATATTTTCACAGATATAAAATACATAAAATGAAAATAATTCATATTAAAATGTTAAATTAAAATGTTTTTAACATAAAAAAAATCACTGGGGGTCATCTTCTGGAGGAGGTGGAGGAGCTGAAGGAGCTGGTGGAGGAAACTCCATCCCTAAACTACAAGTTAGACGGTGTATGTACTCCATCTGCTTGTGATGTTACTGCTGCCATCGATGCATCTCCTCCCCATGTTGTTGTTGTTGTTGTTGTTGTTGTTGCTGTCATCGTTGAATATGATCCTCGTGATGCTACTCCTACTGGTGCTGCCGTCGACACATCTCTTCTTGCTGTTTCTGCAATGTCTCTATAAGCTCAGCCTGAGCTCGCAACTACTCCTGATACTGTGATCCATAAGATGATGCCTATCCATGAGCTCCTCTCAAGCTGGACGCTGACATCGCAGTAGTACCATAATAAGTACCAGGAGTCAAATGAGAGCTGATACCAACTACTCTGCCCTTCTCAAAGCCATACTGAGTCACCTGCATCAATGCTGCCTCATTGAAATGGTGCGCACTGGTCTGATCAGTCATCTTATCCTGACCCTCTGCCTGTGTCTGAGAAGTCGCAGCCTCATATGACTCCTTCAATTCCAATTTAAAATTAAAATTGTGAAAATATTATATGAATTTAATTGTCAAACTGAAAAAATAATACTAACCATAATCTGACGTTGGTGATCACCTCTAATCTCTCTACCAGCTGGATCACTATACATCCTCCAATAAATGTCGAACTTCGTAATATTGAGATGCTCGACTTCTTAAAGAAATATAAAATAAACTCTATATATTTAAAGTTATATAAAATATTTAAAAAATATACTTACCAGATGATCTCTATGAGAACTGAATGTATGATTACTAGCTCGATGTGTCACCTCATGTCTCCCCCAGTTCTGTCATCCCACTGACGATCTCCTCTGAAATCCACCACCCATCCAATGTAAACATAATCCATCCCAAACGTGAGATGAAATGTACTCTGTTCGGTGGGCTCTACACGAATCATCAAATTCTGTCACTCCTGCTTTCTTAATGGTTGTCCTTCTGAAATTGTGCAAAAAATGATGAAAATAGTCACGCATAGAAACCTTCCATGTCGTGTGGATAGCGTCGCACATGCTATCATCGATAGGATACCATAAACACTAAAAATAATTTATAATATCAAGTTGTTAATAAAATAAATTTCAAAATAAATATTATTTATTTATGTACCATCCAATGATAGAACATGTCGCATCCAACATCAACGTGAATCTGTTCCCATGTGATCCATGGCTGAGAAAAATAATTGCGCAATATATCGCTCCCCTTTCCAATAGCTACATGCAAAAACTGTGAAAAATGAATAAATAATCAAAAAATTAGTATATATATATAAATAAATTAATGAAATCTAACTAAAATATACAGTTTACCATACCTCTGTGTGCATAGATCGAAACCAAGATGTGGACGTCGCTCGAGGATAGGGTCAGGAATCATCAGTCGTGCAAGACCGCGCCACCTCCACATACCTCCTGAACCACCAGTAGGATGAGGGTCATATGATCCCACATCCCCATCATCCAAAGGTAGCTCAGCCTCCTCTAACTCACATAATAGATCAGAGTCCATCTGAAACACAAAATGATTGATGTTAGCAGATAGTTGAAAATAACTATTATATATAGATATATATTAGTTATGATTATAACCAGCATTTAACTGTGTCAATGTTCATCTTCAACCTATTCTCCATAGCTTTCAATGTCAATGTCTTCATCTTCCTCCTCAACATCATCAATATCCATATGAGTTTCAGTTTCAGCATCTCTTTTCATTTCAAATTCATTTGTAACATCATTAACATCTTCATCACCATCGATCCTTAATTGTGGGGTGTCATCATCGATATTCACGTCTCTTTGTGAATCTGATGGATTTTGAGAAGTCTCTTGAAAAATTTCAATTCCTTCCACTATAGTGGAACCACATTCAGTTTGATTAAACTTATTTTCCTATGATTTCATTTTTACTATGCTCCACCAATCGTTCAAGTCTCATTAAGTAGCACAGTACTTTGCATAATAAATTTGATGTGCCTGTTGAGCCAGTAAAAATGGTTCATTTACTGCACGAAGACTTTTATATTCAATATAGATGATTCCATGAGTCGAATGAACACGCAAGCCTCTCTCAGTATCCAACCACTGACATTTAAATATTGTTATGTAATTTTGTACTAGATAACAAATTTCAATAATTTCATCCAAAATTTGATAAAAGTCAACTTCAGTTTCACTGTGATTTGATCCTCTCAAGCAAACTCCACTGTTCATTGTTTGTTTTGATTCCCCTTATGCATGTGTATGAAATCAAAAATCATTTACTACATATGCATTATAAGATTTAACCATTCTGGATGGTGGGTTACTCAATATACACAGTCGCTTATCAATTTTATCAGCATATTGAGACACCTGAAATTTTTTAAAACAATTATAAATATAATAAATAATAAACGGAATTGATATTAAACCATCAATAATTTATATTACCAGTTTTTGAAACCATTGAGAAATTTTTTTTTGTCTGTGTTCTTCAGGAGTAGTTGCTGTAATTTGTGGAAGTTGTTTCTTGATATGATTATCATATAACCTACAAATAAAATAATTAAAAACTTTCCCTTCATTATCCAAGCAGTTTTAGTTTACTAATTATTACTAATAAAGAGAAATATTATCAATATTTATGAAAAAACAATATCAATATTATTAAAATAATAAAATATTTATAAAATGTTAAAATTATCAATATTCGAACAGACTTTTCTCTATTCTTAACATGTTCAAATTTCAATGAATCACCAATTGTCAAATCATGCGCAATAAAAAGTTTTTGTTAGCCATGTTCAATGTAACCTTTATAATTGTACTTGCATAGTTGATCACCTCGCAAGTAGTGTTGCAATAGGACGACTAATGGAATTTGAAGATTTGATAAAATTTATAAATTTTCTAATCCATACTTATAATTAAATAGTGACCGATATTATAATGATATGTAACAATATGTGATAGTGGTGTTAGAGAATATTTTGTTTCCTATGAGAATAGAACTGGGGCCATTTTGAATTTCTGAATTCTGATTGGGAATTAGAATTTTTAGTTGAATTTTAAATATTAAAAATGATGTTTTTAGGTGGAATATTATGATTAAAATTACTGTAGTAAAAATATAGGTATTTAGTAGTCCAAAATCGAGAAATGTGGATAAAAAGAGCTAAAATGTACCTGGTATAATGGTATTGGGTATCATGTGGGAAACCAGGGGGTACCCTCAATTTAGGGACACTGGGTGGATGATAAAGGAGAATTATGTATCCAATTATGCTTAGATTGTTTTTTTATGTAGGGTTTTTTGTTCTTTTCCCTAGATTACTATTTTAAACCCCTTCTGTGTCTCATACCTTCAATCATCTAAAATAAAGGGATGTTATACCCTTTTACCTCTTCCTCTACCCTTTTATAATCCATTACTCATAGTGAATTATAGTGAGTTTCTTCATTTATTGACATTATTTTTCTATTATTCACACTTCATGTCATCTTTCTCCTCCTTTTTGATTTTGGGAATTGTTAGTTAGGGATTTTGGTGTCGATTTTGGTAGAGAATAGTAGAATATGGTAGGAATAATGGAGATTTGGTATGACTTGGTTAGAAGAGACTTGATGATGATGATAATATATAGTTAGATGTGGTTATTCTTGAGGTAATATTCTTCCCTACTTATTATTTGTATTTTCACCAAATAAGAATGAAATTAGAATTTTTCAACATTTGATTTTGGGGATTTGGATAATCATTGGTTGGTATGCATGTTGATAGTGATCCAAAAAACCCTTATTGAGGTTTCAGCCATGGGATTAATGTCACATACATGACTTATTTTAAAGATAAATTTCATTTAATTTCCATTCATTCTTTGTTTTGGGCGTTTTCCAATATTTTATGGAGGAATGGGTGAGTTTTCAAAAATTGGGCCAAACTGTGAGCCCAATTCCAGATTTAAAAATAATTTTTTATTCCTTTATAACACCTTTTTTAACATTTTTCATCCATTCCAATTCATACTTGGCATAATCTGACCTATGAACACCATAAAATTAATTTGGACCACTTATAATTCTATAATCATGGTGGATTTGAGTTTTTATTTAAGAGATTGGGCTAGCCCAAAAGCCCATTTTCTACATTAAAAATATTTTTTTATTTTTTTATAACTATTTAAAAATTTAAGTGTTTTCAGTGATTCCAACTCTCCACCTAGCTCACCTACCTAGGGCGAGCCCCCATTATCTCCACATCCAATTTATAGCTCAATAGAATTGAGAAATTAAGTGAAACTTCTCTGGATTTCACAAATCGCCCAGATTTGAAGAGGTAAATTGAAACTTTCATAACTCCCTATATTTTTACTATTTTTCCGCCATTCCAATTCCTAAATGATATTATAAGACTTTTTAGAACCTCAATTAAATTTTTATCTATTTTAAAATTCAGTTAATGGTGTATTTTGGGTCGTTTTATTCAAGATTGTTTTGGGTAAGTGTTTCTCTCTTCAATTCCTTCCTTCTCCTTAGGGTTTCCTCCCTCTTTCATGATTTTATAGAATGTCCAGAAGTTAGAGTTTTAACCTAGGGTTTTATTTGGTGTCTTTTTGATCAAATATTGTTTTCTAGGGATGTATTAATCTTCCTTATGGTGTGGTGGTGGTGCAGTTGATGTTTCGCATCAATTTTTGTGGGATTCGACACTTTTGGTAGGTGGTTCCATGTGTAAACACTTATTGATGAGTTAGTTTCTGTATTTATTCATTTTTTTATTACTCATATGTTGTGTGTTGTGATAAAATTGGTTAATATTGATTTGGTTAATTGTTTAATTTTATAGTTGCCTTTTAACTTGAAATTGGGTGTTTTCATGTTTAACTCATGGGGTATTATTTGGGTGTATCTTATAACATATGGAATTGGTTTACTAAATCTTTTTTAGCCTGATAATTATGGTTTGGTAATTTATTAGTGTCATGTGGGCCTAAAAAAGGGTTTTTGAAAAGGTTTGATGTGTAAAACATTGTTATACATCATGAGAGCGTTTTATAAAAATGTGTGTTTCATTTGAATTTTTTGTGGTATTATTCAAGGTGATTTTATAAAACTTTAATGTGGTTTTATAAATGTACCTAGGGCTTCCAATTCTATTTTGGATAGTAATCAGTATGGTTTTGGTCATAAAAGAGGGTTTTCAAATGGGTTTTATGTGCAAGACATAGTTACACCACTTGGGTTCTTTTTATGAAAATTGTAAATGTTTTAGTTGGTTAAACAAAGTGGGAAAAGGGCACATATGTACTGTTTGGTGTCTGTGTTCACCTAATATGGGGTTTTGAAAGGTTAAGTGATGTTCTAATATGTAAAATATTTTTATAATGTTTTTTAAATTTTGGAAATTTTTTATTAAATTGTGATGCTGGGGAAAAACTTGTTTGTGGGTTGTTTC
Source organism: Viscum album (assembly GCA_963277665.1). NCBI lineage: Eukaryota > Viridiplantae > Streptophyta > Magnoliopsida > Santalales > Viscaceae > Viscum > Viscum album. The sequence goes on along the minus strand of OY728161.1, from coordinate 1,701,782,108 downwards.
GTGTATGTTTGGTGATAAAATGATTTTGAAGGTAAAAGGGTATTATGTGGTGTGTGTGGGTGGGATGTTTTGTGATGTGTATGACCTTGTAAATGTTTTATAAAATTGTTTAATAGATTTGTGGACGTTTTAAAGATATGTGAATGTGTTGTGGGCTATTTTGGTGTGAGTTGGATTTCAAAATCAATTTCAATGAAATGTTCACTTTTGAGACTTGTGTGGTATACATGTGGCATGTTTGGTGATTTTGTGATGTGGAAATTATATTTTCATTTGAAAGGTATATTTCGTGACTTGTTGAACTTGTTTGAGCAAGAAAGGAAAAACCAGGGTATCTAGGTGGGTGGATGTGTACTAGTATGCTAGTGAATCCATGCAGTTTGACCTCAGTTTCACTTATCAAGATTCAGGCTTACAACTCTAACTAAACTATTATTATGATTATTGGGGACCACTAGGTTATGGGTATGTTCCCTATTAGTGGCTCGTGCATGAGAATGGATATTTGTGATGCTTACATTCACCGAGATACGAGGTACCTGGGACCCACAACGAGCTAGTGCCTAGGGTTATTTCCTTTTGCTTGTGATCATTAGATACTTTGTGCTTACCATCGGAATACGATATGGATGGATAGAAAATTCAGTAGTGTTTACTTTTTTTTAAAAGTGTTGATTCTTAATGATATCCCACTTGAAAAACTATTTCAATTTTTAACTTACATCATTTAGAAATTGTAACTAGCATTTCCTGTTTATGAAAACTTGCAATCTTTTCATCTTTGAATGTTTATCACATGGAATATCTTTGTCGGGGTATCCTACTGGTCATTTTCATACACCCTACTTACACCCTTGGGTGTATGTATACTTGGTTATTTTTGTTTTCACAGGTTGGGTATAGTTTTTAGTGCCATTGGTTCGGGTTTCTAGCAGGTCCTTGGTGGTGAGGTCTTGTGGGGATGGCTCAAGGGAGGTACCTCTTTCCATGTGGAGGTTATTGGGCTATCCTTATTTGTTTTTGTACATTTTTAATGGTATTTAAACATATTTTTAACTTGTGTAATTCAATTATGAAATTTTATAAAAGACACTTTTAGTTGGAAAATTCATATTTGTTTTATTGAGTTTGTTTGTTGTTTAATGTTTATAAAATTGGGTAAATAGTTCCCAATTCTCATTATATGATACCCAAGAACTTGTTCTAGCCTGGGGGGATCGGGAACACACTTCGAGCCTTGTCATGGGCTTGGTTTGGGGCCGAGTTCGGTGGCTACCAGATTTGGTTTGTGACAAAATGGTATCAGAGGAGGTTCAGGTTAACTCTTTGGGTCGTGTTATTTGGGGAACAATTGAGATAGTCTGGAGTTAGGATTGTAGGGACTTGGTATTCTATTTATGGGTTGTGTTCCTAATCACCACACTTCATGAAGAGATTCAAGTCACTAGGGGAATTTGAGACTTTTCTAATTCCTTTGATTTTCTTCATTTGATGATGATTAGGGGAAATGAAAAGAGAGTTGGGTTAATAGTCTTAGTGATCTCACAGGGCCTAGAAATCCATGTGGAGACAGGGATATTCCCAATAACACTCTCTGTGAAAGTTAAGTGATTGGAATATGGCTGCTAACCATATGTCCAAGTCACGCACTAAAACTACTTTCCACTCGCAATGTCTTGTGGTCTTTATTTTTGAAATCTTCGAACTTTGGTTTTAAAGTGACTTGGTTATAAGAAGTGTAAAGTTTTTGTGAAAATATTTTTAAATAAAGATGGAATGGTTAGATTTATGAAGTGTTGGAACTGAATTTTCAGAATTATTTTGAAATGGAAAATGGTGTGCTTACACCTCTTTTGAAAGAAGAAACTATACTGAAGTTGGTATTGAAAAAGTGTTTCCAATAGAGTTTTCTAAACAGTCAATGGGTGTTTTAATGGGATGAGATGATATGAAATTGATCTGAATAACATGAAATTTAGTTCTTGTATAAATGTTTGTACCTTTTTAAAAGGTTTAGTAATATTTAAATTGGGATTTTGATCTCCTGGTTAGAGGTTTTGAGAAAAAGGATGTGTTGGTTGACTTTTTTGGTTTTGAAAAGTGGAAAGAATATTTGTTTTAACCTTTGGTATTTCTGTGAGAGAATACATGCATGGGTTATATGGGGTGATGTATGGTTTATAGCACAATTGTATGAGTGTCGGGATGAATACGAGGAGGTTGTCCGGTGTGGCACAAAAACATGCATGTGTGATGCCCATGGGGTACCATTGGTGGATACGCTTACCATTAAACCGTTTCTTTTCAAAGAAATGGTTTTAAAAAAAACATGATGTCTTGATGAATAGTTTGGGATGGTGTGTATTATGTGTTTTTGAAAATTATGATGTTGTTGGATATTTTGAGTCCAAGAACCCCTACTGTTTGAACTGTGTTTTGGGTTTGTGTTTGGTCGGTATGCTGTGTTGTAGGAACGGTTAGTAGTCTATTCTGAAAAATGTTTTGGGATGACTTTAAGGTGGTTCTCTTCATGTGATTGGATCTGGTTTGTGGTATATCTTGACCAATGGACCATCTTGGTTGGGTCCTTGGGTTCAATCTATGGATAAAGTACGCCCCATTAAGGGTTAGTGCAAAACTGAAGTGCAACCCGGATTGTTTTTCCATTTGAAGACCCTCCAGTTGATCAATATAAGGAATATTTTTCTTGATCTTTCTATATTGAGTCTACAACCTTTCCTTTCATGGTTTTGAGTATCCTCTTGTATCAGGAGCGTGATCATGGAAGGTTTAAAGAGACCTTAGCTTCTTAAGTTTCCTGATTTGCCTAAGGTGGAAGTGGTCTGGGGTTGTTAGCATGGATGAGTATCTGGATTGTGTCTAAGAGGTCCTCTCGGTCCTACATAGTCTCTTCAAAGAAGGAGTTCACGTTAAACAACCAGTATGGTAATCGTGATCATGAGAGGATATTATGGCCACTTTCTAGAATTGTGTGTTGTTTGGGGATGTTGTATAAGGAACCTCTCCATGCATTGTTTATATTAGTCATAATGGTCATGTTCGGTGACTCCTTGTGATTTCATGTGCTCGATTGATCATAAAGGTGAAATTCATGCGACACTCTGAGAGTCTCTATTATGTTGGGAGAATGTATCCCTTGAAAAAACTTCAAAATCATCCATTTTTTTAGGAAGTTGTGTATATGTGTTATTTACTTCTATTGTTTCTCACCCAAAGAAACAAGGTGTGATTTGTGTGCATCTTCTAAGTCCTTGTTTTAGTGAAATATTGGGTTAGGGTAAAGTGAGTTTGGAATGTATTATGTCTTTGAAATCTTATTGGGGATTGTAGTGTAGTTTTTGGTGGAGCCAAAAGAATAATTCTTGTTCCAGGGGTTTCCAAGGACTAACTGCGATGCCGAAGATGTTGTGATCATTTGAGCTCCATCCATAGGTCTTGGAGAGAAGCCTGATCATAGTTAGGGGAAATCCCTAGGTAGTTTAAACCCGTGTACAATGTCATATCCTCAGTGTAAAAGATAGGAATATTTTAAACCTCTGGTGTCATCATCTTTCTTCTATTGTCCTCATTCGGTGTAAATAGGTGGAGGACCTTGTACCCATGTCATCACCTAATGTCATTCCCTCCCACTTTGGTTTCCATTGAGTCATTGGAGAATGGTTGGAAATTTGGCTAGGAAGTTTGAGCACACATTTTTTGTATGATTAGTAGTGACAGTGTGCTAGGAATCCATGAGGAAATTATGATCTGCATAGCTAGTGCATGGTTTCCCAAACCATGTGGACTAACCATGTGCCCTTCCCAATTCATTAAATTTTTTTGGGTCTTTCTGTGGCGGCCCATGCTGGTCAGTTAAGATGGTCGGTTCTTATGGTGGGGAGACCCACTATGATTCTAATGTATGTTCCTTCTTAAATTTTGAATGTATGTATACCCTTTGTACTCGAGAGTCCGTTCAGGACACCCCCTATTAGTGTCTTGATTCTGTCTCGGAAAAATATAGGTTGTCTCTTCTAGTGGAGAGCCTATTTGTGTCCCCCCCGCACCAATAACTCATATTTATCCATGGTCTTGGATTGGTGGTAGGTATTATTGTTTAGAACTATCTAGATACCAACATATTCCTTGAATAACGTTGGTATAGGAGAGAACCCAATGGTTTAGTTAAATTAAGGTAAGTGTAACCTTCTTTGAAGTTGTTTTTCATTTAGGTGAATTGCTTGAGTCTTGTTCGGATACGTGTTTGAAGATTTTTCTTTTGGGATAATGTATGAAAGTGATTTATCATTCCAGGAATGTGGTGTAAGTTTTTTTGTGAGAGTAGTCCTTCCTTAATTGATCACTGGAGGTGTTTTGGCATTTGGGGGCGAAGCTTGGCAGTGAAGTTCATCTTCGCTTATCGGTTGGGTTTGGTTTTTATATTTTGACTTATTGTGGATTTATGAGGATGGAAAGTTTTCATGGTGGGGAGAATTGTCACATAAATGAATTATTTTAAAGGAAAATTTCATTTAATTTCCATTCATTCTTTGTTTTGTGGGTTTCCCAAGCTTTTATGGAGGAATAGATGAGTTTTAATGAATTGGGCCAAACCATGAGCCCAATTCCAGATTTAAAAATAAATGTCTTTTTCTTTATAACTCCTTCATTTTTCAACATTTTTCATCCATTAAAATTCATACTTGGAATCCTCTGACCTATTAACACCATAAAATTAATTTGGACCATTTAGAATTCTATAATCATGGTGGATTTGAGTTTTTATTTAAGGGATTGGGCCCACCCGAAATCACTTTTTCTGCATTAAAAATATTTTTTAATTTTTTTATAACTCATTCAATTTTTAAGTTTTTTATGTGATTCCAACTCACCCCCGTGCCCCCATACCTAATCCGCGCCCCCAATCTCTCCTCCTCCAATTTGGAGCTCAATAGTATCGCAAAATTGGGAAAAACTTCTATGGATTTCACTAATCGCCCAGATTTGAAGAGGTAAATTGATCCTTCCAAAAATCCCTATATTTTTACTCTTTTCCCCCCATTCAAGATCCTAAATGATCTTATAATCCTTGTTAGAACCTCCCTTAAAATTTTATTTATTTTAAAATTCAAATAATGTTGTATTTTGGGTCGTTTTCTTCAAGATTGTTTTGGGTAAGTGTTTCTCTCTTCAATTCCTTCCTTCTCCTTAGAGTTTCCTCCCTCTTTCATGATTTTATAGATTGTCCATAAGTTAGGGTTCGAACCTTGGGTTTGATTTGATGTCTTTTTGAAAAAATATTGTGGTCTAGGGATGGATTTATCTTCCTTGTGGTGCGGCGGTGGTGTGGTTGATGTTTGGAACCAAGTTTTGTGGGATTCGACACTTTCAGTATGTGGTTCCATGTGTAAACAATTAATGATGAGTTTTTTTCGGTATTTATTCATTTTTTTAACCCATATGTTGGGTGTTGTGAGAAAACTGTTTATTATTGATTTGGTTAAGTGTTTAATTTTATAGTTTCTTTTTAACTTGAAATTGGGTTTTTTCATGTGTAACTCATGGGGTATTATTTGGGTGTATCTTATAATTTATGTAATTGGTTTAATAAATCTTGTTTGGCATGATAATTATGGTTTGGTAATGTATTAGTATCATGTGGTTCTAAAAAAGAGTTTTTGAATAGGTTTGATTGTAAAAAATTGTTATACTTCATGAGATCATTTTATGAAAATGTGTTTTTTCATTTGTATCTTTTGCAGTATTATTCAAGGTGATTTTATAAAACTTGAAAGTGGTTTTATAAATGTCTATGGGGCTTCCAATTCTGTTTTTTATAGTAATTGATATGGTTTTCGTCTTAAACAAGGGTTTTGAAATGGTTTTTGTTTGAAAGACATAGTTACACCACTTGGGTTCTTTTTATGAAAATTGTAACTGTTTTAGTTGGTTAAACAATGTGGGAAAAGGTGCATATGTATTTTTTGGTGTGTTTGTTCACCTAATATTGGTTTTTGAAAGTTGAATTGATGTTTTAAGATGTAAAATATTTTTAGAATGTTTTTCTAAATTTCTAAAATGTTTTATTAAATTGTGAAGTTGTGGAAAAACTTGTTTGTGGGTTGTTTCGTGTATGTTTGGTGATAAAATGATTTTGAAGGTAAAAGGGTATTATGTGGAATGTGTGTGTGGGATGTTATGTGATGTATATGACCTGGTAAATTTTTTATAGAATTGTTTAATATATTTGTGGAAGTGTTAATGAAATGTGAATGTGTTGTGGGATCTTTTGGTGTGAGTTGGATTACAAAATCAATTTGAATGAAAAGTGGACTTGTGTGACTTGTGTGGTATACATGTGGGATGTTTGGTGAATTTTTGATGTGGAAATGATGTTTTCATGTGAAAATTATATTTCTTGACATGATTAACTTGTTTGAGCACAAAGGGAAAACCCGGGTATCTAGGTTGGTGGACGTGTACTAGTATGCTAGTGAATTCATGGGGTTTGGCCTCAGTTTCACTTAGAAATATTGACTCTTACTACTCTAACTAAACTATTATGATGATTATTGGGGACCAGTATGTTATGGGTATGTTCCCTACTAGTGGATCGTTCACGAGAATAGATATTAGTGATGCTTACTCTCACCGAGATACGAGGTACCTGTGACCCACAACGCGCTACTTCCTAGGTGTTATTTCCTATTGCTTGTGCTCATTAGTTACTATGTGATTACCATCGGCATACGGTATGGTTGGATGGAAAATTTAGTATTGTTTACATTATTTTTAGAAGTGTTGATTCTTAATGATAGCCCACCTGAAAAACTGTTTTAAATTTTAAGTTGCATCTTTTAGAAATTATAACTAGCATTTTTTGTTTATGAAAACTTGTAAGATTTTTGTCTTTGAATGTTTATCACATGGAATATCTTTGTGGTGGTATCCTAATAATCATTGTCTCACACCCTTGGGTGTATGTAGACTTGGTAATTTTTGTTTTCATAGGTTGGGAACAGTTTTTAGCGCCAGTAGTTCGGGTTTCTAGCAGGTCCTTGGAGTAAAGTCTTGTGGGGATGGCTTGAGGGGGGTACGTCTTGCCATGTGGAGGTTATTAGGATGTCCTTATTTGTTTTTTACCCTTTTAATGGTCTTTAAAAATAGTTTTAACTTATGTAATTCAGTTCTGAAATTTTGTAAAAGACGATTTTAGTTGAAAAATCCAAATTTATTTTATTGAGTTTTTTTTGTTTTTTAATGTTTATAAAATCGGGTAAATCATTCCCAAATCTCATTATATGATACTCAGGCACTTGTTCCAGCCCCTGGGGATTGGGAAAACCCTTCAGGCCTTGTCATGGGCTGGGTTTGGGGCAGAGTTCAGTGGCTACCGGATTTGGTTCGTGACAATATGGTATCAGAGGAGGTTCAGATTAACTCTTTGGGTCGTGTTATTTGGGGAACAGTTGGTATAGTTTGGAGTTAGTATTTTCGGGACTTGGTATTATGGTTATGGTTAGTGTGCCTGATCACCACACCTCATGACGATATTCAAGTCCCCAGGGGAATTTGGAACATTTCTAACTCCTTTGGTTTTCTTCATTTGATGATGAATATGGGAAATGAAAAGAGAGTTGGGTTAATGGTCTCAGTGAGCTCACAGGGCCTAGAAAGCCTTGTGGAGCCAGGGATATTCCCAAGAATGCTCTCTGTGACAGTGAAGTGATTGGAATATGGAATCCAACCATATTTCCAAGTCACCCACTGAAACTAGTTTCCTCTCGCATTGTCTTGTGTTCTTTAGTTTTGAAATCTTGGATCTTTGGTTTTAATGTGACTTGGTTTTAAGAAGTGTAATTTTTTTTTGAAATTATTTTCAAATAAATATTGAATGGTTTGATTTATGAAATGGTGGAAATGAATTTTCAGAATTATTTTGAAATGGAAAATGGTGTGCTTACACCTCCTTTGAAAGCAGAAATTATACTGAAGTTGGTATTGAAAAAGTGTTTCCAGTAGATTTTTATAAACAATACAAGGGTGTTTTAATGGGATGAGATGAAATTAAATTGATGTGAATAACATGAAAGTGAGTTCTTTTCTAAATGGCCGTGTCTTTCTGAAAAGTTTATTAAGATTTGAATTGGGATTTTGATCTCCTGGTTAGCGGTTTTGAGAAAATGGATGTCTTGTTTGACCATTTTGGTTTTGAGAAGTGGAAATAATATTTGTTTTAACCTTTGGTATTTTCATGATCGACCAAATGCATGGGGTTATATGGGATGATGGATGGTTGATGGCATGACTAGATGAGTGTCAGGATGGATATGAGGAGGGTGCCCGGTGTGGCACAAAAACATGCATGCGTGAGACCCATGGGGTACCATTAGTTGATATGCTTACCCCAGAACCATTTGTTTTCAATGAAATGGTTTTAAAGAAAAACATGATGTCTTGATGAATAGTTTTGGATGGTGTGTATTATGTGTTTTTGAAAATTTTGATGTTGTGGGATGTTTTGAGTCCAAGAACCCCTCCTGTTTGAACTGTGTTTTGGGTTTGTGTTTGGTCGGTAAGATGTGTTGTAGGGATGGTTAGTGGTCTCTTCTGAAAAATGTTTTGGGACACCTTTATGGTGGTTCCCTTCTTGTGCTTGGATCTGGTTTGTTGTATATCTTGACCAATGGACCATCTTGTTTGGGTCTTTGGGTTTAATCGTTGGATAAGGTATGCCCCATTGAGGTTTAGTGCACAAATGAAGTGCAACCCAGATTGTTTCACTGTTTGAAGACCCTCCAGTTTATCAATATAAGGAATTTTTTCTTGAGATTTTTAGATTCATTCTACACCCTTTACTTTCATGGTTTTGTGTATCCTCTTGTAGCAGAAGAGTGATCATGGAAGGTTTAAAGAGACCTTAGCTTCTTAAGTTTTTGTATTTTCTTAAGGTGGATGTGGTCTAGGGTTGTTAGCATGGATGAGTATCTGGATTGAGTCTAAGAGGTCCTCTCGGTCCTACGTAGTCTCTTCAAAGAAGGAGTTTACGTTAAACTACTAGTGTGGGAAATTTGGTCACGAGAGGATATTGTGGCCACTTTCTATAATTTTGTGTTGTTTGGGGATGTGGTATAAGGTTCCTCTCCATGCATTGTTTATATTAGTCGCAATGGTCATGTTCGGTGATACCTTGTGATGTCAGGTGCTCAATTGACTGTAAAGGTGAAAATCATGCAATACTCTGAGAGTCTCTGTTATGTTGGGAGAATGTATCCCATGGAAGAACATCAAAATATTCCATTTTTTTAGGAAGGTGTGTATAGGTGTTATTTACTTATATTTTTTCTCATCCGAAGAAGAAAGGTGTGATTTGTGTGCATCTTCTTAGCCCTTGTTTCAGTGAAATATTGGGTTAGGGTAAAGTGAGTTTGGAATGATTTACTAGTAGGGAGCCTATTTGTGACCCCCCCCCCCCACACCAATAACTCATATTTATCCATGGTCAGGGATTGGTGGTAGGTAGTATTGTTCAGAACTATCTAGATACCAATATATTCCTTAAGTAAACATTGGTATTTCAGAGCACCGAATGGTTTAGTTAAATTAAGGTAAGTGTAACCTTGTTTGAAGTTGTTTTTCGTTTAGGTGAATTTCTTGAGTCTTTTTTGGATATGTGTTTGAAGAGTTTTCTTTTGGGATAAAGAATGAATGTGATTTATCATTCGATGAAATTGGTGTCAGTTTTTTTGTGAGATTAATCCTTTCTTAATTGATCACTGGAGGTGTTTTGGTCTTTGGGGGTGAAGCTTGGCAGAGAAGTACATCTTGGTTTATCAGTTGGGTTTGGTTTGTGTATTTCAACTTTCTGTGGATTTTCAGGGATGGAAGGTTTTCATGGTGGGGAGAATTGTCACATAAATGACTTATTTTAAAGGTAAATTTCATTTAGTTTCCATTCATTCTTTGTTTTAGGGGTTTCCCAAACTTTTATGGAGGAATGGGTGAGTTTTCATGAATTGGGCCAAACTGTGAGCCCAATTCCAAATTTAAAAATAAATTTTGATTCCTTTATAAATCCTTCGTTTAAATTTTTTTTAATCCATTACAATTCCTACATGGCATCCTCTAACCTATTAACACTAGAAAATTAATTTGGACCATTTATAATTCTATAATCATGGTGGATTTGAGTTTTTATTTAAGGGATTGGGCCAGCCCCAAAGCCCATTTCCTGCATTAAAAATATTTTTTAATTGTTTTATAACTCATTCAATTTTTAAGTTCTTTCAGTGATTCCAACACTCCCCCAAGTCCACTTACCTATGGAGCGCCCCCATTCTCTCCTCCCGCAATTTGGAGCTAAATAGAATCTCAAAATTGGGTGAAACAACTCTGGATTTCACAAATCACCCAGATTTGAAGAGGAAAATTGATCCTTTCATTACACGCTCTATTTTTACTCTTTTCCCCAATTACAGTTCCTAAATTATATTCTAATCATTTTTAGAACCACTCTTAAATGTTTATCTTTTTTAAAATTCAGATACTGGTGGATTTTGGGTCGTTTTCTTCAAGATTGTTTTGGATAAATGTTTCTCCCTTCAATTCCTTCCTTCTCCTTAGGGTTTCCTCCCTCTTTCATGATTTTATAGAATGTCCAGAAGTTAGGGTTAGAACCTAGGGTTTGATTTGGTGTCTTTTTTATCAAATATTGTGGTTTATGGCTGGATTTATCTTACTTGTGGTGCGGCAGTGGTGCAGTTGATGTTTCGCACCAAGTTTTGTGGGATTCGACAATTTCGGTAGGTGGGTCCATATGTAAACAATAATTGGTGAGTTATTTTCTGTATTTATTCATTTTTTTATTCCTAATATGTTGGGTGTTGTGAGAAAATTTCATATGATTGATTTGGTTAAGTGTGTAATTTTATATTTTCTTTTTAACTTGAAATTGGGTGTTTTCATGTGTAACTCATGGGGTATTATTTGGGTGTATTTTATAACTTATGTAATTGGTTTAATAAATATTATTTGGCCTGATAAATATGCTTTGGTAATTTATTAGTGTCATTTGGGCCTAAAGAAGGGTTTTTTAATAGGTTTGATGTGTAAAACATTGTTATACTTCATGAGAGCGTTTTATGAAAATGTGTGTTTTCATTTGTATCTTTTGTGGTATTATTCAAGGTGATTTTATAAAACTTGAAAGTGGTTTTATAAATGTCCCTAGGGATAAAAATTCTGTTTTGGATAGGAATTGGTAAGGTTTTAGTCTTAAAAGAGGGTTTTGAAATGGGTTTTGTGTGAAAGACATAGTTATGCCACTTGGGTTTTTTTATGAAAATTGTAAATGTTTTAGTTGGTTAAACAAAGTGGGAAAAGTTAGCATATGTACTGTTTGGTGTGTTTTTTTACCTAATATTGGCTTTTTAAAGGTGAAGTGATTTTTTAATATGTCAAATATTTTTAGAATGTTTTGTAATTTTCTGAAATGTTTTATTAAATTGTGATGTTGGGGAAAAACTTGTTTGTGGGATGTTTCGTGTATGTTTGGCGATAAAATTATTTTTAAGGTAAAAGGGATGTTATGTGATGTGTATGACCTTTTAAAAGTTTTAAAAAATTGTTTAATAGATATGTGGAAGTGTTAAATAAATGTGAATGTGTTGTGTGCTATTTTGGTGTGAGTTGGATTTGAAAATTAATTTGAATGAAAAGTGGACTTTTGTGACTTTTGTGGTATAAATGTTGTATTTTTTTGTGAATTTGTGATGTGGAAATGATATTTTCATGTGAAAAGTATATTTCTTGACTTTTTGAACTTGTTTGAGCACAAAGTCAAAACCCAGGTATCTAGGTGGGTGGACGTGTACTAGTATGCTAGTCAATCTATGTGGTTTGGACTCAGTTTCACTTAGCAAGATTGACGCTTACAACTCTAACTAAACTATGATGATGATTATTAGGGACCACTAGGTTATAGTTGTTATCCCTACTAGTGGATAGTGCATTAGAATAGATATTTGTGATTCTTACTCTCACCGAGATATGAGGTACCTGGGACCCACAACGAGCTAGTGCCTAGGGGTTATTTCCTATTGCTTGTGCTCATTAGTTACTTTGTGATTACCATCATAATATGGTATGGTTGGATGGAAAATTAAGTAGTGTTTACATTATTTTTAAAAGTATTTATTCTTAATGATATCCCACTTGAAAAACTGTTTTAATTTTTAAGTTGCATCTTTTAGCAATTGTAACTAGCATTTCCTGTTTATGAAAACATGCAAGCTTTTCATCTTCGAATGATTATCGCATGGAATCTCTTTGTGGTGGTATCCTACTGGGAATTGTCTCACACCCTACTTACAACCTTGGTGTGTGTAGACTTGGTTTTTTTTTGTCGCAGGTTGGGTACAGTTTTTATTGCCAGTGGTTCAGGTTTCTAGCAGGTCCTTAGTGGTGAAGTCTTGTGGGGATGGCTTGAGGGAGGTACCTCTTTCCATGTGGAGGCTCTTGGACTTTATTTATTTGGTTTTTTAACTTTTTAATGGTCTTTAAACATAGTTTTAACATATTTAATTCCATTCTGAAATTTTGTAAAAGACGGTTTTAGTTGAAAAATCCAGATTTGTTTTATTGAGTTTGTTTGTTGTTTAATGTTTATATAATTGGGTAAATCGTTCCCAATTCTAATTATATGATACCCAGGTACTTGTTCCAGCCTGTGGGGATTGAGAAAACCATTTGGGCCTTGTCACGGGATGGTTTTGGGGCTGAGTTTGGTGGCTACCAGATTTGGTTCGTGACAATTTCACTCAGGACTTATAGGTTATGGTGGGGTCTATGGATTTCTTGGTTAATTATAGATTGACCATTATTAAGGGGATAAATATACATTTGAGGTAGGTAGTCCCTAATATTAAATATTTATATGGTTATGTATATATTGTATGTATTGAATGAGTGGGTAAGTGGGAGAGAGAAACCTATGATAGAACCATGTAGAAAATATTATATGTGATGCGTGACTAGAATGTTTGGTAAGATTATTACTATGTCCTAAAGTGTCATGTGTTTATTAATTAGTTATTTAAAGATATATTATCAATGTGGAAGGCCTGATTAAAGGGGGATTGGAACCCAATGAGGGTTTTCATCATTATTTAAAGGATCTAATGATCTAGGGAGGTCTTTGTTTGATATGTTATTCTCTCCTAGAGTGATTTGTAAGGGTTATTATACGGATTTTCTTAGTATTGATCATATGTGTAACGACCCGAAATTTTGAATAAATCTTGTTTCCTAATTTCATGTGTTATTTTTTTATACTCAAAAAAAAATGTTTTATTTGATAAACATGATTATAAATAAAATGAGACCATTGGTTTTTGAGTGTTATATGACCATCGGTCAATATGACCACCGTGAACAAAATGTTTTGATTATTGTCTCTAAATTTAAGTAATCTTGGTTAATTATTATAGAAAGAAGATTTGATGGCCTCACCTAGTAGCCTTGGGCCGATCGAAGCCCATCTAACAGAGATTGGGAAGGAGGTAGCACCATTGGGCTTTGCTCTGGACCAAATCCAAGCCGAACATCATCATGTGAAGCTAGAACGGAATCGCCTTCGCGAGAAGTTCAAACTGATAGAAATTACTACTCGGGCAATGTTGACCGAGCCGCCCTAAGATTCTATCACCCTAGCACACCTTACTCTTAGGTCCTATGCTGGTATTATAAGGGGTTATGTAACGAGACCGTAATTGCCTTGTGTAATCCTTTTTTTTAAATAAAAATTTGGATTTATTCTTATGATGATGTTTATGAATTTTCAAATGACCGGATAAATATTGTATGCATATTTTTGATGAATTTTAGAAAAAGGATATTTTAAAAATGGTTGTGTAAACCTTAAATAATTAAAAATGTGTAATGATTTTCGAAAAATGGTCTTCTACAATTATGTTCAGTACGAAATTTAGAGTCTAATAAGATCAACTTGATTTTTGATGAATAGTAAATTATGAATAGTGATTTTATGATTAGGATTAGTAATATGACCAAATGGATTAGTAATCTCACTTAAAGAAAGTTTTAAAATAATCTAGGCACCTTGATTAAGTAATGTGATTCAATAAAATAGCTAAATAACGGTTTCATTAATTATTATTCAAGTATTAGTTTTTTCGGGTGAATAGTGTTTTTTAATTAAAAATTTAATTAAAAATAATTAGAAAATTATTTTTATAAAAATGATTTTATTTTTGAACTCAGAGCATCGATATTATGTTATGGTAATTTTTGGGGTTTTTTCTGAAAAAATGAATTTTCGATGAATAGTGTTTTTATTTAAAAATTAAATTAAAAATATTTAGAAAATTATTTTTATAAAATGGATTTCATATTTTTAATCAGAGCGTTGATATTTGGTTAAGGTGAAATTTTGGGATTATTCTGAGAAAGTTGAATTTTTGATGAATAGTGAAAATACAGTTTTTAAGTTACGGGTGTTTAATGACATCATTAAATGATGTGTTAAGTTTGTAATCAATATGTTCGAATTATTAATAGTTAGATAAGGTATGAGGTGTCCCAAGTGGCCAATACCATGGGCAAATACCATGGGCAAGCCCATGGTTTTGCCAAAACCACTAATGAGGTGTCCCTTTGCCATTAATGCCTTGTCCCCTCACTTTCCCTATAAATACCAAGACATCCTCTCATCCATTCGACTCCCCACTCTTCCCCAACGAAGTTATGATCTCATTACCTCCCAAGGAGTCCTCCCAAGGTGCCCCCAAGCCCTCAAGGTCCCAACCTTTGAGGTTTAAGAGTTACATTTTAAGGTAAGGGATCCGACCCCTCTCTTTCTTTTCAAGTAATCTCTTTTATGTCTTTTCTTTTATACTCCATGTTCTTATGTTGGAGGATGTTCTTTTATATTCATCCTACTGCCTATTTCATGTTCATATGATGAGAGACCCCCCCTTGCTCTCATCAATTCGTTTTAAGAATGTTTAAGTGGCGCCGTTAGGCTGCCGAATTTTTAAGGGATTCTTTCACCTTCCTCGTTTTCAAGTTCTATTTTCATTCAAGTCTTTCATGTTCCTTTTTGTTATATTGGGGTATGATCTCTATATATATCATACTGGACTCTTATGTTCATATGATGAGAGACCCCATTTTATCTCTTCAATTCAGTATTTTGATGTTTTAAGTGGCGCCGTTAGGCTGCCGATTTTTTAAGTGGTTCTTCACCCTTCTCGTTTTGAAGTTCTACTTTCATGTCAATTATTTCAAGTTCCTTTTTGTTATATTGGGGTATGATCTCTATATATATCATACTGTACTCTTATGTTCATATGATGAGAGACCCCATTTGATCTCTTCAATTCAGTATTTTGATGTTTTAAGTGGCGCCGTTAGGCTGCCGAATTTTTAAGTGGTTCTTCACCATTCTCATTTTGAAGTTCTACTTTCATGTCAATTCTTTCAAGTTCCTTTTTGTTATGTTGGGGAATTATCTCTATATCTATCATACTGAACTCTTATGTTCACATGATGAGAGATCCTATTTGATCTTTTCAAATCATTTTTGTTGAGGTTTAAGTAACCCCGTTAGGCTGCCGAACTTTCATAAGAGAAATCTTTTTTTTTTCTTCCTTCCATGTTTTTCATTTCAAATGGTATGTCCTTGAAATCTCATTACCATGATCATGTATCCTTCTTATTCTGTCCATGTACTATTTTATGGGTCATTTATGAATGTTTGACCCATTTTACCTCTCTTTTAATGTCTTCTAAAACCTCGGAACATTGCCGTTATGCTGCAGAATTTCTGTCTCAAAATGTCTATCTCTTTTTCTAAAGTCCTTTTATTTTATTAAGTGAATACTCAAAGCTCTTTCTTATAAAGGGGTATTCACATATATACCAAAATGTTCTATTTTAAATTCTGGGATTTACATACATGAGACCCACCTTCCTTTTCTGTGGGTTTTAAAGTGATATAAAGATCATGTCTTTAAAGCAGTTTTTAAAAAGTTATGATTATGAAATGAAACCCATTTCCTTTATGCTATATGGGTTATTTATGAAATTTTTGATGATGATATATGTGGCTCACATGATAATAAAGGAAAATTTAAGGGTGCGCCCTGATAGCGCTCCAATGCATTGGGTAATGATGTAACCACTAGAGATTACAATTTTCACGATACCTTGGTGAATAACCTTGGTAATTTTCAAATGACACCTTGGGGATGGACCTTGGTGATATGTTCATGATTGTCTATGTTAAATGATGTAGCCACATCTTCAAGTTATGAAAAATGTTATTTTTATTATGAAATGCCTCATGATTTCTTTCTCATGCCTTAAAGTTCTTTTCATGTCCTTATTGAAGTATCTCAAGTTCACATGTAAAATGTTCCTCTTGTTTCCCTTACTGGGCCTTCTGCTCACCCTTTCTTTTGATGTATGTCCCCAGGTTATGAGATGCAGTAATGAACCTAGAATGAACTTAAGGAGACGCCTTGCAAGTGTTTAAGAAGAATGTTTTATGTTTTTTTTATGTATTATGATCATTGTTTCCAAGACACTAAACCTTAACGATCCTCAGATTTGTGTAATGTAATGAAAGTTTTTGTTATAAGAAGGCGGGATGCTATAGTTGGTATCAAAGGATGGTTTAGTTATTTGTGGAAATTAGGATATGAAAACTCTAGGAGGAACCCTATAGAAAGGTTTAATATAGGAAATCTTCCTGGTATTTTGGTGAGTATTGAGTAAGGGGTTTCCAAGCAAATACATCCCTATCTGGATACGAGCAGGTAGAGGTGGCTCTGGCACAGATGTACATAGGGGTAAAACCCGAAAACACCGCTTTGAGCTAGACTCGAACGGGATCTGGTACACGACAACGGGCCTTGCTGTACTCTTGGTTACGACACTCCCGGGGGATATGCTTTGGTAAATTCATAAGCTTGATATGAACCATTATTAAAGGAACAAAGATAAAATAAAATAAAGATTCAGATAAGAATATATGATCATGGATAACCTATATGGGAACCTAGGGGATCACAAGTTAGGGTATAATTTTCTTCTACAAGTTATCCTTATATGCTTTAAGTTCCTTTTCATGATTATTGGTTAAGTATTTAAGCCTCTAATTATACTTTATCTTCTTAGTTAATGGTGGGAAATGGAATAACGTGTCCCAACAACCAATGTGATAGGAAATGTGACAATTTCCATATTAATATGTCAGAGATGATTAGGGGATTAAAATATGATTATTATTTTGGAAGGCGTTCACTATTTTGGGGACCCTATTTGATCGAGGTAAATAGATTACTATAGTATTTTCATTGAGGAGTAAGGTTGACTTATATTTTGAAGAATCAATGAATTTAAGGTGGACTTAGAGTAATTTAGGTTACTTAAGGGAATGATTAACCTATCTTGGGTAAAATATGTTTAGGTTAGCTACTTTTGTTATAAGATGTTAGGAGTGGTTGATGTTGTTTGGAGATGAACAATGAAAGTTATTTTGGAAGACTATGTTATCAAGTCCTTCTTGTATTTGGGTTTCAATCTTAGTTTGGTTTGCTTTGAGGAATTTTAAGGACCGTTATTTATGGAATGGTCTATGATGAACTTTGGGTAGTACCATGGAACTTTGAAGATTTAAAAGTAGGTTCTATTCCTATGGGATTCTTTCTTTTTGAAGAGTTGTTTTACCTTAACCTTTATGTTTTTGGGATAATGTTTTGTAGATTATGTGATTCTATAGAAGATGATTCTTGTGCTTTTATGAGACCAAGTGTTTTTGAATTCTCATCATTTGGCGAAAAGATTAGTGTTGGTAGGGACTTGTTAAAGGATGAAACTCTACTTGAAGGTAGGTATATTTTCTTATGTTTTTGTTCTATGTAGTAAATGAAATCCTCAAAATTATGAAAAGAAACGTAAAACAAAAATGTTGTTGGTTTACGTTTCCTACTAGGTAATCAAAGACCGTTTACACACATCATAAGTTTGGGATTTTCTCATGGTTAACTTTCTCCTAATCATGTTCTCTATCACTCTCTCTCAGAACTGACCCTTTGTTTTTTCCTCCATGTCCATGTTTTCCTACATGGAACCCGAGTGTGGGTTAACTTGGGTGGCCTTTGTACTTCCTTTTCTTTCTTTTAAAGTAATGGTGTTACTGACTCTTTTTCCGATGTGGGACTCTCAATGAAATTTCAAAACCCAATTTAAAAAAATTTCGAGGACGCAATTTCTTAAGGGGGGAAGATTGTAACGACCCGAAATTTTGAATAAATCTTGTTTCCTAATTTCATGTGTTATTTTTTTATACTCAAAAAAAATGTTTTATTTGATAAACATGATTATAAATAAAATGAGACCATTGGTTTTTGAGTGTTATATGACCATCGGTCAATATGACCACCGTGAACAAAATGTTTTGATTATTGTCTCTAAATTTAAGTAATCTTGGTTAATTATTATAGAAAGAAGATTTGATGGCCTCACCTAGTAGCCTTGGGCCGATCGAAGCCCATCTAACAGAGATTGGGAAGGAGGTAGCACCATTGGGCTTTGCTCTGGACCAAATCCAAGCCGAACATCATCATGTGAAGCTAGAACGGAATCGCCTTCGCGAGAAGTTCAAACTGATAGAAATTACTACTCGGGCAATGTTGACCGAGCCGCCCTAAGATTCTATCACCCTAGCACACCTTACTCTTAGGTCCTATGCTGGTATTGTAAGGGGTTATGTAACGAGACCGTAATTGCCTTGTGTAATCCTTTTTTTTAAATAAAAATTTGGATTTATTCTTATGATGATGTTTATGAATTTTCAAATGACCGGATAAATATTGTATGCATATTTTTGATGAATTTTAGAAAAAGGATATTTTAAAAATGGTTGTGTAAACCTTAAATAATTAAAAATGTGTAATGATTTTTGAAAAATGGTCTTCTACAATTATGTTCAGTACGAAATTTAGAGTCTAATAAGATCAACTTGATTTTTGATGAATAGTAAATTATGAATAGTGATTTTATGATTAGGATTAGTAATATGACCAAATGGATTAGTAATCTCACTTAAAGAAAGTTTTAAAATAATCTAGGCACCTTGATTAAGTAATGTGATTCAATAAAATAGCTAAATAACGGTTTCATTAATTATTATTAAAGTATTAGTTTTTTCGGGTGAATAGTGTTTTTTAATTAAAAATTTAATTAAAAATAATTAGAAAATTATTTTTATAAAAATGACTTTATTTTTGAACTCAGAGCATCGATATTATGTTATGGTAATTTTTGGGGTTTTTTCTGAAAAAATGAATTTTTGATGAATAGTGTTTTTATTTAAAAATTAAATTAAAAATATTTAGAAAATTATTTTTATAAAATGGATTTCATATTTTTAATCAGAGCGTTGATATTTGGTTAAGGTGAAATTTTGGGATTATTCTGAGAAAGTTGAATTTTTGATGAATAGTGAAAATACAGTTTTTAAGTTACGGGTGTTTAATGACATCATTAAATGATGTGTTATGTTTGTAATCAATATGTTCGAATTATTAATAGTTAGATAAGGTATGAGGTGTCCCAAGTGGCCAATACCATGGGCAAATACCATGGGCAAGCCCATGGTTTTGCCAAAACCACTAATGAGGTGTCCCTTTGCCATTAATGCCTTGTCCCCTCACATTCCCTATAAATACCAAGACATCCTCTCATCCATTCGACTCCCCACTCTTCCCCAACAAAGTTATGATCTCATTACCTCTCAAGGAGTCCTCCCAAGGTGCCCCCAAGCCCTCAAGGTCCCAACCTTTGAGGTTTAAGAGTTACATTTTAAGGTAAGGGATCCGACCCCTCTCTTTCTTTTCAAGTAATCTCTTTTATGTCTCTTCTTTTATACTCCATGTTCTTATGTTGGAGGATGTTCTTTTATATTCATCCTACTGACTATTTCATGTTCATATGATGAGAGACCCCCCCTTGCTCTCATCAATTCGTTTTAAGAATGTTTAAGTGGCGCCGTTAGGCTGCCGAATTTTTAAGGGATTCTTTCACCTTCCTCGTTTTCAAGTTCTATTTTCATTCAAGTCTTTCATGTTCCTTTTTGTTATATTGGGGTATGATCTCTATATATATCATACTGGACTCTTATGTTCATATGATGAGAGAACCCATTTTATCTCTTCAATTCAGTATTTTGATGTTTTAAGTGGCGCCGTTAGGCTGCCGATTTTTTAAGTGGTTCTTCACCCTTCTCGTTTTGAAGTTCTACTTTCATGTCAATTATTTCAAGTTCCTTTTTGTTATATTGGGGTATGATCTCTATATATATCATACTGGACTCTTATGTTCATATGATGAGAGACCCCATTTGATCTCTTCATTTCAGTATTTTGATGTTTTAAGTGGCGCCGTTAGGCTGCCGAATTTTTAAGTGGTTCTTCACCCTTCTCATTTTGAAGTTCTACTTTCATGTAAATTCTTTCAAGTTCCTTTTTGTTATGTTGGGGAATTATCTCTATATCTATCATACTTAACTCTTATGTTCACATGATGAGAGATCCTATTTGATCTTTTCAAATCATTTTTTTTGAGGTTTAAGTAACGCCGTTAGGCTGCCGAACTTTCATAAGAGAAATCTTTTTTTTTTCTTCCTTCCATGTTTTTCATTTCAAATGGTATGTCCTTGAAATCTCATTACCATGATCATGTATCCTTCTTATTCTGTCCATGTACTATTTTATGGGTCATTTATGAATGTTTGACCCATTTTACCTCTCTTTTAATGTCTTCTAAAACCTCGGAACATTGCCGTTATGCTGCAGAATTTCTATCTCAAAATGTCTATCTCTTTTTCTAAAGTCCTTTTATTTTATTAAGTGAATACTCAAAGCTCTTTCTTATAAAGGGGTATTCACATATATACCAAAATGTTCTATTTTAAATTCTGGGATTTACATACATGAGACCCACCTTCCTTTTCTGTGGGTTTTAAAGTGATATAAAGATCATGTCTTTAAAGCAGTTTTTAAAAAGTTATGATTATGAAATGAAACCCATTTCCTTTATGCTATATGGGTTATTTATGAAATTTTTTATGATGATATATGTGGCTCACATGATAATAAAGGCAAATTTAAGGGTGCGCCCTGATAGCGCTCCAATGCATTGGGTAATGATGTAACCACTAGAGATTACAATTTTCACGATACCTTGGTGAATAACCTTGGTAATTTTCAAATGACACCTTGGGGATGGACCTTGGTGATATGTTTATGATTGTCTATGTTAAATGATGTAGCCACATCTTCAAGTTATGAAAAATGTTATTTTTATTATGAAATGCCTCATGATTTCTTTCTCATGCCTTAAAGTTCTTTTCATGTCCTTATTGAAGTATCTCAAGTTCACATGTAAAATGTTCCTCTTGTTTCCCTTACTGGGCCTTCTGCTCACCCTTTCTTTTGATGTATGTCCCCAGGTTATGAGATGCAGTAATGAACCTAGAATGAACTTAAGGAGACGCCTTGCAAGTGTTTAAGAAGAATGTTTTATGTTTTTTTTATGTATTATGATCCTTGTTTCCAAGACACTAAACCTTAACGATCCTCAGATTTGTGTAATGTAATGAAAGTTTTTGTTATAAGAAGGCGGGATGCTATAATATGGTTTGTGAGAACATTAGGGTTTCTAAGGATTACCATGAATAGAACAAAGTCTAGCTTACTTGATTTTAAATTGATGGATATAGATTATTTATATCCTGATAAGTCCACTAAACACTATGGGTTGAACAGGTGGATATTGATAGCCATGTCACCGAGGGAAAGTGGTGGGATACTTAGGGAAGGGAACTATTATGGTGTGTCCTTATTTTTAAATTGATTTTTGATCCTTTTATGGCATCCTTGAGTGTTCCTAAATGATAAAAACTCATGGATTGGTTTTCATAAGGGGGTAATTATCCATAGGATGTGAGTTTAGACCAATGATTTCCCACTATATAATAACCATTAATTCTAATATGGGTATGTTATAGGGGATCCTAAAATGTTCCAAGGTGGGATGATCTTGATAATTGAGTGTTTGGTGTATAATGTCTTTGGAATGGGTATCTTGGTGACAACTTTGGGGTTTGGTTAAACCAATTCTAATGTGGTAATTCATTCACCATGATTTTATTGATTTTTTTATTATGATCATGTATATATTGATATATCATTCTTATATGTTTTATTGATAAATTGGTAGTCGTTCACCCATGATCACATTATTTAGTATTGGATAGTTCACCTTGTCTATTGGTAGGGTAATTTATCATTCACCTTAGTTGGTATATTGATGATATATCATCCACATTTATTATTTTGTTAGTGGTACCTCATCCACTTTTATAGTAAATTTAGTGATACATCGTTCATCTTAGTTTGTGATGACAATGATATAAATTTCTCCTTAGAGATGAGTTGGTCTTGTATCATTCACTATGACTAGTGTGTTGGTGATATGTCATTCACCCTTGTATTGTGGTTTGGATATTCTTCATTTTCTTTATGTTGTTGTGATATCACATTCACTCTGTGATGTTTCTTTTAACATGAGGTTATGAGTTAGTGTTTTTTTTCACCCTGAGGTTATGATTTAGTGATCTCTTATTCACCATGGGGTTATGATTAGGTTATGTCTCATTAAACTTGGGGTTATGATCCAATTTTGTATCCATCACCATGGGGTTTGGATTTAATGGTGTCTAGTTCACCTTATAATAATTATTTAGTGAAATCTTGGTTTCTTTATAGTCTAGTGATGTCTTGTCCACCTTGGAGTTATGTATTTGATGATGTCCCATTAACCCTAGAGTTATTATTTGGAGTTTTTTCATTCACTTGAAGTTATTAAATAGAAATATTTTATTTTCCTTATGATAATATTATTTTTACCTTAACTATTTATTTGAGTGGTGATAAATCATTCACTCTATTGTTGTGTTCAGCCTATGGGAGTATCTTCCCATCCTAGAATTGGTGATAAATGTATGAGTTGGCTATTTGGGTGGATTATTGAGTACCCATGGTTTGATAGGTGTATGCATGTGATATTACATCTTTCATTTTATTTATTTCATTTTTACACACATATATATACCAGTTTTTTATTGGAACCATTAGTAGTGGCCTACTAGGTTTTATTATCACACATTACTTGGGAACATTGAAATTTTTTCATATCTTATGATTTAAATGCAAGATAAGGTGATGAAACAAGAATAAGTGTGTGTGATGGTGGAGCCTAATGGAGATATGAAAAAAGGTTCATGTAGATTCCAAAAATAGTGGTTAGGTCTCCTTTTTCTCTCAGTTTTTTTAGACCAATCATAAGAATTTTTTTTGTGACTAGAGAGTTGGTGGATTTTGTTAGGTCAGATGAAGATAAATACCCAAACCATAAAGTAATGTTTATTAAAGGGAATGTTTTTTTGAGTGAAGTTTATGTGAATTTTTTTGTGACTCTTGAGTTGGATTTTTTGTGAATAAATTGGTCATTATATGAATCGTATTCAATATGAAGTGATTCATTAAGTTTCAATTAAGGTGAAGGTATTTTAAAATCATACAATAGAATGGAAAGTATTGAGATTTTGAAAAATAGAGTTTTTGTTAAGTTCGGGTGTTGTATATGTAATCATGCTACAATAATGATACTCACATTATAATGAATTTTTTATAATATTAGATTTTATAATGTAATAATAAATCAAACTGAAATCATATGGTTCACGATGTGATTAGATAATTAAATTAAATGATGTATTTAAATTATAATTCAAGTCCATAAATTATGTTTTAATTAGGAGAATTTGATAAATCAGTGGTCTTCTAGATTAATAGTTCCATGGATTCATATCATAGTACTATAACTCATACCATAGTGCACCTAGATGAAGAGATAAATTAGAATGAGTAGAAGGATATTGTTTTATAAAGGATGTGACCACACCATATCCAGTCATGTGTAATATTATAATCAATATAGTAAGACTAATCTAGATTTTTTATATGGATTGCACCATAGAGGATGATATCATGCCATAAATGGTCTTCCATAGGTGTAAAACTCAAGCTATGTAAGAATAATGTTTTGGGAATTAGGTTATAGTGATTAGTTAATGAGAATTCTGTAAATATTTATAATTTAAACAATAATTAAGCATATTAAAATAGATATTTTCATGTCATAGTATTTAAGAAGTTAGAGGAAGAATTTTTGGTTGTGTCTTGAAGCTCTTTATTGTGTTGTGAAAGTGATGATTGTGTTTCAAGAGTAATCATCACTCCATGATAAATATAAAATTCATAATTTGATATTTTGCTAATGTGGCCCACTTACTGCTTCAAGGGATTCTCTAACTCAATCCTTTTATCATTTTTTATCATATCTTATTATGTGGTACCTTAAAACTTCATTTATTAATGTTTTGATAATTAAAAATTATGGAATTTATTTATTTTTGTTTTGATAAATTTATTTAATCCCTATAACATGGGTTTGAATTAAATTAACGATCCTATATTTGAATATTGCACTATTTGAATAAAAAAAATTATTTATTCAATTATCATTTTTTATTATTATTATTCTATCGAAACTAGTTTTCAAAACCCCTATTTAAAAATATTTAATTTTAATGTTTTTATAATTTTCATAAAGTATAAAGTCATATGAAGATGGTAAAGACTTACATACTATGTTATAAAGTCTTACACCTTAGAAAGTCTTGTAAATTTTCATAATTCATTTATGATTTTTTAATATCTTATGCAATTTAAAAAATATTATGAAAAAATATGAATGTCTTACAGAATTATTTAATGTCTTACATGAACCATAAGTATTACATAATATTTAAGTCTTATGATATAAAATTATAAAAGGGTTAGTAAAAGCCTTATGAAATAACTAAAATATTATGAAATGAAAATTCTTACGCAATAGAGAAAGGAAGCCTTGGGTTTTGTACTTAGAATTTTTATAGATATTTTTATTTTTATTTTTATTTTTATTTAATATTTATTTATAACTATGTATTTTAATTCAAATATGGTTTATATTTTCAATGATATTAAATTTTCATGATTATGGGGAGATTTTCACATGATTATGGAAAGATTAAAATCACTATTAAGGTAGTATTTATTGTTGGTATTAAATGATTATTTGAATTGTATTGACCTATTTATTATTGTAATATAAAACTCATTTTTTTAGATTAAAAATATTTAATAAACATATATTTGAATAAATTATTTTTGATAATTTATAAAGGAAAATTGTGGATTTTAAAGAATAAAATAGTTGTAGATATTTTCTCTATTTAAATTCCAAATCATACGGTTTCAATATGCACAGGAACAGTACAAAATTTTATTTTTCAAAGTAAAGAAACATAATTATGTTTTATTGAATCATAAATTAAATTCCTAAGATTTATCATTTTGTAATTATTGAAGCTATTAGAAGAAAATTCTTATTCCATCAACTTTGTTCACAAATACCAATGGGTTTCTTATTTTTATATTCTTTTGTGAAGTTTTATACACAACATTGTATCACCATATGGGTTATACCACCCATAAATGGTTCTGAATGGTTCTTCCCACCTTACCAAATTATTGTGGAACAAGTTGTAATTTATCCTATTAAAAATAACTAGGTTAGGGATACTTCTATTAGAAATATTGGGTTCTATCTAATCCCATATAAAAGGATGAGTTAGGTTTGGGGATACTCTTTTAGAAAGTTTTAGGTTAGTTCTGATCCTGAAAAAAAATACTGGATTAGGGTTACCCTCTTTGTAAAAATTTTGGTTTGGATTGAACCTATAAAAGGAATTTTTTAATATTGTGGTTATCCATACTCTTATATTATAGTGGTAAGAGTAGATGTAGGATCATTTTGATCGGAACTACTATAAAATATTTATGTATTCTCTTTAACATTTTTCATTCATTTTTCACACTTCCACCATGATTAATTAATTTAGGTTGAATTATAAACAATATTAATCTATAATTCCACAATTAAAATGAAGTAACTCTAATATTTAAGATTGAAAACTCACCCCCCCCCTCTTAGTGAATTCATGATATTTTATTATAACCCTTTTCAAGGGGTTTTGGATTAATGTTCTCTTTAATGATGAATGTCTATTTAGTGTTTTTAGTTTTTAATTTTCCCTATGTTTGAAATTTTCAGGTTTTAATTTCTATATTGGTCATGGACTACTTTTATTTAATGAATAACAAGGTGTTTCCCAATTTTAATGAGAATAAGTTTTATATATGGAAATATATTGTGTTTTTATATAATTTTTTTATCAGTAAAGATTTTTTAGAGGATTCTACTAATGGTTTTACACCTCTTTCTAAGGGTTTTGTTATAATGTAACTGGATAGAAATAATTTGTAGAATGATGATCATTATAAAAAGGTAATCTAATCATCTATTTCATAAAATTAGTTTCTCAAAGCTAAAGGCATCTTAATGTAAAAATAAATTTTGGATAAATTGGGGAATATTTATGAAGGAAATTCAAAAATCAAGAAATCTAAACTGTAGGTTTTGAGAAAAAAGTATTAATATCTCAAGATGAATTGTGGTGAAATAGTGGAAGAATTATTCACTTGAGTAAATAATATTCTGAGCACCATTACAGTTTTTTTGAGAAGATAAAGGTATCTAAAATTATTGAAAAGATATTATGTATCTTACTAGATAGATTTTATGCAATTTTCTTGGAACTAAAAGACTTTGATATGAGTAAACATCAATTGGATGGTTTTCATTGAATTTTTATTTCTTATTAAATGAGTGAATGGATTTTTTTTCAAGAATAAGTGAAAGTGTGATAGGGAAACACCCTTTAAATCCTTGAAACATGAAAATATTATAAACTAAGATACTGTAAAATAAGAAAAATATATTAAATAATGAGATATTGAAATCAAATTTGAAAAGCTTGTGTCATTAATTTCAAGAAGTGTGAGAAATGGTAAAGGAGTATATCAGAGAAATCTACCACTGAAGTGTTTTAATTGTGGAGCTATAAAACAATTTACAATAAATTTTACAAGATTAAATAATTATCAAGATTATAAATATTGGGATAAGAATCCAAGAATTTCCTCCAAGAATAAAAATATTCAAAAATGTTACAAGTCTAATTTTTCTTTAAATGGTAATGTTAATAATTCTTCCAAATACCAAAAAAAAATTATTTAAGTATAAATATGATGATGGTAGTGAGGATAAAGAGGAAGTTGAGAATTATAGTGAAGTTAGTGAAATGTTACTGATTATGAAAGGAATAAAGAAGAAATTACCATAGATAATATTAAAAAAGATAGAAGAAAGGTGAAAACTAAAATATAGTTTATGATTAATCAGGAGCTTAAGGAATTTCTTCTACTGATTTCATAACTCAAGAAGGATAAAGAGAATATGAAAAAAGATGGCCAATCATCAAGTAATAATAGAACCTTTTAGGATGAAAAGTATTTAGATTTAATTAATGATATTAAAAACTTAAATAAGTTTCTCATTGAAATAAATATATTAAATATTTTCATGGAAGATAAGGGTATAGAAAAGGAGAAAGATATTAAAATTGTCCAACCAAAATTGGTATAAGTGGAGAAGAAATTGAAAAGGTTCAAATCTAATTTTCTGAATTTTATTCAAGAATTTGGAGACAACTCAAAGAAGGAGATGATTGAAATGATTGATGTATTAACATATGTGGAGAACATCATGTCTGTGTAAAGAAAAAAATGTCTTAAAATATATAAATTCTTATAACATTAACTTAAAAAGAAATATTCAACAAGCGGTGATTTGAAATTTTTTGGAAATAGTACTAGAATAAATAAGAAAGGGTTTGGAGTCTAACATAATTTTGGTTCAGATAAAGAAGACAAGGTCGATTGTCAAAATGTGGATGACCAAGAGGAATTTACTTCTGGATAACCAAAAGTGTTCAAAATAATGTATTAATTATATATCTATAGTTGGAATTGTGGAGGATTTGGTTATAGGTAAAGGAGATATTGGTTTAATTACCAATATCATTATGAGACTTAATGATATATGAATTTTATATTGAGGGGGTTTCAACCCATTCAAAGAAGAAAAGTTAAGATATAATCTGAAAAATTTGGGACCAATCATTAGAAGATGTTTGTGGAAGATATTGTAACAATCTGAGATTAACCATTCCATAATTACATGTTTTATAACTTACATTGCCAAAAATTTTAGTTTATGAGTTTTACAGAATTATGATACCAAATACATTACATAACCCACAATTCTATACAATGTACATTTTTTCCACAAATAAAATTCCTAAAATGATACACTTGATTTATTCAAGACAAATATCCATAACTAGAACTTGTCTCCAATATTGTTCTTACTCATCCATACACCTTGAAAATAATTTTGAAAAATTAGGATGTTAAAATAAGTCTCATTTAAGAGTATAAAAATATATTAAACCCTTTATGTCGTTGAAAAAATGAAAACACGTGAAAAATTTTCTTATTAGAAATAAAAAACATTTAAATCATAAGAAAACTGATAAAAACTAACTTATTTTCCCAAAGAATAAATAAATTTCATAAAATGGAATAAATGTAATAGAATAATCATGAAAGAAACATAGGACATTATATTCATCACTTGTATTCACTCATAATCACCTGTAAGGGAATACCATATAATTATTTAATTCCAACATTGTTTCACTAAAGAAAACATAATTAACCAATGCATTATGGGGATATATCCCAAGCCCACCAATAATCTTCTATAATTTCCAAGAACCACAACATGAATAAAACACATAGAAACTTTTTTTTCAAAATTTCATGTATAACACTCATAAAATCTTACTTTTTGACCAATAAGCACAAACATTTACGTTATCTCATAAAAATAAAATTATTTTAAAAGATAGGGTTAACCAATTCATTATTGAGAGTAAAATGAAAGATTAATATAAAATATTGATAAAGATAAATAAGAATATGTCTACCTAAAAATTATATTTTTATTATAAATAAGAATAAGAAAAAAAACATGAGGGATAAAAACTATGGAGGAAAAGGGTTTCATCCTAACAATAAGCTTACAATCACTCATAAAAGAAATAGTACACAAGTAAAGGATGATAGTCTTAATATATTCCCCTTTGTTTTCCAAAAACATATGCTACAATGTTTCCTTCTCTCCATGTGTAATGAACCTCTGTAGCTTGATCAGTGATTATCCTGCACTTCTGAATTAAATAATACAAATCCCAAGGAGATTTGGTCTTCCCTAATATGAGACTCACCAATCCTTTTCAATTTAATTCCACCTCTGCAATGTTGATGTTGAAAAGTATACACATCATGAGTATGCTTACCATGGCCCCTGCCTCTGCTCCCATCAAGTTACATGGTTCATAAAAACTAATAAAACCAAAAATGACAGATCTAATGTGATCTCTCACAAGGCATCCTCCTCTCATAACACTTGATATACAAAATCTGTCAACATTGAGTTTCAGCCCTATCCTTAGAGGATTACACCTAACCTATGACCCTTGATTGGTCTATTCTCTTCTTATAGCATCCAAAACCACTCTTG
This sequence comes from Viscum album, assembly GCA_963277665.1. NCBI lineage: Eukaryota > Viridiplantae > Streptophyta > Magnoliopsida > Santalales > Viscaceae > Viscum > Viscum album. The sequence continues at coordinate 1,701,752,366 of OY728161.1, read as the reverse complement.
GAATGAATCATCTCAGAGAATATGAGGAACTCCTATTATAAATGACGGCTCTGATTTATTCCACTAATGATTTCATATGAATATGAAGGAAAGGTTGTGAATTGTATTACCTTATATCTCCTTGTTTCTAGCATCCCAAAACCCCAGTATGCCACAGAAAATGTAATACTATGTGTACTAACCTCCATACTTTTTTTCCACTCCCTAAAACCAAGAGGTGATGAATTATATCATCAAATCACCCTTCCCAATAATCCCTATGCCTTTCTCAAGAAAGCTCTAAATACAGGTCTCTTATTTACCTTTAAAAATAAATTCCTGGTTGTTTTTATGCTTAGTGACATGCAAAATCAGTAGCAGGATTCCATAATAACCCCTTCTTCTACACGTTATCATCTATTGGCAAAGCATGTTTCCTCAATTTCCACACACAAAAAATAATATTTTATAGTATTTATTTACACCAAATATTTATAGCCCACTCGTCTAATCTGTTGAAAGTATGAACCATGTCATGTAATTTATGACTACTGAACTAGAAAAATGATGATTTAGTGAAGACATGTCAGTTCAATTCTTCATTCATATAGATATTTTTATATGTGATATTTTTTTCATCAATAGTTTCTTTGATAAAATTTGGGAACAATCTAGCTTCTATAAACAATATATCTTGAACTGTACATCCCAAAAAAACAGTTCTCTATCACAGTTCTCTTTCCAGTATCTGATCTCTCCACAACCCATAACCCATATACCTTTCTCTCCTAGAGTCTATAGATGATCTATCATGTTCCTTTATAGACCTGACAGTTTCTTAAAACTTTCATCCCACTCCTTACAATTCTCACCATATTTATTTCTCATGAATCTCACCCCAAGGGTATCGACCTCAATAATCTCGCATTTAGTTTAGCCTACATGGCTTGCATTGTTTCCATAATATTCTGGAGATTAATTCCTCATTTCTCTATAGGTCTTTATATCCTCTTCCATGATTCCCAACAACATATTCCATTCTGATTTTCATCCCATATAAATTTTTTCATGGTTTTTTTAACTCACTCAATTTTCCCCTTTGGTGCCTTGATGGTTGATAAGACATGCATTGGAATTGAGGTGAGAACATTATTCAAATGAGTAATGTGTCCTCTAAATGAGAGAAAAAGGTTTTTCCAAATACAAATGCGACCTATTATTTTATTAATGATTCCTTCAAATATGTCCTTTCTAATTTTACCATCCGAAATGGGAGCTCCTAGATACTCTATTGGGATCTGATGTCACTACATGCCAATCTTTTTTTGTATAATCCTACTCCGCCTATCCGAACATTTTTTGAAGATGTTGAATTTTATCTTCCCTTGATTAATTCTTTGTACACTTTGAGATCTATAATAATCCATTATCTTATTCAACCTATTAATGGATTTTATCCTACTATTCATGAATAGAATAATATCATTTGGAAACATAATATGAGACATAATACTATCCTCAAAACTATTCTTGTATGAAAAAATGGCCCCCTCCTCCAAACAAATTTTAAGCTTACTTGTGATATCTTCCTAGGCGAGGATAAACAGACTTGGTGATATAGGGTCTCATTGCCTTAATCCACACACAATCTTAACGAAATCAAACCTTTTTCTCATTATATATAAAGAGATCCAAGGGGTGGAGTAGCACCTAAATAATAGGTCACAAACCCATTCTTTAAAACCAAATTTTTCATGAATATAATGATTACGTTTTATTCAAGCATGTCATATGCCTTTTCTATGTCAATTTGAATGATAAAATTAGATCCAATTATCTTATTATTAATATTTTCAACCATTCCCTTCTCTATCCCAGCCGCTCCTTGGATGCTCCTACAATGGATGAATCCATGTTGTTCCTCTGAGATAAGTCTTTGAATAATCTAGCTTAGTCTTATATTTATGCCGCTTGCAAGGATATTTTAAATGTAGTTTCATATGAAAATTGGTTGGTATCGATTGGTATTGTTAACATCAGTCATTCTATGGTTTTCCATTCCATTGTTCCAAAATAATTTCAGTATAATGGTATCAGTGAAAGTTCATTTTCCAAGGATTTTATAATATCCATAGGTGTCAAGGTATATGTATGATATTATTTGAGAATCTAATGAGTTTAATATTTCATTAAATAGTTACCATTCAAAGAATATTCCATGATAATCTTGTTTTTTGACTTTTAAAAATGACTATGAATATTTAAATTTAATTTAATTGTTATGAAAAATAATTTATCATTCACTAATAAAAATCTATCCTTTAACAGTGATAGTAAAAGGGATTTATTAGTGCTTTAGTAGTTTTTATAATGTGAGTGTTGTTAAAGGGTTGGCTTTAATATCTCTCATAAAAAGTGCTATTAAAGTCCCCCTTTAACAGTGCTAAAGAAAAGTGATGATAAAGAGGATATTTATAAGCGCTTTTTTAGCGCTAATAAAGGGGAATGTTTTTTAATCAAACATTTTCCTACTCCACCTTTTATCAGTTCTTCCCACCCCCCTTTATCAGTGTTTTCCACACCCATTTATCATTTCTTTGGATAATTCACCTTATTGTGTGAGCCCCTACCTCCAACCAGTTTCAAACCTAAGACCTCCTGATTAAATGCAAATTCCTTTTCCACTGCCCTATATTGTTTTGTCTTCCATTTTATGATATATAAATATATATATTTATAAATTTTTTGTTACATTTTTTATCCATACATTTATCCGTATGTTTATTGAAACGCATGGCTGATTGTATCCTATCGACCGGTCAATGTTTCGGTGCTCTGCTAATGTGTATAGCAGCACTCGGGTCGAATCCTCGATGATAATACTTTGAAATAGTAATTTGTTTTTAGTTGATTGTATTTTGATTAGGGGGTTTGTTTGCAGATCTTAATTGAAATGATTGATTGTATATAATTGATTTAACAAATTGATAAATATTGGGGTGAGTTAATTATTGGAGAGTTAATCATGTGATATCCTTGAGCATTTCTTTATATTGCATTTAAATTAACACCCACATCACAAATTGATGTCGATTAGAATTCCTAAGTGTTAAAGCTTTAATCCAAGCCTTAACATAACTAGGATTCTAAAATCAATCAGTACTTGTTTATGGTAGTGTATTAATGGTTCCAATAATCCATGTAAACCACATGCTAAACAAAATATGTCATTAATCCATGAAATATTAAGTCCAACATACACAATGTTAAATTAATGAATACTCATCTAGAAAATACTCTCAATAACTTATCATACCTAAATTTTGACTCACCCAAATGAGATATTTACTCATCCATTTTGGTGTTTAATATTATGGTTATAATAATTATTATGATAAATTAATAATCGAATAAAAATAAAGGGTTAGAAAAGAGTGGTACGTCGAACACACACACACGAACAATGATGATAATTAAAAATATATTTTTGATTGAATGAGGAAGAAAAATAAGGGAAGGAGATTTAACTAAATTTAAACTATTTTAAGAACATTAATATTAATATACAGAAGTTGGAGGATAATAAGAGATATTGAAGAAGAAACTTTCATTAAAACGGAATTACAAAAGAAAGGACTTACAAAATTACAAAAACGAAGAACACAAAAGTAAGTGAAAACAAAGAGAGGAGGAAAGGTCTCTCAAGTGAAAACTTGAGTATGGAATGTCCTCACAAGACTTTTAAAGGCTTTGGTCATTCCAATATGTTCTCCTCTCTTCTGAAATTCCAACACTTTTGAAAGGAGACGAGGGGATGTATTTATAGCCCAAGGTGGTGGACTGTTTACATTCCAGAAATACCCCTCCAATTGGCTCGCAGATATGGACATCAATACAACCTAATATAGAGAAGTATCATTCTTCAAAGTTGTATATAATAATGTTTTCCGACTATTATCAAAAGTTCGAGTCATTTGGACTTAAGGATCAAAATTTATGGCCGGTTGATTAAACAAAGTAAAACTGTCCATTTCAATCAAGTCTTTTTAAAGTCCATAATGTGAAATGGATTTTGAATATGAATATGCCTTAAAATTCGAATGGTTTCATCAACAATGTCGGCCATCTATATATCCTCTTTCTGAATTAAATATATCAGCTCGATTGGGTGCTTACATCATGAGATATGTCATGCATACTATACTAATTTTATTTCTTGGGAAGAATGTTGGGCTGGACTTCAAAGCTTCATTTGGGCCCCTTGTAATTGGATTTGGGCCTTGAAATTTTTATCCAAGATGACATGTAGTATTCCCCGAATTATGGTGTAGATTTAATGTTTTTGGACTTCTGTATTGAGCCCAGTGAATCAATCTTCAAGGCTGGTCCAGTTTGTTCATAGATTCTGTAGGTCATCTGGTGTGGTAAATTTGATACTTCAAATGGAAGAATTGGCCCATGATCCTTTCTAATGAAATGTTTTATATTTAAAGGATAATCCTAAAAAACAAGAACCACAAAATTTGGATCATTATAGTTACTTCTATTATTAAAAAAGTAAAATGACTCAATTGCGCTACTTCTAAAAATACTCAAAAATTATTCTTAACATTAAAACATTAATATTTCACAAAAATTATGCACATTTCATATAAAATAAGTAAAGGGAGTATATAATAAGTCATGAAAATATTAATAACATCATATATATATATATATATATTTTAAATACATATATCAAATATGTTTTTGTGTGTGTGTTAAAAATATGTATATTTTTTTTTATATTTGATTATAAATAACATTAAAAATTATAAAATGATAACATTTTAAATTTATAATATCAATATGATGGTAATAACTAGGAATAAATTCAATCCTCACTAAAAAATGGAAAAAATATCCCCTTAAATGAGGCTGAAATTGTCACGACCTGTCACTCGGGGCCCATATCGTGACTACCCCAAGACCGCCTTCTATAGGCCAAGGGCTGGCAACTAGAACCAAAGGCGTAAACCCCTAAACTGGGAAGGCATTGCCTTTATAAACTGAAACACACACAACAGAGTACATGTAGGAAGTAAAACACTAAACAAAGTTGTATACAATAGAGTGCTGAAAAGTAAAGGGGTCGGAAATACAATCCCAACAGAAGAGTACAAGTACAACAGAAATGAGAATACAACATAAGAAAAGTAAAATAGCTTCTAGGTCTCCCTCGGGGGTTCCTACCTAAAGGGTAGGTACCGATGGCCTCCTCATCACTCCATGTCCGTTTTTCCACTCCGTGTATCGTGACATTGAGTGGTTCACCTCTGGGCATCATCCGTTCCTGCTACTCTCTGACTCAATCAGCGTTGTATATCGCCTGTAACCAACACAACGATATGCGGGCATAGCTCGTTCAAGGGTGAGTATAATGATACTCAGTAGGGACCCCGAGACCTTCAAGGTCTCACAAAATCCAACAAGGATAAGACACAAGGTATGAAATCAACGAATACCCATTACTTAGGTATATGCCCATACATATACCTAGGTCATCTAGTTACCCATCTCAATCATGAAGAAAAACACAAAAGTCATTGGCTCAGCTCAACCAAGATTTTATTTTAGGGTGTAGTATCAAGTAACAACCCCAGTCATGCTGTCAGAACCTTGGTTGATGGTGTACTCCTCCTCTGTTGAGTATAGTGGGCCTGCCGTGTCACATAGAGGCGCTTCCCACTATCCTTGGACTATTGAGGTACTCCTCCTATCGAGTATCGTGGGTCTGATGCGTCACACAGAGGAAATACCCACCATGGTTTTACCGCACTCACGCAGAGGTTCTCCTCCTCATATCCTGTTGAGGTACTCCTCCTGTCGAGTACCGTGGGTCTGCTGCGCTCACATAGAGGGGATCTCTGCTAGGCCAGTTGAGTCACTCCGAGTCGAATGGGTCAAGCAGTCGTCAGATCTCATCCCCTACTAGGTCTCCATACTTTGACTGCTCGTCTCTAGAAGGATCTGCTCCATGAGCTACTGGTCGATACTCCAACTACCACTAAGTCCCATGTATAAGTATCTCAAAGTTCTGCCTCATCATAGGGGTCTCAACGCAACAGACAGTGCGTCAATCGGATGCCCGGTCTGTGCGTTATTGGCATTTCTATCCCGGGGGCCTGATTGGATTTTAGGTTCAAACCAACCCTACCGTACCCCAACTATGTCCAAACCTCAATTGAGGTATTCTAAAAGAAGTGTCTTGCTCTAAGCTTTCCATTGTCGCAGATGGTTCGTCGATCGGACACTCGTAGCCCATGTTATGGGCGAAAACGTTTATTTGGGTCAAAAGGGTTCGGACTGGGGTCCGACCCAATTCGCGGGTCTGACCTAGTCTGCGAGTCTGACCCAATCCGCAGGTCCGACCAGGTCCACGGTTCCAACCCATCCCGGGGGGGCGACCCAGCCCGAGGGGGCGGCCCGGCCCGAGGGGCGGCCCGACACGAGGGGGTGGCCCAGCCCGAGGTGGAGGCCCGGCGGCTCGCGCGGGGTCCGGCCTGGTGGCTCGCGTGGGGTCCGGCCCACGCTGGGTCCGGCCCAGTGGCCCGCGTGTCCTGGCTGGCCAACGGCTGGCGGCGCCCTGCGGGGCCCACCCTAGCAGCATCCAGGGGGAGGCGCACGCCCCCTGGACTCACGAACGGTTGAACCATTTGGGTAGGGCCCGAAACCACTACCAGGTGGCGCCAGTCCAGCTCACGTGGGACCCAGCGGGGTCCCGCTCCTCCCGGCTGGCCGACCGGCCCGCCGCTTCACACCGCCGGTGGCCGGCCCGACGCCGGCTTCCTCGTCTCCTCCGCTGTGACCCACCTTGGTCGCGGTCCTGCTCTTCCGTGCGGCGTGACGGCGTTGCACCTTTCCGCTGCGACCCACCCTGGCTGCGGTCCTCCTCCTCTGCACGGCACGGCGGCACCAAGCCCCCTTCCGCCGCAGCTCTCCTTCCACACAGTACGGCAGTTCCGTTCCCTTTTGGCGACTCAGCGGCCTTGTGTCGTCGGTTTCTTTGCGGTTGTCCTGTTTCCGACTGCCGTTTCATCACTGTGGTCCAATCTTTTGGCGGCGTCGTTGCACCGCTGCCATCATCAACAAATTAGGAGAAACTAAGGGGGAGGTTTGGGACATTTTCATGCGGCTCGAGCCTTCCACGTTATGGTGATATCAAATGGAAAAAAACAAACCAATATTTGTACGTTGAAGGATGAAAACAATTTCAAATGTAAAATCCCCTACCTCGTATAGTTGTTCGTTGACGATGTTGCGGAAAGGAGGATGTCCTTCCATTGATGTCGAAAAGAAGAGGAAGAATTCGAGGACGACATTGTCAGTGTTCTTCAAGGACGGTGCTTCCCTTTCTTTCCCCGGTTGAAGATTGTTCTTCGTTGGTGAGTTCTTTCTCTCCCAAGCTCCCTCTTTCCCCAAACTCCACCAAATGAATATGCCAACCAAAAATAATGGGTTAAGCTAACCCATTATTTAATTATTGGACAAAAAATATTCAAAGTAATTCAAATGGGTTCAATTAATTAATTGAAAGGGTTAAATTAATTAATTGAGGGGGGGTTGGCACATAAGGAGGGAAGTTTAAGGGTTCCCCCCACATAAATGGGGGGTTCCAATGGTTACAAGCCCAGGTGGTCCCCACCAAAGATATCCTCCTATGGAAGGTTATGTGCGGGTGGGCCCCACCACCATAACCTCTTATGGGAGGTTATGGTGTGGTGGCCTCCACCACTAACCACCCTTTAGAGTTTTTAACCACCAAGCATAAAAATAAGTTTCACACTTATTTTTATTTAAATTTTATTCTTAAAATCTCAAAAAACTAACTTCCATTCTCGACCAACTACCGTCTAGGTGAAAGTTTTCTTAAGTGAATGCGGGTGCTGCAAGTTCAAAAGTGCCCTCAGATTTCATTTCCATGCACCAGTTCGAAAGTTATAAAATCCCTCTCGCACGTTTACTGAACATACCTGAACAAAACTTCAAAAATTGATTCCGAGCACATCAGGTCTCGAAATCAAATGCTATAAATTTTCGCAGACTAGTAAAAATTTTATGTATTAAAAAAAATTCCATGGAATTTCCGAGTCTTTAAATTCTCCCCACAATAGGGCTTTACGTCCTCATAAGCTACAACTCGAACTAAGGGAAAAAAATGGGGGTACTGAGCATGCATATGAGCCTGCCGCTCCCATGTGCTCTCCTGGAGGTTCCGTGCTGCCAGAGAACGCATACTAGAGGTATCGACCTTCTACGCAGGACCCACTCCTGTCGATCCTCAATCTCCACTGGAACCTCCGTGAAAGTCTCCCCATCTCCAATTTCTAGCTCTCCATGGTCGATGATATGGGATGGGTCATGCACGTATCTCCTCAGCTGAGATACGTGGAAGAAGTCATGCACCCGGTGCAACTGAGGTGGAAGAGATAAGCAGTAAGCCACCTCGCCTACTCTACTGAGGACCTATAATGGTCCAATGAATCTCAAAGATAACTTATTACCTCAGCCAAATCTCTGTATACCTCCTCGAGGTGATACCCGTAGAAAGACGTGGTCGCCATCCTCGAACTCCATAGGTCTCTGTCTCCTGTCAGCAAATGACTTATGTCTTCTCTGTGCAGTCTTCATCCGCTCCTGGATAATCTTCACCTTCTCCATAGTAGCTCGTACCATCTCTGGTCCAACTAGTGTTGACACCCCTGGGTCTGTCTAGTATAGTGGTGATCTGAAAGGTCGACCATACAAGTCCTTAAAAGGTGTCATCCTGATTGTGGAGTGATAGCTGTTGTTGTAGGAAAAATCTACCGATGTTAATTGATCCTCCCAGCTATAACCAAAGTCAATGACACAAGCTCGGATCATGTCCTCAAGGGTCTAAATGGTCCTCTCAGTCTGACCATCAGTCTAAGGATAGAAGGCGGTGCTCAAGCGAAGCTGTGTCCTGAAAGCCTCCTGCAACCCCTTCCATAGCCGAGAAGTAAACCGTGTGTCATGGTCGGAGACAATAGAAGAAGGTACTCCATGAAAACGAACAATATCCTGGACATAGAGGTGTCTCAAGCTCTCTACTAAGCCATGCTCATTGATCGGTAGGAAGTGGGCTGACTTGGTGAGTCGGTCAATGATCACCCATATCGAATCATGACTTCTGAATATACGTGTAAGACTCATCACGAAGTCCATTGATATCTCATCCCACTTCCACTCTGGGACCTCTAAGGTCTAAACCAATCCTACTGGTACCCGGTGCTCCGCCTTCACTAGCCGAAAAGTGAGGCATCAAGAGACAAATTACACTACCACCTTCTTCATACCTGGCCACCAGTGCTGTCGTCGGAGGTCCTGGTACATCTTCACCACTCCTGGATGTACCACTGGAGGAGAAGTGTGGAACTCCCTTAACACTTACTCCTGAAGTGAAAAAGGTACCAAGGTACATCCTCTGAAGAGGATTATGTGCTCCCCACATTCTGAAAATCCATCAGGTGCTTTCCCTATGGATATTTGAGCATGTCGTGTCTCACAGTCAGCGTCTCCACGTTGTGACTACCTGACTCGCTGATGAAGTGGAGGAGTGACTGTAAGAGACTGATGAAAATCTGATCTATCTCAGTCTACATAAGAAATCTGAAAAGCAGCCAGCTGCTCTGTCACCTCTCCAAACAGCTGAATACCAGATATCCTATTGAGTGCATCTGCAACAACATTCCCCTTCCCATGAGTATAGACTATCTTGAAGTCATATTCCTGGAGGAACTAAAGCCAAAGTTTTTGTCTCAGGTTCTGGTCCTTCTGGGATAAGATATACCTGAGACTCTTGTGATCAGAGTAGACTATGAAATGCTTTCCCATCAGATAGTGACTCCACATCTTCAAGATGAAGACCACTACTGCTAACTCGAGGTCATGGGTAGTGTAGTTCTGCTCATGTTGTCTCAGCTTCTGAGAACCATATGCGATCACAACTCTCTCCTACATCAGGACACACCTGAGTCAAGTACTTGATGCATCGCAGTATACTACATACCCTATGCCTTCCTATGGAAGCCTCAAGATAGGGGCACTAGTCAGTCTCTACCTCAGCTCCTCAAAGCTATGTTGGAATCTCTCCGACCACACGAAGGGTTTCCCCTTCTTGGTCAAGGCTGATAGTGGTGCTTCAACTCTAGAGAAGTCTAGAACGAATCTCCGGTAGTATCCATCCAAGCCCAGGAAACTTCATACCTCCATCAAACTCCTGGGTGGCTCACAAGAAATTACTGCATCAATATTCGCAAGATCAATGCAACTCCAGCCTCCGAGATGACATGTCCCAAGAAGTGAACCTCTCGAATCCAAAACTGTCACTTAGAGAGATTACCATAAAGCTGGTGGTCTCGGAGTGTGTCCAGTACTACTTGAAAATGGCAGGCATGCTCCTCCTCAGTATTCGATTAGATCAGAATGTCATCTATGAAGACCACGACAAAGCGATCGAGGTAAGGCTGGAAGATCCAGTCCATCAGACTCCTGAACACTATTGGAGCGTTGGTTATGGAGAAGGTCATAACCAAGAACTCGTAGTGGTCGTACCGACACCTGAAGGTCGTCTTCTGCACATCCTCATCTCGAAATCTGAGCTGGTGATAGCCTGATCCGAGGTCTATCCTCAAGAACCATCATGCTCCCTTGAGCTGATCAAAGAGGTCATCAATCCTCAAGAGTGGGTACTTGTTCTTCACATCCACATGGTTCAGGAGATGGTAGTCAACACAAAGCCTCAAGATCCCATCCGCCTTCTTGGTGAACAGAATCGAGGCTGCATCAGGAGAAACACTGGGCCAGATGAATCTCTTCTCCTGCAAGTCTTTATATGTACCCGCATCTCACGAAGCTCAGCGGGAGCCATACGATATGCTAGAGTAGATATCGGTGTCTTCCCGAGGTACAAGTCAATGAAGAATTCCACCTCTCTATGAGGTGGTAGTCCTAGAACATCATCAGGGAAAACATCCGTGTACTGGTCCACAACTACAGGATAAGTCAGACTCTCCACATCAACTACTCTGAGGGTAAGGAAAGCCAAATTGTGAGTGATCGGTTGCACCCTCCTCTGAGTAAGTCCGTCTTGTGCTGCAAAGGTTCCCTTCTCGCTGGTGAAGGTACACCTGGTCCCATCCGTGTGAACACACCGCACTTTTCACCTAATACAGTCAATCTGAGCATAGACTGTAGATAACAAGTCCATACCCAAGATGACATCGTAAGGCCTAGACGCGGCTATGAGGAGATCCCAGCCGAAGCTCCCACATCCTAGAGTAAGATCACACTACCGGCAACAGTGCGTAATCGTCGAGTCTGCTCTCTTAGGAGTCTCTAGCGGTACGGATTGAGCCAATGGCTCTGTCGGAATCTCTGAGCTCCGAACGAGAGCAGTGGTTATGAAAGAATGACTGGCACCTGTGTATATAAGAACTACAACTAAGGTGGAGTAGACATAGATTGTAACTCAAATAATATCTGAAGCACCATGGTCTTATGCCTCATCTGCCTAAAGCTGAGCTCTCCCCTGTCCACTTGCTCCCTGCGATCGGGGTGGACCTCCTGGTGGTGGTGGCAGTAGCACCTCGTAATGTCATCCACCGCCAGCTGCTCGACTAGATCCTTTACCTCATCCACCTATTCCCTATGGACCGCCTCGATCAAACCTATGCCTCTGCCTAAGAGGTCCCTCAACTTTCTATTGATCATCTGAATGGCGGGTCAGACAGTCACGATCCATGTGACCCTGCCCGCCGCATGAGTAACATTGCTTGCTCTTGGCTAGTAAGTCACTACCCTGGGTGCCCCACACAACAGATCCTAAGTCCTGTGGTTTCCCACCCGTGGGTCTGGTACTCTTGTACCTCTACGTCATCTGTTTACTATCAGCTGTAGAAGACTCTGTTTCATGTCGACTAGTGGTGGGTCTCGCTGCTGGTGACTCATCAACAAGGAAACTCACCACTTGGAGGGATCTCTCTAACACCCCTTCCTACGTCGGGATGCTGAGTGAGATCATCGATGCCCTGATCTCTTGACTGATCCCCTGATCAGAGGTCCGAGCCCTGAAGAATGGGTCTCGCATCATATCTGTGGAGTAGCGCGAGAGGTCAGTGAACCTCATTGAGTACTACACCACTGTCATGCTACCCTGCTGTAGATGCAGTAGCTCCTGTATCTGTACCGCTCGTAGGGTCGCTGGAACAAACTCCACCCGGAACAGGCTCTCAAAGTCTTCCTAGAGAAGTGTCACCTCATCATAAACCTGGAGAATCAGGCTCCACCATCTGCTTTTTGTTTCTTGAAAGAGACTCGTGGCAAGGATCACCATGTAGTCTTATGGTGTCCCTACTAGCCTGAAGACTCTCACCACAGCCTCCATCCAATCCTCATCTTCCTGTGGGTCCGTCTCTCCCCAGAACCTGGGTGGCCTCTGGTGCTGGAAATCATGCAACGCGCTCAAGCGGTGTGCATCGTCTACTGCTGAGGCTGGTGGAATCGGTGGCCCAACGGAAAGTGGTACTGCTGGTGCCTCCACTGGTAAAGGGCCCTACGCCGAGGCCTCGTACCTCGGTGGGATGTCAGAGCGTATGACTCTCGAGGCTCTACGAGGAGGCATCCTGAAAGAAATAGATGTGACACGATCAAAAGATTATACCTGGTGAGCTGACCTGGTTGAGCTAACTTAAGAAAACTTTTAAATACTTGCACGCAATCAGTGTTTTTATGCACTATGTCAGAAATCAGTAGTCAGGGTCCCGTTGAATGGATACGTCGGCCACCTGCACCAACACTGGACTCCCTGAACTGAAAACCACACTTAGTACCCTTAACACTATTGCTTCACAGAAAAGAATTATCAGAGTCCTAAGTTCTGCGGTAGAATCGACTCCTTTGATACCAATTTTTCATGACCCATCCCCTAGGGCCCATATCGTGACTACCCCAAGCCCACCTTCCATAGGCCAGGGGCTGGAGACTAGAACCAAAGGTGTAAATCCCTAAACTGGGAAGGAATTCCCTTTATAAACTGAAACAAACAATAGAGTATGTGCTGAGAGTAAGACACTAAACAAAGTTTTATACAAGAGAGTACTGAAAAGTAAAGGGGCCGGAAATACAATCCCAATAGGAGATTACAAGTACAACAGAAATGAAAGTACAATAGAAGAAAAATAAAACAGCTACTCGGTCACCCTTCGGGGTTACTACCTGAAGGGTAGGTACAGATGGCCTCCTCAGCACTCCACATTCGTCCGTCCGCTCCGTGTACCATCACGCTGAGTGGTCCACCTCTGGGAAACGTCCAGTCCTGCTACTCTCTGCCTCGATGAGCATTGTCCATCATCTGCACCCAACACAACGAGGTGCGGGCATAGCCCGTAAAGGGGTGAGTATAACGATACTTAGTAGGGACCTTGAGACCCTCAAGGTCTCACAAAATCCAACAAGGATAAACCACAAGTTATGAAGTCAATGGATAACCATTACGTGGGTATATGCCCATACATATACCTAGGTCATCTAGTAATCCATCTCAATCATGAAGAAAAACACAAAAGTCATTGACTCAACTCAACCAAGATTTTATTCTAGGGGTAGTATCAAGTAACAACCCCAGTCACGTTGTCGGAACCTCAGCTGATAGTGTAATCCTCCTATGTCGAGTATAGTGGCTCTGCCGCATCACACAGAGGCGCTTCCCACTATCATTGGACTACTGAGGTACTCCTTCTGTCGAGTATTGTGGGTCTGTTGCGTCACACAGAGGTGCTCCCCACCACGGGTCTGCCATGCTCACACAGAGGTGCTCCCCCTCATAGCCTGCTGAGGTACTCCTCCTGTCGAGTACCGTGGGTCTACCGTGCTCACACAAAGGCTATTCCCACCATGGTTCTATCATTCTCACATAGAGGCGCTCTCCACTGGTCTAGTCGAGTCACTCCGAGACGAATCGGTCAAGCAGTCGTTAGGTCTCAACCAGCTACTAGGTCTTCGTACTCTGACTGCTCATCTCTGGAAGGATCCGATCCACGAGCTACTGGTCGATAATCCAACTATCATGAAATCCCATATAGAAGTATCTCAAAGGCCTGCCTCGTCATAGGGGTCTCAACGCAACAGAGGGTGCGTCAATCAGACGCCCGGTCTGTGCGTTATTGGCATTTCTCTCCCGGGGGCCTGGTTTGATTTTAGGTTCCAACCAACCCGACCATACCCCAACTATGTCCAAACCTCAAGTGGGGTATTAAAAAAGAACTATCTCACTGTAAGCTTTCTGTCGTCGTAGACGGTTCGTTGATCGGACACCCGTAGCCCAAGTTATGGGAGAAAAGGTGTATTTGGGTCAAACGGGTTCGGACTGGGGTTTGACCCGGTCCGCGGGTCCGACCCAGTCTGCAGGTCCAACCCGGTCCGCAGGTCCGACCCGGTCTGCGGGTCCGACCCGGACCGGGGGGGGTGACCCAGCCCGAGGACGACCCACCCTAAGGGCGACCCGGCCCGAGGGGGTCGCCCGACACGTGGGGCAGCCCGACCCGAGGAGGTGGCCCGGCGGCTCGCGCTGGGTCTGTCCCATCAGCCCGCACTGGGTTTGTCCTAGTGGCCCGACAGCTCGCGTGGCCTGGCCGGCCAGCAGCTGGCGGCACCCTGCGGGGCCCTACGGGGCCCGTCCTAGCCACGTACATGGGGGAGGTGCGTGCCCCCTGGACTCCTGAAAAGTTGAACCCTTCAGGTGGGGACCCAAACCGACACCAGGTGGTGCCGGTCCAGCTCACACGGAACCCAGCGGGGCCCCACTCCTCCCGGGTGGCCGAGCGGCTAGCCGCTCCGCACCGTCGTCGGCCGGTCCGACGCCAGCCGCCTCGGCTCCTCTATCGGGGCCCACCCTGGTTGGGGTCCTTCTCCTCCATGCGGCACAACAGCATCGCACTCTTCCGACGTGGCCCGCCTTGGTCGTGGCCCCCTTGAACGCGCGGCGCAACGGCGCCGCACCCCTTCTGTCGCGACCCGCCCTGGCTGTGGCTCTCCTTCTATGTGTTCCAGCGGTGTCGCACCCTTTTGGAGACCCGGCGGCCTTGCGCTGTCGGTTTCTTCACGGTCGGCCCATCATCAGCTGTCATTGCTCCGTCGCGGTCTATTCTTCCGGCAGCGTCATTGCACTGCCACCACCATCAACAAATGAGGAGAAACGAAGGGGGAGGGTCGGGCCATGTTCGTGCGGCCTGATCCTTAGACATTATGGTGATATCAAATGGAAAAACACAAACCAATATTTGTACGTTGAAGGAAGAAAACAATTTCAAACGTAAAGTCCCCTACCTCGTATAGTTGTTCGTTAACGATGTTGCGGAAAGGCGGACGTTGTTCCGTTGACATTGGAAAGAAGATGAAGAAGTCGAGGACGATGTCGTCGGTGTTCTTCAAGGACGGAGCTTCCCTTTCTTTCCTCGGTTGAATATCGTTCTTCATTGGTGAGTTCTTTCTCTCCCAAGCTCCCTCTTTCCCCAAACTCCAGCAAATGAATATGCCAACCAAAAATAATGGGTTAAGCTAACCCATTATTTAATTGTTTGCCAAAAAATATTCAAAAGAATTTAAATGGGTTAAATTAATTAATTGAAAGGGTTAAATTAATTAATTGAGGGGGGGTTGGCACATAAGGAGGTAAGTTAAAGGGTTTTCCCCACATAAATGGGGGGTTTCAAGGGTTACAAGCCCGGGAAGTCCCCACCAAATATATCCTCCCATGGGAGGTTATGTGCAGGTGGGCCCCACCACCATAACCTCTCATGAGAGGATATGGTGTGTTGGCCTCCACCACTAACCTCCCTTTAGAGGTTTTAACCACCAAGCATAAAAATAAGTTTAACACTTATTTTTATTTAAATTTTATTCTTAAAAACTATAAAAACTAACTTCTATTCTCGACCAACTGTCGTCGAGGTGAAAGTCTTCTTAAGCGAATACTGGCGCTTTGAGTTCAACAATGCCCTCAGATTTCAGTTCCGAGAACCGGTTCAAAAGTTATAAAATCCTGCTCGCACATTTACTGAACGTACTTGAACAAAACATCATAAATTGGTTCTGGACACACCGGGCCTCAGAATCAAGCACCATAAATTTTCGCAGACTCGTAAAAATTCCATGTATTAAAAAAAATTCCACGGAATTTTCGGGTCTTTATAGAAATTCCATCGAATGTTAAAAAATTGGGGTACCCTGACTAAAAACTCAGTTTTGGAGGCATTATAGTCCTTTTAGGCCTTGAAAAAATAGTGAATGGGGTCCTCCCTAGTCAACATGACGTAGATATCATCGCAAGGTTCAATTTGATATATGGTAAAGCTCAAACAAACACCCAGATCAAAAGTTATGGTCGTTTTAAGTTAGAGTTACAATTTCAACATATTTTGGCTATTTTATTGATTTTTTGATTTTTTTTATCTTTAAATTTTTATTAAATTACTATTACTAGATAATAATTAGAAAATTATTAATTAAAAATATTTTTTAAATTATTTTATAATTCATTTTTACTAAATATCTTATATATTAAGTGTAAATGCCTATTTATCCATATCTAAAACATATTTGAAAAATATATCTTATATTTATATCAATATAAAAATATTATTTTTAATGAAATATTTTTTTTGAAATATACCATTTATCAGTTCTAGTAAAAAAGTGCTGATAAAGACCCCCCTTTATCAGTGCTTTTTTACTAGCACTGATAAATCCCCTCCTTTATCAGTGTTTTTTTATAAGAGCTAATAAAGAACCCCCCCCCCCCCCATCAACGTTTTTTACAAGTGTTGATAAAGGGCCCCCTTTAACATTATTTTTTTATCACAATTAAAAACCCCTTTTAACAATGCTAAAAAAAGCGATGTTAAAGACCCCCTTTATCAGCGCTTTTAGCTAGCACTGTTAAAACCCTATCATTGGATAAACCTAGTTTTTTTAGTGGTGATTATAGAATTATAATCATAAAATTACTTGAGTATTAATTTTATATTCAATCAGGAAATAAATTTTTATGAGTATCCATGAAATATTTAAGCTTATGGAAACATCATTGTTTACTTAGGCGGTGTAAAACCACCACATTATGTGATGTTTTTCAAGAATTTTAAATAAGGGAGAACCAAGTAATATTATGATTTAATAAAAAAATTAAATTTTAAATAATATACTAATTTAGGGTTACTATTTAAGATTAATTTTAATATTGAAAAGTGTGAGAGAATAATTAAAATTGAAAGGAATCATTTTTTAACTCTTATCTTGACGTAGTAACAACTTATGGACAAGAGTTTGATTAGGGGTAATGGATGTTCTATCATCATTGATTGATCAGTAATATACCAGTAACATTATAATAGAGTCTTGGATGAAAATTTATATTTTTTTAAGTAGTTTGAAGACAAATAATCATAAATAAGAAAGGATAAAGGGAATGGAAAACATTACCTTTATCTTTGGACAACCTCCCTTGGATTAAGTCTAAATCATTTAAACGTGTCAATGAATATGTTTGATGTTATTACATAATCTAAGGAGAAAATAGTATTAGTAAAAGATCATTTTCAATTGATCGTAAAATATCTATATGTGTCAAGTTATATGTTTTATGTTATTCCATGATCTAATGAGTTCAATATTTCATGAAATAGTTACCATTAAAAGAATATTTCTTAATAAGCTTGTTTTTTACGGTTAAAAATGACTATGATTGTTTGTCTTTAATTTAATTTTTATGATGAATAATTTACCATTATAGAATCATAATAATGAAATTACTGTAATATTAATGTTATAATCAATCATGAAGTAAATTTTTAAGATCATCCATGAAATATGTAATCTTATGAAAACATCATTATTTATTTAGGAAGCATAAAACATCATGATGAGTAATTTTTTTCAAGAGTGGAAAACAAATAAATATTTTAGTTTAATAAAAATACTAAATTTTAAATAATATACTAATTTTGTTTTACTTTTAAAGATTATTTTTTATTGAAAAGTGTAAGAGAATAATTGAACAGAAAAAGGATTTTTTTTTAAAAACCTAGTATTTTGATATAGTGATGACTTTTGAAAAAGAGTTAGGTGAGGGGTAATGGATGTTATATCATCATTTATGGATAAAAAATATTACATTAACATGAGAATATAGTTATGGAATGAAAAGTATATAAGTTTTAAAATATTTTTAAGACAAAAAATCACAAATAACAAAGGTGAAAAGGGCAAGGAAAACTTTACCTTAATCTTCGAAACACCTCTCTTGTATTAAGTATAAATATTCTAGAGGAAGGAATTTCATAAACAACATAGAAATTTGATTTTGTAAAGGGATTGTTATAGATTAATTTTGGTAAAATATGGAGATATAATCTAACTTTATATGTGTTTTCGAAACGTTGGAATGAGTCCCCTTTTATAGGAAAAATTTGATGACGTTTTCACAAATATATAGTCTTTATGGGTTGAGAATGAAATTTTAAAATATCAAGTGGCTCATAAATGTAAAATTGATGATATTATCAACCATTAAACATCCCTTCTTAATTAAATATAATATTTCATGAATTTTTATTAATTTATAAATAATTATTAACATTAAATAACCTTTAAAGTCATTTTTTGGGCATTCGTGTAATTTGACTTCAAAAATATATAGATAAATATAGAATTCATATCTAAACATTTAAATCATTTATTACCTATAATTTTAATCCTAAAAACCATTAAATACTTGAATTCATTAAAATATTACCACTTTAAATATTTTAAAGCTATTATCTTTGACTTTTCTTCTTGCTTGTGCATACAGTGCATTGTCATTGCTTAAGAATTTTGGATAATTATTCTTTTATTCATATTTATAGATAAAATAAATACATAAATATAATTTATTATTCATCATTGTTTTCATATAAAACCTTATATAACATATCTTTATTCTAATCTTTATTATGATGACATTTTTAAAATAAGAATTTTTACTTTTCCTTACTTGTGAAAGTACTAGGTAAACATTTTGATAATTAGAATGTTATATAATTTAAAAATTCATAAATATAAATCAAAATAACTGATTATTCAATTATATTAATCCTTTAGTTTGATTATAGATTTACCCCCTCCTATATACTATCTTAAAGAAATCATTTCTGACTTTTCCAAGTACTTCATTAACACCAATAAATGTTTTTCATGTTTATCTTGACATAAAAACCTAACATACATTAATTGGATGCTAATTATATGGTATTTTGATTATATACTAATGTAATACATATTCCATCGGTTTCGTAAATTTTTAATTCATATTTATATCATGAGGATGTCATAAAATATATGGTATTTTTTAAAATGTATTTTTTTATTTACAAAATAGGATTTTGGGATGGGTATAGTGGGCCCTAAAATCCTACCCTAATTGTGGGTGTTTCTTTAGCTCTTTCCCCATGGAAAATTATCGTCTCAGGTCCATCACATGGACCTGAGCATCAGGTACACCACAAGATGGGTTTCGCGTGTCAAAAATATGATGTGTAGGAAGAAATAAATTTTAAATCATACTGATTTTTAAAAAACAAATTGATTTATTTGAATGAGATTGACATAAATACCATTTAATCCTGCTGGAATGCAATTACAAAAAAACTAAAACCCATAAACATTAAATCAAAACAAAATATATAATAATAATTTATTAATAATAAATATAATTGTAAATATAAAACAATAATAAATATATAATAATAGTAAATAAAACTAAAAGTATAACAATAATTAATAATTTGTTATATGTTTATAAATATATAATAACTACTAATAATTTTTTTAACTATATAATTTTTATATTTATTCACTCTAAATTTATTGGTGAGAATTTTCATTGAAATTTTATATTTTTTTGTATATTAATATATTATGTATGCATACACTAAAAATTTATATTAAAAATTCCCATTGAATGTTTTTTTTGTGTATTTTTAATGGGAAATATATTACGTGTAGGAAATAATCTCTAGAAATTTATAGTCCAAATAAATAGTGTAAATGTAAACAGTGATTTTCCAAAGTTTATCTTTACATTTATATACCCTCACTTATAATTTAAGTGAAAATCCAAACCGAAAATTTAAGACGACAATTTTCTTTTCAAATTTCAACTGTAATTTTCTAGTGAAAATTTTCATTGTTTATTTATGTATTAATCTATTTTCACTTGTAATTTAAACAAAAAATAGAATTAAAAATTTGTGATGAAAATTTTCATTCTATGATCCTAGGAAGTGAAATAAAACTCAAATACACGTAAAATCTATCATCAATAGAATCAACAAGCAATAAATAACTTACAACAAAAATAGATCTATAATGACCTAGACCTTCTGATCCATTCCATTGTGAAAATCATTTGTTTGAGCTGTCATGGGTGGTCAAGGTGACTTATTTCAAACACTTTTCCAAATTTCTAGTTTTGTGAACAATGTTTCCAGTTCTGTGAATAGTGTCATCAGTGAGACAGATGTGAACAGTGTCATTGGTGAGACAGATGTGAATTGTTCCATCAGTGAGGCACATGTGAACAGTGTCATTGGTGAGACAAATGTGAACAGTTTCATCCGTAAGACAGATTTGAACAGTGTCATCAGTGAGAAAAATTTGAACAATGTCATTGGTGAGACAGAGGTGAACAGTGACATTGGCGAGACATATGTGAACAATGTCATCATTGAGTCATGTCAGTGAGTCACTTGTCGGTATGTCATCTATCGGTAGGTCAGTGGTCGGTAGGTCATTTGTTGGTAGGCCGCTTGTCAGTAGGTCATCTATTGGTAGGTCACCTGTTGTTAGTTCATCTTTTTCTAGGTCGTCTGTCAGTAGTTCATCTCTCGGTAGGTCCTCTGTCGGTAGTTCATTTGTCGATAGATTCTACAGTGTTTCCAGATCAATCAGTGAACAGTGTTTCCAACATCCTATAGTTTCTCTCATTTGATCTTTTAATTAACGTAAAATGCATTCAAATTATTTTTTAAGGTATTTAAGGCTGATTCAAATCCCATAACTCAAATCATAATTTCCCTAAGGGTTTAGGTGACTTTACTTGGTCAAACAGTATAGTCTTGATGAGATCTTCCTTTAATGGAA
This sequence comes from Viscum album, assembly GCA_963277665.1. Taxonomy (NCBI): domain Eukaryota; kingdom Viridiplantae; phylum Streptophyta; class Magnoliopsida; order Santalales; family Viscaceae; genus Viscum; species Viscum album. Next base: position 1,701,731,150 of record OY728161.1, on the reverse strand, counting down.
AATCTAACCATTGCTCTGTTTAGATTTTTAAAAGGTCATGATACATTATACCTTTTTCTTTCTTCTTATTTTCCTTGGTATGGGACACCCAAGACCTTTCATTCATAAGGAGTTGTGTGATTGTGATGTGGACCTTGGATCGTGTTTTCCCTAGAGTTCTTCCTGCTGCATGTGCACCCCCTATTTTGGTGTAACCAGGAAGTGTTGTTCGATCTTTGATATAAGGTAAGCTTTACCTCTGTTCTTTTGGGTTCCTCGATCTATTTACTCTTGTTATCCTTGCCATGTTATGGCATGTGATCTCCATGTTTCTAATGGACCTTTATTGGGTGTCGGTTGATACGGTTGTGTTGTGGAATCCTTGGGTGGATGATATCATTGAGGGGGGGGGGGTGGATGATCGTGATCCACTGTATTGGACCGTTCTTATGAAAAGAACATCATAAACCTTTTGAGGTAGGGGATTCATGGATTATCTTTCTTATTTACATGCAACTGTAGAGTTATCATGATTTAGCTACTGAATCACAATGTAATTGTCATAATAAATATATAAATCGAATTAAAAGAATTGGTATCAATTACTTAGCGATGTTGTTACCTCTTGTTTTTGCTAGATAGTGTGATATATATGTTTTTCTTGTTTAGCATGTTGTTTTTATAGAAACCGGTAAAGAACGTAAAGATGTCATTAATTGATAAATAATTGGCTAACTGTTTAAAGAGGAAAGTTGATGAATCTGGTTGTTGTTGTTGTGATTTAATGTTAATAAAAGGGATGCAGTTATTCATATTTAATTGAATCGGTTAATTTAAGATGGAATAAGGAACCAGTTGTGTTATAAAGATAATTCCTTGTAAGGTTCTGAGTTACCCTCTTACATGTATGTCCAAACGCCTTATTCTTTGGAGTTGTGAGTGCTCAATGTGTGTGAAGGATGGATGCCTTGTTTAGGGCCAAGGGCCCAATTTCTATGTTGTTTGTTTCCTGATGCTTGTGTTATGGTGTGAGTTTGGGATAGTTGATCTTGGAGGGCTGTTGTGGTATGTGAGGGGATGGAGGCCCAGTGGGTTTGGCAGTAGTTGATGCCTGGAGTGGAAAGATGCATTGTTTTATACATGCGGGGTGTCAGGGAGGACACTGGGGATGATGGAATGGGTTGAAGTTGGGCTTACCCATGGATGTGAACTTTTAATGTTTGTTAATATTTTTTTGGTTGTCTGTTTTACTTTCCACACTACTTGAGGTAGTTGGTCGTGCTTACCCTCCTTCCAAAAGAGGCGAAGACACATAGGGTGTGCCACGTGCTTTTTGTGTTTAGATTCTTAGAGGATTGATGGGTCTACGCTCCGACTATAGGTGGAAAAGACTTTATGGGTAGTCCATATACTCACCGTGTTGAGCCCCTTGTGGTTGGTAGCTTAAAATGGTTTTCTATAATTCTTGGAATTATGGAAAGTAATAATTCTATTAACAAATGATTGAATAAATAATGTTGAACCCATAGGGTTGGAGCTTCTTGGGATGCAGTGTTGAGGTTGTACTTCTGAGAAGTTGTGGACTTGGTTTGGTTATGCATGGAGGGCATGTAACCTTGTTTTGATGATAATTAAATGTAATGTGGAAATTATAATCGTTAAATAATTAATTAACATAATGTGAAACTGATAAAAAGGGATGATGTAAATTAATGTAGCTCTTCAAATCGTTGTGTGATTATTTGATATCTAGTCTTAGTAGTGTCAGCCAAGAGTCTGGGAGACGTTAGCTGCAGATGATACTAAGAAAGGGTTTTTCCTATAGTGTGGTTGTGAGCTATATTATATCATGTTATTTTTGTATTTCTATACGCTACTCCACCCTGTCGGTTAGGGAAATTGACACCCCGAGGATTCTGAGCCCTGAGAGTGTTTTCTCCAACATCCTGGTGGGAGGATGGATGGATGACTACCCTCTTTGGTCTTGCTCTCTTCTCTTGGTAGTTACATGTGCTGGTATGCACAACAGTTAGTTTTCCCCATATATGTGTGTAGAGGGTTGTAATGGCTTATGGTTATTTCACACATATTTTCTGGATATATTTTCCTAAGGACTACTATAGGTATAACGTGTATAGGATGCAATGGCTTGAGGATCCTTACGTGGTGTATGGCTGTAATGGATTAAGGTATAATACGCGATGTTTGATACATGTTATGTGAGTTGTGGTGGATCCCATAAACTACCTGGTTTCTTTTGGTTTTGTGGATGTTGTGGTGGTGTGTTGTACGAGGTGTAGGTTGTGGTGCTTTGCCCAGGTGTCTTTGGGCTAGCAATTTTGGACAGAGATGCTCTGGACATGCGATGTTGGGGAAAAACAACAAACCAATGTGGAAGTGCTAGTGGAGTACCCTTAATATTATTTATTATATTATATACACTTGTATGTGATACTTGGTTAGAGTAGCCATGATGAAGCTGGGAATATAGTATACCTATTTAAGTGATGAATTAGTTTAACTTGTTGTTCACTATGCTTTAGCATGCTTTTTTACTTTTCCACGAGAGGCTCTGGGGAGGATCCTACTGATTATACTATTATACTCACCCTACGTATATATAAACTATTTTTTAGGTCACTTGGAGCAGGTTGGAGATCAGGATGGTTACTACTAGCTTGGGGTTGCAGTATTTGTCCGGGCTTCGTGGTCGTTGCCGTTTTATTTTCTTTTGGTACTTGCAGTTTTCCCTTTCTGTTGTAGTAGTTCTTGCATGACATTACATATGTGTGCTTGGGATTTATTTTATATTGTAGTCTGATCAGGATTTGGTTGGTGTCTGTCTTATCTCTCTCATTATCATGTGTTCTCTTAGAGGGTAATGTCTTCCATTTGTGTGTTTACTATACCATCGGTGCTAGCCACCCACCCTAGGCCTACTGGAGGCGGGACTCGGGTGTCAGTATCTCTTTTCTCACATTTTCAGCCCAGGAGGTGTACACTTTGTAGGGAGGGGGCCGTGACAAGATGATACCAGGAATGTAGTTGTTACAACAAAAATAGGTTCCACTTATAGCATTAAACGTTCACCATTAGTCTTCATTAGGAATTTTCAATGGGATTGTGTGACTTTCAAGTGTAAATTTGTACTGAAAATTATACTGTATATTTATATTTGTATATATACATGTATATGTATGTAGATATACATGCATTCAAATTTTGTATTGTTAATTTCCACTAAATATTTTTATTATAGATTTATATTACTGGGGATTTACTGTGTAAATGTAAAACATAAAATTTCAATACAAATTTACATTTATGTTTGTGTATGTATACAAAAAATTTCCACTGTAAATTTGCACTTGAGGTTTATAATTGAATATTATCATGTTTATCTGTATTTGTATGTTTGTTTTTTTTTCATAGAATATTTCTATTGGAAAATTTTAATGCAAATTTGTTCTATGATTTTTAAAAGAAATTGTATTGAAAAATATACCTTGATATATTCCACTAGAAATTTGAATGGATATGTGTAATAAAAGTTTCCAGTGGAAATTTGAACTAAAGTTTTCCAATGGAAATTTGTACTAATGGTTTTTTTGTGTAAATTTCCAATGAATATTTATTTAGTTTAGTTATGTATCAATATATCTTCATTGTAATTTAATGTATAAATTTGAACTGCTATTTGGAGTTTGCACTGGAAATTTATAGTGGAAATTTGCATTGGAAATTTTCAAGGAAAGTTTCCATAGGAAATTTCCAGTTTAATGTTTTTATACAAAATTACATTGTTTTTTATGTGTAAATATTTTTGAACTTTAAATTTAAATATGCATTTACTTTAGATTTTTTATATTCAAATTTTTAGTTTAACTATAATAATATTTAAGTTGAAATGTGCACTCAAAATTAAATATCATATATAAATTTACACCAATGACTGGAAATTTTCAATCGGATGATGTGAATTCCTAATGTAAATTTTCACATAAAATTATATTGTGTATTTATATATGTATATATACATATGAACATATATGTATATATATGTATGTATATATAAATGCATTCAAATTTTGTACTGTAAGTTTACATTGAAATTTTTTAGTATAGATTTATTTCAGTGGGGATTTACAGTGTAAATGTTAAATACATAATTCCAATGCAAATTTACATAGATCATTGTATACAAATATTGGAAATTCTGACTATAACTTTTCACTTGAAATATATAATTTAACATTACCATACATATTTGTATTTATATTTGTCTTTGTGTTTTTTTTGCATTGAAAATTTCCATCATACATAGAAATTTTATTGTAAATTTTCAATGTAAACTTGCACTATGAATTTTAAATGGAAATGTCTAGTGAAAAATATACATTTTCCACTAGAAATTTGAATGACATTCTACACTACACGTTTAATGTGGAAATTTAGAGTAAATGTTATTACGGTGATAGGTACACACATTTACAATACTCTTCATTTCTAGATTATATACATGAGGATCTTAGGAAGATATTTTTTTACTTACACATGATTTATAAAGTGTTTATAGACTCTTAGAAATCCTTACAATTCACACTCGAAGTTTTTAATGAAAATTTCCAATAAAATGTATCATTTTTATTTATTAATTAATATTTTTACTGTAATTTTAAGTGAAAATTTGAAATGAAAATTTAATGTGTAAATTTGCAGTTAAAATTTGCACCAAAAATTTCCAGTAGAAATTTTCATCCAAAATCTCCTTATGTAATTTGTAGTTTAATTAATAATTGTCATGTTACAAATATAAATAATCTATATATAATAAATATCATAATAAATAATATATATATATGTGTGTGTATAATAAAAATTATACATATAATTATATAATTATTTTACATAAATAATAAACAGTATATACTAATTGCATTATAATAAAATTTAAAATATACATAATACTTTCAACAGTTATATTTATATTATTAATAAATATTAAATAATAAATCTATATAATAATTATTATAGTAAATAAATATCTATATATTTTAAATATATATATGAGGGTCAGGTGGGAACCTGAGAGTATTTAAATCCCTAACCCCACATAATGAGTCGTTTTAGAGAAGATTGATCATCGAGCTGATGATCCCAGCGTCGTCGCTCCTTTCGTCACTGCCTAGGGTTACCTCTCCACCTACCGACCTTCATTTGGAGATCCCTTCAGTACCACCCATCCAGGTCAGCTTGAAGACACCAGATTCATTCAAGGGTTCACAGACATTTGGTCTATCAACAATTTATTTCCATGATGCGGACTTCATTCATGTTCACACCCTCATCGCCATATTTGGTTCTAATCAACCGTCGTTGGAGACCTTCGAATAGTACATGAACGCTTCTCAGAATTTGAGGTTTCCGATTGGTATTGGGCTTCTAAATAATTGTAATTTCAATGTATATCTTTACTCAGATGATGATTTTGCTCATGCTTGGCCATTAGAATACTGCCTTTACGAAAAACTTGGTTTTCTTATCATTCCTTGGACCGTTGGCATCAATAAGGGACGATATTGTAGAAAAGCGGTTGTGTGAATGCTTCTTTTGGGGTTACCACTGTCTTCACAGAATCTGAATGTTCTCAAAGGAGTCATGGACCATTTTGGTATCTTGTTACTTTCCAGTGATCCAACCCTTCATCTGATGAAGCCTCATGGGGTGTGCATATGTGCTAATCTTGGTATCTTGAAGTCACTCTCGAAGGGGCTTTGTCTGTCAGATAATGACAAGGCTTTTGGAAGTTGATTCATAATGAGGGGATGTTTGGGTATTTCCCTTCATGCCAAAAAAAAGGATTGAAGAAATCAATGTAGGTGACACCAACATTAGGGAAATGGGTGCCTAAAATCGCATCTTCAAGCTGCAGTTGCTTGCAGGGATCCCTGCAAGGTGCCTGATGGTTTTCCTGCTCCCAGGTCATCGACCGCTGCCTGACAGGTCCCAACAATGGTAGGCCTTGTGTCAGTTGATTCAAGTATCTGACCGGTTGCTGCTCCCACATCCCAGTCTGATATGAGATTCCAGGACCCTTCTGAATGAGTGGAGATGTCCAGTAAGTGTTAGATTCTTTCTTCCGAGCCTCATTCAACTCAAATGGTGGTGAAATGTAATTCTATTGAGAAGAAGAAAGAGAAACAATTGATTGTGGATAGAGAAGGATTCACTATCTTTCAAAGGAGAAAGTCCAAATTGTGTAATATCAATAGGATCCCTCATCATGGAGAAGTTTGTTCAGTTGGGGTGGATGAAGCTCAGTATTCATCTGTTAAGTTGTAAGGGATTGAAGCTTGTTTTATGGATCCAGTTGGTGTACTAAAGAACTCAATGAAGGAAAGGATGAGTCCCTTCTCATGTGAGGTTACCCTTCCATTTACTTCTTATTTTGTAGTTAATATCAAAGCAGGGTGTTTAGGGGAACAACAAGAGGCCAAGGAACATAGTAAGGGAGCATCCCATGTCTGTTTTGGAGCAAGTAGTCAGCAATCTACCCAGACATCATTAGTTATCCATTCTCAGAGGTAGAACTCATCTCAAAGGTGGTCTCCTAATTTTAGTCTTGTAACTGATTTGGTAAGTCACAATAGGGATGAAAATTCTTCTAATTTTGGTGGTTCTGGTAACAATACAAAGGGTAAACTCCATGGGATGAAATGAAGACCTTGAGGAAATAAGAAAAATTCTCCAATGGATGTTAATGTTATGTTGAAAGTTGAAGTAGTAAATATGAAAGTTGGGAATGAGGACCAGATTGAGATAACTCAGTTTAATGAAATTAAGGGAGTAAAGGCATCATCTTTTGAAAATGTGGAATTTCAATCCCCATTAGCTGACCTCAACCTGCTTGTAACAAGGTCTCAGTCAAGGTGTAAGGGTTACCTCAAACCTGTGATGGTTTTTGGTATTTTGGAATTTGGGATATTTTGGGATGTGTTGGTTGTACAGGTTCACACTTAACTTGAAAACATGTCTTCTTGAAAATATAAAAAAGAAACCCGATTTGGATTTTTAAAAACTGTATTATTTACTATTTATCAAGAAATAAACTTATTAAAAAAATACCAAAAAATAATTTCAATATGGTAATATCAAAAATGAATTCTATTTTATCAAATTAATATTAGAAAACCTAGAAATATAACTTTTAAATGGAATCATACAATAGATAGAAAAACAATTTATTAAACCTTTAAATAAAACATCTATTATGATATGAAGTAAATATAAAAATTATAAATGTATAATGTGCATCTAATTGATTAGTTAACACACCTTGAGACATGATAGTAAAATTAATTTAAATTCATAATCATGATTATTAATAAACCATAAAAGTGATATATTATTAAAAATAATTGGGTTGTCATATTCTTCTATCATAAAATGAATTTCTCCCTTGCAATTAACTCATTGGTAAATTGGTGATGATATGTTTTCTTAAAATATTCTTCATGTTTCCATGTTTCTTCTTAAATAATATGATTTTTCCGTGAAACATTAACTAGACAAGTTAACTTATTTCACAAAACTTTCTCTCTATGATCAAGAATCTAAACTGATTTTTCCTCATAAGAAAGAATATTCTTTAGTTGTACTACTTTATGAATCAATATGTGTGATACATCAAGTAAATATTTCATTAATAAAGAAACAAGAAATACATTATATACCTGAGATAATATTGGAGTTAATGCTACCAGGTAAGCCATCAACCCCACTTTCCCCATGATTTCATATGGACCAACATATCATGGGCATGATTTTTCTTTCTAACTAAAATGCATCAAACCTTTCTCTAGAGATATTTTAAGAACAACATGATCTCCTTCCTTAAATGAAGGATCCTCCCCAACTTCATCCCAAAAAGATGAAGTTTGAAATAGCCTTCAATACAATGTTTAAAAAGGTGCCAATTTTTTAATTGAATGAAAACTGTTATTATAATAAGATTCATCCAATGTAAGGTGTCGATCCCAAATCTCATGATAATCCAGATAACAAGATTTAAGCATATCCTCCAATGCATGATTTTTTCACTATTATTTCCCATTAGTTTGAGGATGAAATGTTATACTGAAGCATAATTTAATAACTAATGACTTTTGAAGTCCTTTTCCAATAAATGGGTGTAAACCTTGCATCATGATCAGATAAAATAGAAAGAGAAACTCTGTAATTTTAATATCTTTTTAAAATAGATTCAATAAAGTTGATCCATATATATATTATCTTGAATGAGATGAAAATGAGCATGTTTTGTCAAACGAACAATAATAATCTCTATAACATTACTACATTGAGATGTCTTTGGTAATCCCACGACAAAATCTATAAATATAATTTTCTATTTACATTCGATAATTAATAATGACTCAAGTATTCTTTTTTGTTATTATCATTTAACTTTAACCTATTGAGAAATCAAACATTTCTAGGCAAAATCAAAAAATATTTTTCTTCATTCATTCCCACCAGAAATATTACTAAATAGATTTATACATGTTTGTGCTCCTTAAATGAATAGAATATGGAGATCTGTGACGCTCCATCGATGATTCATTTTTAAACTAAGAGTCGTTTAGTACACATAACCTCATTCAGAATCATATAACACCTTTTTCGTCAATGTTAAACTCGTGTTACTTTCCTTCCATTATAATTTTTTTCCTCTATTTTAAACCACAATATTTTTTCTAAGAATACTTAATTATTTCCTATAAGGATGATTATACTGTTACTTGAGCCAAAAAAGAAGTGGTTTCTATATGAACAATTTCCAATACAATTTTCATTAAATCATTAACTAATGGATCATGCTCGAAACATAATGTGGTAAATGATATATTTACTTTCAAACTCAAATCATCTTCTACCTTTTATAATTTAACTGGATGATAATGAATCCTGCAATCCTAACGCTTTATCAATTCCAACCACCTTCCTTACCTCAGGTTCAATTCTTTTTGAGTGAATATATACTTCATATTTTTATGATACATATATATATATATATATCACATTTCTCCCCATATAAATAAGTCCTGTAAATATTTAAAGAAAAAAACTACTTCAAGCTGAAGGTTATGAGTTGGATAATTTTACTCATAGAGTTTCAACTAGTGTGATGCATATTCTCTTTCCTAATCATTTTGCATCAAAACACAGTCAAGATCCTTAGATGAATTATTGTTATAAATATAAAATTCCTTATTTATTGATGGAATGGATAATATCAAGCATTAACCAATGTTATTTTTAATTCCCAAAACATTCATCACATTTATTTGCCTAAATTAATTTAACTCCCTTTCCAGTTAACCTAGTCAATAGGTTAGATAACCGAGCAAAATTTTCAAAAACAAAATCAGTAATAATCCACTTGTTTAAGAAAACTATGAAACTCAATAATATTTGTTGGTCTTGACCATTCTTCCACCACTTCAGTTTAAATAGGATCCACTATTATAGAATCTTTAGTTAAAACAGGATCACCCCAAGGTGAAGTTCTAGGATCATTGAAATCCTTATCAAGTAACTCTAGTAATTTCTTTTTCAATTCTAATAGCTCTACTGAGGTCATTCAAAAAGGGGGTATTGAAATTAGTTTAGCATCATGAACTTAGTGAATAGTGAATTCCACCTTTGGATGAAGAATAAAATCAGACATATCATCACGAAACACATCCAAATATTCATTTACCTTTATCACATCACTTAGTTGGGTAATTTCATAATTTTTAATTATATGATCAAGATAACTTTCACCAAAATATTTTATCAATTTATTAGCTTCTTGATATGTTATCACTGGTATGAACTCATTCATAAATACAAACAAAAAATTCTTCTTAAAATTAAATATATCTTCTTCTTATCTAAAATCCATCTTAGCATGATAACCCAAAATTCAATCCACACTCAAAATAACATAAAATTATAATATAGACAAGACAATGATATTTTCATGAAAAACAATTCCATAGATAATATAAGAATATTTATATATATCCTTAATTCTTTAAAACCTCCATGAGAATTTTTTAACAAAATTTCAGTATTTATTTCTTGATTTGATACTAGAAAATTTATTAGAAATAATATATTTTGTAGATACAGAGTAAAAAAATATATTATCATAACTCAAGGAAAAAAAATAAGGTACTATTACCACTTCATTTGATGGTCCAACATCTTCTGAGGTCGTAGAAAATATATTTTCCACACCTTTATACTAAAAATCGTGATAATTTCCACCTTTCATATTAATCTTTGGACACATATTTTCATAATTTTCCATCTCATTACAATTAAAAAAATTTATTACCCACTTACTACCATGATCATTACTCATTTCTTTGCAATCATTAACTATCTATCAAAATTTACCACACCAAAAACATTTTTCTGATATTGTAAGACACTCCTCAAAATATATTTTTCACATCTAGGTTATGTAATAATTGTACCTCTAGATTTACTAATTGGTTGCTTCCCCTTAAATTTCCCCCTTGATCACTTCTTATCCACAATAATATGAGATCCATAAAAGACAACAGACTCCATCTCAAAATTCGTAGCACATCAAAAAATTTCTTCATAACTCCAAAATTCATGAGTAACAAAATCACATTGTAAAGTTGTTTCAAACCCATGTAAAATATTTAAATTTTATTTTCACTGTCTAGAATAAAATTTAGTTCATAACTTTCAAATTTGGTAAAATTTTCTTCATAAGTAGCAATTGATTCCTCCTCCTCCTACTTAAACTCTAGGAATTTTCTTTCCATTATAAGAAAAATAACTTTAGGGAAATATTTTTCAAGAAACAATCATTAAATACCTTCCACACTACAAAAAAACTGACTGGTAGCAGTGGTGTAAACCGCCTCCATATGATTCCACGATGGTTTCCAAAATCCGCCACTAAATTTGGCGTCGGTATCTAACTTGCATCACTTCAAGTCATTTAGCGGCGGTTTTTGGAAACTATTGTGGAAACTTTGTTTAGTGGTGGTTTAAACTTCTGCTATATTCTCAGAATTTTTTGGGAGCATAAACTGCCGCTAAAACTCTAAAAACTACCTATAAAAAAATTCAACCTTATATAACATCAGTTTAAACCACTACTAAACATTAATTTGACATATATAGTAGTGGTTTAAACCGCTGCTATATACCTCTTTTCAAAAAAATAAAACTTCAAAATCTGCTTCCCCAAAATATCCAAACAAAAAACAAACCAATTGGAAATCTCCAAACCAAACCAAATTCAGTAGAATTTACATGTGTGTGTGTATATATATATATCAACATTCATTGGAAGTGCTGATGATAGTAATATAGAATACATATTAAGACACTTGTTACAACCAGTGGATTTAATAAAATAAATCACCTAAAGTCCATAAGAAATATGAAACCAAATCAAACAACCAATCAAGACCTCAACACTATCATACGAGATCATTATAATCCAAAACACAAATTAAATAATTGGAATTCACATAAAACCCCCCTTATTATGTTCTCTTGATTCCTTTCTCAAAATGGATATATATAAAAACCAATTAGATCTTGACAAAACCCATAGATCTAGAAATAACATCCCCAATCTATCATTCCTATCAATAGTAATAGAGGAGATCTAGAAAAATTATGAAGAATAATAATGATTGATTTATTACTTATGTTTCCAAAATCTATCATCTCAGTAACCACTGCAATCGCTATCCAAAATGGTTGGGATCTCCACTATTTCCAAGAGGAATACACAGGGTCAAGAGAATAATCATTAAAAGGAAAAAATTTTCTAGTGAGAGGCATATCAGGTTCAAAAAAATAAATTCTTGATAACATAATTTCCATCTCATGGTTTGGCTGCACATTTTGGAAAGCTATTGACTGACTGTGTACCTATTTCTATCTATATGGAAATCTTCATGGTTTAGTCAAATAATTTTTCTAACATTGTACAAACCCTGTGAAATTCCACATCCCCCAAACATCACTAGATACATGTTATCTTGGAATGCCACGTGGTTTGTCCTAACTATGCACTAACCATGAACATGCCTAGAAAAGTACAAAATTTCCCAAAAATTAACCTTAAAAAAAGAGTTTTGTTGAAAAAGACATGGTAAAAAAATATAAGTACCTCAATGTGACATCATGATTTTTTAATTATCCTAACCATATCACATTTTAACTAAAATATTCCAATTCGATAAGACATATCAAATAAAATATGATCCCACTACTCCCACATCGTATATTCCTATTCCCACATCTTATGAGAGTCTATTCCATTTCACCACAACAAATAGACTAGTGGAAGATATTTCTTAAATTTAAGTATTTCTTGAGAATCAACAACCTGAACTGGTCACTTGATTACTAATATATCCAATTTAAAAACAATATCTTCCCATTTTTTAACATGATAGGGTTTAGGATTATATTTATAAATCTCATAAACAAGAAAAAACATGGATATTTGTTAACTATGATGGAAAATATAACTGATAAAATATAATTACTCAAGGATTAAGAATCTTGGGGGAGATCATTGGTATATATGGAAGATGTGAAATACTGAGGATTCTCATGGGTGAATTTGGGTGGCAGTAAGAAATAAATTGAGTGTTTAACTTAAAAAACCATGATTACTAAGGAAATGTTTCAAACAACCATCATATGTTTAGTTAAACATCATCTCCAAATCAATAGTGAACCCTAATCACTACCAGATGAACTTTCATCGACATCCTCTCCATCTCCATCCCCACTACTTTCTATTGGTACTCGGATGACAATTATGTTGAAAATTAAATAATATTGTATATTTAAATTTAAACATGAAACCAATAAAATTTTGTTTACTAAATGATTTTGAAGTTGTTTGATTTACCTCCTCAATATCAGTCATCGATGAAATATCAGTGGGGATTGATCCAGTTATCTTATGATATAATTCAATTAATGATTTCTCCAGATCATCGACCTTTACATATTGCATCTTTATATGAGCCCCATGTTCCTGAATTTTTAATTGCATTACAAAAAACTCCCTCTATCTATCTCGATTTAGGGAGTCACTACAACCAGTATTAGATGCTACTAAAATACTCAATAGTCCGATAAAGACCTAAAATGTTAATGGTCCCATACCCATACTGTGCACTCAACCAAGATGCTTTTTCCTAAGGACTTGACTAACTGGGTTATTCTAGGAGACCGAGAAATATCACATGATATTGGCATCCAATAGTTCTTTTATTTTTACCTATGAATCAAATATCAATCATATTTTAAGTAATACATATTCATATAGTGAAAACTGAAAATAATTTATATTAAATGAAAAAGGAATTCATACCCCAACTTCTTTGGCAGGCTCATTAACATATTCCATTAGATTTTGTATGAACATCTAACTACAGTTCTGTTCAGGAGACTTGGTGCCCTAAATTCATTGACAGTATTAAACAAAGATAAATAAAAAATTTAATATATGAAATAGATAATTTTTGCCTATAAATATTTAAACTAATTAAAATATTACTAGAGTCGATCTATTTTTGGAAAAACTCTTTGACCCGGCAGTGTGGGGGATGATTTGTTTAGATCGACTTGATGCATTTTTCCTTGAAACATCCTAAAATAAATAACATGTAATTTAATAGTAATTTATACAATTCCATATCCTTGTCATATGAATGTATATATGTAAAATGAGATTAATATAATAATATATATTTTAATACCATGTGCTTCTCTTGACGATGATTATCAACAAAAACTTTCCATTGCTCTCTAGGTACCCCTTCAGCTAACTTATCATATAAGTATTGACTGCCCAATGAATTATTATCATTGAATTAATTCCATAATTTCCATTTAAAATACTTCTATTTCTTACCCAAAATTTTCAATTTCCACTTTCGTGTGATCAGATTAGCAATACTAAAGTGGAAAAATATCTATACAAACAGATTCATTTTTAAAATATTAGAATTTAATAACATAATGACATTAAATTACACCATAATGTATTAAAATTATCTTTATATGTGATTCAAAAACTTCATTTTCCAAGTCTAAGGCACATGCCTCCAATCTACATAGGTAATTGGAAGGGTAATTGGCTCTGTTGCTAGCTGGCCTAGAATCTGGACAAGTAATCCTAAGACATCATCAGTGGGGACCCCATAACAGTCAAATGGGACAAATATATTCAATATGTTCAAATTACAGACATATTAACTATTCATATTTCTCTATGTAGTAACATTACTTTCATCTTTTATGAAAAAATAGTTAGTAGTATAAAAAAAGTAAAATAAATTTATTCATATTAAAATTTTTACCTATAATTATCACCCTCCAATATCATCACGAGATGACCTATACCCTTACTATTGAAGTATCTGAATGGGGATCCACTATCTCAGATGCTGATGGGACACTTACAGAGCGTGTGCCAGATGCTGACATAATGGAGGGTGTGAGAGATGGTAAAGGGGGAAGATAGAGGTTGTATCAGATGTTGTAAGAAGGGAGACCTATTGATTATCATCTATCAGTATGTTTGAGGGAACGTCAACTAAGAGTCAACTGAGATTAGTGAAATACTTCCTCCTTAGCATTCCTATCATTCAATCAAATAAAATTAACTTCATAACAATTCATTTCCCACTTTTTGTACTAATTTCATTTATCCTTGGGACATCATGTAATAATATCCAATGCATAATCTTAGCTGGACACCCATCCATCTCTTAAATCCTCACTATGTTACCCAATAGTTCAAATGAGAATTTCTAAAGAAAATCTAGAAAAATCACAAAATCATGATATGGTTTCGAATAAACACACAATGTAAATAAAATATCTCACTTCTATTCACCTACTACAATACATCTCATTTAATTAATGATATTCAATAATAACTCATCTGTATAACATAACATTGAAAATTAAAAATTCAAAACCAAATGGGAAACCACCTCATGGTTAATGATTTAAATGATGAAAACACAATATTTGTTTACAAAATGGAATTTTGGATTTATAAAACGATTTGAATTCATAAACAATTGTTTTTTAGATATGCATAGAACTGTAAAATCACTGAAATCAATATTTAAAACAATATAAAATCTAATGAACATATCAATGACTCAAAATTGTAATCACAATCAAGAAATAAAACATCTATTATGAAGACATACACCTAGAAAACCCTTATATATGGAAGAAAAATTGATAAAATATAGGAAAAACAACTTTATAAATCATGTTTAGTTAAAAACAATTTGTAAAAGTCATTTATTTTATAGAAAACCCGTATATAAATTATATAGAACATATCGTGTGTGCCAATTTATTTTTTAAGTACAAATGAAATTAAATTATGAAATTCCCCTTTTTAATTAAAAAGGAAAATCATAGAAAATGTTTAATTATATTGATAAAATAATTATAGATACATTATATTACCTTTATTTATCTAATAAACTTATTTTAAATTCTAAGAACATAAGAAAATAGAATGGGTTGTAAAACCAAGTACACTAACTATTTTTTTGAAGAATGGTGTAGTAACTTTTCATGGTTGGGTGTATGGTTTTAAAATGGTGTACCTTATTTATTTATGTTATAAAATACCCCCGATAAAAAAATCTCTCATAAAGACTAATTGGAAGCCTAGTTAAGTGTGACACCCTAAAAATAATTTGAAAATGTAAATTGGACTTCACATATACATACCTTCATCTTCCGGTATCCATTTAATCTCTTTGAGATATAAAATCAATGTTATCAAATGTTCTAGACCCCTATATATGGGTTAATCACATATTAGATGTTTTTAAAAGCTAAAATATATAAATACATAATTTAATTTGACTGAATTGAATGCATCTATCCAAATATAAAATTCACTAAACCCCATTAAAAAAATATTATAATCACAGATATATTATGATGTGAGATGAACCAATGTAAACCTAATAGAATTATAATAAATAGAGAATAATCAAATCAATAAAATTTTCAATTAAATGGATAGAGACTAGATACAATAAAACCAAACAAAAATACTAAACTACACTACCCTGTACTAGAAATATCAGAAGCTATATAAATTTAATTGAATCAAAAATATTCAACCAAATTTAACATGACCCAAGACACCACTATTCCACTTGAATCACACCAAACAAAATAAATGTAACTTCCCCAATCAAAACCTATCTAAATCGAAGAAAATCAAATTATACCAAACTAAATAAAACTTGTTTGAATGAAAATGAATTGAAACCCTCCAAAACCTACTAACAAGTACCAAATAAAAAATAAAATTTGACCAACATGAACAAAACTAAACTTATTTTATACAAATAAAACTGGGCCACATTAAAAAAATGAACCCAATATAATAGAATTAAACTGTAATTAATTGAAATAAAGAACATGATAATGATAATGGAAATAAAAAATTAAGAAAAAACATGTGGAAATCACCAAGACCTCATGGTGTACAACAACATAATCCAAATAACACTTCATCTTTAATTAATATTCAAAATGTATAGTGTAAAAAATAGAAAAAATTTCATTGCACAAAGAAAAAATACCTGCAGGTAGTGAGGGCGAGGCTGAGGGCCAAGGGGGATCAGGGGAAACCATATATCTTGGAAAGGGAGGGGCTTGATAGTTGGTGAGGGTGAAGGTTATGGGGGATTAAAAACTATAATGGGGGTGGATATCGATCACTATTAAGGGTGAGGTCCACCAAGTCGTGATCATATGGGAGGGGGCTTAGGGGAAAGAGGAGCGCCGACGAGGGGTGGAACACCAGACTACCGATGAGGGGCAGTGGATAGGGTTCAGGGTAGGGGTGATTGGGTGAGAATGGGGGTGCTCAAGGGAGGTGGGGGGGGGGTCAGGAGAAAGAGTCATTTTTTAATAAATTCTTAATATTTAGTGGTGTTTTTTCAAAAACCGTCACTAAAATCATGATGTTTTTTTAGTGGAGATTTAGTAATCTGACGCTAAAAACCCACCACTAAACTCTAAATTTGGTGTAGTTCCATTCCATGATATCAATATCACTCTCCTCCTTGGTATTATTAATTAGTTCCCACCACTTATGGGTTTCAGCTTCAAGATGGTAAACTGTAAGAGTTACCTTTTGATTCTCTAAACAACTCAAATCATTAAATACCTTCTCCAAATTATTTATCCATATTTCATCTTTTATCGAGTGATATATCCCATTAAAATTTGGAGCATAATGTCACATGAAAAGATATACTATTGAAATATTCTTTGTGGATAATTGGGTCACTAAGTTACATTGGTACCAAAAATTTATGTCATGTGTTAATTAAGTCAACACATCAAGAAATTTCTCACCACTAACTCCAACCATTTCAGGTTGCTGAAATGAAAGGTTATTTGTAACCCCTCATGTTTTTGGGAATTTTATTCCTTTTATAAACCATATGATTATAATTATAACTTTTATAAAGGAATTAAACTTGATTTGGGAATAATTCATACGAGGTATGAATTAAACTAACAATTCTTTATTCATTGATAAGTGTAACATTAAAAAAGAAAATAATACTATGTATTGCACACTATGAATTATTACACACCATAGATAATGTACATCTATTAAATGTGCATAAATAAATAGGGGTTAATAGATAGAAAATAATAAACTCTTCACAACTAAGAAATATCTTGGATCATATTCAACACTGAGGATCACCAATAGCTAAAAAACCCTAAAATTAGAAATACACCATGAAAGGAAAAATAATTATTCAAAATCTATAAAATGAAATATGAACTATGCCTTGTGAAGTGAGATCGGAATGAATGAATGATTTAATATGTCTATATATATGAATAAAATCTGTCTATTATAAATACGGTCATTAGAAATATGGTCATTGCAAATAATTTCAATTTAAATATGGTCATTGGTAATATATCAAATGGTTATACTAAATTTATGTGTTATAAAAAAAATATAACTCATAATGAGATACAAATATGATATTAAAATTTTATAAGTATATATATATATATATTTACATGTTATGCATAAATAATAATAATAATAATATTAAAATATGATATGATGTGTATATAAAATACAAATAAATATTTCAATACCAATGGATTAGTGAAATTAAATTTAAAATATAAATAAATAATTATTGTTGTTTGTTAAAGAGTATTTAGTATAAAAGTAATATTTATTTTCAATGAATTGTTCTATTAAGTATTGAATATTTTTTCATAATAAATTAAATTAATTTTTTAAATATTATTATATATGAACTAATACATTAACAACACTTAAATTATAAATCAATATGAGATAATATTAAGAACACATAATGATTAAAAACTCAATTTTTAATTAAAGAAGATTTATTTACAGTTTATATTTTTAATTTAATATATATATATATATTAGAATTATAATTTTATAAAATAAAATTAATTTTTTATTTCATTATATCTAAATTAAATTAGAATTTATTTTTTATATTTTTCTAAAATAATCAATTTTAGGTGAATAGTGAAAAATACTAATTTTGCTAATACTGTCACTTTTATATGACTTAGAAGTTTTTGAAAACATCTTTGATCTAAAAAATATATATTTATATATTAAAATAATGTATTTAAAAATACTCGGTTCAATTTATAAAACCCATGAATATCATTTTTGAAAATCAAGTAATATTTTATGAAATCTATTTTTCATCTATTTCATTAATTAAATTTACGCATGGAGAAATTAGGTTTTAGATTTATTTTAATGTAAAATAAATATTCTTTGAAAAACAATAATATTATTAATATAATTATAATTAATTAAATTTATATTCTTTTTTAATGAATAAACTTTATACTAAAAATACAATTTTTCAAAAAATGGGTTTTTATGTGTTATATATGCTAATAATACAATAAGATTCTATAAATCATGGAAATTTTATTTTATAAAATTATTCCCATATTTTAAATCATAATTTTAAAATTATTAAATAATTAAAATTTTAATTTTTCCTATTCAAATTAGTTTCCAATGGTGGAAGTGGAGTTACCACAGTAAGGATAAATTATGGTAAAAGTAGTTTAATGTAGTGGAAACGTTTATAACATGTGAAAATAATATTTGATATTGGATTATGGAGGGAGTATATAACTTATCTGTTTATCCAAAAAATTACTGTCCATTTTTATCATTTTTCTATGAATAATGGGGTGATATTATTGAGAAATAATGAGTTTTTATAAAAATGCTCTTTTCTTCTCTTATAAAAGGAGACCAACCCTCCCCATTTTTATACCAATTAAAAAGACATGGATTGACCAAAACTATCCCCTAGTATATACTCAACACCATCCCAATTCTTTTCAAGCTTTGGTATCATTAAAATACCAAGATAATGATTCTTATGGAGCTACCCAAGGGAGGTCTTTCAAGGGAAATGTAATACACTCGACCCAGCTTTTCTAAGTTCTTTTCATCTTATACACCCCTCAAATTCCCCATATACATTATGGTTTGATAAAAAAAACATTTTTAATATACATAAATTTTATTATAATAATATAATATCAATTTTATACTTTCCTCTAAAATCATTGAGAAAAAAGAAAACGTCTTTATTCGTCTGTGCAGACTACCACGTCCAGGAACAACATGTTTTGTCTTCCATGACCACCTAACATGGGTGAATTTAAAAATGAATTTATTATTTAAAAATTATATTTTTTAAACTATTAATTTTATTTAATTATAATATATCACAATATATAAGTAATAAAAATAATAAATGATTATAGTAACTTTAAATGCCTTAAATGGACTTATCAAGGTACTTTTCTTAATTTGGATATTTTAGGGATAATATTTAAAACTATATATTTACTATTATTATATAATAATAAAGTACATAATATTTCATAATTTTATAGATCATTAATTTATTTTAAAACACTTTTGATCATGGTCAATGAACCAAATGTTTTATGAGGAAATTAACCACCGAGTAACCGATGCAAACAAAAATAATATAAAAAATAAATAAATAAAGATAATAAATGGAACATAGAAAATTAACTTTAGATGAATAGTTTTCTTAGCTATATATTTAATGGACTTCATTTAATTATTCATAATATAAGCTCGAGTTTAGACCACTTTCATACATGATGTGATCGTTTTCGTCTCAATTTCTCTTCATTGATACATATTTTAATGTTATGAACCAACCACTTAATTATATAATTCCCAAGAATTTATTTTTTTATAATAAATTATTTATTGTATTATATTTAAAATAGAATATTATTTTCAATATTCCAATTAATTTTGATTGAAAATTTACTAAAATCATAAGGGTTTCATCTCAAAATTTCCTTCTTTGAGACACATTCTCTTTTATGCACCCCATTCATTTTAAATGGTGTGTATAATGAAAATTGGATATTTAATATGATATATTATATTTAATCATGGTATTTGAAATTAAAATTAAATCTCCCTCACTTTAAATGGGTTTTATTAGAATGTATCTTAATCAGTAAGGGTTTCTGTCTCAATCACCCTTCATTGAGGCATGCTTTGATATTATACCACAATCATCATTTTTATGGTTTCACTACTACCCCCATGAATTATAATATCATAAATTATTATTTAACATATAAATATCACATTAATTCATGATATTCCTTGTCATGGGATATAATTGACAACTTCCCTAAATTATAAGGGTCTTTCATAACTGAATCTGATTTATTGAATTATAATCTTTCTCCTTGAGTTTTGTATTTCATTTTATGGTATACACTATTTCTATATTGTCAAATCAACTTTAATTAAAATATTATTTACTAGTAAGTTATAATAATTTTTTAAAATGAAACTATGTTAAGAATAATTCTCATGCTTTTAAATGATTGTTTCGCCTCATTGTCTATAATTTCACTTCCCTATAATATTCTCCATTTTTTAGAAACCTCATTAAGTGTTATCTCATGTGGATATCCTATATATATTCTCATATTTTCAAAATAAGGTTTTATTACCTTATTATATGTTGTGGGATTTCAAAAATGATTTTTTAAAACATAAAAGGGATCTTCCCTACCTACTTCATGATTCATCAGTTATATATTCCCTTCCATTTTATCTCTTTTTATATAATATTATTCTCAATAAATTATTATATTTTTGTAATATTTCTCAACATATACACCTAGTAAAATATCCTTCTCATTACTTGGGTTATACATTATTTTATCTCTCTTCTAAATTCCCACTTTTAGGTAAAAAATATTTAATGGAACTTTCCTATTTCTGATCACATGTCAAGTGTCACCCCTATCAAATATTTTTAAAACATGAATAGATTATAAAAAACCTCATTATATTATGTAGAATCCTGTTGGTTTAATTATGGTTTTATGGAAAATAATAATGTGTTTATTTCTTTAACAAGACCTTTCACATATTTTATAAAGTTTCACCCATGTGGTTAACTTTAATTCTTTCTTCACCAGATCTTTCTCAGGAATTTTCTACAATGGAACTCCATGTTAAATAATTATGTTTCTTTTTCAATTATAAAATTTCATATTTATTTACTTAATTATTTTCTTGGGTATCTTTATGATATAACCTTCTATTATGTCTTAAGACAAGATTGTGAAATCCACTTCCTTATTATAGGTTATATCGTACTTATGATTTATGTATGAATTCGTTTCTTCTTGTGGAAGACATATGCATGTACATGTTATAATGTGATGAGTTATTTTTTAATATCTCTCCAATTAATTGGGTATTGTTAATGTATCATGGGATATCATGTATTGTGAATGGATGGTTATCCCAAGAACTTTGTGTACGGTGTATAGGCTGTTATCCTAAGAACACTATGTTATAATAGACGTTATCCCAAGAATATGATGATTATGATGGTAGTTAGACAATTTTATGTTTCCATGGTGGTTATCCATAAAATATACTAATTATTTATTACTTTATGATGTTTATATATGTTTATTATCTCATGATCTTATTATTTAATTTACTTAGGACATGTTTCCATGCTTATAGTCATTTTATTTATGATTTCATGTTCTACCTCTTGAATATATTATTAGGATTTATTTCCATTATTATTATCTTACTATAATTTCTAGATCACACTTTTCCTTATGTATTTTACCCAGGGTTTCTTATATAGTTTTAGAAGTTTTATGGGAGTTAAGATCACTTTGTGTAGTTTTTAATAAATATGTTTTTTTTCAAATTTAAGATGATGTATTTAAGTATATAATCTTTAAAATACACTATAAATCTAGATCCTTTTCTATTATTGTTAGTAAATTTAGTTATAATTCATGAATTAAAGTGTTTTTAAGGCTTTTATCTCTATAGTTGGTATCAAAGAAAGGTCTAGTTATATTTGGAGATTAGGATTGAATAACATTAATGAAAACCCTAGGAAAAAGTCTAAGTGATATGTATATATATAGGAAAATATCATGAAATTTTAAATAAGATTTTATTATATGGTTTTACTAGAAATTAAATCCCTTTATAGATACTGACAAGTGGATATTGTATCTTACATAGCATTACCTAGGGTTAATAACCCTAAATAGATCGTATTGGATATTAACTCAACTGTGACCTAATGCATGACAAAGAGGCGAAAATGAACACCTAGATAAACACTCATAGGGGATATGATTTTTTCAATCACATTATCTTTTAAAAACATAAAAAATTATTTCTTTCCAATTTAATTTCAAGGATTAGGATAAGAATAAAGAGATAACATAACAGAAATTAACTTAGGTAGAACCAAGAGAGTTATAGGATTAACCAAGTATGACATATTTGAAATGAAAGTATCATAGGTATATATGAAGGTGTCATTGGAGAATACATATTAGGATTGAGATTTATTATTCATATACTATTATTATTTTTGGATATTATCATAACCATTTTAGTTTTAGTTTTTGGTTGAACCAAGATCACGAGGATGAAGCTAATAATGGTATGTATTTGAAAACCACTATATCTTATAACTGAATAAGGGAGCATACTTAAATGGCTAAAAATCCTAGTATATTACTATTATGATATAAAAGGTTAGTTTATTGTTCTTACATAAGGTAGTGAGGTGGATACCATAATATAAATTAACTACAATTATTTTCATTAGTGAGTGATATTTATTAACAGTATTTTGGTATATTCTAAAAATTATGAGGGTTATATGAAACATTTAAGAATTTCTCTTTAGTAGTGTTTATTTAAAGGTATGAAAACATATATTAAATGGTATCAATAACCTTGAAAATCAATTTTATGTCAATATTATATTTTTTGGGATAACTATTGAAGAACACATGATTGAGGTATAGATAACTCTTAAGTTTGATATATTCTTGATGTTGAAATAATACAGGGTTTATTGATTTAGAAAAATTATGTAAGATAGTATTAATAAACATGGGATTGATAATCAATTCCTGATATTTTTGGCGAATTTTATCTATTTTTATGTATTTTGGTATATATATATATATATATAGACTAGTTTTTGACTTTATGAACTAGTGTTTGAAGATAAAAGGTAAATTTTTAAGGAATATAGGATTTTAATATGGTTTAAATTCTTATAAATTCAAATGGATTTGAGAAAGGTTTTTTATAGAGAATATGTGATTAGTGTATATACATACTTAGGTACATTATTTTATGAATGATCAATGTTGTCTGAGGAAAGATGACTAATTTGGTATAACATAATAAAGAAAGGAAGATTTAATATTAGAAGGTAAATTCCGAATGATGAATATGTTAATAATACCCTCACCTAAATTCATTATTTATGAGTAATTAAAATTGTGATGAAATAATTTATTTTGGGGGAGAATGTAACACCCTAGGTTTTTAGGAAGATTATTCCTTTTATAAAATACATGTTTATAATTATAAACCTTTTTAAAAGGAATTAAAATTATTTAGGAAATAATTCCTATGACATATAAATCAAACCAAAAACACTTTATTTATTCATAAGTGGAACATTACAATATAAAATAAAACCATTTATTGCACACTATGGATTATTACTCACCATGGATGAAGTGCATCCATCAAAAGTGTATACATAAATAGGGGTAAATAGATAGGAAAGAAGAAAATATTCATGACTAGGAAATCTATTAAATCATATTCAACCTTGATGATCACCAATATCCAAAGAAAACATATAATGAGTAATATATCCATGAAAGGAGAAATCATTATGCAAAAATATATAATATGAAATAAGAACCATATCTTGCAAGGTGAGAGTGGAATGAATGAATGATTTAATAAGTTAATATATAAGAATGAAATCTGGCTATTATAAATATGGTCATTGAGAATATGGTCATTAAAAATATGGTAATTGAAAAAATGGGTATTGGTCATATATCAAATAGGCATACTACATTTTTGAGTTGTAAAAAAATATAACTCACATTGAAATGAAATATGATATTAAAATATTATAATTATATATATATATATATATTATTTATAAAAATTATTATCATTATTATTATTATTATTATTATTATATGATGTATATATAAATTATAAATAAATATTTTAATATCAATGTATTAGTAAAATTAAATTTTATAATATAAATATTTAACAAATGTTGTTTGTTAAAGCATATTTAGTATAAAATTAATATTTATTTTAAAATAATTTTTACATTAAGTATTGCATATTTTTTCCTAATAAATTAAATTAAACTTTTAAAATATTATTTTATATTAACTATTTTATTAACAACACTTAAATTATAAATCAATATGAAATAATACTAAGAACACATAATGTTTAAAAACACCGTTTTCAATAAAAGAATTTTTATTTCTAATTTTTATTTTGATTTAAAAGATAAATATATAAATTTTATAATTTTAATTTTATAAAATAAAATTAATTCTTGAAATAATTATATCAAAATTATCTTAGGAGTAATTTTTTATATTTTTCTAAAATAATCATTTTTAGATGAATAGTGAAAAATACTAATTTTTATAATACCATCACTTTTATATGACTTAGAAGTTTTTGAAAACATATTTAATAATATATATATATATATATATATATATATATTATAAAAATTATTTAAAAATACAATGTTAAATTTATAAAACCCATGAATATCATTTTTGAAAATCAAGTAATATTTTATGGAAATAATTTTTCATCTATTTCTTCAATTAAATTTACCCATGGAAAAATTAGTTTTTGGATTTATTTTAACATAAAATAACTCTTATTTTATCTTTAATAATAATTGTAATATCATTATAATTGATTACATTTACAATTTTTTCAATACATAAACTTCTATCTTAAAAATACACTTAAAAATGGGTTTTTGCGCGTTATATGCAATAATACTGAAATTAATTTCTATAAATCATTGAAATTTTGTTTTTTAAATTATTTCCATATTTTACATAAGTATTTTAAAATTATTAAATAATTTCAATTTTAATTTGTTCTATTAATTTTTTTTCCAATGGTAAAAGTAGAGTTACCATAGTAAGGGTAAATTAGAGTACAAGTGGTTTAATTTATTGAAAAAGGTTAAAAAATGAGAAAAAATTATTTTATATTGGATTTTAGAGGGAGGATAGAACTTATATATTTAATTACACCATTATTGGAAAATTTTGAGCCTTTTTTCTCGAATAATGGGGGTGATATTATTGAGAAATAATGTTTTTTTTACAAAAGTACCCTTTTCTTTACTTATAGAGGGAGGCTGACTATTCACCATTTCTCCAACCATTCCAAAGATTTTTATCAACAAAAACTATAAAATAGTATTTCCTAAATATCCTCCCCACATCATTGAAGCCTTTTATCACCAAATAACCAAGCTAAGGCATCTTAAGGAGTTACCCACGGAAGAACTTCCATGGGAAAGGTAATGCTCTCAACCAAACATTTCTAAGTTCTTTTCTTCTTTTACACACTTATTGTCGCATATATACATGAAGATTTGATAACACCATAATTTTTAATCTAATAAAATTTTATTATACTAATTTAATATCCATTTTATACTTTTCTCCAAAATCATTAAGGAAAATGAAAACACCATCATTCATGTGTGCGAACTACCTCCTCCATGAACGACATATTTTGTTTTCCATGACCTCCTAACATGGATGAATTTAAAAATATAATTAGCATGTAAAAACTATATTTTTTAAAATATTAATATTCATTAATGATAATTAAATAAAATATATAAGTAATAAAAATACTAAATGGTTACAATAACTTTAATAGTCTTAAATTGACTTATCATGGAACCTTTATTAAATATGCACAAAATACATATTTATATAGTGTATATAATTCTAAATAATTTATTTTTAAATAATATATTATTTAATTCATGGTATTTATATAATCTTATCATTTTCATGATTTCAATGACTTTTTATTCAAAAAAATCATAAGGGTTTTATCTAAAAAATTTCTTCTTTAAGACACATTTTCTCATATAAAACTTGCTTCATTTAAATGATGTGTATACTCAAAATTGGATATTTAATGGCATGTATTATATTTATTCATGGTTTTTAAACATTAACTTTGGTATCTATCTCTTTCAAATGGTTTTTTAGAATTTATCTTAAATCGTAAGGGTTTTTCATCTTAATCACCCTTCATTGAGGCATTCTTTGATACTATAAACCAAATTGATTTTTATGGTGTAACTACTACCTCAATGAATTATAATATCATAAATTATTTTTTAAATTACAATATTCTCTTCCATTCGATCTCTTCATTTTTGTGGGATATAATTGATGTCTTCCCTATAATATAAGGGTATTTCATAACTCAATTTGATTTCATGAGTTATAATGTTTATCCTTGAGTTTCATATTTTATTTAATATGGTATAACTTATTTATATCTTGGTATTTCACATTTTATTCAAATATTATTTAATGGTGAGTTTTAATCCTTTTTTAAAATACAACTATGTTAAGAATAATTCACATCCATTTAAAGGACGGTTTCCCCTCCTTGTCTATAATTTCCCTTCCTGCCAATGTTATATTTTTATGGAAACCTCATTAAGTGTTATATCATGTAAAAATAATATATAAAATATCATATTTTCAAAATAAAGTTTTATTATCCTATTTTAATATGTGGGATTTCAATTTTTTTAAAACATAAAAAGGGATCTTCCTTACCTCCTTTGTGACTTTTTGGTCACACATTCTATTTTTGTTTCTTCCTTTTTATACAATATTATTCTCATGAAGTTATTATATTTTTGTATGTATGTCCCATTCATATATACCTATTTAAATATCCTTTTCATTTATAGGGTTATTCATGTTTTTAGTTCTCTTATAAATTCCCACTTTTAGGTAAACCCAATTTAAGAGAACTTTCCTTCTTATAATATCTTGTCTAGAATCACCCCATAAAATGTTTTTAATCCATGAATAGATTATGAAAACCCTAATTAAATTATGGTGAACCCTCTTGGATTAATTTTTGTTATATGGAAAATACTAAGATCTTTCCTTCTTTAAAAATATCCTTTACATAATTCATAAACTTTCACCAAAGTGGTTCACTTTCATTATTTATTCACCAAATCATTATCTTGAATTTTATACATTGGAACAACATTTTCAATTCATATGTACCTTATTTAATTATTAAAGTTAGAAAATTATTTATTTACTTATTTTCTTGATAATCTATATGATATAGCCTTCAGTTATGTCTTAAGACAAGATTATGAAACCCACTTCTTTATTCTGGTGTATATCACACTTATGGTTTATATATGGATTCTTTTACTCTTATAGAAAAATAAGAATATAGATATTATGAAATGATGGGTGGGTCTATTATAGACATCCTATGCATTGGGTAATGTTAATTTCTCATGAAATACCATGTATGGTGCATAGGCAATTATCCTAAGCACATTATGTATGGTGCATGGGTGATTACCCTAAGAATATTATGTTATGATGGTTCTTAGCCATATAATATGATGATAATGATGGAGGATAGACATTTTTATGTTTTCTTAGTGGTTAAACTTCAAATATTCTTATGATGTCATGCTTTATGATGTTTCCACATGTTTATAATCTCATGATATTATGATTTCATTTACTTTTTCTATTTTACATGCTCATGATAATTATATTTATGATACCATGTTATGCCTATTGACTCTCATGTTATGCTTTATTTATATGATTTTTCCTAATTGGTATTTCTAGCTCACCCTTTTTCTTATTTTTTCCCCAGGTCATCCGATGCAGTTTTAGAAGATCTATGGGAGTTAGGAGCACTATGTGGAGTTAAAAAAGGAATTTTTTTTACATTTAAGATGATGTATTTATGTATCTAAACATCCAATGACATGAGACTTTTAGATCCTTGACTAGTATTATTGGTAAAGTATGTTATAATTACTAAATTAAAGTGTGTTCAAGGCTATAATGACTATGTTTCTTCCATGTAACACTTTGGAATATTTTAAATAATATTTTCAGAGTTAGGCATGGAGTTGGTGCAGGATTTGGGGCCTATAAGGCCTCTGTATTGATATATTAAAAATATTAAAAATAATATATCACATGAACACAGTTTTTCTAAAGTAATGGAATATCTCCTGATTGGTTCATCATATGAGAAAAATGATAATTCCATTAAATCTGAAATGCAAATTTTACCCTAATCATAACATAATCTTTGTTTGAGTTGGGTGTTTCATTTTAATGCAGTCACCTGTAGAATATTAGAAAAATAAATTAATTAAATAATTTATTGTCTTTTAAATTAATATAACATAAATATCCTCTATTTAATCATGGATATGTCCAAATCCTAGGGGTATATAAATAACCCTAGAGATTGGAGGATAAGACCTTGGGGATATAATTGGTCGACTACAACAGGATCTTGGATTAATGGTCAATACTGAGGAGATTTTCATCATCAGCAGAGTTCTTAGATCTCCCTAATGAAAATGATATAGAATAAATCTTTTTGAGTCATCAATCTGTTTTTGAGGTACGACTTTTTTTTGTTATATTAATCCCCATTTTTTCCCTCTATGAAAATTGTGAATTATTTATTTTAGAAAATTAATTCTTGGATCGAAAATTGATTTATAGTTGAGGGTTTCTTCTTCCTAGAATTAGAATTGGTGAATTATTTGTTTATTCTTGATTATTATTCCATGTTCATTGATTTCTACATCAATGGATGAAGGAAATCCTAAACAATGGTTGATGTTAATTTCCTCAGTTTTTTGTTTCATACTTTTCTCCCCTCGTTCATTGAATGTTCATCATTAGTATTTTGTTTGAGCGATGGTTTGACTATACCTGGTAAATGATAATTATACAACTAAATCTTGGAATAATAGATCATTACCATGAGTTTGGATTTGAGATTGATGTTATGATGAAGGATTGATGATGATTAAGAAATATCAGTGTGGGTTCAACAAAGACCAATTAATAGGTTTTGGTGTTTGGTGGATGCAGTGTGATGAGAGGCGATTTCCAATAAACATGTGGCAAAAATTCATCCATCAATGATCAATCATGCATAGTAAAGCCAATATCTGAGTATTATAGGGTAATATTAATCTAAATTAGTGGTGGATGTGACACAAATGAAGATCTGTGAGAATTCTAAATTTATAGAAAAATCCAGATATATATGAAATTTAATTCAAAAGAACACACACTGTGTGGACCCCCATATATGGAAGCTCGGGTTTATGTGCAAAGATAAATATCACACATTGTGTGGCCCATGATATGGTGACCTGTTATTTACCCCTAGGTACATAGACATGACTAGTATACATGGTCATGACTAGAGTACATGAGCATGGTTTAGAGGACAAGTTCACTGGCACAAACTCATGTAGTGGGACACACCGTGTATTCCTTATACACACCATGTACTCCTTCTAGGGTAGGTTAGAGAACTCATTATCCTTAGTCCAGTTTTGTATTAGTTAGGTGTGTTTCCTTAGTCTATCCCTATTAAGATACATTGAAGCATCTCATCTCGAGCATAGGATGAGTGATCCCCTCTACTTGTTAGTTTTGGATAGATTCATCCATCCCTATATATATCCCAATGTGTGATCCTCTATCATTATTCCCTAGGTTGGGTTAGGTATCTCATTTCTAACATTAAGGGAAAGAGATCCCCATAATAGTGGGTTATTCTAGAAATGGTTAGGTATCCCTCATAGGTCCATGGTGTGATACCATTGATCTTGGAGTGAAGAAGTCTTCTTCCATGGAGTTAGATGGTGCTTCTGCTCCTCTGGGTCCTCTAAAGGTGAATTACTTCAAGGATGCACTCACAGGTCCTTCAGTTCCGGCTCACAGGGTTGGATTACCCTCTATTCCAGCCATTACTCTAGCACCTCACTATTCTGTTAAAGTCGTTGGTTGTATTACAATGGAGTTATAAGAGAGTTATATTTTTATGCTTTGGATTACCATGAGATGTAATTGGTGGAAATATTTGGCCATGAAACCCCCCTTTCCTTCTTCAGATCATTTGTACTTTCATGGGGTATTTAATAATCAATGGTTATTTTAGTTCTTTTTAGAACTACATTCTGTATTCATATATTTTTGAGGGATGACTTTGTGAAGGTGTGGTCTAGAGTAGATTGTCACTTTGATGATTGGTGGTTCACTCTTACTAGGTGTTCATGGGGTGCTCATTATGTGTAGGAATCAAGTTTGGCATCTGTATTCATCTATTTTTGAGGGAAGAATTTGTGAAGGCATGGTCTATAATAGATTTTCATTTAAATGATTAGTGGTTAACTCTTACTAGGTGGTCCTAGAATTGTCATTATGGGTAGTAATCAAGTTTGGTGTTTGTGTAGATCGGGTTATTATGTCTTCCTCTAAATCTTCATAACCCATATTTTCTTCAAACAGTGGATAATACGCTGGGGTCTTTTTTGTGCTCAAATGAAGATACTTAGTTCTTGCAGTCTGATTTGAATCCTCATATATGTATTGAATTTCATTTGACTTTTGATCTCTGTTTTTGTAACTTAATCAGGGATGGTGAATGTTTCTAATGGTGGAAACATGTATTCTATCAAGATTTTCCTCGGTTCTATATGGTTTTATGTCTTCAGGTTCATTTGAGGGAGGTTTGTAGAATAAACAAGTTGGGGGTCAAGGAGTCTTCTTTGGAGGTCGGTCTAGATTTTGTCACAGTTCCTGTAATTTTTGAAGAGCATAGTCTGGAGGCTTCTAAGTCTGGGGGTTTGAAAATACTGAAGAAGTCTCTAGAGGTGATCCATTCCTCGTTGGTCCCTTTCGTGGAATGTACTAAAGAGGCAGGTGATACGGAGTTGATTCATTTTGATGGTTTGGTTTCGGGTGAATCATTTATTGCAAGTGGGAAGAAGATCTTGAGGGCCTCTATGGTTGCTAGTGCAGGGATGATAGAAATGTCTCCAGCGGTGATCCCCACCCCACCGACATCACATTTTGAGATTCTAATTAAAGTTGGATTTTCAAATTTGTAGGTGGTCCCTCACGAAACTGAAACCTTCGCCGAAGCTTTGACTATCGTGGTTCCAGGGGAATATATCACCTCCAACGTGCCTTTTTGTGTGGTTTTGGAGGTTCACGCATTGTGTGATTCTGGTTTTCATGTTTTATATTTGTCTCTTTGTCCGTCATCTTCACCATTTTTTCATATGGGTCTCAAGGCTTTGAGATTTTCCTTGCCTTCAGCTTCTTTAGAGGTTATGCTTAACAACAACATACCAGATGGGGTGTTGAAAGAGATTCGTTCTTCTCAGAGTTCGTCAGAAAAGATACTGATCATATCACTTTTTCCAGAGGGGGTGCCGTCGGAGCCTCAAGAGAAAAGAGACCATTCCTCCAACTGGTTTTCTATGTTAGAAGAGGTTAATGTCTCAGTGAACGACTGGGAGTCATCAGGTGGAAGGAAAGGGAGTAAACATATTCTCATTTCTTCAGCACTAGATTATAGATGTATCGCTACGGGAAAAACATGTATTTGCGTCGGGTTATTTATGATGGGTCAGCCACCCGTCGTAAATAGTCCTCTGAGAGAGAGTATTTGCGACATGAATCATATCTCATCGCAAATAGTCAGTGAAGAAAGACTATTTGCGATGGGAAGATATTCTTGTCGCAAATAACTTTGGCGCGCGATGAGTGGAAAAACGTAGGAATACTATTTGCGACAGGAATGTACCCCCGTCACAAATAGTCTTCCATCATTTTTGTTATTTGCGATGGGAGTTTACTCTCGTCACCAATGTTGTCTCGACAGGAAAGTATTTGCGACGTGACTCATCGCAAATACTTTTCTTCATTTTTTGTTATTTGTGATGCAAATTTCTCCCGTCACAAATAAATTGTCGGAAGAGGGTATTTGCAACCATACCTGTCACAAATACCCTTATTAACCGCTATCGTAATTAATATAGGTGGCACTAATTACGACGAGATTCCCATCGTAAATACACCCATCACAAATGAGCTAACCAATATAAACCCAACCCAAATCTTTCTCATTTCACTCTTCTATTAACTTCTATATCATTCTCTAATCTCACATTCTTCTCTTTATTTTTTTAAAGTTTTAAATTTTACAGAGGAGCAGCTTTCAAGCTTTGCATCCAATGAAAGTTTCAGCTTTAAGTTATTTATTTAATGTTTTTATTTTTTATTAAATTTATTTTATTTTATATTAATTATAATTATAATTAATTAGCGATAAAAAGTTTTAATTTGAATTTTTTTCATTGATTAGTTTTAGAAATATTTTGTTTTAATTACCAGTAATGTTTTTAATTAAAAGTAATTAATTTTAATTTGTAATAATTTTGTTCAAATATTGATAATTATTAATAACTAGTAATTATTATTATTGATCGGTAATAATTAGTAATAATTAATATTAATTAGTAATTATTAGCATTTATAAGTAATAATTAGTATTAATTCATAATAATTAGTATCAATTAGTAATAATTAGTATTAATTAGGAATAATAAGTATTAATTAGTAATAATTAGTAATAATTAGTAGTAATTAGCAATAATTAGTAATAATTAGTACTAATTAGTATTAATTTTTTATAATTAGGTGTAATTTGTAATAATTAGGGGTAATTTGTAATAATTAGGGATAATTAGTAAAAATTAGGGGTAATTAGTAAAAATTAGGGATAATTAGTAATAATTAGTAAAAATTAGGGGTAATTAGTAAAAATTAGGGGTAATTAGTAATAATTAGTGGCAATTAGTAATAATTAGTGCTAATTAGTACTAATTAGTGGAAATTAGCAGTAATTAGTAACAATTAGTGGTAATTAGTAATAATTAGTAATAATTAGTATTAATTAGTAATAATTAGTATTAATTAGTAGTAATTAGTGATAATTAACAATAATTAGGGATAATTAGTATTAATTAGTAATAATTAGTCATAATTGCTATTAGTTAGTGATAATTAGTAATAATTAGTAGAAATTAGTCATAATTACTATAAATTAGTATTAATTAGTATTAATTTAGTAATAATTAGTAATAATTAGTGATAATTAGTGATAATTAGTGATAATTAGTGATAATTAGTGATAATTAGTATTAATTAATAACAATTAGTAATAATTAGTATTAGTTAGTGATAATTAGTAATAATTAGTAATAATTAGTAGTGTTAGTATTAATTAGTGATAACTAGTAATAATTAGTGATAATTAGTATTAATTAGTGATAATTAGTAATAATTAGTAATAATTAGTAATAATTAGCAATAATTAGTAATAATTATTAATAATTAGTAATAAATATTAATAATTAGTAATAATTGGTAATAATTGGTAATAATTAGTAATAATTGGTAATAATTAGTAATAATTATTAATAATTACTATTAATTATTAATAATTAGTAATAATTAGAAATAATTAGCAATAATTAGTATTAACCGGTATTAATTAGTAATAATTAGTAATGATTAGTAATAAATAACAATAATTAGTAATACTTAGTAATAATTAGTAATAATTAGTAATAATTAGTAATAATTGGGAATAATTAATATTAATTAGTATTAATTATTAATAATTAGTAGTAATTAGTAGTAATTAGTATTAATTAGTAGTAATTAGTAGTGATTAGTTGTAATTAGTAGTAATTAGTAGTAATTAGTAGTAATTAGTGGTAATTAGTAATAATTAGTACTAATTAGTAATAATTAGTAATAATTAGTAGTAATTATTAATAATTATTAGTAATTATTAATAATTTGTAATAATTAGTCATAATTAGTAATAATTAGTAATAATGAGTAATAATTCGTAATAATTAGTAATAATTAGTAATAATTAGTAATAATTAGTATTAATTAGTATTAATTAGTAATAATTAGTAATAAGTAGTAATAATTAGTAATAATTAATTAAAATTTGTAATAACTAGTGATAATTAGTAATAATTAGTAATAATTAGTAATAATTAGTAATAATTAGTGGTAATTAGTAATAAATAGTGTTAATTAGTAATAATTAGTAAAAAATAGTGGTGATTAGTAGTATTTTTTAGTAATTCGTAGTAATTAGAAATAATCAGTAATAATTAGAAATAATTAGTAATAATTAGTAATAATTAGTATTAATTATTAATAATTTTTAATAATAAGTAATAATTAATAATAAGTAGTATTAATTTGTAATAATTTTTAATAATTAGTAATAATTAGTATTAATTAGTATTAATTAGTATTAATTAGTTATAATTAGTAATAATTATTAATAATTAGTAATAATTAGTAATAATATGTAATAATTAGTTTTAATTAGTAAATAATTGGTAATAATTAGTAATAATTAGTAATAATTAATAGTAAGTAGTAATAATTAGTAATAATTAGAAATAATTAATAATAAGAAGTAATAATTAGTAATAATTAGTAAAAATTAGTAAAAATTAGCGATAATTATTAATAATTAGTAGTAATTAGTGGTAATTAGTAATAAATAGTCTTAATTAGTAATAATTAGTAAAAATTAGTGGTACTTAGTAATTTATAATATATTTTATTACTTTATATTATATTATATTTAAAATTACTGTTAATTACTATAACATAGTTATAATTACAAAAATATTATCAATAATTTGAAAAAATAAGCGAGGTAGGCATGATGTGATGTGTCTTATTTAGATAGTCTTATTCTTATATTAAATTATTTATAAAAAATTTATTTATTTTATATTTCTAGAGAAATATTGAATAAGGAATCCAACAACAGTCTTTATTACATAACCATGATTTGATAAATCATCTTAGGAATCCAAATAAATATATTACAAATCTTATATATATTGAAGGTGTTGAATCCTTTTTATCATTTTCATCATCAAAACCAGAATTTGTTTCAGAAGAGACAATTAAGTGTCTATTTAAGAAATGTGATCTGGGGATGTTTGACATAGTTAACAATGTTGGAGGTCAACTATTGATTTTTTTCTAAATAGATTATTTTTTTTATATCAACATAGTGAATAGAGTTCCATAAAATATACTAATAATTTGGTTCCAGATCCATCACAGTTTCAAAATTTAGTACATGATGTGGCTGGTATGTCTTTTCAAAAAGCTGAATCTCAGGATTATGCTGATTTAACTCCTAAGTTTGAACCATCTCAATTTTATGATTTGTTGAAGTCTGCTGAAGATTCATTATATCTTGGTTGCAAGATAAGAAAATTTAAAGTGGTTGCAAAATTTATGGCTATTAAATCAGATAATGGAATGTCAAATGGTTATTTTGATCAGATATTATATTTGGTTAAAACAATATTACCCAAAGGAAATGTTTTGCCTATAAATTTCTACGAGAACAAGAGGATGGATCATAATCTGGGTCTTGGTTTTCAGAAGATTCATGCATTTTCAAATGATTGAATCTTATATTATGGTGAAAATGATTCATTAGTTAGTTTTCCTACATGTGGAAAATAGAGGTACAAAAAGTCTCAACTAGGGAATTCTAAATTGATTCATGTAAAATAGTTGAGGTGCTTCTCACTTACACCCAGATTACTGTGTTTATTTATATCTTAGAACACATCTTCATTGATTTCATGACACAAAACCTGTATTTTAACTGGTAAAAGCTTAAATCATCCTGATGATGGAGATTCATGGAATGTTTTTGACCATGTACATACATATTTTTCATCAAAAGATTGAAACAAGAATTTGGGTCTTTCTATTGATAGCTTCTGTCCATACTACTGTAAATCAAGCCTTTAAAAGCACTAGTAAAAGGGTTTTATCAATGCTATAGAAGTTATGATAATGTATTTCATGATAAAGAGTTAGCTTTAATAGTGCTCAAAAAAAGCGCTGATAAACGCCCCTTTAACAAAAATAAAAAAAATCATTAATAAAGGTCTCATTGATAAACAATATATTTTTTTCATGCCCCCTTATTATCACTTCCCATCACCCTTTATTAGGGCTTCCCCCACCCCTTTATCAGTTATTTAGATAATCCCACCCCTAGAATGTGCCCGTACCTCCAGTTATTTTCAAACATGAGACCTCCAGCTTATACACCAATTCCCTTTCCACCCCCTATAATATTTTGTTTTACATTTTATGATATATCTATATATATATATATATATATTTCATTGTATTTCTCTATCCATATATTTATATATTTATATATATAAATATATTTTTAAAATAAATATTTATTTATATATATATTTTAAAATATATATTAACTCTAAAAACCCTTAAAACACACAAAAAAATTTAAAAAACTCTATAATCCCTAAAACCCCTAAAAACCATGAAACAACTGTAGCTTCTGATCTGAGAGTTCGTTTTAGCTCCAAAACTAGTTAAATCGAAGCTCATAAAACGATCTTCAATATTATATGTGTTATAGGATGAAAAACACCTATATTGGAAGTTATTTTAATTTTAATTTTAAGAAATTGGGGTACCCCGACCAAAAAATCAATTTTGGAGGCCTTTTGGGCCTTTTTGGGAGTTTAAAAATAGGAAATATTTCATAGACCTCATTCTTAGACCCTATATGGAATAGATCTCACCACATTATTTGATTTCATATGTGGTGAAGCCCAAACGAATACCCCGATAAAAAATTATGTCCATTTGAAGTTTGAGTTTGATTTCAGAATTTTGAAATGGTAATATAATTTATTCATTTGAATATCACATGATTAAAATCTCATGTCGTTTTATCTCATTTTCTAAGATTTTATTTGACTGGGTGTAGAGTTTAAATGGACTCCCAGATCAAAATTTGTGGTTGTTTTAGGGTTTTAGGGTTTCTTAACATTTTTATGGGTTTTAAGGATTTTTAGAGTTATTATTAGTTTTCATGTTTTTTTGGGTTTATTGTAATTTTCTAGTCATATGCCATTTTTACTAAATATATTATATATTATATATAAATGCCTATTTATCCTTATCAACAATATATTTAAAAAATATATATTATATTTATATCAATATAAATATATTATTTTTAATGAATATTTTTTTAAATATTCTCTTTATCAACACTTTTTTAGAAGCACTGATAAAATCCTTTTTTATTAGCGTTGATAAAGTTGGGGACTTTATCAATGCTTTTTTTATAAGCACTAATAAAGGCCCCCCTTTAACAATGTTTTTTTAGTGCTGTTAAAGACCCCCTTTAACAATGGTAAAAAAGCATTGTTAAAGACTCCCTTAAACAATGCTTTTTCTAGAACTAAGAAAGGGGATTTTTAAATGTGATTATAGCTAGTGATATTAAAAACCTAGTGATGGATAAACCCAGTTTTGTATTAATAACATTTGGTTCTTACGGTAGTAAATATTCTTTATTGGATTGTCTTTATAACTTCGTATAATTTACCTCCTTGGATGTTGATTAATGACACATATATCTTTTTGACCTTATTAATTCTAAGACATCCAAAAAATAATATAGTTTTTTATTTGAAGACATTTATTGATGAGTTAAATTATTTTTGGAGTAACGGTGTCAGTACATATGATGTTGTTGTGAAAAAACATTTCCTAATGAAAGCTGCATTGATGTGGACAATTAGTGAATTCCCAACATATGAAATGTTATCTGGCTGGAGTAAACATGGTTCAAAATCATGTTCATACTGTATGATAGAAAAACATTCATTTATTCTCATCAATGGAATAAAAACTTCTTTTTTTAACTTTCATCACATATTTATTCCAACTTATCATCCTTTTCGGAGGAACAAAAATAATTTTAGAAAAAACACAATCGAAAGAGATGAACCTACAACAATGATATCAAGTATTGAGTTAAATTTCATTGTCTCTTAATTACCTCCCATTACCTTTAAACTGACTATAAACCAACATAAAATTGATGGCTTTGGGAAAGAGGATAAAGTGAATCATTTTTTGAGATCTTCCATATTGGTTTGTTTTTTTGGTCCTTCATATATTGGATGTCATGCATATTGATAAAAACTATTTTGATAATATATATTATATATTTTTGGAAACACTTGATAATAACAAAGATAATGTAAATTCACTATTATATCTTACCTAAAGTTTTAGGCAACCAGAACTTGAACTATTTGAAAATATCAGATCACAAAAGTTAAAGAATCCAAAAGTGGCTTATATAGGTTCCAAGGAAAATCAATTATTATTTTTTTAGTAGATTGAAAATTTGAGTCTTCCATATGTTTATGTTTCCAATTTGTCTAGATGTATCGGAAATGGTCATATTATAGGATTAAAAATTATGACTATCACATAATAATGGAAATATTTCTACCAATTGGATTTAGAGGATTATTGAATTTTATTATTTGAGATTCGATAACAGAAATATCATATTTTTTTCAGAGAAATTTGTGTGAAAAAATAGACTACAATGCAATAAGTAAAATGTTAGAAGCATTTGTTTTAATTTTATATAAATTATAAAAAATATTCCCTTTGGATATATTTGATTAAATGGAACATTTGATTTTATATTTTCCACATGAAGTAAAAAAGAGGAGGTCCAATACAGTTCTGATGGATGTACACATTTGATATATTCATGTATAAATTGAAGAAAAATGTATGTAACAAATAATTAGTTGAAGGATCAATTATAGACATTTATTTTCATGAGGAAATTTCTTTCTTCTATTGTCATTATTTTCAATCTGAATATCCCTCAAAACATAACTTCATGGGCCATAACAAGGGAAATGTTAATGATGAAATGAAAAATCAATTATCAGCATTTAATTAGACTGAACTTGGCTTTGGTGGAGTTCATGAAGGACGACTTTTAGATGATGAACATCACACGGATCATACATATGTTCTTCTCAACTATGAAGAAATGACACCATTTGTAGTATGAGTGACCCAATCTCTTATTCAGTATTTTTTAATTAAATAAATAATATTTTATTTTTAGATCATATGATAATCATATTAATATTTTATTTCCAGAAATTACAGCATTCGCTCTTAAACAACGTCAACAAAATAATTTTTCCTGCTAATTTCAAAAAATAGTAAAATAAATTGTTTATTATTTAACATATAAAAGCAATTTATTACTAGTTATATTGATAATTGTTTTTCAAATTTTCATGTATCTCAACAAGCTAATAAAATTGATAATTGATTGTGTGTATTGGGTAACCCAACATCCAAAATTGTTAAATATTATAATGATTTTGTGGTGAATGGTTTTCAATTTCATACATGTGTATACGGGGAATAAAAAAACAATTAATAATGGTGTTTTCTTAAGAAGATCTCATCCTAAAGAAAGTAAAGTTGAATTTTACGGCATGTTGGAAGAAATGATTAAAATTTTTTATCTAGGATTACCTAAATGTATCAAAGGCCTTCAAATTTTATTCATTTTTTATACTACCCCTTTTAAGGGTTGAAGGGGAACCCTTACATGGTAGGTAGGCTTCATGAAATTACATGACCTGAAGATCTTATTGGAATTAATTGGTTGGGTACTAATAGAGGATTTTCTATTCATCCACACCATGAAATAATTGATATTAAATATAAAATCCTTCTTGTAGTAAATAATCCATTTTTATCAGCTAATCAGACACATCATATTTATTATGAAAATTATTGTGCTACTTCAAGAGAGTTAAATGATTGGTGGAGTATAATATAAATTAAATCTCATGAAAATAAATTTATCCAAAGTAAATGTGGTTTTACTAAAGTGAAAGGAATTGAAAATTTTCAAGAGAAAAATCCAAATACATCTTTTCCACGAAGAGACACAAATATCTATGATGACACCCCACAATTATGGGTTGATGGAGGCAATGATATTGTTGATGTAACAAGTGGATTTGAAATAGAAAGAGATGATGAAGATGAAACTCCAATGGAAATTGATGATACTGAGGAGAAATATGGAGATATTGACCCTATCATATAAGAAGATGATGATGAATATTGACACAATTAAATACTGGCTATAATAATAAATAATATATATATATAATACTTGTTTTTAATTATTTTATGAAAAAATCATTTCATGCTTCAGATGGCTGACAAACTTTTAACTGATATATTTAATGAGTTGGACGATATTGTACTACCTGATAATGATCCTGATGATACATCATCTGAACCTCATATAATTGGCAGTACAATGAGGACTCATAGGGGTCACGATCTTGTGAGATTGATGATTCTTGACCCTACCCTCGAGTGACATCCACATCTTTAGTTTGATTCGCGAATGCATAGGTATGCTCAGTTGTGTAAGTTAATTAGTTTTCATTGATTTCCATTGATTTATTTATGTACCAATTGTTTGATGATTTGTTCTCTTTTTTCATAGCTTTTCTTATATAGCTGTTGGACAAGGAAGTGCTATATTGCAAAATTATTTTTCGGGAGCATGGGTTACATGAGATCAGATTCCCATTGATGTTCATCACCGCATGTTCGATCATTGGATAGTATGTAAATAAATAATAGTTATTTTGAAATTTATTTAATTAATAACATGATATTATTAATTATTTGTAGGGTTTATGGTATCCCATCGAATATAGAATCTGATACTCTATCTGAGAGGAATGAGAGGTCTATAAGCATGAGCGTTGCAATCAGTTTTTACACAATCTAGGGAGGAAAACAATGAAGAAAGATAGAGTCATATATTTTTATCAATCTTGCTGCGCCCACTAACTAGATTACATCTCATCTCAAGTTTGGGATGGATTATGTTCATATTGGATGAGAGATCGTTTTTATAGGAGAGCATCATTAGGTCGATAGAACTGAGGGAGATAGGAGGTGATACATCAAGATGGAAGTCGTACATTCAGTATGCATAGACAACATTTGGTAAGTACTTTTTTTAATAATTTATATAACATTAAATGTAATTTTTTTTATTTTATACTCATATAGTTAGTTGAACAACCAAATATTATGGAGTACGGTGTTTATAAGAAGATTTACACCAATCTTGTCACTAGAGAGATTAGATGTGATTGTCAGCTTCATATTGTGGTCAGTATAATTTCTTTTTGAGTTTTAAAATTAAATGAAAATAATATTTTAACTATTTTAATTTTAAAATTCAATTGAATGAGTCACATAAGGCCACGATGTCTCAAACATAGGATGAGAGTAAGGTTGGGACAGAGGATCAGACCTCCAGTAAAACAATATTTGATGATGCAGTATGGATATAGGAGATTCAGTATGCCTTCAAGAAAGACTGAGTTGCTAGTATTGACACTCGATTGATGCCTAAGAGTTATTATGGGTCCGCTATGATGTCATCATGAAACTTGAGAGGAGCTAATGGAGAGTCATCATCATCTACTGCACAGTATGAGGAGCAGTTGCAATCCCAGGGTGATCTTATAGAGACCATGCATAGGGAACATGAATAGCTTTGTTGACAACAACAACAATACCAGGAGGAGATACGTCGATGATGAGAGTAATAATATGAGCAGACGATAGAGTATATGCAACATCTGACTCATAGTTTAGGGATTCAGTTCCCTCCACCAGCTCCTCCATCTCCTTTAGATAACTCCCCTTAGTGATTTATATACTATTCATGATAAACATTTGAATGTATAATTTTTTCGTAATATTTTTATTAATCCATATATTTATGTTTCTATATAGTGCGTTGTTTATATTGTTGTGAATATTGTGTTTTTTATTATTTTATTTATTTATTTTTTTATTTTTTTATTTTTTTATTCTTATTATTATTATTTATATTGTTTCAAAAATTGTGTTTTTATTAGTTTATCATTTTTTAATTTTTTAATTTTTTAATTTTTTTTATTTTTTTTCCTATTTTTATTTTTTTATTATTTTATTTTTATTATTATAATTTTAATATTTTTGTGAATACTGTGTTTTTATTAGTTTTTTATTTTTTTTATTTCATTATTTATTATTATTTTAATTATATTTTTATTAATTGTATTAGTTTATTTATTTATTATTATTAATTATTTTATATTATTATTATTATTATTTCATTAAAATTTATTTATATTATAATTTTTTTACAAATATTGTTTTTATTTTTTATTATTTTTTATTTTTTTATGACGGGTGGATCATTTTGCCACAAATACTTATTTGCAATGGGTATGTCCACCTGTCACAAAAGGGTTTTCAAAAAAAATAGAGAACTATTTGTGACAGGAAGGTTTCTAATCACAAATAGTTTTTTTACGACAACCTGTCGCAAAAAAAAACTTTTTGCAACTCCATTTTCTACAATAGACCATTTGTGATGGGACCCCATCACAAATGTCCTTTTGTGATGGGATCCCATCACAAATATCCCATCACAAATACTGCAATTTCTACTTTTGTATCACTTGTTCGATGTCAATGGATGTTTCAACATCTAGATTGACTTCAAAGGGAGTTTCACTAGGCTGTGTGGCCTCTTCGAGCTTCGTTTAATGGTTTCTATTATTATATGGAAGGTACACGATCTGGGATTGTGAGTGAAGATAGATTTTATTTTTAACGAGTCTTTTCACGCATCATGCTTTAATTTTCATAGTTTTTGAACCTAAACAAGGTAATGATCATATATCCTTTTTTCTAGGAAAATTAGTTTGGTGGGGTATCGACATGCATGTCCATGCAATATTCATATACGGGTTTTCTATAAATGTGATATTTTCATGGAACTCATTGAGCTATCTTTGTAACATATCACCACCAAAATTAGTGAAGATGGTAAGGTGTTCGTATTTTTCTCCTTTATTTATGAGAAATGTGATTTATTTGAGAGAATGGATTTATTCCATCAATTTCCCTTATATCGACTAGGTTCCTCTCTATGGTTCATAGGAGGTGAATTTAATACCATTTATAATGACATCAAAAAAATAGGAGGAGTGTTTTTTAAGGAAAATTATTATAGGACTTTTTTGAGTTCATGGAAGAAAAGGGACTTATAGATATGATATTATCTAGTAGTAAATTTACTTGGTGTAATAATATTAACGGAATTAGATGATTTTGGAGTCATCTAACTAATGTATCACCAACCTTAAAGGGTTTGATTCTTTTGAACTTTATAGAGTTACCCATCTCACTGTGTCTCTTTCCGACAATGACCCAATGTTAATGGATTTTAATAAGTAGAATATGAGGTGTAAATTCTTTCTTTATTGCTCTAATTGGTATCATATGGATGATTTTATAAAGATAGTTAGAACCTAATTGGATCAACCAGTGGGAGGCAATTCTTGGGTTAGTCTGACTAAGTGGTTGTAGTGCCTGAAAGGTAATGTACAGTCTTGGTTAAATAATAGAATTGACAGGGGCTTCAACCTATAGATCCTCAGAGAGTATATTAAATTATGGTAGTGATCTTGAATTATAGGTGGAACTATGACTTTTTTATCTCTTTATTATAGAAAAAAATTATCAGGGAAGTTACTAGTGATCTAGAGGGTTTATATGGACAAATCAACGGTTCTATGGCTCAAAGAAGGGGATCATAATATGAAATATTTTCATGTATTCCTGAAGGAATGAAAAGTGATCAAAATAATTAATTTGTAGCTTGACAATGGTTCTTTTTCTATGGATGTGAATGTGGATAGAAAAAAGGCTTTGGATCACTTTGAGAGCCTTCTAGCTGGTCGAAATAGAGGCATGGGTGATGGTATCCATTGTTGTACCTCTC
Source organism: Viscum album (assembly GCA_963277665.1). Taxonomy (NCBI): domain Eukaryota; kingdom Viridiplantae; phylum Streptophyta; class Magnoliopsida; order Santalales; family Viscaceae; genus Viscum; species Viscum album. Next base: position 1,701,686,653 of record OY728161.1, on the reverse strand, counting down.
GTACCCCTCGTGGTTTAATTTTCATGATCACAATCACTTTCCTTTTTTTCTAATCTTGTTTTCAAGTGTTTTTGGATGATAGGCATGATTTCAGGTAGCCAAGGAATTGGGCCAAGAAAGCAAGAAGCTAAAGTGGACTGATTTTTAGTCCACCGGCCAACCGGTGGCTTCACCACCGGCCAGCCGATGGAACCCAGACAGAAGGCTAAGCTACTGCCTCAGCACCGGCCAACCGGTGGCCTCAGCACCGGCCAACCGGTGGCCTCAGCACCGGCCAGCCGGTGGCACCCAGACAGAACAGTGTTTGCTACTGCCTCAGCACCGGCCAACCGGTGGCCTCCTCACCGGCTAGCCGGTGGTGCCTGAGCCCGAAGGCCTCTCATTTTCCAAACACCGGCCAACAGGTGGCACTGTACCGGTCAGCCGGTGGAGCCAGTCAAACTAGCCGTTGGTCTTTGACCAGGCTTGTCCACTTGACTCCCAACGGCTCCAAAGGCCTCTCCAATGGCTCCGAAGCCTCCCAAAGGCCATTTGAGGGTTCCCCATCTATAAATAAAGGACTAGGAAGCCCCGAAACACTAGCGAATCATACGGAAGCCCACGTGACACATTTCTCATCATTTGGCAAACCTTCGGCGGACTCCCTCAAGAATACCCAATTGCTCCAACTCAATTCCACATCCAAGGAGCACCACCATAGAAGCTTGGGAGCACCCTTCATCAACTCCAATCAATCATTGGCGCCCAAGGCTTCTCCTCATTACGGTTTTTCATTATTTATCATTTTGAGATTTAAATTGAGTTTGTGCCTAAAAACTCCCATTTCTCTCATCCTCCATTCTTTTGGGTTTTCACATCACCTTTAAGGTGTGAAGAGGTTAGTCAAGCCTTCCCTTTTAAAAGGCTTGAATCATAGGTGAGCTAGCCTTCACCTGTAAGAAGGCTAGTGGGTTCTTGCTCAACCAATAAAAGCAAGATGTAATAGGTTCTAGACTAACCTTAAAGTCTAGTGGGTTTCTTGCTAAAACCATTAAAAAGCAAGCGGTAGTAAATCTCTCAACGGTTGAGTTGGGAGCGGAGACGTAGGCTTGGGTTTAAGCCGAACTCCGTTATCAAGTTGCGTGTCTTTCCTCTTTTATTTCCGCTGCTCTTTTAACTTTGTTTTCAAATTGTTAATTTTTTTTAAAAGGCAATTCACCCCCCTCTTGCCATCACTTCCTTCTTTTCTCCACCCAACAATTGGTATCAAAGGGAAAATTTGAGTAATACCTTAATCGGTTTCAAATTTAAGATCTATTGTGATGGCTTCAACTTCTTTCGCCCCCGAAGGCTATTCTTTGGGTCGTGCTCCATTTTTTGATGGAACCGACTACAATTATTGGAAAACCCGCATGACCACTTTTCTTAGAAGTATAGGTTATCCTATTTATAAAATTGTCATGCATGGTTACACTCTTTCTTCTCCCGATGAATCCAAATGGACCCAAGCCGATATTAAAAATTTCGAGCTTGATGGCAAAGCCATGAACGCTCTTCATTGCGACCTTGATCGTAATGAGTTCAATCGAGTTTCTACATGCACCTCATCACATGAAATCTGGAAACTTTTGGAGGTTACCCATGAAGGGACCAACAAAGTCAAGTATACTCGATTGGATATGTACCGTCAAGATTTTGAATCTTTTACCATGCATCCATCTGAAAATATTACTGAAATGTTTACGCATTTTACTGATGTTTGCAATGGGAGAAACTCCCTTGGTGATGATGTTTCTGCAGAAACGATGGTCAAGAATATCCTTTGGATCCTACCAAGCTCATGGGCTCCAAAGGTAACAGCAATCCAAGAAGCAAAAGACATCAAGAACATGCCGGTTGAAGAGCTCATCGGATCCCTCATGACATATGAGATCACCATGAGGAGGCAAGCTGAAAAGGAAGGCAAACCGATCAAAACTCCAAAGAACATCGCCTTCAAAGTTCAACAAGAATAAAGCTCCTCCTCATCATCATCTTCCTCTTCAAGCGGCGATTCAGAAATGGAGAATCTTGCCCACAAAATGCACAAGTTCATGAAGAAGCACAAGAAGAAGAAATCCTGCAAGGCTCGAAAGGAAAAACACGACGAAAAATCCGAGCCCGAGGTAACATGTTACGGGTGTGGCAAGAAAGGCCATTACAATCCCGATTGTCCACTCAACAAGAAAAAGGCCAAGCAAAAGGAAAAGAAGAAGGCATTCAAGGCCACTTGGAGTGATAGCTCCACATCTGACTCCTCCTCCTCCTCAAGCGACAACGGTAAAAAATGCCTAATGTCATTTCATGAGGTAACATCTTCTGACTCCTCTTCCTCTTGTTCTTCCAATTCTTTCAATCATTTATCTTATGAGGATCTCCAACATGCGAGAGATCAATTGGAGGAAGGTTTTCGTGAACTTTCTTCCAAATTTGTTGCTTTAAAAAATAATTTCAAAAAACTTTCTTCCGAAAAGGAACAACTTCTCAAAGAAAAGGAGGATTTGTCCCTCAAAGTCCAAAACCTTCCCGATGTTGATTCTATGGAATCAACAATCAAAGATTTAAGGGAATCCCTTGCCAAGTTCGCCCAAGGTGAACAACATTTGACCAAACTCCTTGGTTCCCAACGCATATCTAGAACCACCGAAGGGCTTGGCTATTCCAATCAAGCTCCCTCTTCCCATGCTCCAACTATTTTTGTAAGGGGGAGCTCCCAATTTAAATTTTGTAATTATTGCAAAAAACCCGGGCACTTAATTTATGAGTGCAATTGCAAAAATGCCCGGTATGGTAGGTCCAAAACCATTTCCTTTAATGATGAATTTTATAGAAGAAGACCCGCCACTAGACAAGTGTGGATTGAAAAATCCCTCTTAGCGAGTCTCACCGGACCAAAATTTGTCTCGGGTTCAAAAACCTCTCCCCGGTGATTTGTTGTTTTTATTTAGGGGGAGTGAGGATTGTTTAAGCCTTTTTGATTTCAATTTCAAAATTCTCATTTCAAAATTTTTGATTCAAAACTTTCTATTCAAAATTTTCATTTCAAAATTTTTGAGTCAAAACGTTCAATTTCAAAATTCTCATTTCAAAACTTTTTATTCAAAACTTTCAATTCAAAATTTTCAATTCAAAATTTTCAATTCAAAACTTTCAAAAATTTCAATTGGTTTAAAAATCTCTTTCTCGTTTTTCAATGTTTCCCTCAATCAAGTTTTATGCCCCGTGCTATTTTGATAATCACAAAGGGGGAGAAATTCTTGGTTGATTGGGGGAAAAAATTTTTACTCATGCTTTGCTTTACTTTTCAATTTATTAAAGCATGCCTCTCATTTCAATGTTTTTCATTGTTTGTTTTGGTGATTGTGATCATCAAAATAGGGGGAGATTCTTGTACCTCTCGTACCCCTCGTGGTTTAATTTTCATGATCACAATCACTTTACTTTTTATCTAATCTTGTTTTCAAGTGTTTTTGGATGATAGGCATGATTTCAGGTAGCCAAGGAATTGGGCCAAGAAAGCAAGAAGCTAAAGTGGACTGATTTTCAGTCCACTGGCCAACCGGTGGCTTCACCACCGGCCAGCCGTTGGAACCCAGACAGAAGGCTGAGCTTCTGCCTCACCACCGGCCAACCGGTGGCCTCAGCACCGGCAAACCGGTGGCCTCCTCACCGGCCATCCGGTGGTGCCTGAGCCCGAAGGCCTCTCATTTTCCAAACACCGACCAACCGGTGGCACTGTACCGGTCAGCCGGTGGAGCCAGTCAAACTAGCCGTTGGGCTTTGATCAGGCTTGTCCACTTGACTCCCAACGGCTCCGAAGGCCTCTCCAACGGCTCCGAAGCCTCCCAAAGGCCATTTGAGGGTTCCCCCTCTATAAATAAAGGACTAGGAAGCCCCGGAACACTAGCGAATCATACGGAAGCCCACGGGACACATTTCTCATCATTTGGAAAACCTCTGGCGGACTCCCTCAAGAATACCCAATTGCTCCAACTCAATTCCACATCCAAGGAGCACCACCATAGAAGCTTGGGAGCACCCTTCATCAACTCCAATCAATCATTGGCGCCCAAGGCTTCTCCTCATTACAGTTTTTCATTATTTATCATTTTGAGCTTTAAATTGAGTTTGTGCCTACAAACTCCCATTTCTCTCATCCACCATTCTTTTGGGTTTTCACATCACCATTAAGGTGTGAAGAGGTTATTCAAGCCTTCCCTTTTAAAAGGCTTGATTCATAGGTGAGCTATCCTTCACCTGTAAGAAGGCTAGTGGGTTCTTGCTCAACCAATAAAAGCAAGCTGTAATAGGTTCTAGACTAACCTTAATGTCTTGTGGGTTTCTTGCTAAAACCATTAGAAAGAAAGCGGTAGTAAATCTCTCAACGGTTGAGTTGGGAGCGGAGACGTAGGCTTGGGTTTTAGCCGAACACCGTTATCAAGTTGCGTGTCTTGCCTCTTTTATTTCCGCTGCTCTTTTAACTTTGTTTTCAAATTGTTCATTTTTTTTAAAAGGCAATTCACCCCCCTCTTTCCATCACTTCCTTCTTTTCTCCGCCCAACATCCATAGTTCTAATGATGAGGAAAAATTTATGAATTGATTACCGAGGTTTATAGATGACCAAGATAATAGAGTGTAAATGGATATCCTGGAAGAATAGGAAATAAAATACATTGTGTTTAGTGTGTAGTAGGAAAAAACCCAAAGTCTTGATACTTTCATATGAACTTTCTTTAGGGATGACTGGGACATTGTTAAGGGCCATGCAAAGGAGGTGGTGCCAACTTTTTTTAGAGGTGGAGCTTTGATTAGAGCCTTTAGTGCATCAAGAGTGGTTTTGAACCCCAAAGTGAAAGACCCAATTTTATCAATCAATACAGACCAATCATTTTTATTACTTTTTTTATAAAATTCTAGAATTCCTTATCAATAGAAGGCTTAGTGGAATGATTCCAAGGTTTATATCAGTTGAGCATCATGGTTTTGTGAAAGGAAGGAGTATCTAAGGGGTCATCGATATTGAAAAATAAATGGTGGTGGATTTGAATAAAAAGACACTTGGGTCAAATGTTATGCTAAAGGTGGACATGAACAAATATTATGATAGATTGGAATGGAGTTTTATTATAAGGGTCATGAGGAATTTTTTCTTTCATGAAAGGTTTTATGACCTATGTTTTAGATGTTATGCCTCTCCGTGTCTCTCTATCTCACTGTTTAGAAGGGGATTTGGTTTCTTTAAATAAGTATGTGGAGTAAGGTAAGAAGATCCTTTATCTCCCATTCTATTTATCTTGTCTTAGGAGGCTCTTACAAGTAACATCAAATGAGAACCATAATATGGGAGGATGATGCCTTTCAGGAATAGGTTTGGAAGTGGAATGGTTTTCTATTTAATGTTTGATGATGTTATGTTATTTTTTATAAATGGTAGGAAAATTTCAATTAAAGGATTCAATAAAGTCATGATAACCTATGGAATCTTGAATGGATAGTGTGTCAATAAAATCATAGAATCATTTTTCGTTTCTAATAAATGCACAATAAGGTGAAGCAATATTATTTAGAAAAAACTAGGCATGCAAAGGAGGAAACTACCTATGGAGTATCTCAGATCACCGATTAATAATGGAATAATAAAAAAAAATTATTTGATGGTAATATTAAATCGATCATGGGGAGAATATGAAATTTTAAAAATAAATTCTTATAATTTGGATGTCTAATTACTCCTATTAATAGTGTCCTTACTTTTATTCCGATGAATATTCTATCCATTATAAAACCTACTAAGGGGACAATATCAAAGGTTTAAAGGACCACGAATGATTTTATTTGGGATACTAACCAATCTGATAGATTCCATTGATCATCTAGGAAATTTATAGAAAATCCCTTGTATGATTGAGGGATTGATTTAAGAAGTTTGTGATGAATACATGCATTCCATTCAAGCTAGAGTATCCTGAGAAATCATAAAAGGGAAGTATTTATTGGAAAAATTCATGAGAGACAGGTATAGGGAAAAATGGGAGGATTGGTCAGGCTGATCAATGAAGATTTAAAATCCTTCATGATGAATTCTTGAGCACTTAGAGGCTTTGGATGACAAGACTCGATGGGTCATAGGTAGAGGGGATATTAAATTTTTTAATTCTAACTAGGCGTGTGATGTGTTGTTCTTTCTGAGATTTCTAGACCCTAATTTATACTTGAATGAGGCCATAAGGATCCCAAATTTTATCATTGCCATGATTATCTCAATAATAGAAGAAATTTTAAGATAATAGTTTCTTGTTTGATGATCCAGATACCTATAATTTTATGCATTCTTCTTCAAGGGTCTTTAATAGTAGGGATTATAGGAAATTGATGTATTTTAGAAATTAATATGACATATAGGAACCAAAATAATAGTTTAAGGATCTTCTAAGAAATATGATTTTTTTGGAGATTGATAAATGAATTCCTTACAACTGAAGAGAATGTGCATAAGAAAGGTGTTTCTTTAGATTCTAGATTCCACTATTGCATGTCACAGTATTTTAAATCAGCATTACATTTATTTTTCTAGGGTGACTGGGTGAGGGGTTTATGGATATTTATTGGGAACTTTTTGAATTATCATGTAACTAGGGAAAACACTTAGGAAGTTTTTACTGACTGGTTTTAGGGTTTTGGATCACTTGGGGTGGATTTGAAATCTTGTGCAATATTTTTTCTATTGTGTATTAGATCCTTTGGGTGGCACAAAATAAAGCTCGTGATGGAAATATTTCCTCACATATTTTTTTTCTATTTTTTTTATTAAGGCATTGGTGGAAAATCTTGGAGTACTCATGCAAGGTAGGGTTTATTCTTTTTCTTTCAGAATGTTTATTCCAAGGTGATATGATATCATTTATGGAAGAGAAGGAAACTAGGGAAGATGGATCAAGTGGGGACCTACTAGTATTGTTTTGAAACTAAATATCGACAGATCATGTATTTAAGGGAGATGCGAGGAGGCAGTATTATGAGAGACAATAGGGGATCTATTCTCTTGGGATTTAGTTCTTTTTATGGGATAGTAAATTCCATTTTTATAAAGACAAGGGCCTTGGTAACAAGCATTATGCTTTTCAGGTTTTTGAACATTCAAATTAAAAAATTGAATCTGACTCCGATTTACTTGTGGGGTTCCATAAAGGTAAGTTCACGTATCCTTAGGAATTGGATTAATTTGTTAGTAAATGTATAATGTTTTTCTGTTAGTGAATTTAGGTTAAGAACACTTGGATATAAGGGTATTTTTTATCTATTGTGTTATCAAGCAAAGGAAGTCCAAGTGAGAATATCTTGATTTTCACCAAGGTGGGTTCATTACATGTTGGTTTTCAGATCATTTTTCAAGGTTATTACCTTGATCTTCATCATTTTCAGACTCCATGAATGTTTTTTGGTTTAATTTTTATACTTTTAAATTAATGAAAAAGATATTTTTCAGTCAGTCATGATGAGTCACAATGAGCACATCCTCTTAGATGAGAACCATCGATGTTAGCAAGATCATAGAAGTGAATTATCTTGGGAGAGTGCTACCTTGGAGCCTCATGTAGAATCCTAGTTCAAAAAATGAGGATGTTTCATTAATTTGAGACTTTTTATCTATCTATGGGAATATCTAGGTTATTAATATATTTTCTATTGAGGTGAATCTCTTTGATTTTTTATGTTTGGTAATTTTATGGTGTCTTACTGAGTATGATTATACTCACACCTACATAGGCTATTCCCAAACATTTCATGTCTTTTGTAGATGAAAAGAATTTCAATATAGTCCTAGGAGGAATAGAAATAGACAAAGATTAATTTTTATAGATAGAACACAAATAGATCTAGGAGTTTCATCTTGATAGTAGTCCCCATTTTGTTAGTAGGTTGGAAACTTTAACTATTATGGTGGGTGTTGTAAACCAATGAAAATTTGTGTTTCTATTTGTTGTGTGTTGTATTAATTATCAACCTAATCAATGTAAACCCTAGTGAGTTAGTGTATTATATATGGTGTTTCAATTGACATGGTGTGGTAAAGCATGTTTTATTTTCTCTTCACTATGTCAAATATTTCAACAGACATTGTTATTCTTGATAGAGGGAAATTAGTGAAGTGCATGAAGAAATTTGTGAGCCTAGAATATTGATCATTATAATTTATAGAGATGTGTTGAGTATATTAAAGAAATAGGGCCACCCATATAGATCTTCATCATTAAAATGTTAGTTGTGGAGTTCTATAACGATTATTGACCATGTATGTTGACAAAGATTCAAGAAAGAGGTATGGAAGCTCTAGAAGTGGTAGAGGAAATTGTGTGTAAAAGTTAGTGCCGCTTCCCAGTGTTTTCCAAAATTTTAGAGTCAAAATATTTGATTAAGGTACAAGTTTTGTGAGGGATATATTTTTAGGGTACCTAATTAAAATATGGAAAACTCATGGAATTCAAAAAATTGTGGTGTTGAGAAGGTTTTAAGATTCACGAAATAATATTTTACAAAATAATATTTCACGAAATACTACTGAGTCATGAAAGAAAAAAGTGGTAATTAATGTGATTATGAAAAGGTTCATGAATGAAAAAATATGGAGAGTTATGTGATTATAATAAGTTTTTTTGAATAAAAAAAGGCGATAGGTTACATGATTATGAGATGTTTCACAAATGGATAATTTATATGAAGTTTCAAAAAGGTGTGGAGATTCATGAAGAAGTATGAGAGTTTCATGAAAACACAGTGAAGAGCTTGAAATATTCACAAAGGGGAGGAAACATCTATAAATAGGTAAAAACCTCACTTATTTGAGTCAACTAGACTTTTTGAAGATCCAAAGGCTCTGAATTTACAAAAGAGTTTGGTGATGATTTTTCTTGTGAAAAGGGTTGATATGAACATTTATTCCACAAATAAATAAATTGTTTTAATATGACCAAGGGTTTTTAAAATGGTTTATAAATATATGTGAAATGTTATGAGTTTCATGAAATACTATGAGTTTCATGAAAGTATGAAGTTTTTCGAATAGGAGATAAGTTTTTCAAAAGTTGTAAAAAGTTTTCGTGAAAACATTAAGTTTCATGAGACAAAAAGTTATTGTCACTTCTTGAAGAATTTTACAAAGGAAGTTGGTATCCCTTGAGGACTAGTTCAACAAAGAAAGTGAAGCTACTCCAATGGTAATATTCACAACCATTTTGTAAAAGAGTAGAGTGAAGATAAATGGGAACTAATCAGTGCATTGACTATTAGATAGTGAAGATCTGTATTATACAACGATATAAAAATAATTACCTCCTAAAGCAGTGAGAAAAGGGAGAGTAAAATGGAGTGACCCTTGGATGGAAGTGATCCAGACCTTAAATGGTGTAAAATCAGAAATATTGGCATAATGTAACCATAACTAAATTATTAAATCCACAAGACTAATGAAGATTAGTGGAATTTGGAACATCAACACAAAAATGGCGTGTACTCCTTGAATGTAGCATAGTGTATGTGAAACAAGTAAAATTATTATTTCTTGCATGATTTTTTTCTTATATTTTTTAGGAAGACAATCAGTGCATGTGGATTGAGAGATCATTGATCTTATCTGAATAAGGATAAGATAAGAGCACTAGTTAATTAGATAATCATGTAACAGGTGAACACATGAGTGGCCCTAATAATAAGATAGGTCAAGATTAGATTGTAAAGTGATAAATTCATAGGTACATGGTGTAATTATAATGAGTTTCATACCCTGATTCACCCCCCTCTGGGAATCTCTCACTAAAGTACCTTGTGGTTCCAATAGTGGTACTGTACTTTTAGCTTTTACTTTTCATACCTTTTATCATACTCTAGTGTGGGATTAATTGAATTAATTCATTTTTGTATTAGTTGTTTATCCATTCTGTGATATACTAGTGTGTGGATATGTGTGGGTGTGTTTAGGTACTTTATGAGAAGGCCTACCATGTTTGTAATATTCCTACTCGACATTAGTCCCCAACCCATGTCCTATTAGTGGTGGGTTTGGGGTGTCACACTTGGATTGCCGCCCGTTAGGTGGGACCAAGTGGGTTAGGTTGTGAGAGAGTGGTATTAGAGTGTAGGCTATCTTTGGGATGGATTTTGGAGATAGTTTATCTTTGATGGTTGGTTTTGGAACTAGGGAGATAGTGTGAAAGTCTCTCAAGTTTGACTCTTTAGATAGAAAATCTAGTAATGGTGTGGAAGACAATGTATCCATTCACCAAGACTCTGATAACCTTCTTGTTGACTTGGTACATATAGGAACTGGTTGTAGGGAAAACAATGGTACATGAATCATATAGGAATGAATTGTGGTTATCATGTCCTTCATGAGTCATATCCCCCGTTATGATCTTTGATAATGATGTATCGTGACTATTTCAAGATTCCTCCATGATGATATCCACCTATAATTATGTTGTAGGATCATGATAATGATCTTATTAGTGATGAGTCTTTAATCGAGGAACCTATGTTGGAGGTATTTATTCTAAGTGGTTTGTTTATATTACCTCCACTTGCTGAGAAGTTGATTGTTTTAGTAGTACTAGTTGATGAATTATGCATTATAATCACACTTTATGAGTTTTAGAGGCATATAATTCTTAGGTTTTGGGGAAATCTAGACCCATAGATACAAAGGACTTTCATGAGTCATTTAGGTGTGTTTTCTTCTATGTTAGGACCCCTACTGATCAGATGATGTTCTTAGTGGTGAGCCTTATACATGAACCCACAGAGAGATGGTGGATCTTAGTGATGTAGACACATGTTAAGGAAAAATATCACTTTGATAAAGTTAGAGAAAATCTTCAGAGATGATTTTTACCTAGAAACCTTATAGTTAGTATGTATCTATAAGATTATGAAGCTTCAAAAGGAAGATTTTCAATCGTAGAGTACATGAAAATTTTTACTAGCCTCTCATGATACTCCATACATATGTATTGTGAAAGATAATATAAAGCACAAACCTTTGAGTGTTTCCTTCATTGAGATATCTGGGATGGAGTGGTATCTCTCTATATACCATCATATGCTAGAGTGATGAAGCGTTGTTTGGTCTTGGAGATATTTTTAACTGATAAGTTTCTAACACTTGGTTTTGGAAGTGGGAACCCTAGAGATGAGACCTCTATGGCTGGTAGTCGACAACAAACTCATGGGTCCAGTCATGTGAAATAGATTTAGAGGAAGAATGAGGACAATGGGTCAACCTATCAGGGCTCTCAAGAATGTTTAAGTCAATTGAGGAATAGGTGGTGTTTCAATTGTGATCAGTGAGGTTATATTGCATGGTATTACCCAAAAAACCATCCAACAAACAAGTAGACGATTGATAGACCACCTAAGTAGAGGTATCAACTTGATCAACAAGGATTATAGGGTGTTGGAAGTGGTAGAGGACCTGAGAGAGCAGTAAGTGTATAATGACATTGACCCTAGTAGCCCAGAGCTAGTGTCTAATTTATTAATTTAGAACAAGATACACGGAATCACATATTGAAGGAACTTATAGTTTAGTAGTCTTGGTAAACTAGATACATACATGATTTCCATATTACATTTGAATATAAAAATTATAAAATAGTTTTTTTCTGAGACTATCATTATTCACTTAAGAATATATATGAATATATTTCATAGTATACTTCTTTGATTCCTGTTAAAAGAAAAAAATAAGGGTGAGATCAAATTATCAGTAAGGGTTAAATATAATAGAAGATATATTTAATCAATAAGAATAATCAACATGTAAAGTTAAATAACTAAACACACATTCCATTTAAATAAATTGCCTATCATGAATATATAAGGATTAATCAATATGTAAATGTAAATAATTCATACCATTTAATCAATAAGATGAGAATGAAATACATCCATAGATAATATCAATGTGAAAATATTATTGATAATAATAATAATTGAATTATTAATGAAGTAAATACTTAATTATTGGATGTCATGATCTCATGAATAATGATGCCTTTAATTTCAAGACCATTTACAGTATATTTTAATACTATGGGTAGGTATACACCCAAAAAATCTATTTAAATAAGGAAAGATAATTGATTCATCTCATGAGACTACTGATGCATTGAGGGGATATCTATAAGTGGGACCCAACAGTCAATTTCATGTCCAACACATTCCTCATATATAAAATGATCAATTTAATTCATAATTAATATGCCTTATCAACAAATATATATATTTGCAATGGCCTGGGTTTTTGGGGGTCCATTACTTTGTGAAAATCTGATGTTGGGTGTTCTGTGTAGTCTGGGAACCTCAGTGAAATTTGACCCTAACGGTAAGCCTACAAGAAGCCATATCATACCCGTAGCAGGCCTACCAGTAGCTCGGTCTACTGGTAGCTGCAGCCTACCAGTAGCTCTATCTACCGGTAGCCGTAGCCTATCGGTAGCTCAGTATACCGGTAGCTCGATCTACCGGTAGCCACAGCCTACCAGTAGCTCTGTCTACCGGTAGCACGGTCTACCGGTGGCTGAGGCCTACCAGTAGCTCTGTCTACCAGTAGCTCAGTCTACCGGTGGCTTTAGCCTACCGGTAGCTCTCGGCTACCGGTGGCTCTCGGCTACCAGTGGCTCTCGCCTACCCCCACAGGGTTTTTCCAATAGCGCTCCTTTTTGCGCAAATTGGGTTTTAAACCCTATTTTGACCCCTTTAACCTCGTTTTAAAGCCCAGTAATGCCCATAAATGTCATTTAATTTAAATATTTAATGGATTAACCTGGTGTGTGTGTCAGTTTAAACCGCTCGACCCTTTAATGGCGTGTGGGACCCAGTGGTCAACCCATGACCCCGCTCTTTATGCGGTTTTGCATTCTTATCTCAACCATCCCCTGCCTTTATAAAAAAAAGGGTAATCCTAGGTTTCTTGTCTCGATCACCCTATGATAGAAGTACCCTTTGTTCAGACGAGCCACTTTTCGTTCAGATGAGCCGCATCGCTATCCGTGGAGTTCCACACTCAGGCTTAGCGTCGATCGTTGATTAACAAGTAGGTAATTTCTCCTTCGTCTCTCCCTTTTGTGTATCATGCGGGGTGGGCATGCTTTTGATTTTTTAGAATTGGATTAACCAAACCATAATGAAGATAATGAAAAGACTCTACAGAATGAAGGGGGGGCTGTGATCGATGATGCTACTTTGTTTTATGATCTTCTTTTCTGGATTGTGCGGGATTACGCCTACTGAAAATCATGGCCGTTGGTGGTCTTTTCTCTATGCACTAATAAACCCTTAACTCTGGTGATGTTTAAATGGATTTTATTTTTGAACCCTTTTTGTGTAAAGGAATTTGGTGGATTACGTATATCTAGCTAAATAAATTGAGGCACCAGGATCAATCCCTTTTTGTGATAACCCCGATTAAAGTACACAAAAATTGAAATCATGGAGTGTGTTAAATCTTATAAATCTGAAAATACCAGCATGGTCCTACTTTGAGTTGGTGGTGGTGGTTTGGTTGTTTTTCCTTTCACGGGCCATTTGCGTGGTGATGTGGATGGGGAAGGGATCCCCTATTGATATGGATTCAGTGGTTGTGAATCTTAAGACCGGGTGGTTACCTTGTTTATATCACAAATTGGGGTGGGATCCTCTGGTGATGAGAAACCATTTGGGGGGACACGAGGCAGTGTCTCGGGGTTTTATTTGGTTCCAGTACTTCGAGGGATCTCACTTTTCCCTTTGTTGTTGTGACTTTAAAAGAAAATCGGGTGTGGATGTTGTAGTTGATACTTGACTGTTTGCTTTCCCTTGACTTTTGCTTATGATTACTAGTTTCCCATGTGGGTTCATAAACTTATTTAAACATCATTACTGAACATGAAATCAAGGATGGGACAAATGGGTTTTTGGTTTGGTGTAAGTTGTGACCTGGTCATGGTACTGTTTTTGTGTTTTAGGCAGGATGAAGAAAAACCAAAACTTGGGAGAGTGCTTATTACCTATATATATACTTGTAGTTTTTGTGTTTCTTATTCGTGCCCCACCCAAGTTGAGAATTTAGTGCGAAACACCCCCATTCCATGGGGGAGGGTGTTTTTTCCAACACTTCTATTAGTGGCTGGTTATTATCTCCTTTCTTCTACCTTTCCTGGATATCCCAAGTATCTTCAGTCAAGCTGTGGTGGCCGGAAGTCCATTATTAGCCCAAGAATCTTCCGGCAGGGCAGTAAGGTGGTTTTTCCAACTGTCTTCAGGATGAGGCCCAGGTGTTTTCGGGTGTGGCAGTGGATCTTCTAGCCCAGGTGTCTTCGGGCATGGTGGTGGTTGTTCTGGCCTAGGTGTTTGCAGGCGTGGTTGCGTGTGATAGTTGTGGCCTAGGTGTTTGCGGGCGGGGATTGGCAGTGGGACTGCGGTGAGGTTCTGGCCCAGGTGTGTGAGGGTGGGGTTTGGAAATGGGACTATGGTGAGGTTGTGGCCCAAGTGTGTGCAGGCGGGTGCGGCAGTGGGACTTCGGTGAGAATGGAGGGATTGGTTCGATGCGGAGGATGTCTTCAATAAACAGTGGGAAAGTGGCACGGGGTACCCAAATATCGATGTTCTCTTATTATATATATTACTTGTTTGCATTATTTGGTGAGTGTGGCCGGTGAGTGGCATGAATGAAATCCTTGATAGTGTTTGTTGTCTGCTTCTCATGGTACTTTACCATGTTCCCCCACTTGTGCACAAGATTATTTGGTTTTCCCTACTAGGTGTACTTGTATGCTCACCCCATGTATATAAAACTGCTTTCAAGTTTCTAAGAAAACTTCGGGGATCACGCAGGACCATACTAGCTCGGACCTTTGGGGCGGTTGCAGTTGCTATTTTTCTTTCTTTGTTACTTTAACCATGTAGTCACTTTGTACTTTGTGGATTTTACTTTTGTAACATGCATTGGTAATGGTTCTTGGATTTACTTTTACTTTCCTCTTTTGGTGTTGTTGGGATTTACCATCTTATCTCCCGATCCTATTAACAGAAAAAAGGTAATGCCTTCCATTTAGTGTGTGACTCTATACCCTTGGTGCTAGTATCCACTCTGGAACCTATTGAAGGTTGGTTTCAGGGGTAATTATCTCTCCATAAACTTAAATAAGGAAGGTCCTGGAAATCTGCTGACCCTTCCCTCCTTTTGGTTAAGGCGGGTCATGACTGTATTGAGTGAAGACTACAGATTTATCAAGATTTCCCCAGTTAATCAAACAACTTTCAAAGTAAACACCATATGTACAAATGGTATATGGTTTAAGAAATAATAATATCCAAGATAAAAATAATATGTATATTTAATATAATTAATGAATATTATGAATGATAAATTATAATATTCCTTCAACAAGAGGAAAAGAAATCCCAAAATAACGGGAGATTGTAAAATAGATTCTTACAAATTTGGTAACATTAAAATTTTACCCCATGAAAGAATAAAAATTAATTGTAACATTAACAATAATTAATAAATAAGTATTAATATTATATACATCAAAGGGGAATTATATAAACCACATAAAAGCGAATAGGTGCATATTAACAAATATGTCTCAATGAAATAAAAATTGATATGAAATCTCTTATCCAACGCTTCCTTTTAGTTGAACATGATTTGAAATCATGTATAATGGTTTTATGAATATTATTTATTCATAAAAAACCATATTAAAATTTATAATATCATATATGATCATCCTATAACATTTTACCACCTTTTTGTTAATAATATTTCATTATATTTATTGTTTGGAGTGTTAATTGTCTTATTTTCTCATGTATGTTTGTCATGGAAGTTCTAGTTAGTGTGAATAGGATATATATAAATAATCTCTAGAATGATAATAATGTTATAAATTTCATATTTTCTAATTAGATACATTTTTATAATCATTCTTGAACGATTTACATGAAAAATTAATCGTATCGCTTTGTGGAGATGGTAGGCCGCACATACGCACGAGCAATGATATCATTCTCATTAATTTTGAAAGGCTAACAAAGTGGATGTTATATAGAGTTGATATAATACCATATATATTACAGATATTCATTAAATTTATCCTTATTACCTTCAATTAATGTGTAAGTGAAAAATGAACCGCATCGCTTCACGAGGCGGTAGTCCACCGAACACATGAGTGGCGTTATCATATTTTTAAACAACATGTAATGTTTGAAGATAAAAATGATATTAAAATTAAATAAGTGTAATAATATCATAAATATTATATATATACATTAAATTCATCATTATATACAACATTGAGAAGATTTTATGGAAAACGAGTAACATTAGTTCATGAGGCGGTAGTCCATTGTACACACGATGGACAATTTCGTTTTCCATTTGATGGAGGAAGAGATGGATAAATATTATTCCATAAAAATAATAAAATCTTAGGATATGAAAGATAATTTTTATATTATATTTTTAGTTTTAATACATAATTAAAGTTCAAATAGAAGAAATAAAATGAAAGAGATCTATAAGACAATTACCTTCTCTTAGTGAAACCTCATTCAGATCTCCTCTTTAAGGACCCAAAGGTTTGTCTATTGGGAAGAAAATATAATCTATAATATGGATAATTATGTTGAGGAGATATTTTGGTAGGTATTTTTCGATCAAAATATATTTTTAGGTGTGAACAAGTGGGGGGGGGGGAGTGGCCTTTTATAAGAGGGGGAGAGGATACACATGGAAGTTTTGAATAGAATAAACTGTACCCAAATTTTTTAAATGAAAAAAGGATCTAAAATAGTCTATTATAAAACCTTAAAGGACATAAGGGAAAAATATATCCATAAAATAGAGTTTTTACAAGTTTTAAGTCATTTTTAGTCCTTTTATTCCTATTTTAACCCCCGGTAAACCTGTTTTCACCTTAACCGAAATAATTATTTTTTACTATTTTCACTATTCATTATGGTAAAAAATTAAGTTAAAATTTTTATATAATAAAAATTATTTTTATTACAAATAATTAATCCATTTTTACAAATTAAATTCAAATAATTAGTAGATTTCAATTTAAAATTAAACCCACGAACACGATGAGAAAACTATTTTTCAAAAAAAAAACATTTCAAAAGTTTTAAAATCATTATATCAAAATTGATCATATTATTTATTCAAATAACATAAATTGGATTAATAATAATATAATTTAAATAAATTTTCTTTTAAATCAATTTTTTAACAAATTTTGACTTGTAAATTCATTAAACAACAATACAGTTTTCAACAAAAATTAGTATTTTTCACTATTCATTGAAAAATGAAAAAATTAGAAAAATACAAAAAAATAAACTTAATATATTTTTGGAATTATTATTTTAAAAATTATTTTAATTTTTCATATAAATTTTATAATATTGGTAAAAATTAAATTTATCATAAGTACGCAATAAGAGACAAAACCGTTTTCTTTGAAAAAATATAGTTTTTTCAGAAAATATTTCTTTTTCTTTTAAATGATTTTTATTTTTATTTATAATCAATTGATAACAAAATAAAATGTGTAACCATATATTTTATTAAATTATTTAGTATTATTCATACCCTCTAACTTAATGGTTAGGTTATAACAGTCGCGTTTTAAATAATAATATTTTATTAGAGTATTGTGTTTCATTTAAACCCGATGTTTTGTGTATCAAAAGATATCAAAGAGAGTAAATTTCCCTAAAAATAAATATATCATAAATTTTCATGGTGTTAAATTTTCTTTTATGATTGGTGTTTTGTTTCATACACACTATCGAACATGATTTTACTTTTTTAAAATATCAAGTTATTACATTCTCTCCATCTTTAATAAATTATATCCTCACAATTTGAACTTGCACTTGTAAATAAAGGGTTTGAAATTTTAAAATTAATTTTTTGAAAACCCACATCATAAAAATTAATAATTAAAAATATTCATAAAATGGAAAATATAAATATGAAAGGTTATCTTGAATAACTCATAGCTAGGTTTCCAATTTGGAGAACACAAGTAGGAATTTAATATATATACATGGAAGAAAATCCTAAATAATTATAGAGTGATAAATATTATTATTAATAAGAAATGTAATGATAAATTTAAAGTTAAGGAACTCAAAACCATAAATCTGTGATGATTTAGAAGACCATTTGATTCATAAAATATAAAGTTAATAGCATAATATTTTTGTTTCCTGATCCTTTTTACTAAAGTTGAGGAATTCATATACCATATAGACTACGAGAATAAGGAAATATACTTAATTAATATATTTCTATTTCATAAGAATAGTTTTATCCTTTGTTTTTTATTCAATAATTTCACACTTCAAATCTTACTCCAAGAAATGAATATCCAAAAATGATTTTTATGCCTAAATCACTAAAATTAACTTTTAACATATCATAAAATCCATAAAATATTGACAAGTCCTTCCACCGGTCTCTAAATATTTTCCAAAAACTATATTGTTAACACAACTTATTCAATATAATACATTAATATCTAAGCTTAAATAGTAAAACTATTGGTTAAATATTAATATTTATCCATAAAATTGTTAAAGAAAATACAGTGATATATTAACTAGAATATCACATAAGCCAGTAGTAAAAACATTTCCCTTTTCACTATTCAATTATGGGTTCCAGCCCCATGGCCTTACCACATGTGAGAGGTTGTCACCCAACATGCATATTTTCCTCTCTATAAAACCATATTAATATGATTCCTATAATATTCACGAATTATAATGACCCATAATTAACTGAACAACAAAGATAAGATAAAGCCAAAAGGTTACCAATACCTTTAAACATATTCCCACAAAAATTAAGGGAATTATTCCTTAAATAACTTTTTTCACTAATACATATACTATACTAATGGGTTGTATTCCCATAAATGTTTTCTGAAAACATCTTTAAAAATGTTATATTCATACCACACAAATTTTCAAAACGTATGTTTAATACGTTTAACTTTTGATAAAACTTAAACTTATAAACCCATGATGGTATCCATAACACTTAAGTTAATGAAAACATATATTCTTCTAAAATTTAACATAAACCTCAAATGTTTCATGATTCTTATAACTAAAATACCATTGGTAAAAAATAACATTACAATTTAATTACTAAATCCCAATACATAAATACTTCATTCATTTTATTTGAACATAGGTCATTACTTGTTCTAGGGGTTAACCTTTAGAAGAATAAATTGACTTAGATAATGCCCAGGTTCCCCATATTTAAGACAATGAACTATAAATATAACCTTATGATGAAATTTATTTCCTTCCATCACACTCTTAATTTTTCTTTATAAATTCATTAATTTATTCTCCTCTTTTCCAAACATAAAATATTTTACCATTCCTTTGAGACAATTTCTAGGGTTTCACTTTCCACATTTCTGATATGAAGAAAATCGATCCTTCTTTCCTCCATGGTCTCTACCACTCGAGATTTTAATGAAATCCATATTTCACTTCTTTTTTGAGTATGAGAGTTGGTTAAGTTATAATTTTTTAATAATATTTTGGGATAATTTATTAGGAATAATAATGATATATTTTACTCCATTCATCACCACATTTGGTTGCTCATAGCCACCACATTTCCTATCATGTTCAATATTAACATGATTCTTCTGGGTTCCAGTCATTGACTGAAACCAAAAATAATAGTGTGAGCAACAATAATTGTAGTGGGAGAACCATATAATATTTTATAGGATGTCTAAATGCTGACAAATTATTTTCAATCTAATACATATTAGTTTTAACCTAGGTCATTCATTGTCATCATTATTAAATCCTTCACAATGGTTTGTAAAAAAATGCGAATTAAAAAATAATATCCCCTAGGAGTGTCAAACCAGGTGCATAGTAAATCCTATTGTCATGTACCAGGTAATAATCTAGTTAAGACCGATGTTCCTTTTTTAGAGTTATTACCCCTAGGTACATATTTTCCCAGACCATGTCCACTTATAATATCCATATAGGGATGTTTTGATAGGAAAACCCATATAATCTATACCTTACCAAAAATTTAGGATCTTATTATATACTTATCCTCAAATTTTATCATAGGGTTATATTCCCTAATATATTTTTTACTTGGTATATTTCCAAAGCTTTCAACTAAAATTACTACAATATCAATTTTAAAGACACCAACCATAGTATCCTGGAGCCGGTGTCTACTTTATTATATTGGTATAAGATACAAGGAATCACATTCTGAAGGACTGTATAGTTTATTAGTATTGGTAAAATAGACACATACATGATTCCCATATTATATTTGAATACAAAAAATAAAACATATTTTTTTTCAATAATATCATTATTCCCTATCTAATATCCTTGAATATCTTTCATAGCAAACTTTCTGGATTCTTGGGAAAGAAAAAAATGGTGAGCTCAAATGCTTAGTAATGGTCAAGTATAGAGGAAGGTATATTGAATAAATAAGAATTATAAATATGGTATGTTAAATAAATGAAAAAAATTAAATTTAAATAACATGACTATCATGAATAGATAAGTCTCAATCAATAGAGAAATGTAAATAACTGAATACACATACCATTTAATCAATAATATGAGAATAAAATGCATCCAAAGATAATATCAATACAAAAATATCATAGTTGATAATAATAAATAAATTATCAATGAATTAAATGATTAGTTATTTTACTTCATGATCTCAGGAATCATGATACCTCTACTATCAAGACCTTTCATAATATATTTTAATACTACAAGAAATTATACACCAAAAAACCCATTTAAATAAGGTTAGCCAACTGATTCATCTCGTGAGACTACCAATGCATCGATGGAATATATATAACCAAGAACTACTAGTCACTTTCATATACAATTCATTCCTCATATATTGAAGGATCGATAAATTCATAATCAATAAACCTTATCAACAAATATTTTTTTTGAGTAAAGAATACAATTTTATCAATATTTAACAAGTTAATCAAAAAAATTTAAAAGTAAACACCATCTGTAAAAATAGTATATGGTTTAAGAAATAATTATATCCAAGATACAAATAATATTAATATTTAAGTGAATTTATTGAGATTATGAATTATAAATGATAATATTCCTTCAACAATAGTAAAAAAAATCCCAAAAGAATGGGATATTGTAAAATATATTCTTACCACTTTGATAAATTTTAAATTATACCACATAAATGAATAAAATTGAAATGTAACATTAAAAATATTGGAAAAATATGTATTAATGTTAGATATATCCAATTTTCAGTATATACACCACATAAAAGTG
The DNA here is from genome assembly GCA_963277665.1 of Viscum album. Taxonomy (NCBI): domain Eukaryota; kingdom Viridiplantae; phylum Streptophyta; class Magnoliopsida; order Santalales; family Viscaceae; genus Viscum; species Viscum album. The sequence goes on along the minus strand of OY728161.1, from coordinate 1,701,665,244 downwards.
AATATGTTCATATTAACAAATACGTCTTAATGAAATGGAAATTGAGATGAAACCCCTTACCTCACACTTCCTTTTGGTTAAAAATTATTTAAAATCATGTATAATAGTTTTAATAAAGTTAATAATTTATTATAGAACCATATTAATATTTATAATATCATATATGATCCTCTTATAACATTTTACTGCCCATTTTTTAATAATATTGTATTACATTCACGGTTATGGGTGTTAATTTCCTTGTTTTCTCATGTGTGTTTTGTCATGAAAGTTCTGGTTATTTTACATACGATATAGATACATAATATCCAGAATTATAATAATTTTATTAATTTCATATTTACTCATTATATTCATTTTTACAATCATTTTTGAAGGATGGTCATGGAAAATGAATCACATTGCTTTGTGGAGATGGTAGGCCGTACGTACACACGAGTGACGATATCATTCCCTCAACGAGTGAAAGGGTAAGAAACTGGAAGGTATATTAACTTTTAGAAGAAAATATCATTCCATATATATCACATATATTCATTAAATTTATATTTATTACCTTCCATGTAATGGGTACGTTAAAAACAAATCGCTTCACTTTGTGAGGCGGTAGTCCGTTGTACACATGAGTGATGTATCGTATTTTTTAAAAGACATGGAATTTAAGATGGTATATGTGATATTATAATTACATAAGTATAATTATATAATAGATATCATATATATATATTAAATCCATTATTATATACAATCATGTTATTTTTTTATGGAAAATGAGTTACATCAGTTTACGAGGCGATAATCTGCTGTACACATGATCAATGATTTTGTTTCCCATTTGATGAAGGAGGAGATGAATAAATATCATTCCATCAACATAATACTATAATATAATATAAGATATAATTTTTTTATTATATTTTTAGTAATAAGAAATAATTTATGGTGTAAAAACAATAAATAAAACAAAAGTGATTTGTTAAGACAATTACGTTCTCTTAGAGAAACCACCTCTGGATCTCCTCTTAAGGATCCTAGGGTTGGTATTTTGGGAATAAATGAAGATATAGAATATTGATAATTTTTTTTGGGAGATATATTTTTAGGGTTTTGTTAATCATATTGTCTTGATAGGTGTGAATAAGTGAAGGGATGGAGTGGCCTTTTATAAGTAGGGGAGAGGACAAACATAAAATATTTGAAAAGAATAACGTTTTACCACATATTTCACATTCACAAGGACTCAAAAAATGGTAAATTATCAAAAATAATAGTATTTAAGATCTATATAGGACTATAAAATGTGGTTTTTACAAATTTTAGTCCATTTTAACATTATCTTTTTAGTTTAATCCCCTTATAAACCCGTTTTCACCATAACCATTATAACTGATTATTTACTTTTTTCACTATTAATTATGGTAAAAAATAAAAAATAAATTATTATATAATATAAATTATTTTGATTCCAAATAAGGAATTAATTTTTACAAATTCAATTTATATTATTGGAATAATTCAATTTAAAATTAAACACACAAACATGATGAAAAACAGTTTTTTCAAAGAAAAACAACCAAAACTTTAAAAAAATTATAGAAAAATTGATTAGTGTTTCATGTCATAAACACTATCAAAAAAAAATGTTCCATTTAAAATTCTTATGGCATTACAGTGTGGTGGTCAATTTTATGTTTTGTTAACACTACTACCAAATCCTAGAGGTACACACTAAGCTCATGAAGTTGGTGGGAATGATCGTGGATAGATAAAAATAGTGGAGGCTTAAGAGATATATGGTCTAGTGAAGATTTTATATACAATATGCGTCATCTCTACTTTAGATATGGTTTTTTTATAGAAATGGGTGTGAGACACTTTTTACTTTCCAAGTCCCTCGTTCAAGATCTAAAGATTCTAGTAGTTCCTTTTTCTCGACTATTATGTTTAGAGACTCCTAATGGGGGAGATTCAACAATCACACACTTCTATCAAAAGTATCAATTGAATCTTTGGGAGATATATTTTTATGGGATCTGTTTATAGTATTGATGAGGCCATATGATGTTATTTTAGGTATGGAATGACTCTTAGTGTTTTATACACATAATAACTATTTTAGGGGGAGGATGTGATGCGTATAAGTTGATGAGATGATATTTTCCTTCATTGGAAATAAGTAATTTCAGGAAGAGTATTATTGTCTCTTATGTAAAATGATACATCCAATTACTAATCAAATATCAAGTATGACCCTTGTAGAAATAGATGTTATAAGCTTTTAGTTTCCTATAGTGGTGGAGAAGTATGAGGACATCATTCAAAGGGGAATGTCGGGATCACCTCCCCACTAAGAGGTTTACTTCTATACAGACCTACACCTAGGGATGACCCTGATATATATGATATAATTTAATATATCTCTCTTATATATTTTATAGATGATTTTTTTAGTTAGAGTATTTATAGAGAAAAGGATTTATTGGACCTACTGTGCCCCCCCGGGTATCCCTAATGTTACTCACAAAGAAGTTGGATGATATATTGAGGTTATGTCTAGATTATCAATGCCAAAATTGAGTGACTATCAAAAATAAGTACCCACTTCTGAGAACCAATGTCCTTTTTGAACATTTGAAAGGGGTGAGGTGGTTCTAAAATATTAACCTAAGGTTGGGTTATCACCAACTTCATGTTAGGAATGAGGATAAAATGAAGACGACATTACGGTGATTCTATATCTACTTAAATTATTTTTTGATTCCAATCATCTTTATAAATTCCCACATAGTGTTCATGGGACTCATGAAATAGATATTTTATCCTTTTTTATAACAATTCAAGGTAGTCTTAATCAATGAAATCCGCATGTACATAACATTAGTGGAGTATGCAAGAAATTTTAGGATGGTTCTGGAAATAATATGGGTGAACCATATTTATGGGAATATCTCGAAGTGTTAGTTATGGATTCTAGGGGTCTACTTCCTTATACATGCCATCTTAGAAGAGGGAGTATCAGTGAACCCCTAGAAGTTTGAGGCAATGCTAGCTTAGGTTCCATCTAAGTGCATGGTCGAGGTTCAAATATTCCTTGGGTTAGAGTTATATTATTTCAGATTTGTGCCCAATATATCTAGGATCATGAAATCTCTAACTGATCTAATATCAAATGGGTATCCTCTTGTGTGGACAAAGAAGTGTTGGAAGGATTTTCCAGACTTATGGTAGAGGTTTATGAGCACCCCCATTTTGAAATTTCAAAATGAGGTTGTTGATTACATGGTGTATCTCGATGCCTCTAGAGATGGACATAGTTGAATTATGATAAAAAGGTATATAGTGATTTCTTATTGTTCTTGGTAGTTGTGACCACATGAAAATAACTACGTATCCCATAATTTAGAGCTGGAAATAGTGGGTTTTCTCCTAAAGATGAGGTGACACAACCTTAATGGAGAGAGTTTTATTTCTTATTCTGATTGCAAGAGTCTTAGGTATATTTTTTTCATAGAAGTATCCTAACATAAAGTAGAGATGATAGTCAGAGTTCCTATAGAATTATGACATTGAGATAGTCTATACTCTGAGGAAGGAAAATATGGAGAAAGATTCTTTCAGTAGGATATCCCATTCATAGTTATTGAGAAAGGTGGCAGAGTAGTTAGCCTAATTGCAATTGTCCCTAATAGAAAAGGATATTGTATCATACCTCCATTCGATGTTTTTTTACACCTATGATTCTTTAACATGTTAGGGAGGATCATCTTAGAGATATTAAATTGAGGTCTTGTGTGGTCATACATCCACTAGACATTATCCTGATGGATTTTTTGAAGGTGGGGAGAATTTCATCCTTTTTGAAGGGTAAATGATGGTACTAATAATGTTATTGAAGGAGGTGTTGTGGGAGTTTCACACATCTCTATTAATGGAACATCCATAAGTTGTAAATGTGTACCAATACCTTTAGTGTTAGTTTTTTTGATCAGGGATGACGAGGTGTGTCATAGATTTTATCTCTTTATGCCTCACTTGTAAGGAAGTGAAAGATGAGAACCAGGTTCCAATGGGTTTGGCCTAGCCCCTTGAGTTTCCAAAGTGGACAAGCGATGGTATATCCATGTAATTTTCAACAGTACTTACATGATCATCTATTGTTCATGATGCTATCTGGGCGATTTTAGAATAACTCACCAAGTTGCCCCACTTCCTATCCATATGATAGAAAGGTTTAGTTTAGAGCTTGGGATACCTATATGTTCATAAGATAGTCCGAATTCACAGGGTTCACCCAATTTCCATTTCATAAAATGATGCTCGCTTCATGTCATGATTATAGATAGGATTACAGAAGGCCATTGGGACTCAATTTATATTGATCATTCCATCTCACCCCTAGACATATGTCCAGACAGAGAAGACCATATAGGTTTTAGAGGACATGATTTGGTATTTTGTGTTGTATTTTGGCCTTATCTAGGAGGATCATCAACCCATGGTAGAGTTTCCATACAATAATAGTTACCACTCTTCCATCATTATGACACCATTTGAGGCCTTTTATAGAAGGCCCTTCAATAAAACACTATGCTAGGTGGACCTAGGAGAGACAAACCTTATGGGCCCTGAGTTTGTGAAAGAAATAATAGAGAAGGTGCAGATCATCCAAGAGTGGATAAAGACTACCTAGAGCCATTAGAATTCTTATGAAGACTGATAATAAAGGCCTTTGGAGTTCATCAAGGGAGACCATATATTTATGAATGTATCACCTTGATGTGGATTAAAGATATTTGGATGAGGAGGCAAGCTATCCTTAAGATACATTGTCCCTTTCCAGATACTAAACAAGGTTGGAGATGTGGAACACCACTTAGTTTTACCACCATAGTTAAAAAAGATACACATGATATTCCATGTGTCACAACCAAGGAGAAAAGCGCATGACCCATCACATGTTATTGATTGGGGTGATGTCACATTCTCAAAGTACCTAGTGACCATTGAGGATTGATATTATAAGATCCTTCATGGTATAGATATTCTTTTGGTTCGTGTCTATCGACAAAGTGAGAATCTTCATAAGAGCACCTAGGAGTTGGAGAACTCAATGCAAGATCAATACCTCCACCAATTTTAATATTATTTTTCATTATCATGATGAAAATCCTTGATTTGGGGAGAATGTAATGATTTTATTCCATGTAACACTTTGGAATATTTTAAGTTATATTTTCAGAGTTAGTAGCAGTGAAAGAATAAGATTATAGAGCCTGAATATCCTCAATGCTAGTATATTAAAATATTAAATATATAATATCACATTTGTGTAGGTTTTCTAAAATAATAGAATATCTCCTAAGAGGTGTCTGAGATGGTGAAAATGAGACCACCATTAAATCTAGAATGTAGTTTTTATGCTAGATGCAATGTAATATTTGTTAATGTTTAGTGTTTCTCTTTAATGTAGTCACGAGAGGAATAATGATAATAATAAAAAAATTATTATCTATTAAATGATTATATTTAATCATGGATATGAAAAAATCCTAGGGTTATTTACATAAACCTATAGGTTATAGGAGAGAACCATGGGGAGAATATTGGCAGATGGCAACAAGATCATGGATCGACAATCAGAACCAAAGAGATTGTCCTCATCAATGAAGTTTTTGGATCTCACCAATGGCAATGATGAAAAATTGTTTTTAATTAGATATTGATCCATTTTTGAGATAGGAATTTTTTAATTGGATCAATCAATTTTTTTTGCATTAACCACTTTTTTTCTCATAGGAATAATTATAATTAATTGTTTTAAAAAATTAATTCTTAGATCGATCATTGATTTATGGTTGAGGGTTTTTTTCCCTAAAATTTGAAATTGAAGAATTATTTTTAAATTATAGATTATTCTTCCATGTTCATAGATTTATTTTTCAATGGATGAAGTCCAACCCAAACAATGTTCTATGTTCATTTCCTCACTTTATGTTTCTTTCTTTTCTCCCCATTCTCTTTGAATGTTCAACATTGATATTTTTTTTGACTGGTGGTTTGACTATACTTGGGAAATGATCATTATAAATCCAAATCTTTGAATAATGGATCATTATAAAAGGTTTTTATTTTGGATTAAAGTCACAATTAAGGTTTGATATTGATGACTGAATATTAGTGTGGGTTCAATGAATACTAATTCACTAGTTTTGTAATTTTCATGATGAAGTGTGACAAGAGGTGATTTCTATTCAAATGGTGGAAAAAAACCACTATCGGTGATTGAACAGGCTCAGTTAACTTCTTATACAAGTGTTGTGGTAGATTCAATGGATGAATTTTTGGAAGTAGTCTAGTAGATGGAGATGTGTGAGAAACATTGATTTTTTGAAAAAATCATGATATTCATGGAATGTAGTTTAGAAAAGCATGCACCACACGGACCCCTTATTATACAATGGATAGGGGTTATGTACATAGATAAATATCAAATTCTATGTGAACTATTTACACACAATGTGAGCCTTGAGCTGGAAACCCAATGCATACCCCTGGGAACAAAAATAAAGACATGTATAGTGTATATGGGAACAACCGGAGTACATGGGTACCTGATTTAGAACATGGTCATGAGCATAGAATTTGGTAGTGATACATGTCGTGTATTACTTATGCATATATTGTACCTCTTATAGGGTAGTTAAGATCCCTCATTCTACCCATTCCAATTCTAATTTAGTTTAGTGTGTTCTCTTAGTCCATCATGGTGAGGGTAAAGTGGGGCATCCCATATCGAGCATAGGTTGAGTGATCCCCAATATGTGTTAGTTTTGGATAGAGTCAGGTATCCCTATATGTGTCCTAAGGTGTGATCCTCTATAATTCTTCCCTAGGTTGGGTCATTTATCCCATTTCAAACATTCAGTTCATGTGATCCCCTCCTATTGGGTTATTCCAGATATAGTTAGGTATCCCCCATAATCATTGGGTGTGATCCCCTTCCTATGTATCAACATATTCTAAGTTATAACATGTACTTATTCATGGAGAGGCTAAATGATCATGTCCTGTTAGATGATTACTATTAGTGTTAGAAACACCCAAGGAGTGAATTCTATCATACAAGAAATATCTTGGAGATTCGTGCATAATCCTAGGATGACAGTGAGGACATGACCTTACATTGGGACTTGGTGTCTATTTATGAGAATATATTGGTTGTTATCATATTTTCTCTTGATTTTAATCTCTTTTATGATTTATGTTTTGTGTTTTTTGGGTTTCCTACTAGGAATGATTATACTCACCCATTCATTGGCTCCACCCACTTGTGTCATGTATTATATAGGCGAAAGACCTTTCAATGGAGTCCTAGGAGGACCTGGAGTAGGTGGAGATTAGTTATACTAGATGGACCACAAACGATTCTAGGAGTTTCATTATGATAGTAATATCCTTTTTGTTAAAATGTAAGAATATTTTACTATTATGGTGTGATTATATTTGTCCCTTTTCTATTACCTACTTTTTTTCCATACTTTAGTGTGGGATTAGTTGTATGAATGAATCATTGATATCATCTATTTATCCTTTCTGCATTATACTAGTGTATGAAGATATGTGCATGTGTTCAATTTCTTTAGTCAAAGGCCTACCATGTGTGTGATATTCCTAATCAACACTAGTTTCTATCTCCTAGACTATTAGAGGTGGGATTGGGGTGCCATACTTGGTTTTCCTCTAGTTAGGTGGGCCCCAATCGGTCGAGTTCTGAAAAAGTCTTGGGTCACTATTTTATTATCCTCTAGTTTCCTTCCCATTTCATCACCATGTTACCTAAATAGAAACACATTCCAAAAGTGACATAGATTATACAAAGAAACATGGAAAACTTTAGAATAATAAAAAACAATCTTATACTAATATAACCATTAATTAATGTTTTATCCCAATAAAATCTCTTTAGAATCCCTAAATTGTTTTTCCTTTATTTTCTTACCAACATATTAACCTCTATATTTATCTAAACTCTACTATAATACCAATCATAACATTCCAAGAATAACCACCCTATATTTACATGTTTTACAACTTAATTATAATCCCTATGCTATAATTATATTATTAAATATATTAATTGTTAACTATATTATTAATAATGTTTAATTATATTAATTACATTAATCATATTTTGTTTTATTAATTTTATTGGGGGATTTCATGAGTGGTAAACTCACCCCCTAATTCTACATTAGACCGTGGTTCAAATCCTGGTATCCCCCCTTAATAGGAGATTTATTGAGACAATTATGGGGAAAATAGGGGCCCACTATATAGGCATGCACAATAATAGACAGTAGGTGACATGATGGGACCTAGTGAATAGCTTGGTGAAACAAGCATAAGAGGTAGTATATAAACAAGTAGGCACCTCTAGCTGGGAATTCTAAAACAAGGGATGGTCATGATGTCACTATCAACTATCCTTTTTTTCACATGGATTTCCAATGTGGGATAGAGGGGTTCCATTTATGTTACTATCTATATAGTGAGACCTATTTGATGGTGTGGTGCGATAAGAAAATGATTCCCTGGGGTTCTACACAAGGATCACCAAGTGGGAGTCTCAAAATAGAGATGGGTGTTTTGGAACCTATCATATAGATCTCTTCCCATGTGAATCAATGCTATGGAATGGAGGGGTTCCCTACCACAATTCATTATAGTGAAACATGACCTAAGCATTCTTTGCAGGGGGATCATTTAAACTAGTAACACGGTGTGATGAATTATGACAATGGGGAAGGGTGGCATAAGGCCTAGGAAACAAAATTATATAGGCCAATAATTTGGTATTTCAGGTTATATCATTTTTTAACCTTCAATCCATATTCATCTATACTTTCATACCATCAATAATTTGGGTCTTCGAGCTATAAATATGTAATTAAATAGGTCTAGTGGGTGATTCCCATTAACCATGGGGAGGGATAAGGCTTGACCCACTAGGGTGCCTCTGTGTGTGTTTTTTGGGTTTTTAATATCCTTTACCAAATATAAATTATCATTTATTAATTATATTGTTAGTTACTAATTATTTAAATAATGTTATTAATTAATTAATTTTAATTTTCATATGTTATTTACATAAAGTGTTTTATTTATTAATTATTTTAATTTATTAAATATGCATTATTACTAATTATATTACATATATCACTAATTATTTATTATATTAATTATTTTCTTAACATATATATATAAAACAAAAGATAATAAAAATTATATATATTTTTAAAAAATTATACTAGGAAGATTGAACGCCATTCAATCTTTCTAGACAAGGTGAATGAAGGAAGCATGAATCTCATTCACTCATCCCACAGAATTCAGAAATATGAATGAGGTGTATGCTTCTTGGGACCTTATTTGGTAAAATAGTTATAAACCTAACACATTTTTAATTTTTTTAAAAACCCCTTAAAACCCTCTACATTAAGAGGAAAATTAAACAAAAACATAGAATATTGAAAAATATCAATAATAATAACAAAAATAAAATTCTTATAAAACATTAGTGATAAAGATATATTTGAGATAAATAATTCAAAACATTTAATATAAAGGTTTAAAAGAAAATACCTCACCTCAAATCCTAACTCACCTCATACACCCTCTAACCTCCGAAATAATATCATTATATTAATTATGAACATTCTTCAAAACCCTTTTCATTTTCATTTCCTTAGTATTATTAATTAATTTATTATCATGAATAATTCATTTACTACATTGGTATTATTCACATCGTTCATTTTGAGGTCGCCTAGTCTATAGTTCCAAAACAGTTCTAAAATAATGGTAATGATCAAATATCCTTGTCCAGTGGTCCTATAATATTCATAAATTTCAAGGTATATATTTTATATAATTATAGATATTAATAAGTTAAATTTTCCATTAAATAGTTACCATTCAATTAATATTCCTTGATAAGTTTGTTTTTTATTGTAAAAATTACTATTATTGTTTTCCTTTAATTTAATTGTCATAATGGATAATTTACCATTCCAGAATCATAATCATGAAATTGATTGAAAATTAATATTATATTAATTCATTAAATCAATTTTAATGAATATCAATAAAAGATATAAGTTTATGAAAACATCATTGTTCACTTAGGTAGCGTAAAACCACTATGATTGGTGATGTTTTTCAAAAATATATTTGAAATAAAGGAAAAGCTAATAAATATTTGAGTTTAGGAAAAAAAATATTTTAGAAAATAAGCTATTTTAAAGTTACTTTTAATGATTAAATTTGTTATTTAAAAGAGTTATAGGATAATTGAAATGAAAAGGATTTGTTTTTTAAAAACCTATATTTTGATGTTGTAACAACTTATGAAAAGGTGTTTTAAGTCAAAGAATTATAAATAATAAAGATGAAAAGATCTTTTAAACCCGTATTATTCTCTTTGAACCACCTCATTTGGATCAAGTATAAACCATTTATAGAAATCACTTTTAGAAATACTAGATCCTTATAAACATGTGAAGGGATGTTTAGAGAGGTATTTTGATAGAATTTTGATATAAAACCAAAATTTATATGTGTCTTGGGAAGGTTAAAACGAGTCCCCTTTTCTAGGAAAAATTCCAGGGTATTTTCAGAAATATATAGTCTTTAAGTGTCAAGAATGTAATTTTTAAATTTAATGTGTCTCATAAATGGAAAATGATGATATTATTAACCATTTCCTATTATAACATGACTCAAGATATGATTTTTAGAATTTTTATCAATTTATAAATGATATTTAACAACAAAAACCGTTTTAAAAAAAATCAAGAGTTATTCTTGTTATTTAAGTTTAAAAATATATAGATTACTATGGATTTATTAAATATCATTTTCATCCCCCAAAATAATTAATTACTCTAATTTATTTAATTAATATCCATTTAAATATTTTAATACTATTATATTTGAATTTTCTCCTTCTTGAAGAAGCCTCACATTGATGCTGCATAACCATTTTAGATAATTTTTCTTTTACTTAATTCTATAAAGAAATAAATAATATAAATAAAATTTATTATTTATCAATTTTTTTCTCTAAAACCATTTATATGAAATTTTAATTATAATCTTGATCATGATAATAATTTTATATAAGAATTTTGACTTTCCCTATCTTGTGCAAGCACTGGGTAAACATTTGAATAATTAACTAGTTATATAATTTAAAAAATCATAAATATACATAAAAATAATTTATTAGTCATAACACCATTCCATTAAGTCTTCTATAGATTAACATTATTTTATATAATTTCTTAATGACACCAATTTAGAATTTTCCAATGTTGTGTAAGCATTATGTCAACAACAATAAATGTTTCCCAAATTTATTTTGATATAAATATTTAACTTATTTGAATTGTATATTACTATTATGATATTTTATGTATATAATAATTTAAGAATCATTTCATTGGATTTATAAAATTATAATTATATTTTTTTATCATGATAATGTCATAAAATATATGGTATTCATAAAAAACTATACTTTTTACTATTCACTAAAAAATCAACTTGTTTTAAAAAATCCCAAAAAATAAAGCTTAGCTAATTTAAAAAATTTTATAAAAAAATGAGGTCCATTTTATCAAATTAAAATTCTAAAATTTAGAAATTTAAACTTTTAAATACTATCAAAAAATACATGGAAAAATATTAAACCTTTAAATAAAAAATATATAATGATATGAAGTAAAAATAATAAATTTAAATGTATAATGTGTATCTAATTGATTATTTAACAAACTTTGAGATAGAATAAAACCATTTACATAAATTAATAATCATGATTATTAATAAACCAAAAAAGTTAGGTATTATTAAAAATACTTAGGTTCTCCTAGATGTGACTAACCGGGTCTCTTTGTTGAAGGTTTTGTCACTATATTAAATGCATAATAAAGTGTATGTTGAAATATCTATAGGTCTTAAAAGAAAAAAAATAAATGAATGAAGAAGTAATTTGTGTTTGAAGTTTCACTAAAGGTATTTAAAAAATTACAACCATAGATCTTTGAGAGTGGATGATATTAATATATGATAAAAGATATGAATCTATTGAAAGGTGTTGAAAAGTGAAAGAAAAAATTGGTGACCTTTTGTGATGATGGATAACCCAAGATAAAATAAGTTGATTTTTCCATCATTGTATTATATAAGATGAAGTAAAAAACATTATATTTATTAATGGGTAGAAATGTAACTTATTAAGTTTTCATCAGCTATGTGATGAATGAAATGAAGTTATATTTCATAATAATGAATGTTTTGTGAATAAGATAAAGGATGATTTTTTATTTACAAAAGGATCATGATCATAGGGAATCTTGTTTCACATTGGTGATGCTGAAAATTTAGGATACTTGAGCTTAAAAGAAGAAAACCAATTATAGAATTGAATTCTTGGACACATTGGTCAAACTAATTTGATTAATATTACCCAAGGAAATAATTTTCATGACATTCCTATATTGAATAGAGATAGGGAGATAAATTGGATGTGCTCTATATCCTAAAAGGGAAGAATTATTAATTCTTTTCATAAAAAAGGGGAGCTTTAAAAATCGTATCCATTAGATCTCATTCATTCACATTTTAGTGGCCCTATGAGGAAGTAATAAACCAATTAAGATAAGTATTTAATTTCCTTTATTAATTAAATAACTCTTATTATATGAATTATGTTTTTGAAACACAAACTAGAGGCCTTGAAGATGTTTATGTGTTTTAAAAGAATTTTATAAAAGGAGAGTGGTTTCTCCTTGAAGAAGTTATAGATAGAAAATGGTGTTGAATAAAAAAGTGGGAAATTTGAACCATATCTTGGAACAAAAAGTTTTTATCATGATTTTAGAACTCTATATACCACATAATAAACAGTGATACTGAAATTAAGAAAAAAATATTTGTGGAAATTGATCACACCATGTTGGTGAAGCATATTGATTCTTTCATTTTATGGAGGAAAGAAATTATTATATTGGTTTTAATTAAAAACAATTATTTATATTGATCCAATTTAGATATGATTCTATATGAAATGTATTAAAAAAACCCATTCCTAAAATACTTAAGTATTTTTCAACCCTTGTATTATCAATGTGAAAGGTGAAAATTTGGGTTAGTTTGAGCAAAGAGGAGTCGAAGGTATCGTCCTTGGTTATTCTCTAAATATAAGAGGACATCACTATTATAAAAAATAAATAGAATATTTTGGATAATATTTATTTAAAGGTTCTATAACACTCAAAAAATGAGTCCACACACTAAGAAGTATGTTCTATAAATAATAGTGATGAAGCTTAATTTTTTGTGAAGTAAGATAAAGTTTCTAAAAATGATTCAAATTCAAATGAATTATAGGTTGAAGATGATGATTCATATATTTAAAACGAATAAGAACAACTATTTTCAACTCATCCAAGACTAATAAAGTAGGTGAGGGTCCAAAATATAATTGGGGATCAAGGAAAATTGATACAGACTTGGATAACTTTGAGGATAAAATTAACTACTAGAAAAAAACCTTATACCCACGGTTTGGAACTGTGGATATAGCCCATAAAACCTTGGGTATAGGATATACCCATGGTTAGGAGAACTGTGGGAGATTAATCCTCCAGTATATCTCTGAGATATACCCACAGTTTGACAAATCTATTTCCATGGTTATGAACCATGACAATAGATGAGTCCACCATATCAATAACCCTATACCCAAAGTTCTAAAACCGTGCCTATAGGATTTAAAAAAATTTATGCCACCGAATTCAAACTCTGAACTACCAATACAGAATCCGAGTGTGTAACCACTGAACCACATACAATTATTGATATAAATATATATATTTACTTATATATATTATTTTAAACCATATATATAGGTTGGAAAATGTGGCAATAGATATTTCTATGGGAATTTTTTTCCTATTATTATACAGGAAAATCTATAGCCTTGATTTAAAAAAACCATGGATATAGGGATTAACTATATCCATGATTTTGGACAACTATGGGTATAGGTTTTGATGCAAAACCTATACCCATGGTTTTGGGAAAACCATGGGTATAGGGGTGACCTATATCAATGGTTTTTAGAAAAACCATGGGTATAGGACATGAAACAAACCCTATACCCATGTTTTTGTACAAAAACATGGGTATAGATATGAAATAAACCCTATACCCATGGTTTTTGGAAAACCGTGGGTATAGGGGTGACCTATAACCATGATTTTTCCAAAACCATGGCTATATATTTTTTATGGTAGTGGAATAACATACTAAATTATTTTCTTAGGTTTAACAAAGATATTAAAAAGATGATTTAAAACATCAAGAGTGTATTAATACTATGAATGAGTAGTTATATTAGATTAAGAATAATGATACCTGGGAGGTGTTACCCAATGTAAAAAAACAGTAATATCATTTGAAAAAAGTGGGTGTTCCATAAAAATTTGAATGGAAAAGGAGAGGTGATAAAAAATAAATAAATTCTAATGTGAAATGTTATATATAGGTTAAAGGAATTGATTTTAATAATAATTTCAAACAAATTTATAGGATTTATACCATTAGAAGATGATATATATACACAAATGTGATAAAATTTCTTTTAAATTGATGTTAGGTTAGCCTTCCTCAATGGAGAATTATAAGAGGAAGTGTATATTGAGAAACTTAATTGATTATTTATTATAGAAGATAGAGGATATGTTTGAAAGTTGAATAAAATGTTATATGGTTTAAGAAAATACACAATTTAATGGTAATAAAATATTTATTCATTCTTCATAGTTCTATAATAAAAAATGGAAGAGTATAAAACAACCTCTAAATAAAATAAGTTAAAGAGGAATAATTAATTATTATTGTATATGTATATGATATTATATTTTCTATAAATGAATAAGTTTCTTGGAAATAAAATTTCTTAGATATAAAGAAGACATTTGATATGTCCTTATAGAGATGAAATTTTTCTTGGGATTAAAATTTTCTCAAGAGAAGGATCATATTTTACATTATCAAGAGAAGTATACCTAAGAAATTTTGAATAAGTTCAGAATGGAGAATTATAAGTAGGTTTCTACCCCAATTTTTTTTCAGAATAATTCTATACAATAATGAATATGGAAAGAAATTTTATTTAATAGTGTTTAGAGAACTAATTGGGAGTTTACTCAAATTGAATAATTTATGATATGATCTTATTTGTTCATTTATTCCTTATTCCAAATTTGATATTTTGAAAAAATAAATACATCATGTGTCTAGAAAGAGGATTCTTAGATAAATAAAAGGCATAGATAATTTTAGGTTGAAATATGATAAAAAAATAAAGGATCAATATCTTTAAATATGTAGTTCAATATTGGATTATAATTTCGGATTATATAATATCAACATTTGATGAAGTTTTATTTCTCAAATAGAGGTGTATGGAATTATACACAAAGAAAAACGTTTTTGTAACCTTGAGTAATACCGAGGTGGGGTATGTTTCTGCAACTCAATAAACAATCCAAATTATGTGGATAAAAAATAAATTAAAATATATTAAGGTGGATGTGAAGTTATAATTTCATGTAGAATGTTATAAACAATACAAAATACATTTATTGGGAAATTCAGTTCATAATTATCAATTAATGCACATAGATATAAAATATAACTTCATTATGGAGTTGGTGGAGAAAGGAAATACGAATCTTGAGTTTTTTACTAAAAATTGATAAAATAATGGATGTGTTAACTAAACTATAATGAAAATATTCATTTTATAAAATGATGATGATGATGGGAGGTTTACCTCAATCTATATAAGACTAAGGTATAGTGATTCCACCTCCTTTTCTTGTATTTATGTTGAAAAATGGGGAGTAGAAAAATATGAATTCAAATAATATGTCATTATTTTAAGGGGATAACATATTTAGGGAGAATTACTCAAAGGGGAAATTTGTGAACTCAACACATGAGGTGTGTGAACTATTATAATTCTTTTTGTTAAGCATGTATGTTGTAAGATTTTGTTTGAAACATACATGAATAGTTTTTATGTTTTGAGATGACATGAAAGAGTTGGAATATTATTCCCTAAACATTGAAGTGAATTTTGTTAAAGGATGGTTTTTCAAAGTGAATATGATTTTAGAATCTTGAGTTGGGATTTATTGTAAAAAAATTGATCATTATTTTAATTAAATATAATATTAAGTGATTAATGAAGTTTTAGTTGAGGTGAAGGTGTTTTGGAATCATGGAAAATAATGGAAGGTGTTTATATTTGGAAATATGATGTTTTGGAGATGTTTTTGTGCTAGATACATAATCACATAACAATAAATATACTCACATCATAATGAATATTTTGTAAGATTAAAATCTACCTAAGTAATATTTGATCATTCCATAACCAAATGGTTTACACAGTCATTAGAAAATTAAATCAGATGATGTTTTTGAACTAGTATTCAAGTAAATAAATCATTTCATAATGAAGAGACCATGAGAAAAAAGTTGTCTTATAGATTAGAGGTTCCTAGGAGTCATGTTTCATTAGTGTATCTCCCACTACAATTCACCAAACTGAGTTGTTTGATTAGAATTAATAGAATAATATTTCATTGTAAAGGAGGGGACTTTGCCATGACCAATCATATATAAGAGTAAACTTAGAGTACATAAGAGTAATCTAGAGTGTCATATTTGGATTATTACATGAACGTAGAGATCACACTAAAAATGGTCCTATATAGGGTTAAAACTCAATCTATATAAGAATAAATTTTTGAGAATCACAACACAGTGATTAGGTCATGTACCATAAGAAAAAGAGAATTTAGAGGCAGTTTTTTAGTAGTGGGTTTGAAAAACAACACTATATTTTTATTTCATTTTTTAGAAATGATTTTAGAACACCACCCCTAATTCATGGTGGGTTATTAAAATATACCAAAATTTATTGGTAGTTATTTAGTGAAGGTTAAAACCATTTCTAAATATAAAAATTCAATATTTATTTAAATTTAGAATTAGTTTTAAAAAAACCACCAAAACCAATAATAAATATTAATAATTAATTGAAATTTAATTCCTTTTTAATAATTAATTATTAGTAATTATGGGTATTCAAACCTTTTAAGGATGGTGCAGTCAGGGGATTGAGAGGTTCTAGCTATGATGATGGTGATTTCTAAGGTTTCTTCATGAACATGGTGTTTCCACATAATTTGGAGATTGATCTCCTATCAGGGGGTGATTTTCCTAGATTAGTTTATCCTAAGGTTTATTTGATTGATAATAAGAAAAAAAATCCAATAATGAAGGGGTTTTTTGAACGATGAATATTCTAAGAGAATTTATTTTACATCTCTGATAGGATCTTATCATGAGCATGTCATTCACAAATGTTCGATTGTGCATGTTAATGAAAATAAGAAATCTATTACTAATAGATTTAATAATTTTTTCAATACTTGACTCTTTCTTGTTTAGTATTTCCAATGGGTTCAATCCACTGAATGTATATGGCCTAATTATGAGACTTCATATGATCTGTGAGGTAACCTAAACATTATATACATAAATATTACATCATTTTAGATGAATATTATATACATCTCATTACAATACACATCCAATAATAATAATGGTTTATTACCATTATAAACTTGGATACATATAAAAATGTTATGTAAAATATCTATATCATCACCCATTTATATTTTTATAACTATCACCTTTCCTAGACATATAATACTTAAAAACATTCTTTATATTCTATCGAAATGGAAAATAATAAAGAGTGATATCAGATGATTAGAAAGGGTAAATAAGGGATAAATTAGTGAATGATTATATGTAAAAATATCATTATAATAAGTGTTTGATAATATGATCTTAACATTTCAAAATCATAATGAAAAATTCATATATCCTAATCATGATTCATGGAATAAATCTTGGCAGTTCTTAAGAAATGAATCACAAAGTAATCAAAGAGCACGAACCATGAGAGTATAAAATTGGAAAAAGTTCATTTCATAAAAGAGTTTCATAAAGTATGTAATAATAATAATCATATAAATATTATGTTAATGATACCCACAAATACATTAATCACATGTTACTCTTGGGATAAACACCCATGTACTAGCTTTAGGATAGGGATAACCTATCATTTACCCGTATTGGTCTTGGGATAAGCACTAACATACCCTCTTTTTTTTGGGATAACCTCTCATATACCATTTGAGATAAAAAAATTAATATTTACCCAATGCATTTAAGGGATATAATATAACCACTTGTCACATAATTATAATCCATTCAAATGTATGCCACAATATCATGAAAACATTTATCATTTCATCATAATTTAACCCATCAAAAAAGAAAAAAATATACATCAATATTTCATCATTATAATCATAATCCATCTAGAGAAATAATAAATATGGTATACTTGATCATATCCCTAGTAAAGCATTAGTAACATCTATGTATGTTTTCATAGATAAAAATAACTCTAAAATATCATCGGAATATTTCTTTAGGATAATACACTTTTCATTTTGATATCACTTATTTAAAATATAAAAATTTCAAAAATATTAAGGAAAAATTTTGTTTGAAAATAAATATATAAAATTATAAAGTAATATTCAATGAAAAGAGTAGTCATGATGGTGAGAAAATTTGTTCAAGTGGTGTACGTTGGAACAAATATTTCATTCACACTTTTGGTAAAAAGTACCTCATTTAAAAAATGACACGAATATTCTTATCAAAACTTTTAATAGAAAGTAAAATATGGGTAAAAATTACTTTAATAAATCATAATAAATAGTAAAAAAATATTTAAAACATTTTAAAGAAAATATGGGAATGAAAAAAAATATTCTTGACTAAATAGGTAAACAATGTCGGTTATCCTTGAAGACATTATTTCATACTTTTTAGAACTTAGATAGAGGAAAATGAAAGGGATTTTTTTTTTCAAAAAATAACCACAAGGTAATAAAATTCAATATATTTTTGAGATATGTATCATTTAATTTCATTATTATTTATTTATGCATAAACAATCTTTGTAAAAAGTGAGATTATAATATAAAACCCTTATCACTTTGGTAACTTTTGAATCACAACCCCCACGAATGAAATATCTTAAAATGAAAAATTAAATACCATTATTATAAAACTATTAATGATATAAAATAGAAAAGGGGAAATATATATATTAAAGGGTAAGTATATACACCACATTAATGAAACAAGGGTTGAATTTGGCATATGTCTCACAAAAAAAAGTGAGATGAGAAACCCTTGCCACATTAGTAAATTTAAAATAAAAACCCTTTAGATGAAATAATTTAAATTTTAACATTATGTACCATGAATAAATAAGTATACATGATATAATATGTTAATGGGGTCATATATAAACCTCATAAACCTAAATAGGTTCATAACATCAAACATGTTTTAATGAAACAATATTGATACAAATAACCCTTACCTTATATTCTACTTGATTCATAAGAACTCTATCCTCATGTATAATAAATATATATTTATTATAATTATATAAAATAACTATATAAATACTTATAATATCCTACATAATCCACTTATAATATTTCAACAACCTTTATTAATAATTCTCTGTTAACATTTTCATTTTGGATGATAACTACTTCATTTATCATGTTTTTTTTGTTTTAGTAGCCATGGTATTTGTATCTTGTTCATGGTTTCATCATATAAAAATATTATTAATGATATAAATGTATTATATATTCATTATATATATATATATATTTATAATATTCTATAAAAGGTGGAGTAAAAAATGAATTACACCGTTCAGGGAGATAGTAGTTAGTACGTATGCATGAATGATGTTTTCATTATCAAATAAAAAAAAGTAAAGGGAGATAAATAATATTTTATCATCATATAATCTTAATTACATCATAAATATGATATATATTTATCAAATCCGTCATTATAAATATCCACATGTGGTGGTGATGGAAAATGAATCACATCTCTTTGTGGAGGTGGTAGTCCACATGTACACATGGGCGATACTTTCATTTCCCATTTGATGGAAATGAGATGGAAAATGGTCATCACGTAATCATAATAACATATCATTATATTTATGATAATATATTTTTAACATAATTCTCCTCATCATTGTCTTGAGGTGAGGAAGAATTTATCCCGGGCCTTAGGCAACATCCCAAAGATGCCAAAGGGTAGAAATAAACACCAATGGATTCATAATAGTTGGGGGATTATTTTCCATTTTAAAATAAAAAACCACAACCAAAAACCCCATAAACCACAATTAATATATGATTTATGATAATAATTTAGTACAACTCAAATTATAACAAATAAAACCAAACTATATTACAGTACCAAGAGGAAACCAAGAACAAAATCAAAATACAAAGCGGAAGACAAAACCAACAAATCATAAAGACTCTAAATACACCCACATGAAAACTAATAACATATTCAAGCTCCAAAATACATGAAAAATAATCATGAATAATCAATAAATAAATGAGATACTTTACCTTTACCTGTGTCCTAATAAATGATATCTGCAAATACACCAAAGTGCCCAAATAGGGGGTGAGTAATGAAACTCAGTAGGTTTTCCCCAAATGACTTCCCCACTCATGACACTAGGATAGAAAATGTTATCACATTTATATAAAACAATTTATATAAAACAATTTAATTTTTTTATATCATAGTATAAAACAATTTCCATACCAAAAATTTTCCCCAAACAAAATCCATTTCCAAAGAAAGCAACCAAAAAATACTTTAAAACCATTTCAAAACTATTATTTTGGCATAACCAATTCCATTCCACATATCCAAACATAAAATCATGAATGGAACCAAATACCTCCCTATAACCATGAGTATTGATTCATCATTTCACCAAGCCATCACTTAGTGAACCATTTTGATGGGGTAAAGTTCATACCCTTATTTATCCCACTAATGATGGGGGAAACTTCATACCCTTATCCATCCCAATGCACATTAACACACACCATAAAATATGCCAAAAACCAATGGAACATCAAAAATTTCAATCCATTTAAATAAAAAATTTATTTATTGAATACATTACCATTAACTCATTTCCACAAACAAAACAATTTCAGATTTTAAGATCATCATTTTAAAATCTATTAACCAAGAACTTTTAACAATAACTAAATTTCACAAATCCAAAAACCATCACTAAAGAGGTTTTATACCATGATTTTCAAATCAATTTCAAAACTAATTTCAAGAAATCCAAAAATTTGAAATTAATACTTCGTGTTCTAATAAGAGGAGTTGAGAGTGAAGCTACCTACCACAGAAACTATGTTCAAAATGAAGAACAACACAAAATATTCCACAATATTGGGTTGAATATCAAAAAACCCACCTTAGATCTAGTTCCATAACAAAAAAATATCCATTTATAAACATTATTGGCATAAAATATCATAGATATATCCCCAATATACTAGATTTTTGAAATTAATATAGAGAATAAGAATAGATCTAAAGAAAACCACTAATAAAAGAGACTTACCAAGAAATCTGATGCACCTAGGTTTTCCAACAGATTGCTCCCAAATCAAAGGGAAGAGTCTCCAAAGCCTTTGGGAGGATATAAAACCAAGGTAGGGTCGACCTAAAAAAAGAGTGGTTTAGAAGAAATTATGAGTTATATCCACAATT
Organism: Viscum album; assembly: GCA_963277665.1. NCBI lineage: Eukaryota > Viridiplantae > Streptophyta > Magnoliopsida > Santalales > Viscaceae > Viscum > Viscum album. The sequence goes on along the minus strand of OY728161.1, from coordinate 1,701,643,377 downwards.
TTAGGATCTAACTTTTAGCCAGGAATGATTAGGTCACACGATTACAAAAACCATGCACTAACCATGCATATGCTTCTTTCTCTAAAAGAACAGTTTCTCCTAGGTGTCCATAGGGTTTGGACAAATCGTGTGCCTAATCATGCAGCTAACTAGATCCTAATGAATCATTTTTTATAGTGTTATATAGGGTTTTCATGGTTTGTACTAACCATTCTCAAACCATGAACCTCCAAAAAATCCCTAATAACATTATAAAAGTCCTCCAAACCCTCCCAAAATTCACCCCAAAATTTTACATACTTAGAATACATAAATAAAGGGTTAATTAATTGAAATAGAGGGTGATGAATTATCCCCACCTTTGGCCTTTACATCCTTGAAAAGTAGAAAACTACAATTGACCTGAAAGAGTTCAGGCCATTACTTTACCATTTCAATTTCCTGTTACCTAATTTCTTCTTGAATATGGCCGTGTTTCCACAAAACCCATACTAGATTTATTATTTTACCATTCAAGACATTATCTTGACAATCCAAAATTCATAATATCATATGAACCAATGAAGCATATGACTCTAGGTCAACATAATCCCATCGAATCACATGGTCATGATCATGATGATACTTTTTCAATCGAGATACATGACACACATTGTGCATTGAAATAAAAAATTATGGAAATTCCAAGAAAGATTCCACCTCACCAAACCATTAAATAATCTCAAAAGGGCCTATGTATCAAGGAGATAACTTTCCCTACTTTAATAAATGATGATGCCCAATCCTTGGATATTTTCTCAACAACACATGATCACTCACCTAGAATGACAATGACCATCGACGATGATCCCCATATGATTTCTGATGAATCTAAGCCATTTCCATCCTCTTTCTAATCAACTGAATCTCATTCATTATCTCTTGGATGAGGTTTGGACCAACCAATGAGGTCTCACATGTTTCTACCCAAAAAGTGTAGAACGATAAGGACACCCATACAATGCTTCAAAATGAGACATATGTATCAAGGCCTGGTAACTATTGTTATAAAAGAAACCCACTAATGGTATGTGCTATTCACATGATCTACTAAAATCCATTACATAAGCCCAAAGCATGTATTCCAATTTTTGTATCATCCTTTCATATTTTCCATTCATTTTAGGGTGATACGCCGTACTCATAGTCAACTAAGTCCCAAGGGAATTTTATAAGGATTTCCTAAAACAAGATGTAAACCATGGATCTCGGTTCGATACCATTGAAACTAGTACACCATACATATTTACCACTTCTCAGATATATATTTTTGACAATTCCTCCAACATATGAGATTCATGAATATAGATAAAATGGGACAACTTTTTGATATTATACACTTTCACCCATTTGACATCATCTTTCCAAACCATTTTTGGGATAATTATTACAAAATTAATGTCTATCTAATCTCATTTACAAATAGGAATAGGTAACGAATTCAACATACCTTCTAGCCACTGGTTCTCTACCATAACATACTAAAAATTTAAGCACATCAAAATAAACTAAAACACCTTCCTTTTTATACCAACCCACCAAAACTATGATTTAAACACCTTATACATCATCTTTATTCTAAGATGAATAAACCATCTCGAATGGTGGTAAGCATAGATAAGTTTTTTTAGAAGACATAGGTATGGACATATGATTTCAAAACCATAAAACTAAACTCCCATCCAGCATCCATCCCTTAATTCTCTCTCCCACCATTGATTTTTAAACTCATTGCAACACATTCCTAATTGAATGTATGTGCCTCTTTAACCATCTCCACCAAATTAGGAATAAAATAAATCAAGAATAAAATCTCTACACTATCTCGGTCTTCACAATACAACTGCATGTTAGCTATCATCGACATCAACTACCACTGATCTGAATTCTCTTTTTTTAATTGAGCATACAAATTTATGCTTAATAAATCTAGCACATAATTTCCTTGACCTAGTTTATACACCAAGTCAAATTCAAATATTTGGAGATACTCCACCCATCTTATTTGTATTATATGAAAATATATTTTTTAGAAAATTTGTTTAAAGATCTTATGATCTGTAAACATTGTGAATTTATCACTAAATAGGTAATGATACCATGTTTTCAAATCATAGAATATAGAAACTAACTACAAATCATGTTTTGGGTATTTCTTATCATGCAACCATAAGTTCCATGATCTATAAGAAACCACATGATCTCCCTATATAAGAACACATCCCAACCTAGATCCCAAAGAATCACCCTACACCACATACCTGTATCTTGATTTTGGAAAATTCAAGATTGGAGCTAATGTAAGGAAACATTTAATCACATTAAAATACTTATGAAATTCCACATTCCATTGGAATTGAACATTATTCCTTGTCAAAGCTATAATTGGTGAGGCTAGTCATGAAAAATCATGAATCAAACATCAGTAATAACTAGTTTGACCAAGGAAATTACGAATCTTAGAGATATTATTTAGATATTTCTAAGAGATAACAACTTTTATCTTTTTTGGATCCACATAAACACCTATTTTAGAGATTACATGGACAAGTAAATGTACCATTTTATCTAAAAATAATTCTTTGATAATTTGACATATAGATGAAGATCCCACTAAATTCCCAATAATGTCCCCAAGTGTTTCTCATGCTCAACCCTTGTCCTTGAATACACCAATATTTCATCCATAAACACCACCACAAAAGAATCCCGGTGCATTCTTAAGACTCTTGGCGCATTATTAAGACTGAAAGGAATAAACATATACTCTTAATGGCCATATCTACTACTGAAATATGTCTTTGCAATATCCTCTTTCAGAACTCTAATTGGTGATATCATGACTGCAATTCAATTTTAATGAATCACCAGTCTTCCCTTAATTGATAGAATATATCATAAATTCATGGAAGGGGATACCTATTCTTTATTTTAACTTGGTTAAGCTTACGATAATCCACACACAACCAAAGAGTTACATCATAATTTTTGACAAACAAGACTAGTGTTTACCATAGAGATGTTCTAGGATAAATGAACCCTTTACTTTCTTGATCTTCCAAACACACATTAAATTACATTAATTCCATTTCTTCCATATAATAATATATATGTTAAATAGGAATATTCCCCAAAATGATATCAATCATAAACTCAACTTCTCTTGTGGGTGGAAACCCTAAAAAATTTTATATAAAAACTTATGGAAACTGATCAAAAAAAACAATAAAACTAATATTATCAATATCATCCATAGATTACAAAGTCAAAGATTACAAATGGAATAATATCATTCCAACTATTGGTGCCAATAAGTCCATCTCACCATCCTTTACATCCCAATCTCATTTAATGAGATGCTTAATGCCATCACCAGTTATAAAACTAACCTTTCGCATATAAGAATCGATGTAAGACTTGAAAATTTTCAACAAATATATACCTAGGATTATTTCATAAACATCCATTTCAAGAATAGAGAAATACCATATCAACTAAGCTTCATCAATAGAAAATAGAACATGATTAACACAAAAAATTCTTGACATTTTTTACGATCAAGAGGAGTTTAAAGTTTTAAAATAGAATGAATAATTTAAAATTTAAAACCCAGTAAATCAATGACATGAGAAGAAATAAATTTATGTGATGAACCCATATCAAAAATTTATTTCATAAGGTTAGAACTCAAAAGAATCATACCTCTCACCATCGATGACCTAGATTGATCATTGTCAATCACTTTCCCAACTCCATATAACTACTTACTCATTGTACTTTTTTCTTTATTTCCCTATTGAGATTGCACTACCTAAGGAGTTATGGTATTCCTAGAATCACCATGGATAGATCGGTTCTTCTAATGAGAGGTATTCAGATTCCCTTATCCCATCGAAGCATACGATGTCTGCGAAATGTGAGACGTGTCTTGAACACCCGACCTTGGAGCACTATGAAAATAATGATGAAGGTGACCCATCTAGTTGAAATTTTGGCATGATCTAGAAGATACCATAAAATATCTCTTTATGTGATGAAAATATCCAACTTGAAAAAATCCAGTATTTCTCTTGGTCTTAGTAGTAAGATTCATCGATCCAGTTGTTTGATTTTGAGTCACTCACGACCTTGGAATTAGGTGTCCATATTCCACTTGTTCCCAACATTAGATTTCCCATAATTTCCATAGGTATCAACATAATCCCTCCACCCATATATCATAATATGTTCCTTTATTCCACCATCATTCTATTTACCATATTTTTATAATCTATTATACAAAGCATGAAAATCTTTAAGAAAATTTCCTAACTCAGCCTCAATTCAAAAATATATGCCTTCAAGGATACACTAACAAAAACATTCAATGAAAAGTAGAATAAATTAATAAATTTAGCCACATATTCTATCATTGATAGGTTATCCTACTTCAAGATGAAAAATTCTATCATTATTTAAATACTAAATGTATGAGGATAAAATTTTTTGCTGAATAATTATTCAAAATCCTACCATGAAATGCCTTGGTCTAATTTATTGTGAACTACTAAATACCATCATTTGAATACAATATCCTATATCATATACGTTTCAAAATTGAATTTAAGATCTGATGGTGTGCCAAATTCATCCTATTCAGCCACACCTCTTCCTTCTTTGGTTCCAAATCAACTAAAAATATGGATGGATTCTGCTTCTGGAATTTAATAGAATGATCCAATTGCCTTGGTTCATCACTTTAGTTCTCTCTATCCATGGCCTAAAAATACTAGTCAATAATTTGAACCAGCTATTAATTTACCAACCGATTAGGTACAACCACATTCTTAGTAAACTCTTCCGGTTGATTTCTACGATGCCTACCTGGTTCCATTTTCTATAACCAAAACAATATTCCATAAGTATCAATATATATCAACTTAAGTCTTAAAAATTTAATATTTACCACATCAAAACTATCAGAAAAATTCCTTCCGAAAATCATAACTTTCTTTTTTCATCCCATTTTTGAAAATTCCACCATGATTTTCAAAAATCTAACCATTTACAAAATATCACATTTGAAAAAAATATCAAAAAATAAACATGTTTTCACCAATCATAAATCATTACTAAAAATGAAATATAAACTCATAGTGGGAAGTCATTTCGATCAATTCATTTCATGATCTTCTCATTGGATAAACCCATAAGAATGAGGTAATGCCCCTATAAGTGTCTCCAAAAAACTTATGTACCCAACTCCCTAGAAACATGAGGTTCAATATAAATAGGTTAGCTATAAATTTTTACACTCTACATTTCATGTTGTTAAAATTATACTCCTTTCTACCATCCCAACTCAAAGACTAATTGAGAATGGTTTTTAACTCCAATACCAACACAACTGATACCCAAAGAAAAATGATACCACATGTCCCAAATGATTTGGATGGACCAAGACTAATACAATTTGTAACATCCTAACCCTTCTAAATTTCTTGAGATGAGGAAGAATCGATACTATGCCTTAGGTGACATCCCTATGATTCCAAAGGCTGACAATAAATTCCAAGGGCTTCATAATAGTTGGGGGATGATTTTCCTTTTGAAAATAAAACAACCCCAACCAATAACACCATAAACCAAAACTATTATATGATGTATGATAATAATTTAGTATAACCCAAAGTATAAAAAACCAAATCAAACCATATCAGAGTACCAAGAAGAAACTAAGACTAAAATAAAAATATAAAGTGGAAGACAAAACCAATAAAGCTCAAAGACTCCAAATACACCAACATAGAAACTCCCAACATGCTCTAAGCTCCAAAATCCATACCCAAGCATCATGAAGCATCACTAAGGAAATGAGATGATTTAACTTTACCTATTTCCTGATAAATGATATATGAAAATGTACTAAAGTTCCCAATTATACGGTGTGCAATGAAACTCAGTTAGTTTTCCCCAAATTAATTTCCCACTCATACCACTAGGATTTAACATATTAACACATTTATATAAAATAATTTATATAAAACAATTTAAAAAATTTTATATCAGAATATAAAATAGTTTCCATACAAATTTTTTTCCCAAACCAAATTCATTTCTAAGGAATGCAACCAAATAATACTTTTAAAACCATTTCAAAACTTATATTTTGGAATAACTGATACCATTACACATATCCACACATCCAACCATACATGCAACCATGGAACTCACTATACTCATGAGTGGTGAGTCATCATTTCACTAATACATCACTTGGTGAACTTTTTTATGGAGAAAGTTCATACCCTTATCCATCCCACTAATGATGGGGGAAACTTTATACCCTTATACATCCCAATGCACATGAACGTAAACCATTCATTAGGCCAAACACTAATACCAAAACCAACCATTTCAATCTATTTCAATAAAAAATTTCTTTTATTGAAAAAATTAACATCAACTAATTTCCACAAATCAAAACAAATTCTCATTTTAAGATCATCATTTTAAAATCCCTAATTCAAGCACTTTTCCTAACAAAAAAATATCACAAATCCACAAACCATCATTAAAGAGGGTTTATAGAATGATTTTCACATCAATTTCACAACCAATTTCAAGAAATTCAAAAAAATTTAAACTAAACATTAAGTTTATAACAACTGTAATTGAGAGTGAAGCCAACTACCTCAGAAAATATGGCCAAAATTAAGGATGAAACAAAATATTCAATAAAACCGGGTTGAATTTCTAAAAAACCGACTTAGATTTTGTTCACTAATAAAAACACAACTATATCTCGACATGATTAGAATAAAATATCATAGATTTATCCCCAATTGACTATATCTATGAATCTAATAGAGATAATAAGAATAGATCTAAGGAAAACCACCAAGAATAGACACTTACCAACAAATCCAAACTTCAACGCACCAAGATTTGACAACGGATCACTTTTGAATCAAAGGGAAGAGTATCCATAGCATTTGTAAGAAGATAAAACCGATTTATGGTCTACCTTGTGGAAAATGGGTGGTTTAGTAGAAATTATGAGTGAGATACACAATTTTAGTATCTAACTTTTAACCGTGCATGGTTAGGCCACATGGTTAGGAAAACCATGCACTAACCATGAATATGTATCTGTCTCAAAATTTAAAATTTCTCCTAGGTGGCCATATGGTTTGGCCAAATTGTGCACCTACCTAGAGCCTAAAGTCTCACTTTTCACTATTTTCTGTAGGAGTTACACGGTTTTTACCAACTATTCTCAAACCGCGCACCTTCAGAAAAGACCCAAAAATAATCTAAAAGTCCTCCAAACCCTCTAAAACGTAACCCAAAAATTTTACATAATTAAAATAAATAAATAAAGTCTTAGTTACTTGAAACTCTGGTTACTAAAGGATTACTTATGTTAGAATGTATACAACATATTTATTATAAGTAGAAGAAGAAATAATCTTTCAAAGTGCCGAGTATGATGATTACATTTTCTTTAATAGAATAACTTCCACTTATGCCTTAATCCTTATTAAAGTGGTATTAGGGTAAGACTAGGAAATAAATAATTAAGTTAAGGAATATATGAAGGTATTAAAGTAGGTATTTATTGATATATAAGGTTATAACTTTGTGAATTATAGAGGATATAGGGTTCCATTTTATATGAAAGGAGAGGACACAATTGGAATTACTTAAAATATTTAAATATAATTAATGTATTTATAAAATAAAATTCTAAAAAATGGAAATTTATTTGAATAAAAAGAGTTTAATTTAGAAATACCATCATCCAATATAATTTATGTAGGTTTTTGGGTCATTTTAAACCTTATATTTGGGTTTAACCCCTTGATCACCCCCTTTTAACCTTAATCGTGATAAAATATTTTTTAGCCTTTAATAGTAATAAATTTACTTATATAGTCACAAGTGGATTAAAAACGGTCCATGGATGAAATTTTAGACCATTTCTTATTCCAAATATCCTATTGATTTTTTTTATTTTTAAATCATTTAATAAAATATTAAATAACATAAAATATCATTAAAGTTATTTTTAGGACAAAAAAATTAATTTGAAATTAAATTCATCAATATTGTAAAACCTCAATATTTTTTGAAATATATTTTTTGAATTAATTTAATCTTTTTGATATTTTTCATTTCATACAATACTAAATATAGCTTTTGTTATATGAAAAACACTATGTTTGGCTTGCGTTATATTCAAATAAAAGTTGAGATTGCGCTCTATGAAACACTTAAATTATCTTGACGTATACTCATCACTATTCTTGGATTTTGTTATACACAATGACGACTTGTTTTGATAGTTTGTATTGTACACAATACTGAGTTTCACTAAACAATAATATATTATTAATATATTATTATTTAATATAACAAGATATACCATATCTGTTAAATTATAATTTATGAATAGTATTAACTAAATTATTAAAATATTAGGTTTATAATATGAATTCATTGGTTGTCAATTAATGATAGTATATTCTAATTGATTATAAAAAAATAGTTTTATTTTTATGCTCCCAAAGTCATTTTGTCTTAATAAATTAAATTAATTTCAATTAGTGAATGATATTAATTATATATATATATTATATTCAATAAATTATTTTTTATATTCATAAAATATATTTTATATGCATAATATAAGATCCAACTCAATCTTATGCATAAAAACCTATATTTTTCAAAAAGGTTAATTTTATCACCTTTTAATGAAGACCCCTTTTTAAATCCAATTTTTGACACTTTTATATATTATATTTGAAAAATATATTTTTATTTTAAATTAGAATATAAAAATTTACTTTTTATGAGTTTTTTGTTTTTTTTGAGAAAAATCATTTTTTGATGAATAGTGAAAAAAACTGCATTTTAGATTAAAACTGAATTTTCATCTACTTTATTTACATAGTTAAATTATGTTTTGATTTGGTTTTAAATTATAATTATACAAATTTTTTTATAAATTAATCTAATGTTGTTCATTGGAATCAATTTTACATTGAAATTGGATATAAAAACTTTGTGAACTTTTGAACTTTTCACTTTAAAAACCTGTTTTTTCATTATGTCTACGAGATTAATTTAATATCTAATTTTTCAAATTATATGAATTTAATTAGGTAAAATGTATTTCATATTTTGAATAATAATTTAAAAATTATTTTGTAAGGTCAATTTAATTTTTAGATATAAAAAAGTTGCCATGGTAAAAAAATTATTTACCATGGTATAGGTTAAAAATGAAACATGTTAATGTTAAAAAGGTTAAAGGCATAAAATACCTAAAAAAATACAAAATTTAATGGGTTTTTGAGGTATTTATTGAACCTAAAGATCCTCAAAAATATTAATTTTCATTCAGATTCATTTAATTAAATTACACCTCAAAATGGTTGGCTTTAAATATAAAATTTTCATTATTTAATCACATAAACCCACCTCTCCTCAAGTATATATACCACCCATCACCACCCAATTTCAACCTAAAAAGAATTTTAGATCCTCGAATATCTAAAAAAACCTCTCTTACTCACTCTCCCCATGTAAAAGTGCTTATGTTATCACAAAAATATTAAATCCAAGGTTCTAAAGGGGCTCTAAAGGTGGTGATATTCAAGTGGTAATTTTCCCAAAGTACCTCTCTTATTTTTTTTTCTTTTTCTATTTTCTACTCACAGTTTCATCCATCAATTCATGATAAATAAAAAATAACTTATATAATAGATTTTTATTTTTCTAATGGAATATCTCATATCCATTTCATTTCTTATCTCCTCTTATTCAAAGAAACAAAATTATTGTCCAAGTTATGTCGATTAATCAACTCTGTAAATAATGTTTTTTTATTTTTTCATTACCGCCTTCATGGTTATTATTAAAATTATTTCGCCAATTAAATAATTTTTTAATATCTATATTTTAACATATTTCATATTCTGCAACTAATATATACTCCTAATAGTAATTAAAATGAAACTAGTTCATGTTGTTCGAAAAAACCGCAAAACAAATAAATGTTTATAATTAACGTTTTATCTAATGAATCATCCTCATGTAATAAATAAAAATTATATATGAGATAATTTATAATTTTTTAGGTAAATTTGTACTCTTTATTTACACTTATGTATTTTTAATGTCATTTTACAATTACATCCATAGTTTTACACAAATTAATAGATCATGAATCTATGAACCAAACGCACCCAAAACCATGAAAATAATGAAATATTATTAATTAATGGGTCATAAGATGTTATAAAATCATCATATAAGGTAATATAATTATTAATATAGTTATCTAATAAGTTAATAACATTTTTTAGACAATTTTATATGAGGTTTGAACGCATTTGTAGGAAGTAGAATGTGAGGTAAAGGAATTTCATCTCACTTTTTATTTCCGTGAGATACATGACTTATTCAGAACTCATTTATCATTTGTGGTGTACATAATTCTAATTAATGTATTCTATTAATTCTATAATTTAATTTATGGGTATTTAAATATCCATTTGATGATCTCTATTTCATGGGGTTTTATGGTTCAAAAGTTTTCAAATCAGTAAGGTAGTTTTGTCTCAATTTTATTTCTTTGAGACACATGTCTTTTTATGCACCTATATTATTTTAAGTGGTGTATATACTATAATTTGACATGTTATATCATGAATATCCATATTTTAATGATATTTTAATCTTCATTTAATGTTATTATTTCATGACGGTTATGATTCTAATGTTTTAAAGTGGTATGAGACACTTTGAAATGCTCGAAGAGTATTTTCCTCATGATTTTTTTTAAGAGATCTCATAAGATCATTTTCAAGGAAAATAATTTTAAAGGAATTTTTTATGTTTTAAAGTGTTTTTAAAATCTTCCTTTATAAGTTTTCAAATATATTTTCAAATAAAAATGTTTTCAAAAATGTTTTGTGTTCTGAAAATCATTTTTCAAAGAAGAAGGGATATTTTCCTCAAGAATTGTTTTCAAGTTATCTATAAAAATTATTTTTCATCTAAGATAACATTAATTATTTTTATTTTGTTTTAATATACATATGAATGAATTTAACCATTTTGATTCTTTCTAATAACGAATTATGTTTATGATGGAATGACATTTAAGAAACCCATATATTTTTATGGGTTATTATATGATGAATGATTTATGTTATTCTGAAAAGATTATGTATGATTTCATTATGAGATTGGTGGGACCTATATATCCCTCCAATGTATATGGTAAAGATTTATATCTCATGAGATATATATAAAAGACCTCATCCTCTAATATGATTATGTGATAAAACCATGACTACCAAGATGATTATGGGAGTGAACCATGACTACCAAGATGGTTATGGGAGTGAACCATGACTACCAAGGTGGTTTGGGAGTAAAAATATAATACTAATATGGACTTATAAGTAATTACTAAACTACCATGGAAATCATTTTTATATTATTATGTGTATGTCACAAATTTCATGTCTTATTCATATCTTCTGATTTTATGGATTATGTTTTTTATTTCATTATGATTCATGTCTTATGAACTGGAAATATTTATTCCATGAATCATGCATATAATCTTTTGATATGTAGGGTATGATCTTTAAATGTTATGTTTATGTTTTCATACCCTTATGTTCTTTTTATGCTTACATATATTCCTTGTTTACCCTTAATGAATATCATAGGTCACCCTTTTCCTTTGTTTATTTTCCCTAGGTTATAAGGAAAGGTTTTAAGTAGGAGTACTAAATAAAATGATCTTGGTGGTAAACAATGAAGATATTCCACTAGACAAGACATTTTTTTTCCAATTTTCCAAAGTCACTAAACTAATATGGTATTTGGGTGTTTTTGTGTGTAATATATTAAGTATTTCGAAAAAGTGATGTAATTTCCAAGTATGAAAAGCCTGGTTGTTATAGTTTGTATTAGAGTGAATGTTTAGTCAAAATTTGGAAACTATGATTAAAAAACATATTGAGACCCGTAATGATATTTTTAAGGATATTTCTAGGGATGTCTCGAATGATAAGTCTAATTATAGGTTACAATCCTAGAATTTTGGTAACAATCATGAATAACCTAGGATGAAACATAATATGTCATATATTGAAATATTATAAGTAATTTCCCTTGGTAATGTGATTTTTATATATGATAATTGTTGATCACACTTTTATTTCTAGTCTTAGTCCATAGCGAGAAATAAATAGAACATGGTTAATATTGAATTCTTCAGATACAGAAGGTATGGGAATTATGAAAATTGATTTCCTAAGTAGAAATATCCTAAAGATAATCATCAAGGTGGTATGAGTAATTGTTATACTACAGAGTATAAAGAGACTACAAATGATATGTGAAAGGCATGGAATGTTCTAGCATTATTATTTACATTAAAACTAAGAAGCTTGGTTAGATTAAGCTTGAGGAACCTTAAGACATGATTCATATTTCTATTTTAGGAAAGACTAAGATGATGGATCTTGAGTAATGGTTTAAGAATAAATTTGGATGATTAAGGTGTATATGTTTTTGGAATTCAAAGAGTTTGTTATACAAATCATGAAATATATAAGTATTTTCATTATAAGTTTTTATTAAGGATTGGGAATAATATGTTAAACAGTTCTAAGGACCTAGAAAAGTGATTTAAGGGTAAGGTTATATATTTGGAGAACAAATGATTAAGGTAAAGATAACCCTTGATATGTCCCTTAGGTTAATATATTGATGTTTAGATAAAGATATATTGGATATGAATTAGTAAATTTGATGATACTAGTTTCTTAGGAACTAATTATGGATTTGTTGACAAGAGGGTTTTGCTATAATGGATTAAGTATAAAACTTTTTGGACTTAAGGAATATATCCAATAAACATTGGAATAAGGAAACATTTATGTTTTCAATAAGTATGTATGGTAATTCATGTTATTACCATGTTTATAGAGAACACATGATTAAGGTATTCAAATATTTTGATGGTGACAACCAAGAGATACCCTACGATATATGAGAGATAAATGTTAAGCTGATTAGTACACTTATTTCTAAAGTTTTTTATTTTCATATTTTGGAAGGATTATAAGGTTAACTATTTATGGAATGGTTTATGATAAATATCAGAAGTGGTTTTAGATATTAAAATATTATCTCTACATATGTGGATTTATGAATATTTGATAACTTCTACTAACCTTTTTATTGTGATAAAGATAGATGGAATGAACTATCATTATATATATGGATCTTGTGATTTGATAATTCTTTTGGAATAAAAAATTCAACTTCATTTCTTGGAATAAGAGATGAAGTGAAAATTTATCAATGAATAACAAAAAGGTGAATTTGTCTTAAAATCAAGTAATTATATCTTCAAATGAAAATTCATCAACTCTAGGAAAAGGATTTTGAAATAAAATGTTATTCAAGTACCTTATTTTCTGATGAATGAAATGTTCCCTTAGATCATCACAAATTTATAGCTTTGTGGTTATTAACTTTCTCCTAAACATGTTCTCTATCACTATGCATCAGAACTTGGTAGTTATATTTCTCTTCCATGTCCATGTTTTCACTTTCCACCTATATTCTTCTGCCTGGAAACATAGTTATGACTTACTCTAGGTGACCGTTAACATTTCAAATTTATTTTTTAAAAGGAATTTTTAGTATTCAATTTTATGATGTGGTTTTCTTTGAAAGAAACTATTAAATATTAATCCTTTAATAACCTAGATGAATTTCAATGGAAAAAATATTTTTAAGGGGGTAGAGTGAAACACCCATAGATTATGTGATGTATTTTTTTGAATTAATTTAATATTTTCGATATTTTTATTTCACACAATACTGAATATAGTTTTTTTATATGAAAAATACTATGTTTGGATTACATTATATGAAACTCCAAGTCAAGATTTTTCTACACAAAACACTTGGATTATCTTGCAGTATACACAACACTATGCATGGCTTGTGTTACACATAATACCAAATTATTGTGATAGTTTACATTTCATGAAATACCAAGATTTACTAAACAATAGTATATTATTATAATATTATTATTTAATATAATAAGATATAACCTATATGATAAATTAGCATTTAGTAATAGTATCAACTAAATTATGAAAATATAAGTTTTATAATATGAATTCATTGGTTACAAATGTAATTTTTTGAAATTTCCATGTAATTTTTGTTAATTACGTGTTATTCTTTCAAAACTAGAATCTGAGACTACATGTGATTCTGAGGCCTATAAAGGCCGAAATGTATTTTAGAAATTTTTTAAATTACGTTAAGTAATCATGCGAGAGAGTTTTTCTAACTTTTGAATCGGTGCCTAGATTAAAAATCCGAGGGCACCAATGAATTCAGAACACTAGGATTCACCTAAGAAGAGCCTAACCTTGACCGACATGGTTCTACCAAAAAATATAAATTTTTGACTTTTAATGAAAAAAATAAAATAAACCTAAAATAAATTCAAATTTTATTTTATTAAAACTGTTTCTGCTGTGACACAATGACCAATCCGTGATGTGGTGTAGTGAAGAGGCGACACTAAATCATTAATGAACCTCATTAATGAGATAGTGTGGCAACACACAACACATCTCTTTACTTTAATTAAACATGGATACATATTTGGAAAACAACCCTAGGAAATTCTTAGACGAATGAGAAATTTATCTCTGTCTCTCTCTCCGATGACAAAATGCCATTGAAAAATGCCTATGAGACATATTTGAGAGATGATAAATGGTGATGAATAATGACGGATCGAGGATCGATGACAGTTCGGAGCTTCATCCCTCATCAGTGATGGATCCTCAAACCAATCAGGGGTTTAATTGTTTTATGTTTTCCCCATTCTTTTCTAAAACAATAAATGTAGATCAACCCTTTAATAGGTTGATTCACGGAGTGTGTGTTCTTATAGGAGGGTGTTTACCTTGGGGTTTTTTCACTTGGATTGATTATTACATGATAGAACTATGATCCTAAACCTCCCCTGTTATTAAACTTCTAATACAAAGGGTGTGGGCCAACACAAACAAGGCCCAAGACCCTCTGATTATGCGTTCTTTGTGGATGAATCCTAAAAATGGTGTTTGGGTAGATCTGAGGTCGTGGAAGTGATGGAGACGAACAGAGAGACCCAAAGGCATAAGAGGATTTGTGATCGGACCACCGAAGCAGACTCGGTGGCCCGCTAAAGGTGCCACTGGCACGACATCACCGGCGTGGTGACGTCTGTGATCAGCCCTCTCTAGACGCCCCGAAGGAGGCGGCATGTCCGGCACGCGCCGTGGTGGAGGAGGGCCATGACGGCTGGCTGGACGTGGTGCTAGTGTGGTGCCATGTAGAAGGAGTGGCCCGCTCCATGTGGGAAATGTTGTGACCACAGAGTGTGGCCGGCTGACTGGCTGCATGTGCCCCAATCGGACCAGGATAATGGACTAGGCCGCCCGATCAGCCTGGCTAAACTTTCGATCCGGTCCGCTTTAGCGGACCAGGATGACATGATAAAGCTGGGCCACGTGGCGGCCCAGGCTAGGAAGAGAGACTGACCTGCTAGTGCCGACCAAACCAGATAAATTTGGATCACTAGGTGACCAAGAAGAGAGGACCCATGACCAACCTCAGCTGGGTCTAGTGAGGCCCAATGGTCTAGGAAAATGGGCTAGATGGTCAGGATCGGGTCATGTGGGACCCCGGGTCGGGTTGGTTGGGTCGTTCCAAACCAGTCGAACTGAGCCTAGACGCAACCGACCCTTGTTTACAAAAAAGGACATATCTCCCAGACCGTGCGTTCAATTGATGTGATGTATTCGGTGATGGGACCCATGTGAAAGGGAGGTTCTTATGAAATCCTCTAAGTAATATTTCATGGAAGTTAACCTAGTGAAACTCTGTGACTCAGCTACCCAGCGAGACTCCGTGACTCATCTATCAGCGAGACTTCGTGACTCATCTACCTAGATAGACTCCATGAATCAAATATTAGTGAGACTCTGTGACTCAGCTACCTAGTAAGAATATGCGACTCAGCTACCCAAAGAGACTCTGTGACTTAGCTATCAGGGATAATTTGTGACTCAGATACCCAGCAAGACATTGTGACATAGCTATTAGCAAGAATCCGTGACTCAACTACCTAGCAAGGTTTTGGGACTCATCTATCAGTGAGGCTCTGTGACTCAGATACCTAGTGAGGCTTCATAAATTATCTACTGAATAAGTCTAGGTGACTTAAATATCCTGAAGGACTCATCGGGGATGATTACCTTTGTAGTGATTGATGTTCAGTGTTTTCAAATGTTGGTTTTTCTATCAAAACTTTAATTTATACCTGTGTTGAGTTGACTCTAGTGACTCTAATCATTGTGAAATATTTTGTGATTTCCTTTTTGGATTTCTATGAGACCCAATTTTTTTTGGGGTCCCTACTAAGTATTTTTATTCTCACCCCTGCACGGGCTTTACCCGCACCTGTTGTGTCTTGTTCAAAGGAAAAACACCTTTGACTCGGATCTTAGAGAGCTAGGGTCAGGTGGTGCTTGGAGGTGGATCTAAAAACACAGTATGCTTCAATGACATACAATAATGAGATACACCTACCCTTTAGGTATAATCCTTGGTGTATGATATCTAGAGCTTGTACTTCCTTTTTAATGTACTTTTTTTCTTCTCAGTTGGGTTATTATTCTAGCCCCTTTTCCATTCAACTGCACCTTCACTTGTGTGGTTTCTTCCTCATGTGACATACTTTTTGTTGGTATCCCAGTTTCATATTTAATTTCCGTAGTATGGGATGTGTGTGTACATGTTTAAATGAAATTACTTCCCTTTTTGGGATATTCTTTTTGGTGCTAGTCGCCATCCCCTGACCTATGGAAGGATGGCTTGGGATAGTCACAAGATTGGACCTGGGGGACGAGTCATGACTAAGTGGTATCATAGGTGGTTAACTCTACCTAAAAGACTGAGATTTAGTTGTTTTATTTTTATAAAATAGTGTTAAATATTTTGAGTTTGACTTTTAGATTCAGGGAGTCTAGTGTTGGTGCAGTGGCTAATGTATCCATACACTAGGACCCTGAATTATTCTTTTTGACCTGGTGCATGAAAATAATGGTTTCTTATATATTTAAAATTTTATTCATGATCTCTTTCAGTCTTAGTCATCTCACCATGTATAATTAACTGACCATAGTTCGTCTTGCTTTCTCTCAGGATGCCTCTACATAGATAGCCAACCAGGATCCTGGTACAGGATCATGAATATGGTCCACCAAGAGACGAGGCATTGGTGCAGGGACCAGTTCCTGAGATGGCACCCCCAGGTGGTGTAATAGAGGCACCACCACCCATCGAGAAGCAGTTTCTACCATATTTACCAGTAGAGGATGCACACCGACTAAGCATGTTGCATGAGTTCCAGAGGTAGAGGCCTCTGAGGTATTGAGATGAGATAGATCCTCAGGAAGATAAGGATTGGTTGTAGGTGGTGACATGAATTTTTCACCTGGTGAGGACACTTTCAAACCATATGGTAGTTCTATCCACTAGAATTCTATAGGACATGGCAGAGAGATGGTGGAACATGACACTACAGACATGTGAGGAGGCAGCCCTCACCTGGGAAAACTTCAAAAGACTTTTCAGGGTGGATTTCTTCCCCATGACCTTGCACTTAGTATGTATATACGAGATACTCCACTTATGGTAGGGAATCCTGATCGTGGATGAGTACTCTACGAGGTTCAGAGAACTCTCCTGATACTCTTTTGATATGGTGTGTGACCCTTTCTTCAGGGTCTAAACCTTTGATTAGGGGCTAAGATGGGAGATCATAGCATCAATGATCTATCTCAGCATCCCTATGTAGAATGGGGTTCTTTAGAAATACCTTCTAGTGGAGAACTTCATGGCAGAACTTGCACTGACTGTGAGAGCTACCACCAAATGGTAGGTAGCACAGTCCTCAATAGTGGGCAATCGTCAACTGATATAGGGGTCCAGGAGGACCAGAACCTCTAGGGTATAACCCCGTGATACTATATCAGTAGTGCGAGGCCCCATGGGTAGTGGACACTAGCAGAGGAACAATTTGTGATTCACATGCAGTGAGCATGGGAACATAGCTCGAGATAACCTGACTCACCGTATAGATGATCAGAAGGTGGTAAAGGGACTAGAAAGGTATAGTAAGAGAGTCAAATAGGGTAGTCCACAGAGAGGCGGATGTGGTAGGGGAGCAGGCAGAGTGGTAGATGGTGGGAGGAGATACGAGGTACTACCACCACCATCCCCAGGAGGTCCACCACGAGCTCTGCGAGCAGGTGGATAGGGGTAGGGCCAGATTCAGGAAATGAAGGCCTATGACCATGGTGCTCTAGATATTATTAGAGTTACAATCTGTGTATACTACAATTTTTCTTCAGTTCTTATATACACAGGTTCCATTCATTCTTTCCTTTCCACATACATCGTCTGAGGTTAGAAGATTCCGGTGGAGTTGTTGGATCGATCCTTATGATTAGAGACTCCTATGATAGAGGCTTCAATGATTAAAAACTAGTTTCAGAAGTTTGAGATTACTATTGGAGGTGAGAGATTCAACTGGGATCTTCTAGTAGCGATGTTGAGGCCTTATGAAGTCATATTGGGTATAGACTGGTCATCTATAGTCCATACTCAGATTCGAATGTATTAGGTGAAAAGTGCTTCTTGTTTGTGAGTATGAGACCAGGTTTTCCTTCACTGGAGAGAATGGAACTTTAGCAGCACATGATATAATTTTTCTAAGAAGGGTGCGTCCGATCACTCACCAGTTGGAGAGCCTCACCCTCAAGGAAGTGGATGAGTGTATTCCAAGCTTTCCTATAGCGGTGGATGAGTATGAGGATGTCTTTCCTGAGGATGTTCTGAGGCTACTTCCTCGCAGAGAGGTAGACTTTGGAATCAACCTGTACCTCAACATGAGACTTATATCCACATTGACATATCATATATCCTTCATGGAGCTTCGTGAGTTGAGGGTACAATTGGAGGACTTGTAGGATAAGGGCTTCATGAGTCCCCACATTTCACCATGGGAAACCCCGATGTTGTTTTACAAGAAGGTAGATGGGATTTTAAGGCTATGCGTGGACTTATGGCACCTGAACCAGGTGACCTTGACGAACAATTATCCACTACCGAGGGTTGATGACCTCTTAGACCATCTGAAGGGAGTGAGGTGGTTCTTGAAGATCGAACTAAGATCAGGCTATCATCATATTTGGGTATAGTATGAGGACGTACCAAAGACATCCTTCAAATACTTGTATAGACACTATGAGTTCTTAGTGATGCCCTTCAGCATGACCAATGTCCCAACAGTGTTCATGGGAATCGTGAATAATATCTTCTTGCCTTACCTCGATCATTTTGTGGTGGTCTTAATTGATGACATCTTGGTGTAATTGACGTCATTGGAGGATCATGCTACAATCCTATGGATAGTTATGGATACACTCCGAGAGAACTAGATTTATGGTATGCTCTCTAAGTGCCAGTTCTAGATTTGGGAGGTCAACTTTCTAGGACATGTCATCTCGGAGGCTGGAGTTGCAGTGGATCCGATGAGGATAAAGCCAGTGCTTGCTTGGGATCCACCCATGAGTGTGACTGAGGTGCATAGTTTCTTGGGTTTGACTGGATACTACCAGAGGATTGTGAATAACGTTTCTAGAGTAGCATCACCTTTATCATCCTTGACACAGAAGGTATATCCTTTCGTGTAGACATAGAAGTGCCAGTAGAGTTTCCCGGAGCTGAGGCAGAGACTGAGGAGTTCCCCTATCTTGAGACTACCAGAAGAGGGAATTGGTTATGTAGGCTTTTGTGACGCATTAGGGACCAGACTGGGTTGTGTCCTAATGTAGTAGTGAGCAGTGATATCCTACATCTCATTTTAGTTGAGTAAACATGAGCATAAATACATGAACCATGATCTGGAGTTAGAAGTAGTGGTCTTCGCCTGATGATGTGGCGACACTACTTGATGGGTGAATGATTTACCATCTACTCTGACCACAAGAGTCTCAGGTATATATTCTCACATAAATACCTGAACTTGAGACAAAAAAGATAGATGGATTTCCTCCAAGACTATAAATTTGTGATATTCTATACTTCTGGTAAGGAGAACGTGGCGGCATACATGCTCAGTAGGAGGTCTGGATCACAGTTGTTGAGTGAGGTGAAAGAGTAGTTAGCTATGATGTAGATATCCTTCATGGATGATGATGGAGCATCTTACCTTTAGTCAATGACTATCACTTCGCCATTATAATAGTGAGTTAGGGAGGAACAACTTGTGGATGTTGAATGTGAGGCCTGACGTGATCAGTTATCCTTAGAAATACCTCCTGATGAATTTTCGATAGGTGGAGAGCTCACCATACTTTTCAAAGGACTCACCATAGTACCAGTGATGTTACCTGAGGAGGTATTGAGGGAGTTACATATGTCCCCTTTAGCGGTATATACTAGTGTGGTAATGATATACTAAGACCTCTGATATCAGTATTGGTGGACAGGGACGAAAAAAGTGGTGGCATATTTCATTTCACGATGCCTCACTTGTCAATAAGTGATGGTCAAGCATCAGGTTCTAGCAGGATTGGCCCAACCAATCGAGGTACTAGAGTGGAAATGAGATGGTATCTTCATGGACTTCATCAAGAGTTTACCACACACATATTGTGGCCAAAATTCTATCTGGGTGATCGTTGACTGACTCACCAAGTCATCTCACTTCCTACCCATCCGGGAGTAGATATCAGTAGAGGGATTGGGATGCCTATATTTATAGAAGATAGTGAGGCTTCATGGTGTGCCTTCAACGATCATTTCAAACAATGATTCATGCTTTACATCCCAATTTTGGATGGGATTGCAGGAGGCATTCGGGACTCAGCTACACATGAGCAGAGATTTTGACCCAAAGAATGATGGTTAGACAGAGAAAACCATACAGACGTTGGATAACATACTTCAGGCTTGTGTCCTTGATTTTGTTCATATTTGGGAGGACCACCTGTTACTGGTGGAGTTTTCATACAACAATAATTATCACTCCACTATTGGAATGACATCGTTTGAGGACTTTTTCGAGCGGTCAGATAGATCATCTCTATACTAGATATACCCAGGGTAGTCAACACTCATGGGTCCAATGTTGGTATGGACTACCATCAAGAAGGTGCAGGTCATCCAGGAGAAGATTAGGATTGAACAGAGTAGGAAAAAATTGTATGCTAACAAGAGACAAAGACCCTTAGAGTTTGAGGCAGGAGACCATGTGTTCCTTTGGGTATCACCCCAACGGGGTTTGTAGAGATTTGGCCAGGGTGGAAAGTTATCTCCGAGGTTTAACAGACCTTTTCAGATTATCAACAGAGTTGGTGAGGTGTCGTACCACCTAGCTCTTCCTCCATAGATTCACCGAGTGCATGACGTTTTCCACATGTCACATTTGAGGAGGTATATTCATGATCCATCACCTGTTATCAACTGGGGAGAGCTGGACATTGATAATGCAGTGACATTTGTGGAGTTTCTAGTGGAGATAGACGATTGACAGGAGTAGGTCATTCATGGATGTTCGATTCCTATGGTGTACATTAGGTGGAAACATGGGAACCTCCAGGAGAGCACCTGGGAGTGGGAGGCTCAGATTCATCCTCGGTATGCACATTTGTTTGTTCAGCCCTGCTTTGGATTATGGGGATGTGAATCTCAAAAAGGGAAGAGTAATCTAATGTTTTGAAATTTCCATGTATTTTTTTTAATTACATGGAATTATTTCAAAACCTGGTTCTGAGACGACATGTGATTATGAGGCCCAAAGAGGCCAAAACGTATTTTATAACTTTTTTTAAAGTACGTTAAGTAATGGTGTGAGCGGGTTTTTCTAACTTTTGAACCAGTGCTTGGATAAAAAATAAAAGGGAACTAGGGAATTCAGAATGCTGGGATTCGTTTAAGAAGGGCCTAACCTCAACTAGTGTGGGTCAACCAAAAAAGATAAAATTTGGACTTTTAGTGAAAAAAATAAAATAAACTTAAAACAAATTCAATGTTTATTTTATTCAAATTGTTATCACTGTGATGCAACGAACAGTCAATGTTGTAGTGCAACGATGAGGCGATGCTGAATCATTAATGAACCTCATTAATGAGATAGTATGGTGATGTAAAATGAGTGTTCTTCCTTTAATTAAATAGGGATCCATATTTTAAAAACAACCTTGGGAAATTCTATGATGAATGAGAAATATATATATCTCTCTCTCAGATGATGAATTCCATCCAATCAATGATTGACATACACTGGTGGGATATATTCGAGAGATGAAGAATGGCGATGAACACTGATGGATTGAGGATCGATGAAGGCTCAGAGCTATGGATCCTAAAATCAAGTAGGCGTTTAATTGTTTTATGTTTTACCCATTCTTTTCTAAAATAATGAACACGGATTAACCCACGAATAGGTTGATCCGCAGATCATGTGTTGTTGTGGGAGGGTGTTTACCTTGGGGTTTTCTCACTGAGATTGATGATTATCCAATAGAAATATGATCACAATCCTACCCTATTTTTAAACTTCTAATGTGAAGGGCGCAGGATGACATAATCATGGCTCGAGCCCCTCCTCTTGTGCGTTCTTCATGGCCGCATCCTTGAAATGGCGGCAGGGTGGATCTGAGGTCGTGGTAATGATGGCGGTGAACCGAGAGACCTGAGGGCATAAGAGGATTTGAGATCGGACCATCGGAGAGGACCTAGTAGCCCGTGGAAGGTGCCTCTAGCGCAGCACCACCGGCGTGATGGCGGCCGCAGGCGGGAGGCGGCGCCAACCAGCGCCGCGTAAAAGGATCGACCCACTCCATGCAGGCCGCGTGCTGACCACGGGGGGTGTCTGACTGACCGATCATGCATGCCCCAACCGGACTGGTCAGGTTGATCTACCCATGCGGCCCGACTAAACTTTAGTGTTGGTCTGTTTTAGAAAACTGGGTAGGCTATTAGGATAAAGTCGGGCCGCATGAGGGCCATGCTAGGAAAAGAGACCAGCTTGCCATTGCGGGCTGGGCTGGATAAATTCGAGTCATTGGGTAACCAAGCGGTCTAGACCCATAACCAACCTCGACTAGGTCTAGTGAGGCCCAATGGGCTAGAAAAATGGGCCAGATGGATAGGATTGGGTTATGAGGGACCCCAAGTCAGGTTGGTCGGGTCGGTTCGAACCAGTCGTACCAAGCCCGGACACAACCGACCACTGTTTTCAAAAAAAGATGTATCTCACAGACCGTGCGTCCAATTGATGTTACATCTGCAACGTTGGTACCCACATGACATGGATGTTATTATTAAATCCTCTAAGTAATATTTCATGGAATTTGAACCAGTGAGACTCTGTGACTCACCTACCCAGTGAGACTCCAGGACTCAACTATCAGTGGATTTTCGTGACTCAGCTACCTAGAGAGACTCTATGACTCAGATATTAGTGAGACTTTGTGACTCAGGTACCCAGTTAGACTTAATGACTTAAATATCTTGAGAGACTCTGTGTCTCAGCTATCAGAAAGACTTTGTGACTTTGCTACCCAGTGAGACTTAAGGAATTAGCTATCAGTGAGTCTCTGTGACTCAACTACCTAGTGAGGCTTCATGAATCATCTATCAGTGACGATCCATGACTCAGATACCCAGAGAAGCTTCGTGAATCAGCTACTGAATAGTTCTATTCAACCTATCTAGCCTAAAGGACTCATCAGGTATGAGTGCATTTGCAATGATTTATATTTAGTTTTTACAACCGTTGGTTTTCTTATCAACACTTTAAGTTATACCGATGTCGAGCTGACTCTAGTGACTCTAATATTTGTGCATTATTTTGTGATTTTATTTTTGTATTTTTGTGAGACCTGAGTTGGTTTCGGGGTCCCTACTGAGTATTGTTATACGCACCCTTGCATAAACTTTGCCCAAACCTGTTGTATCTTGTGCAAATGACAGACAACTTTGACTGGGATCTTGGAGAGCCAGGTCCAGGTGGTGCTTGGAGGTGGATCTACAGATGCAGTAGGCTTCAATGACATCCGATAGTGATCTACAAATACCCTTCAAGTAGGATCCTTGGTGGAAAACCTCTGGTGCTTATACATCCTTTTTACTGTACTTTTTTCTTTTTCAGTAGGGTTTGAATTCTGGCCCCTTTTCCTTTTAGTTACACCTTTAATTGTGTGTTTTCTTCCTCGTGTGACATAATTGTTGTTGGTATCCCAGTTTTAGATTTAATTTCCATAGTATGCCTTCCCTTTTTGGGAATTTCCTTTTGATACTAATTGCCAGACCCTAGCCTTTGGAAGGCGGGCTTGGGGTAGTCATGTCATGGGCCTCAGGGGATGGGTCGTGACAACCAATTAACAATAAATGAAAATATATACCAATTGATTATAAGGGAAATAGTTTTATTTTTTATACTCCCAAAGTCATTTTTTCTTTATAAATTAAATTAATTACAATTATTAAATGATATTAATGAAATATGTATGTTATATATTCAATTAAATATTTTTGATATTCATCCAATATATTTTACAGCACTACTAGAAAATGACCCTATAGCCACGATTTTGAAAAAAATGTGGGTATAGGTATTTGATAGGAACCTATACCCACAGTTTTGGAAAACTATGGGTATAGGTTGTAAATTTTAACATATACCCATGGTTTTTGAAAAACAATGGTTATAGGGTTTTTTAAGACCTATACCCACAATTTTTGAAAACACTATAGGTATAGGTCAAACCTATACCCAATGTTTTGAAAAACCATGGGTATAGAGTTTTTAAAGCCCTATACCCATGGTTCTCATAAAACAATGGGTATAGGTCATTCCTATACCCACAATTTTCCAAAACTATGGGTATATATTTTCCGTGGGACAAACAAAATTTCACAGGAACACCTATTTCCACAGTTTCCACATATATCCATGGTATAGATAAATATATATATGTAAATATATATCTTTATACCAATAATTCAATGTGTTGTAGTGGTTAGGCATGAGAATTATATACAGGTGGTCTGGGGATTGAAACCCACTGCCAGAGATTTTTTAAAACCTATACCCACAGATTTGAAACCATGGGTATAAGGTTAATGGCATGGTGGCATACACATATACCCATAGTCTTGAAATTGTGGGGAATAGAATTTTCAAAACATGGGTATAACTTACAACTATACGAATGACTAAACTCGCCATGGTTCAAAAAACCATGGGTATAGCCTATAACCATGGTTTTGGGGACTATATCCATAGTTAAAAATCATGGGTATAGGTGCCTTTTCCAGTAGTGCCGGCATGAGATATGATCTGACCCAATCTTATATATAAAAATCTATATTTTTCAAAAGGGTGATTTTATCGCCTTTTAATAAATAACCAGTTTTAAATCCATATTTTGAAACTTTTATATATTCTATTTGAAAAAATTAAATTATTTATTTAAAAATAAATATAAAAATTTACTTTTGATGAATTTTTGGTATTTTTTTGAGAAACATAGTTTTGGATGAATATTGAAAAATATTACATTTTAGTTCAAAAATGAATTTTCATCTTATTTATTTATATAGTTAAATTATGTTTTAATTTAGTTTTAAAATATAATTAGAACAATGTTTTTATAAATTAATCCAATTTAGGACATTGGAATCAATTTAATATTTAAATTGGATATAAAAACTTTGTGAACTTTTGAACTTTTCACATTAAAAGCCCGCTTTTTCGTTGTGTCTATGATATTAATTTAATATCCAATTTTTCCAATTATGTGAATTAAATTAGGTAAAATGGATTAAATATTTGGAATCAAAAGGTCTAAATTAGTATGTATGTTCATTTGCATTTTTAGTTATAAAAAAGTTACCATGGTAAACAAATTTATATACCATGGTATTGGTAAAAAATAAAACATGTTAAAGTTAAAAAGGTTAAAGACTTAAAATACCTAAAAACTAAAATATTTAAAAATTGTTTGAGGTTTTGATAGACCCTTTACATACTAAAAAATATTAATTTGTATCCAAAACCATTTAATTTAATTCCTTATCAAAATGGTTGGCTTTAAATATAAAATATTCATTATTTAATCACTTAAACCCACCTCTCCTTAAGTATAAATATCACCACTCACAACCCCATTTTGACCCAAAAATCCATGTAGCTCCTCAAATATATTCCAAAACATATAATACTCACTCTTAGTACATCCAAATTCTTATGGTATCACCAAAAGACCAAATTAAATGTCCTCAAGGGTCTCTCAAAGAGGTGATATTCAATAGGCAATTCTCTCAAAGTGGCTCTCTTAATTTATTTTCTTTTTATAATTTATAATCACCCCCTTAATCCATCAATAAATTATAACTAAAAAATCAATTATATACTATAGTGGTATGTTTCTAATATAATATATCATATCCATTTAATTTATCATCACCTATTATTCAAAGAAATGAAATTATTGTCCATGTTATGCCGATTAATCATCTTCATGAATAATGTTTTTGTTCTTTCTTCACTACCGCCATCATGGCTGGACATAAAAATATTTTTATAGTTAAATAAGATTTTAATATGTATATTATAACATATTTAATATTATATAACTAATATATACTCATAATAGTAAATAAAATGAAACTATTTCGTGGTGTTTGAAAAAACCGTCAAAATAAACTAAATGTTTATCACTAACTTTTTATCTAATGAATCATCATCATGTAAGAAATAAAAATGATATATGGGAACATTTATACTTATTTAAGAACATTAATAATATTTATTTCCATTTCTGGAGTTTTAATCTCATTTTAAAATAACATCCATAATTTTACACAAATGAATTGATCATGAAACTACGAAACACACACACCCAAAACCACAAAAATAATAAAATATTATTAATTAATGGGTCATAAGATTTTATAAAATAACAATATAATGTAATATAAATATTAATATAGTTCATTAATGAGTTAATAACCTTATTTAAACTATTATAAAATATTTTTAAACATATTTAATAGAAGTCCAACGTGAGGTAAGGAAATTTCATCTAACTTTTTATTTTTGTAAGATACATGACTTATTAACCACTCATTTATTTTGTGTGATGTGTGTAATGAAAATTAATGTATTATATGAATTTTATACTTAAATTTATGGGTATTTAAATATCCATTTAAGTATCTCTATTTCATGGGGTATTATGGTTCAAAAGTTACTAAATGAGTAAGGTAGTTTTTTTCTTAATTTTCTTTCTTTGATACCCATGTTTTATTATGAATTTATGTTCTTTTATGAGGTGTATATAATTCCATTTGATATGTTATATTAGGAATATCCTTCTTTTAAATACTTTTTTAGATTATTTTAATGTTATTATTTCAGGGGGATTGTGATTCAAATATTTCAAAGTGGTATGGGACACTTTGAAATGTTTGAAGATTATTTTCCTCAAGAAATATTTTTAAAAGATCTAATGAATTAAATTTCAAGGAAAATTATTTGAATGAAATTTTTTATGTTTTAAAGTGTTTTAAAATATTCCTTTATAAATATTCAAGTATATTTTCAAATAAAAAAAATTTCAAAAACGTTTTGTGTTCAAAAAATATTTTTTTAATGAAAAGGGATATTTTCCTCAAGAATTGTCTTTAAGTGATCAATCAAAATTATTTTCCATATAAGATAACATTATTTTATGTTACTTATGTTTTACAAGGGATATTATTCAATGTTATTTTTTTTATTCTCTCTAAGAATGATTTATGTTTATGATGGAATGATATTTAAGAAACCCATTTATTTTCATGAGTTATTATATAATGAATGATTTATGTGCTTGTGGAACGCTTATGAATGATTTTATTTTGATATGGGTGGGACCTATATATCCCTCCAATTAATTGGGTAAAGATTTATATCTAATAAGATAGACATAAAGGACCTCGTCTACCAAGATGGTTATGGGAGTGAACCATGATTACAAATATGGTTATGGGAGTGAACCGTGACTACTGAGATGGTATGGGAGTGAAACGATAATACTAATATGGAATTGGAAGAGATGGATATACTTATATGGAAATAATTTTTATATTCTTGTGTATGTAATATATTTCATGTCTTATTCCTATGTTATGGTTTCATGGATTATGTTCTTTATTTCATTAAGATTCATGTATTATGAACTGCCAATATTTATTCCATGACTCATGCATATAATATTTTGATATGAGGGGTATGATATTAATTTTTTTTCTTATGTTTTCATGCCTTATGTTTTTATTATTCTTACATATCATCCTTGTTTACCCTTATTAAGCACCCGAGCTCACTCTTTTATTATGTTTCCTTTCCCCATGTTATAAGGAAATTTTTTATGTAGGAGTACTAAAGAGAATGATCTTTGTGGGAAACATAGAAGATATTCAACTATAATATACCTTTGTGTTCCAAGATTCCAAATACACTAAACTAATATGGTCTTTGGGTTTTTGTTTGTGTAATGTATTATGTATTCCAAAAAAGTGATGTAATGTCCATGTATGAAAATCTTGGGTTGTTATAAAGATAATAATGGATTTTGACAAAAAACTATTTTAACATAAATTATAAATTATTATTTACCATAAATTATAATTAAACCATAATTAATCTAAAATAATTTCTTTTAATGTTATTAAAATCATTTTTTTATATTTTTCTAACTTTTTGCACAAGCACTGAGTCAGCGTTGCGTAATAATTTAAGGTAGTTATACCATAAAAAAATTAAAACTAAATTAACATCATAAAAATAATTATTTATATTAAAAATAAACTTTTATATTCATTCAAAACATTTTTTAGTCCCTATAATAACTTATATGTGAAATTAAAATCAAGAGGTATATTTTGTATTTATCATATTTTTAAAATAATATGAAGGTTATAATCAAAGTTAAGTGGAAATAAATTGAAACATTTTCATATATAGGATATATTTGGTCAAATAAAACTCATAAATAGGATAAAGAAAAGTTTTATAGATATTTTAATGCTTTAACACTTAATTGTAACCCATTTTTACCAGGTTTACCCTTACCGAGGTGAAAAATCTTCACCGTGGTTACTGTCCATAATAACCAAAAATAAAATTTGAATATTTACTAAATTTGAAAATCCTAATTCAAAATATGGAACCAATTTTTATATATTATATTTATATAATTGGTTGAAATCAATTTCAATATAAATTCACAAAACAGAATTAAAAACAATTTTTATAAAAATTTGTTTGTTAGCCCATAAATAATCTTATACCAAAATCAAGTATAATAATGATTTCTATGTAAATAATTATACTATTAAAAATTATAGGAGACTTATTTTAATCTAATATAAAATTTAAAAAATAATGGTAATTTTATGTTACATTATATAATAAAAATAAATGACAATTTTACAAAAAAATTGTCTTTTCACTATTCACTTAAAAATAAACATTTTTAGAAAAATCATAGAAATTAACCATAAGATAATATTGAAATGATGATTTAAAAAATTATATTAATCTTTCCAAATAAAATTTTTAAAATATAATAAATTAATCCTAATTTCTGTACAAAAAATGTAATAAAAACCATTTTTGAAGAAAATATATTTTCGATATATAAATTTTTTTACTGAAAGTCAGTAATTATTTTTATGTATTAATCAATATATCTGGATTATATAGGAAATTTATGCATATTTTTCATAATTTCTTTTCTTTCTATTCATACCATAAATTTAAAAACTAAGTTATAATAGTCACATTTAAATTATATTTTTAAAGTATATCGATGTTTACTTAATTCTCGATATTGTGTGTTATGAAGTCTATCAAGCATAATATTTTTCTTAACTAAATTTTTAGGCTGTTTCATTATCTACCCTTAAGTAAATTGTATCCCCTCAATTTTTATCTCAGTGATCAAGGGTATAATATTTCAAAATACCTTTTTTGAAACCCTATATCATATAAAGGTATAATAAAACATCCTTTGAAAAGGAAAAGTGAGAAAGATAAAGTCCATAGGAAATAACACATAATTTCGTTCCCATATTAAATTAAAATTAACAAGAAGTGAAAATATGGACATATAGAATAAATATAATGTTCAAAGATTAATGGATATTGATATAGAACATGATAATGATAATTTTAATGACTAAAAAACCATAAATCAATGAGGGGTGAAACTGACCATCAATTATTCAAAAAAAATGTAAAAATAAAAAAAATCATTTTCACGATCCCTTTTCCTAGATTTATGGAATTATTTTTCCATGGTATATGAGAA
Organism: Viscum album; assembly: GCA_963277665.1. Taxonomy (NCBI): domain Eukaryota; kingdom Viridiplantae; phylum Streptophyta; class Magnoliopsida; order Santalales; family Viscaceae; genus Viscum; species Viscum album. The sequence goes on along the minus strand of OY728161.1, from coordinate 1,701,612,808 downwards.
ATTATACTTTATTTATTCCAACCCATAAATGTAATTTCATCCTTTAGTTTCATGTTTCAATTAGTATCCACCTCTTTTCATCCGATATTCCAATAAGGAATGAATTTTTTTAATTTTTCATGACTAAATCAGTAAAATAAACATCAAATAGATCATAATATCTATAAAAGGATAAAAATATACCCCCTATCTATATTCAGTTACTGAAACCAAAAATGGTTAGTGTATTATAAGATAAATAATATGAATAAACCATCATTTAAAAGATTAATCTCAAATATTTTGATAATAATACACAAATATCAACTAAATTCATTCCATAAATAGATAAATTCTAATTCTCCTAAAAGTATTCTTAATAAGTATTAAAAACCCAAAAATTTAGAAACAAAGTCACAAAATTTATAAAATCAACTTATATTTAATCCCCAAACAATATAATGTACCTTATAATTCCAAATACCAAACATGTGAATAACTTGACCGTATATTCTCCTAAAACATGATAATAACTTGAATCACTATAAAACCTCAATGAAAACCTATATGCCTAGAATAATTAACTTTATCTATATTTCAAAAATAAAAATCACATACCGTAGAATATATTCTATAAATAAAAAAATGTAATAAACTTCATCAAAATAACATAAATCAATTTATATTCAAATCACTAATCATTTTCGAAGTCACTAATACTCTAAAATTTTATTTATCAAAATCAATCATCTATTTATCCCAACTAAAAATTATTTTCTCACTATTAATCACATATTAACGTTTATCTATCCCTCTATCACGTGTTTTCAAAAAATACATCCGTACCAAAAAATCACTTTTCTAGGTCATTAGTACCATTCAGAATATGCCTTAAAATCCTTAATGAAAAACCCATAAAGAATAATAATTAAATGTTTCATGATTATTATAATGAGAATATCATTGATAAAAAACTTCTAAAACATAATTATATTATTTCAATACATAAAAAATTCAATCATTCCACTTAAATTATTGTCATAGTTTATGATCTTCCTTGGTATAGGGGTTAGCCCTATGATTAGTTAATTGACTCTGATAATTCCCAAGTTATCCACACACAAGACATTGAACCATAAATGGTTCCTCAAGATTTAATTTATTTACCTCAATCGAACTATTCGTTTTCCTTGTAAATTTACTTCTTTATACCCTTATTTGGTACACATAAAACACCTTCCCATTTCTTTGAGACATTCAACTGGGTGATTCTTCTGAAATTCTTAACATGTAGGAAGCTAAATATTTATTCTTATATGGTATTAATGAAACTATATTTTTCTATTATTTTATTTATTACAAAACTCACCTATTTTCAAGAAGTTAATCATATATCAAGATAGAAAATTAATCATAATAACAATATTTTGTATTCTATCTCCTATTTCATTTTGTTTCTCATGAGGAAAATCCTTGTATCATATATCATATTTAGTGAGAAAATGATTCATCCCAATTCAAGCTATTGAATATAAAAAAAATATTATAATATGACCAATAATAATCATAGTGTGAAATAATATAATCATGAACATCATTTATAAGATATATAAATAATGACACCATATTCTCAATCTATGACACCTTAGGTTTAACCTAGCTCATATGCGGTCATAATATATTAAAATCCTTTATAATGGTTTATAATGAAAAAATGATTTAACCCCAGCATATCCCCTGAGTGTGTCTAGACAGGTGTGTAGTCTTAGGCCCACTCATCATTCACCAGTAATGATCGAGTTAATACCTAATCAACCCATTTTAGTGTTATCATCTCTAGGTTCATCTATGCCACAATCACATCCACTTTTCAGTATCCTGACATGGATATAGTTTTTTGGAAAACCACACACTTTTATTTACCATAACTTCAGATGTTCTTATATATATAGAAATATTAAGGGTTCTAAATAACATTTTATCATCCTAGTTTCTAAAAAAACTAAACCTTTCTTTGATACAAAATATAGTTAACCAAACATTACATACATAAATATTACACAATTTTATATTAATATCCAATACATATCATAACAATTCACACCCCAGTACATTAAAGGTTTAGTTTCTTTGGAAACATGGATACATAAAAAAATGGTACATAAAAGTTCTACATTGTCTCCCAACAATTTCTTTATAAATAGAACCCTTATTAAACATATAATTCTTTGAAAACATGTTAATTTTCTAGGGAAAAGGAAACATAGTAAATGGTGATCCTAGATGTACATTGATGAAGCGTTGTCGTATGCGTTCTCAAAAATATTTATAACTAAGTGCAATATAGAGGCTGGTTTAGGTCATTCTATTGAGGATATTTTATGGTCAATCAATCACTACTTATAATTTTCTTTTTTTATATGAAATAAAATTAAAAGAAATGGAGGTTTTATAATTTATAATTCAAAAGTAAAATTAAATATTCCAATGCAATGCAAAAATAGTGAATGAAAACAAAATGATGTTTGGAAGAAAATAGACATTCTCGAGAGAATCACTGAGATTAAACCTTCAATTTCTTATTATTAGTTTCAAATTTATGTAATGAACACACTCAATAGTATGTGTGAACATAATTATCTATATATGGTTTTGAATATACATTACACTCAATGATTGCTGAGAGACCGCACATCAACCTCCTAAATCGAGGAAGAATATTATAAAAGTGAAAGTTAATCCTCGAGTGGAAAGTCGAAACACAAATGTGCATTTCCCACAAAGACCCCCTATACCTAACTTTAAGATTATAATAAACATTAAGAATGAATTATTAAATATTTGGGTTCATCACTATATTACTTCCTTAGGATTTTCCTCAGGTTATCCACTCATGGTCATGAGCATAATGGTTTACAATGTAGAAGAAAACAATGGGAAAAAACAAAATATAGAAAGAATAAGATAGAAAGGAGAACACATATAATAAAAACATGAAATGAAATTATAGAATAAAAATAAAATATAATACAAGACTAAACTATATAAAATTTCCACTTATTGTGTCAACCCTTTGAAATTGAGGCAATATACTTTTTCATAGGAAAATGGAGAAAATGTTCAGACCCAATCATATCCATCGAATGTTACCACATAATAGACCCATTAAATAGATTTTTTTTAAAGTTTCCTTATATAAAGTTACTCCACTTCTTTATCCAAGTAAAATCTAATTTTGTTATATTTATTGGGAACAATATGTAAGAGTTATGTCTATTTGACTTCTTGAATTTAATTCTAGACAAGTGACTCTTCATATTCTCCAAATTTGGTTTCCAACGCATTAATGGACTTGATAATGAAATAAAAAGGCTTGTAAAAATTAATAACAGTTTTTAATTTATATTCTATCAATATATTTTTAAAATTTAAACTCCATTTGGTTGTTCGTTTATGAGATATGAGCCCAAAAATAAAATTTTCATAGTCTGCACATAGTTTTCAAGGCCCAAATTTTAAGATGACTTAGCCCCCCATTTGATGGATTGAGATTTTGGACATACAGAATAAAATAAATAACATGATGTATTTAATCCTAAAAATAAATAATTTAAAATTTTGTATTAGTGAATAAAATTTTGTAGTCCAAATACAAAAATAAATTAAAACTATTAAAGTCCAAAATTAGGTTATTTTCCCATTAAGCTCAAAATTTCTTTAAAACCATAAAATATTAAAATTTACCTAAAAATAACACTTTTTTAGGATTAAAACATTTAAAATAAAATAAAAATAATTGAAAACCTTTTCTCTGTTATTTCCCCAACACGTAAACATTTCACTCCTGGGAAACTATCTTATACTAAGGTAAAAACCAATTTCCCAAAGCATAAAAGAAAAAACAGAAAAATTATCATATTAAAGAAAAATATCATTCCTATTAAATGAAAAAATTAATTAAATCCTAAATAATAATAATAATACATTCAATCTCATGTTAATCCTCACTTGGATGTTGAACCTACCTCCCTTGACAAATATTTATCTCTTTACTCAAGGATTTCTTTGTGAAGTTTTTCTCATTCTCCAAAACATGTGTGATATACATAAGCTTGATATCCTCTTAGTATCTCCGCTTCACAGATTCAAAAATGTGTCAATAATGAGGTCTTTTTTTATGGGTTGTTATGAGCCTGATAGCTGGTAGGTTTTAAATGTAAAAACATCTAAGACTGGATGAGGAGGGTTAATCTCTAAAGTGAAGTAAATACATGAATTGTTTTTTGCTCAAGAATGGTGTTCTCCTCAATAATATAAAGACAAATCACCACCAAACACCTCTTTATTTCCATGGGTATTTCACACCTGGAATTTTCATAATTATAGATAAATTTTATCCCTTTTTTTCAATTTGTAGCATTTTTTCAGCTTGAATTCAGATCTAGATTTCTCTTCAAAATCATGTTTTTTTGTGAAAATAGAGGTATATTTTGATCTTAAAAAATTGGAGAAGACCTAGAGTATATTTGTAATGATATTTTTTTTCCACCTATACATCTTTCCATCAAGAAATTTCTTCCACTACAACAACAATAAATATGAAAACACATTCAATTTATTTCAAGAAGATTCTTTAAGTAAGCAAAATACAACCCCTCTTCTCCCTCCCACACACATGAGTTCAAAAATAATATTGAATTTAACTTATAGATTAGGTTAGGAAGGTATAAATGGATAATAGGGGATTAATTAAAGTTATATTTAAAGGTAGTCCAAAATAAGAGTTTTATGTAAAAAGGGATTTCAAATTGGTTCCTCGATCATAATTTAAACATTCCAAGAATTCTAATATATTTAAAAAATAGGAAAATAAAAAATTATGGATCAAAAAAAATTTCCCAAAACTCTCATGAAAAATAAAAATCTAAAGAATATGTAAAACATAATTAGAAACCTCATAGGTTGGGTAATATATTCAAATTAGATAGTATTAGTGAACATGAGTTTCACAATCAATCAAAATTCATCAAATTAAAAGATCAGAAATCAAGAAAAAAATCTATTCAAAAATAATTTGAATCCTTATAAATTAAAATCATGAAATGTGCCGAAAACTCCAAGATGGTTTGAATTTTCCAAAGTATTCATTTCAGATCAAGAATCTTAAAAACATACCAAAAATGAAAAAAATAAATCATGAAAAATTTAGAAAAATACATGAAAGATAAAAATGAAATATAATTCCCCGACCCCAGTTACCCATAGTCGGTGCATTATTTTAATACATTGTCATGATTACAAGGAATCAAGTCCCGAAGGACCGATTGGTTTAGCAGTCTTTGAAAATAGATTACATACATGAATGTTACATTACATTTTATAACATACAAAACAACATAAATAATCCTATAAGAATTCCATTATTCCCTTGGATTTACCTTTCATATCAATCACAATAATCTTCTTGGAATCCTGGGAAAAATAAAACATAGAAAGGGGTGAGCTCAGATGCTTAGTAAGGATAACAATACAGCAGAAACTTTCATAAATAAGCATAAACATTTAAGGCAATGTATAACTAAAACAAAAGCCTTTTAAACTTGAACTTCAGAATAATATGGCAAAAATAAAATGTAGTAATTACATTTACTTATTCACAAAGATATTCTAGTAGTCGAATAATCACATGAAATATCACTAACCACTTTCATAATGATGGAATACATAATACCAGACTATCATAACCACATAGTCAAGGCCTTGTGCCAAGACTACAAATAATATTTTTTCAAGGCCTTGTTCCAAGACACTAGTTTGTCTCATGAGACCTACTGATGCATTGAGGAGCTATAGTGGGCTCCACCCATCACTTACTAAGTCCAATGAATTCCTCATATGAAAATGTTTAAACATAACATAAACATTCATATTAAAACTAGAATACGAAATGTCAATAATTTATCCCTAAACCATTAATGGTATAAAAATAACACATCCATAGTCAAACATATCACAAAATCTTCAATAAAATATGGAAGATTTGTATCATTATAAATTATCTTCAAACAAGTTTAAAATCAATCAAAGGATGTTGAAATAGATGAAAATGATTTGTAAAACTCTTTGAGAGAAATATCCCTTTTTCAAGAAAACATTTAAAAGTGACAAAATTTAAAAAGGAAGACATTTAAAGAAATTTTTGAGTCAAAGTGTCCCATACCACTTTGAAACATTTTAAAGGAATTAACATTTTAAAAACATTCATGTCCATATAAATAAATCTTTAAAACCCATTTTGAAGACATGGACATTAATGAGAAAGATTTAGAAGAATAAATATTTAAAACATTTGAAATGATGTTTTTGTAAAAAAGTGACTTAAAATAATCCCTTTGAAAACACTTTCATGAAACATGGTCATGGATAATAAATATGTCCCATTATATACTTACGTAAAAACAACCTCGGATAATAAAGAGATTGTGAAATTAACCCTTACCAATTTGGTAACTTACGAAACATACACCCCATGAAAGAGGTATCATACAATGAATATGTAAATAAACATAAATTAATGTGAATTACACAAAGAATACAATTATGGGCAGTAAATACACCACAAAAAAGGTAATAGTGGCAATATGGCATGAATCTCACGGGAATAAGGAGTGAGATGAAAACCCTTTACCTTGCACTTTACTTTATTTGAGGGTACGTTTAACCTCCGGTATGAAGACCATAGTATGTTATTAAATTATACCAGAACCATATTAATATTTATAACATACATTATTCATTTATGTCTTTATACTACCTATTTAATTATAATTTCCATGTTAAATTAACATTTCGGGTAATAATCGCTTTCTTTATCGTACGTGTTTTAACTTGTTACTATTGATTGTATCACTTAGATCATGATTTAAATACTTCCAGAATATAAAACATGATTTATATATCATATATATTTAGAATATAATTATTTTTAATAGACATATATATGAAATGGAAAACACCGTTTATGGAGACGATCGTTCGTACATAGGCATAAACGCTGTTTCCGTTCTCATAACGTATTGAACAGAAATAAGTGAATAATATATATGTAAGTACATATATATATAAATATATATATCCAGTAGAATTATTATGTCATATATTACAAACATATTTGTAATATATATTTTTATAATCGACGATGAATGGTGAATGTGGAAATGAATCTCATCGCGTTGTGGAGACGGTAATCCGTACGTACGTACAAGCGACAATATCATTTCTTTAGAGGTGTAGAATTGGATGGTATATTAATTTTACAGAGACATTATCATTTTATTTTAATTATTTATATACATATTAATCATCATTATATTCATCCAAATAACATAGTGTTGAATAACAAATTACACCATGACGTGGAGACGGTAAGCCGTACATACGCACGCATGGTGACATTATCAATAATAAGATGGATATAATCATGAATATAGTTGTGAAATATTTATAATAACATCTTAGTATATATAATATACTAGAGTTATTATTTTGTAATGGAAATAAAAAATAAAGAAGGCGTGGAAGAAGAAAGGAACTTGAAAGAGGGTGGTGAAATCATTACCTCTTCTTCAGGTTCTTCCTTTTGATTTGATCAAAAGGGATCCTTAGGTTGTATTTATGATCAAACTAAGGCTACTAGGTTGAATTGAGGGACGTTTTGAGGATAGTTTTGCAGGGTTTGGACGAGCCAAATGGATTTGGTAGTGATATTTTGAGAGATGGAGAAGTCCCCTTTTATAAGAGGGGTGAGGGTCACTTTAGGAAAATATTAAAGTATTAATTTATTATACAATCATATTCGGTTTATAATGGTTCCAAATGAAATTATTTCGATCCTTAGGTGGTTATGGGTCGAAATCCTCTCAACCAGTAGGTTTTAGAAAATTTTAGCTTACCAATTTAACCTTATCATTTCGATTTTACTTTTAGTTAAATAGTTTAACTTTTACCGTTTCTTCTTGTATTCTTACTATATATGGTTAATAAACATACTCTAAACTTCAAAGTCAAACTCAAGTGGATCATTAAGGAAATATATAATATTATTTAATCCCTTTTTCCGAACCTTACATTTTTAGGAATATTATATCAACGAATAATATAGTATTTGTTTTAAATATTAATTTATGTCAATTTTGACACTATTTGGTATTTTGTTTTTTTGAAAGTCATCACAACATGATTACTTCGAACATGATACATTTAATCAGCCCTAACATGTCATAGTCACCTAGAAAATTCGTGGATGTCATAAAAACATTGAAATTATATTTATTTTATTATTTATAATACCATTTATTTGATCCTTTCTTTAATAAGGTAATTACTGCATCATCATTATGTCATAAATAAATTTAATTATTTAATGTCTAAAAATTGAAAAAAATACCATGATGTAGGAAATATTTTTATATTTATAATGAATATTTATAGTAAAATTTATCTGATGTATAACTCTATATTTAAAATGGTTTAGTTAGTAAACATTGAATTTAACACTTCTAACTCTTCTTTAAATTAAATAATAATAAATTTCCTAATCTAATCCAAGTGGACCTAAAGGGTCATATTATATTCCTAAGGTTGTTTTTGGTCGAATTAAACTTATCCAATAGAATTAGGGCATCTATTAGGGTAATAATAATATCATTTTTACCCTTAATTACACTATTTACTTTTAACCGTGGTAAATAAAAGTAAACAGTTACTATTCACCAAAAAATATTTTTATCTTATTGACCCACATTTTACTCCTTGATATTAACCGTTTTTATCTAATTATCAAAATTCAACTCATAGAAGCGGAAAAATTATGTTCTATGTGAATTTAAAAATTCTCATAGGAGGTTGGTAAAAGACGATGAAAAGTTCAATAAAATTTATATATATCTAAAATTATTATAAACTGACTCCAATAAATTTCATTCAACATATTTAGGTATTATGTATCTATTTTGAACTAAAATAAATATAAATAAAATAAATAATTGTTTAAATAAAAATTTGGTTTTAAACTATAACTCCGTGTTTTTCACTGTTCATCAAAAATTAAATGTTTTCAGAAAAATACCAACAATTTACCCTAAGCTAATTTTGATATTCCAAATTCAATAATGAAGTCTATTTTACCAAATTAAAAACATATAAGTTACATTTATTAATTTAAAATTATGTCCCGTTGTCAAAACCAAACGGCATATTTTTAAGATATAATAACTATCAAAAGATTGACACTTATTTATGTCCAATTTCAAATTGAAATTACTTAAAATGACCATCATTGGATTAAATGGTAAAAATATAATCTATTTATACTTACAAACCATTAAAATGTATAATTTGACACCATAAATTGTTTTTGATTAAAAAAGTTGTTTTCAGTTAAAATATAGCATTTTTCACTATTCACCCAAATATGAAAGTTATCATAAAAACACCAAAACATTATTGAAAATAAATTCTTATGTCCCAATTCTAAAGAAGAAGTTTATTTTGTCAAATTTAATATATAAATGTATCAAATATTGTATTTAAAAGGCTTCCTCATTAAAAGGCGATAAAATTGCATTTTTTGAAAAATACTTCTTTTATCTGAAAAAATGTATTTGTTCTTAAATTATGTATAAGAAACTCATAATATGGATTCTAAAATTATAAGTATTATATAAAGTTCAAAATTCAGTTAATACTATTCATAACCACTTTTGAACGACTAGTTTGGTAAGTCATTGTGCGCTAGAACTCGGTGTTGTGTGTAGTGCAAGTTATTAAATTACTTTGAAGAAATAACGTACTATGAAATATTGGTGTGTTACATTATTCCCTCATTCAATAAATTGTGTCCTCGCAATTTGAAATTATTTTTCAAAAATAAAAGGTTGAAAATAGAAAATACCATTAGGAAAACCCACATCGGAAATTAGGTTAAAAAAATTTAGTCTTAATTAGAGGAAAAGAGAAATAAAGGGGTCACCACCAAATTATGATCTTGATTTTGAGAACATTGTCGGTAATTAGAGACATATAATTGGAGGAAAAATATAAATATTTATAGGTAGTGATTGAGATCATCAATCACAAACAAGTGTAAAATTCAGGGCCTTAAATTCATCAATCTATGATGATTTAAAATACCATCAATTCAAAAAAACATATGGTATTAGGATAACACATTTTTGGTTTTTACAATCCCTTCACTAAAGTATAAGAATTAATTTCTTCATAGAATAAAAGAAGAAGAAAAATATATACTTGACAAGTAGAGTACCATCCTTTAACTAATTTCTACCACAAACTCATCTTTCACTCAAAAAGAGTATAGAACTTAAAAATAATATTCTATTTATCCTATTCGTATAGGGTTAAAAAAATGAATTTATAATTCATCTACCAGATTTTTTTAAAAAAAGACTACATTATTCAATCCAGGACATCACGTGGGCCAGTGGTAGGTGATACACCCTCATCGCCCTTCAGTTGCAGGTTCAAGTCTCACGGCCTTGCCGGATGTGACAGGTTGCCACCCGACCTCTAGGTTGTCCTTTTATGGAAATCCAAAAATAATCTCAAACTAGAATTATCCAAAATAATTCTTTCCAAACCCACAGTCCAAAATTTATAAGGAAGGTAAACACAATAAAGATCCTTTTTTCCGCGTAATAACATATGAACACCTTCATCATGTATTCTTTTAAAACACTAAAAAATCCTGAATTACCATAAAACCTTATTGATTACATTCATGATCCCTTATTTTTTATAGAATACTAGATATACTCCTTCTATCCAAAGATGTTTTAAACTCCGCCAATGATGGAATATAAAAATCATTAATCAGTTTCAACGTAGTCAAGAATATCAAATATAATTTCTCCAATTCAATCATGTATTATTCCAAAATCACTACATTGGTATCAGAATCATATTATGGTTTATCTTTCTCTCAACCATATATTTTCCAAAAATGTAACCTATTATTAAGTCACATTTCTTGGTTCCACATAATCTCAAGTCCTTAATGAAATAATACTGCAGTATAATCCTTATATACACCATAAGTATTATAACCAGTAAATTATTGATACAACACTCAAATGACATAATTCTCTAATAACAACATAATAACACTAATCATTCCTCCTCATATGTGGTAGTATCATAACTTGATTATTATCCAATATCATCATTTGGGGCATACTCTGATGATTTGGACATTGGTTCGCATAGTGTCCCAACTTTTTACAGATGAAGAATTGTACATTTGAAAATATTTTCTTACCCTTGAATTCACATACACGGTGTCCTTTTTCTCCACACTTATAAAAAACTCCCATTCCCTTCAGGAAAGTTCCTGGGTGTTTCCTCCCACAATTATCACATATGGGGAAATTATTATTTTCACTCTTCCCTTTATCCATCTTTCTCTCTTCCATCCTTTTCTTCTCTTGCTTCCCTTCAAAGACATAGGACTCAGAGAATTCTTTAATTATCTTATTAACACATGATACTATTTCTTCATATGTTGAGAATAAATGGGAGACTATTTCCCTTATAAATGTTGGATCAATACCGTGAAAGATATGATCCTTCTTACTCTTTGGATCATACGTATTAATGGAGTTCACATTCCTTCTACTGGGCACCATTTCTATAAAATAGCATAAACTAGGTCAGTTTATGAATTGCAATGAATAATTCCAAATATGTAAAATACATAACGTAAATTGAATGGTTTATGGATATAATCCATAATCATAAAGATATTTTCATTGAGGAAGTATATACTCATAAACACTTCATAATGATTTGTAACGAAAATGAGAATTATCCTAAGAATATCCCCGGGAGTGTCGTAACCAAGAGTGCAGCAAGGCCCATTGTTGTGCACCAGTTCCCGTTCGAGTCTAGCTCAAAGTGGTGATTTCGGGTTTTACCCCTAGGAACATCTGTGCTAGATCATCCTTTACCTACTCGTATCGAAACAGGGATGTATTTACTTGGAAAACTCACAAAATCTCTACATTAACAAAATTATAGGATTTTCTTCTATACTAATCCTCAAAGTCTATCTTAGGTCTATGTTCTCTAATCAGAGTTTATCTAAATATAGATTCTAAGGTTATTTCTAAACTTCCTCTGATAACAACTGTAATTCCCAGACCCCAGTTACCTAGAGTCGGTGCATTATTTTAATACATTGTCATGATTACAAGGAATCAAGTCCCGAAGGACTGATCGGTTTAGCAGTCTTGGAAAATAGATTACATACGTGAATGTTACATTACACTTTATAACATACAAAACAACATAAATAATCCTTTATTAACACCATTAATCCCTTGTATTAACCCTGTATATCAATCACAATACACTTCTTGGAATCCTGGGAAAAATAAAACATAGAAAGGGGTGAGCTCAGATGCTCAGTAAATATAACAATACAGCAGAAACTTTCATAAATAATCATAAACATTTAAGGAAACGTATAACTAAAACAAAAGCCTTTTAAACTTGAACTTCAACATAATATGGAGAAAATAATATTAAGTAATTCCATTTACTTATTCACATGGATATTCTACTAGTTGAATAATCACATGCAATATCACAAACCACTTTCATAATGATGGAATGCATAATACCAGACTATCATAACCACATAGTAAAGTCCTTGTACCAAGACTACAAATAATATTTTTTCAAAGCCTTGTTCCAAGACACTACTTTGTCTCATGAGACCTACCGATGCATCGAGGAGCTATATCGGGATCCACCTGTCACTTACTAAGTCCAATGCATTCCTCATATGAAAAGGTTTAAACATAACATACACATTTGTATTAAAACTAGCATATGAAATGTCAATACTTTATCCCTAAAAAATTAATGGAATAAAAATAACACATCCAGAGTCAAACATATCACAAAACCTTCAGTACAATATGGAAGATTTGTATCATAATAAATCATCTTCAAACAAGTTTAAAATCCATCAAAGGATGTTGACATAGATGAAAATGATTTTTAAAACTCTTTGAGAGAAATATCCCTTTTTCATGAAAACATTTAAAAGTCACAAAATTTAGAAAGGAAGACATTTAAAGAAATTTTTGAATCAAATTGTCCCATACCACTTTGAAACATTTTAAAGGAATTAACATTTTAAAAACATTCATTCCCATATAAATAAATCCTTAAAAACCATTTTGAATACATGGACATTAATGAGAAAGATTTAGAAAAATAAATATTTAAAACATTTGAAATGATGTTTTTGTAAAAATTGTCTTACAATAATCCCTTTTAAAACTCTTTCATGAGACATCTACATGGATAATAAATATGTCCCATTATATACTTACGTAAAAACAACCTTGGATAATAAAGAGATTGCAAAATTAACCCTTACCAATTTGGTATCTTATGATACATACACCCCATGAAAGAGGTATCATACAATCAATATGTAAATACACATAAAATAAAGTATATTACACAAAGAATACAATTATGGGATGTAAATACACTACACAAAAGGTAATAGTGGCAATATGTCATGAATCTCACGGGAATAAATAGTGAGATGAAAACTACTTACCTTGCACTTTCCTTTAGTCGAGGGTACGTTTAACCTCCTGTATGAAGACCTTAGTATGTTATTAAATTATACCAGAACAATATTAATATTGATATCATAAATTATTCATTTATGACTTTATACTACCTATTTAATAATAATTTCCATGTTAAATTAGCATTTCAGGTAATAATCGCTTTCTTTATCGTACGTGTTTTAACTTGTTACTCTAGATTGTATCACTTAGATCATGATTTAAATACTTACAAAATATAAAAAATGATTTATATATCATATATATTTAGAATATAAATATGTACAATATACATATATATGAAATGGAAAACACCGTTTATGGAGACGGTAGTCCGTACGTACGCATAAACGCTGTTTCCGTTTTCATAATGTATTGAACAGAACTAAGTGAATAAAATATATGTAAGTAAATATATATATATATAAATATATATATATCTAGTAGAATTATTATGTAATATATTAAAAAGTATTCGTAATATGTATTTTTATAATTGTAGATGAATGGTGAATTTGGAAATGAATCTCATCGCGTCGTGGAGACGGTAATCCGTACGTACGTACGAACGACAATATCATTTCCTTAAATGTGTGTAATTGGATGGTATATTAATTTTACCAAGAAATTATCATGTTATTTTCATTATTTATATACATATTACCCATCCTTATATCCATCCAAAAAACATAGTGTTGAATAACAAATTACCCCATGGCGTGGAGACGGTAAGACGTACGTACGCACGCATGGTGACATTATCATTCATAAGATGCATAGAATAATGAATATATTTGTGAAATATTTATAATAACATCAAAGTATATAGAAGATAATGGAGTTATTTTTTTATAATGGAAATAACAATGAAATAAGAATTGTAAGAAGAATAGAACTTGAAAGAGGGTGGTGAAATCATTATCTCTTCTTCTGGTTTTTCCTTTTGATTTGATCAAAAGGGCTCCTTAGGTTGGCTTTCTGATCAAAATAAGCCCTATAGGTTGAATTTATAGAAGTTGGGAGGATATTTGGGTAGGTTTTGACCAAGACAAATGGATTTGGAGGTGTGATTTTGAGAGAAGGGGAAGTGCCCTTTTATAAGACGGGTGAGGGTCACTATAGGAAAATATTAAAGTATTAATTTATTATACAATCATATTCGGTTTATAATGGTTACAAATTAATTTATATAGATTCTTAGGTGGTTATAGGTTTAAATCCTCTCAACCAATAGGTTTTAGACAAGTTTAGGTTACCATTGTATCCTTATCATTTAGATTTAACTCTTAGTTAAATAGTTTAACTTTTACCGTGTCTTATTCTATTCTTACTATATATGGTTAATAAACTTACTCTAAACTTACAAGAGAACCTCAAGTGGATCTTTAATGAAATATATAATATTATTTAAGCCCTTTTTCCGAACCTTACATTATTAATAATATTATATCAACCAATAATATAGTTTTTTTTTAAATATTAATTTGTGGTATTTTGTTTTTGTGAAAGTCATCACAACTTTATTACATAGAAAAAGATACATTTAATCAGACCTACCATATCATAGTAACCTATAAATTTCGTGTATTCCATAAAAACTTTTAAATAATATTTATTTTAATATTTATAATACCATTTATTTGATTCTTTAATTAATAAGGAAATTACTGCATCATCATTGTGTCGTAAATAAATTTAATTATTTAATGTCTAAAAATTATAAAAAAATACCATGTTGTAGGAAATATTTTATCTTTCTAGTTAATATTTATAGTTGAATTTATCTTATGTATAAACCTATATTAAAAATGGTTTGGTTAATAAAATTTGAATTTAACACTTTTAACTCTTCTTAAAATTAAATAATAATAAATGTCCTAATCTACTCCAAGTGGACCTAAAGGGTCATATTTTATTCCTAAGATTGTTTTTGGTCGAATTAAACTTATCCAATAGAATTAGGACATATGTTAGGATAATAATAATATCATTTTTACCCTTAATTACCCTATTTACTTTTAACCGTGGTAAATAAAAGTAAAAAGATACCATTCACCAAAAAATATTTTTATCTTATTGAACCACATTTTACTCCTTGATATTAACTATATATCTCGGATTTTTTAAATTCAACTCACAGAAGTGGTAAAATTAAGTTTTATGTGAATTTACAAATTCTCCTAGGAGGTGGGTAAAAGACGGGAAAAGTTCAATAAAATTTTTATATATCTAAAATTATTATAAACTGACTCCAATGAATTACATTGGACTTATATAGGTATTATGTATCTATTTTGACCTAAAATAAATTTAAATAAAATAAATAATTATTTGATATTAAGAATTAAATAATGAAGCCTATTTTACCAAATTAAAAACAGAGAAGTTGAATTTATTGATTTCAAATTAAATCCCGCTGTCAAAACCAAAAGGATTATTTTTAAGAAATAATAACTATCAAAAGTTTGACACTTGTTTATGTCCAATTTCAAAGTGAAATTACATACAATGACCAAAATTGTATTAAATGGTAAAAATATAAGCTATTGATACTTCCAAACCATTAAAATGTATAATTTAACACTATAAATTATTTTGATTGAAAAAATTGTTTTGAGTTAAAATATAGTATTTTTTACTATTCACCCAAATATGAAAGTTATCAGAAAAATACCAAAACTTTATTGAAACTAAATTATTATGTCCCGATTCTAAAGATTAAGTTTATTTTGTCAGATTTAATATATAAAAGATTCAAATACTGGATTTAAAAAGGCTTCACCATTAAAAGGTGGTAAAATTACATTTTTTGAAAAATACATATTTTATCTGAAAAAATGTATTTGTTCTTACATTATGTCTAAGAAACTCATAATATGGATTCTAAAATTACAAGTATTATATAAATTTAAAATTTTAGTTAATACTATTCATAACCGCTTTTGAACGGCTAGTTTGGAAAGTCATGGTGCGCTAGAACTTGGTGTTGCGTGTAGTGCAAGTTATTGAATTACATTGAAGAAATAACGTACTATGAAATCTTGGGGTGTTAAATTAATGAACACAAAAAATTACTAAAAACAAGTTTACATCCCTCCCTTACACTTATTCCATTTAATACCCTCTTTTTATCTCCAATAATAATAAGAAATTTTTTCACATAGAATTTAAATTTGGAAAACAAATAAAATAATGAAAAGGAATGACATAAACTGATTTTTTTATGGAAACCTTGATTAATCTCCTAGATACTACCACTTTAAAACTACAAGAAAACAAAAAACCTGACAAAAAAATATACATAAAGATAAAGTGGAAATAAAAGGGATAATTCTTAGTTTTTCCCCCAAGCGGGTACTAGGTTTCTACTACCCCTAGTTAGGAAGTTGTAGTGGATTATCCCCAATCAGAAGGTGGATGTGGTTTCTTTTAGATGAACCACCACCAGTTTCTTTTATCGATATCCATGAGTAGAATCCATGAATAGAGAACCCCAAATAAGATAAGAAAATTACCAACCCCAAATAAATAAGAATTATAGAATTTGGTATCTAGAGTGGGAGAGTAAAGTATATAGGGGTTCTCCCTGTTAACTTCCATGGTCCCCCCCCCTTATGGTATGCAAGTTGTTGTAGAGGAGGTGATAACACCACCACCATCTTATCAAGATCTTTTTCTCATTTAATAAAAAACAATTTGATGGTATCTTCCTTAACTTCCAAGGCCAATCCATTTGTGTTGTATAAAAAATTTTATAAAAATATAAGTTAAAAAATAAATCAGCTTGAATAATATTAAAACACGATGAATCAATAAAGAAAAGTTCCCTTTCATGTAAGTCATCTTGGAAATTGATCTCTTCTAGAAGTACCATTGGCAACTCAATATCAATTGGTGAATCTTTATCATCATATTCCTAAGCAATGGCTAAGTATAAAGGTGTTGATGTTTCATTATCATGTATGGGTAGATCAAGTTTCAAGTTTTCTTCAATAGTGATATTCCAAGGGTTTTCCAAAAAATGTTGATCTCCCATAAGTATATCACCTGACATGTTTTCTTTAGGGACCTCCTCGAACAATGCTTGAGTGTGTTATGATGTTATTAATTCCTCTAGAAGATACTCCTCACATTCCTTAGGTTCTTTAACACAAAAAATAATAGATGAAATCTCTTCCATCACTCATTTTGGTATAGGTTCTGGTTCCGTCTCGAGTTTCTCCTAGGATACATGTATATATTCGGCCATATATTCTATTTGAATATATAGAATTTTCACTACATCACTAATCCTTTTAAACTAAAAATAAAGATCATTGTAAACATTTATTTCACCTGATATTGGCCAGTCCATGTAGAATAAAGTGAATTGAAATACATCATGAACTAATAGATTTTTTACTTTATAAAATTTATGATTTTTGGTTTTTTTTGGAAAAAAGTGAATTATTTAAAAAATATGAATAAAATTAGTGATTTAAGACCACTTGGATCCCTGTAAATGCTGCCAATTTGATGAATCATTGTCATACATGCTCTCAAAAATAATTATATCAAATACAGTATATGGGCTAGCCTAGGTTGTTCTCTTGAAGAAATTTTGTGGTCAATCACTCAATAATTCTAATTAATTTTTTTATATGAAATAATACTAAAATAAATGGAGGTTTGATAATTTTTAATGAAAAAAGAAAATTAAATATGCAGATTCAATGAAAACATAGTGAATGAAAACAAAATGATGTTATGAAGAAAGGATACATTCCCGATAGAATCACCAAAATTGAACCTTTATTGTCTTATTATTAGTTTCAAATTTACTTAATGAAAAAAATTACATAATATGTGTTAAAATAATACTTTAAATATGATTTTGAATATATGTTACACTCAATTATCACCGAGAGACTGCACATCCACCTCCTCGATTGAGGGACAACATTGTAGAAGTAAAAGCCTTAAGTGTCAAGTGGAGACACAAGGACGCCTTTCCCACTAAGACCCCCTCAGTATAATAATAATAAAATAATAAACATTAATTATTAATGTAAAAATTTTAAATACCTGTAAATTTTAAGGAATTGTTTTTAAATTATTTGGGATTTTACGAGTACGCAGTTTCTGACGGCGCTTGATTTCAAGGCCCGGTGTGCCCTGAAACAATTTTTGATGTTTAGCTCGGGTACGTTCAGTTAACGAACGAATGAGTTTTCTAACTTTTGAACCGGTGCTCAGAATTAAGATCTGAGGGAATTGATGAATTCACAGTGTCAGGATTCGCTTAAGCGAAGCTTAACTTCAACCAAAAAGGGTCAGATGAAAAAGATAAGTTTTTAGACTGTCAGAAAATGAATTATATATATTAAAATAACTATAAGTTATTTTATTCTTTTTCTTCCACCGTTGAGCGGCAGTTGTCGTTGTGTAACGACGAACAATAAATGGGGGCCATTTAATGACTCGTCCCTTTGATTGTGTAACAGCAATGCCCCTATATTTAATAGGTTCATTAATTATGGTTCATTAATGAACCATAATAATGAACACAACGTGAGGATTAATTCTTTTATTAATCACCCTTTTGGCTAAAGAATAGAGAAACTGTGGGAGGAAGATCTGACGAAATGCCGACGACGCCAACCTTCGACCAGGAACGACGAAGAATATCGGTTCCTCGGAGATTGACGATGCGCCACCAAACCTCGTCCCCACGGCCAGAGAGGCGATGCCGCTTCCTCCTCGGCGCGCCCCGACGACGCCTATGATCTTATTCTCCGTGATTCTATGTACCACAACGTTGACGATCGTCTTCCTAGTTGAGTTAGGGGTTTTGGTTTATATTTCTTTATGTGATTTATACCCTCGGCATGACGTATAATTTTTGGGAGTTTTTTGAACCACTAACGTGGTGGGTGAGGACCAACGAACAAGTCCGAACCCACCGCTATTATGTTCTTGATGCACGAAATGTTGGGTGACAACGAAACGAGACCGAAATGGCATTTGAAGGTTGTCGTAGTGAAGAGCGGGTCTCGAGATGATCGCAGGCGCAGACGAGAGTAAGAACGGACCACCAGAATGACTCCAGTGGCCCACAGACATCTCCACTGGCGCCTCGGCGTGCCGGCGGCAGGAGTCACTGTGGTTGAAGCCACGACGGCAGGGGACCGGATCCCGCGGCCGCATGGGATCCAGGGGAGAAACGGTGCTAGGTGACACGTCCACGGGGTGAAAAGGGAGGGGGGACCGCGTCCCCCCCTGCTCGGCCGCTGGCCGAGCCAGCGCACCCCCCGGTCGGGCCAGGGCGGGTCGCGCGGACCGGGCCGCACCTAGCAGAGCCGATCCGCACCCATCCGGGTCGGGATGTGCCCTACCGGGCCGTACCTGTACCTGGGTCAGGTCAACCTAGGGGGGGTTGGGCCGGGTCAGGTCAGGCCCAAACCCCCCCACTTCGGGCCATTTTCGGTCTTTTGCCCGTAACGTGAGCTACAGATCTCCGATCGACGCACCGACAGTTGCAATGGAATCCTTGGATCAAGATGGTCGTTTAGGTATATTACAATTGAGGTTTATGAAATGCTTGGGTATGGCCGGGTTGGTTTTAACTTGAAACTAATCGGGCCCTTGGAGCGGAAACACTTATATCTCAAGGACCGAACATCCGTTTGACGTTCCGTCAATTGTGTTGGGATCCTTTTGTTGAGACTGTCCTTTTGGATTAATACACTTGAGGTTTGGACATAGCTAGAGTATAGTTAGGTTGGTTTTATCTTAAAAACCAACCGGGCCCCTGGAACGGAAAAACCAATAACTCTCAGACCGGGCGTCCGATTGACGCACCGTCTGTCGCGTTGGGTTTCTTTTTACGAGACAGAACTTTGGGATACATCAAATCTGGACTTCATGATATTTGATGTATCGACTCTCTCTCTATTTCTCAAGGATAAGACCCTTTTGGAATTGAGCATGCTGTGTGCGGGAACCCTAGAGCTGGCTGCGACTGCGATGATGACGACTGTACTTGGATCCTCCGTGGGTTCGGCAGCGATGATGACCATACTGGAATGCTCCATTGGTTCAATGGTGATGACTACTGTTTTTGTATCCTATGTGGGTCCGGAAGTATTGACCTCTGTACTTGTATCCTATGTGGGTCCAGCAGAGTAGCTGGTCTTGTATCTTATGTGGGTCTGACAGCTTAGCGGTCTTGTATCTTATGTAGGTCCGACAGCTGAGATGAATCAGTGGCTACATCTGATCATCTCTATCGCCTTACAAAGTGTATGCCTATGTGATTTGAGTATTTATTCACAATCATTATCATTGATGTGGCTGGATTTCTTTCCTTTGTGGGTTGGGTTGTGTTTTTCCCGTATGGACTGAGTTGTGCTATCCTTTGTGGACTGGGTTGTGTTTTTCTTATGTGGAGTGAGTTGTGCTATCCTTGTGGACTAGGTTGTTCTTTCCTTTGTGGACTGTGTGGTGCTTGGGAGTTTGAGACGAACTATAACTGATGACTTAGGTATATGTATGGGCATATACCTAAGTAGTGTTGTTGATACTTTGTGATTGTCTCTTTTCTTTGTGGTTTATCCTTCGTGGATTCTGAGAGATCTTCGGGGGTCTCAGGGTCCCTACTGAGTATTGTATACTCACCCCTACACGGGATATACCCGCACTACATTCTGTTGGTTGCAGAAAACAAACATCGCTGATCAAGGTGGAGGATTGAGGATCTAGACAGTACCCGGAGGTGGACCACTTGACGGGACGTACACGGAGCGGGCGACCGGACCCGGGGAGCTGAGGAGACTATCTGTACCCACCCTTCAGGTGGTATTTCTGGAGGATGACTCGGTGTTGTTGTTTTCCTTACTGTTGTTGTACTTTCTTTTCAGTTGTACTCCACTTTCAGTTGGGTTTGTATTCTGGCCCATTTACTTTTACAGCACTTACCTTGTACTCAGTTTGCTTAGTGTTTACTACACTTGCGTACTCTGTTGTGTATGTTACTTCTTAAAAGAAATGCCTTCCCTACTTTTGGGATTTACGCCTTTGGTGCTAGTCGCCAGCCCCTGGCCTATGGAAGAAGGGCTTGGCGTAGTCACAGCACGGGCCCTGAGAACGGGTCGTGACAAAAATACTTGGGTTCATCAATGTATTACTCCCCAAAGAATTTCCTTGGGTTATCTACTCATGATCAGAAGTATACAAGTTCAAAGTGTAAAAGAAAATGGGGGAAGAAAAAAAATAGAGAAAGAATAAGATAGAAAGGAGAACACAATAATTAAAAACATTAAATGAAATTAAATAATTAAAATAAAATATAATACAAGAATAAACTATATAAAATGGAAACTTAGAGTTAAAACCCTTTGAAATTGAGAGGAGATTCATTTTTATAGGAAAATAGAGTAAATTATTGGATCAAATTTTGTCCAATGAATGTTTCTACATGATTGACCCATTAAATTTATGAATTTTAAAAAGTTTCCTTCTTTAAATTTGTTTCATTATTGGATCCTTATACACCCTAAAAATTTAATATTTATTTTCCACCATATGCATGAGTTATTTTTGTTTGGCTTCATGAATTTAATTATGGCCATGTTACTATTCATATTCTCCAAATTTGGTTTTCAATGCATTAATGGCCTTGATAATGAAATAATCGGGCATGTAAACCTAAAATATGTTTTTCATTTATATCTTATCCATATACTTGAAAATTTTCATCTCCATTTGTTCTTTATTTTATGGGATATGGTCCCAAAATCAAATTTCTCCACATCTATACATAGTTTTGGAGGCCTAAATTTTAGACAAATTTTGGCCCCCAAAAGATGTATCTAGATTTATGACCTAAAGAATAAAATAAATACCATGATTTATTTATTACTACAAATAAATAATTTCCCAATTTGGATCATTGAAGAAGATTTTATGGCTGATATAAAGAAATAAATTAAAATTGTTAAAAATCCTAAATTAGGCGATTTTTTAATTAATCTAAAAAATGATTCTAAACCATAAAATATGAAAATTTCACTAAATATAACACTTTTGTGGGATTAAAACATTAAAATTAAAAGTAAAATAATTTAAAATATTTTCATAGTGACACATTAAGGGAAAATAAAGGAGATATTAATCAATTATCTTATGTAGTTATATCATGAGAAAAAGTGTAACTAATCAAAAAATGATCTTCTATTGATAATGGATCTCTTACATCTCATTAAATTTTTATTATGTTTTACAATATAATCACATATAAATACTTTTAAATTCCATAAGAACCATACACATCATGCATTTATATGGAATAATACATTGAGGAAGAATAAAGGGATATACACTTGGAAGAATAATACTTTCACTAAAAAACACCATTAGTTTGAATTCACCTAAGAAAATCACTCCTGCCATAAAGATCACAAAAAGAAAAAGAATCATTAAGAAAACAATTGAAATTATCAAAGGATTTGTAAAAACCTTCATAAGGGAATTAATGTTTGAGAAAGTGAGAATGATGGTGGAAAATATGACCATTATTCATGGGGAAACTTTTCCAGTATGGTCAATGGGAATTATGACCATTAATTAATAAGACAATTGGTAATTATTATAGTTGTTGGTGCAATAAAGTGACTATTGGGATTAGTTTATTTTTTTGGAAACTATATAAATATTTTAAGTTCCATTAAAAGTATTTTTTATGATAAATTTATATGCTTTTTAAAAAAATTTTTATTTTCATGGAGCTATATTATAATACAAATCAATGAAGTCCTAAGTAATTTTTATAATGACCTAATGGTTTATTATAACACAAAATACTATTAATTTTTAATAATAATTTTTTTTATAAGGTATAAATCCTCATATTGATATAATTTTTTTTAAAAAAATTAATATAATTTTTGGATTCAGTATATCGAAATTAGATTAGGGTGATTCTATGGTAATTTTCTAAAAAAATTGATCTTTGGGTCAAAAAGTGAAAATACTATTTTTTGACAAAACATGATAAATCTTATAATATAATTAGTATATGGTCATGATTTAAACGTTATTAATTCTTATTTTAAATAAAAAATTATTTATGTAAAAACAACATACACAATTTTTTATATTTATAAAGACATGCTTAACATTTTTTTTGAAAACCATGATTTTATCCCTTCTAAAAGAACTATTTTTATGAGTTATACGTGTATCATATTGAGAATTTATTTTTATCAATTTTAAAAATTGAATAAATTAAAATGGATTTCATATTTTTAATTAGAAGGTCCAAATTAGTTATTAAGGTTAATTTCATTCTTATACA
This sequence comes from Viscum album, assembly GCA_963277665.1. Lineage (NCBI taxonomy): Eukaryota > Viridiplantae > Streptophyta > Magnoliopsida > Santalales > Viscaceae > Viscum > Viscum album. Next base: position 1,701,588,829 of record OY728161.1, on the reverse strand, counting down.
TACACATTTTACCATGCTAAATAAGAGTTACTGAAATATAAGTAAAATAATATAACAGGATAAAGTTAAATGGTAAAAGCATAAAATACCTAGAAATTGAGACATTAAATCAGTGGTTTATGTATTGTAATAACTTAACCAGAATTGAAAAAATTATCTTTCAACCAAAATCATTGGAATTAATTCCACCCAAAAGTGGCTATCCTTAAATACAAAATAATCATTATTTAATTACTTAAAGCCTTCCCTACTCAAGTATAAATAACCAATACCATCCCCAATATCCACTCAAAATACATTAATCATGATGTTATGTTCATACACATACCAAAGAGTCACTACATGGTTTCTTCAAGGTCTTAAGGTTTCATCCTCATGTTTTAGGAAGCAAATATTCAAAGTAATAGAATTCACCTCTTCTCATTTTTTTTATCAACGTACCCCTTTTGTTTATACATTCTAAATATTAATAAAATTTCATCACATAATATTTTGATATTACCATTACTAAAAAAGTTAATTTTTATCAACATGATACCTTATTTCCTTTCCATTATGACTTTACACGATCCATACTGAATACGGTCACGCTGCAAAATTCATTTCTTGAATTTCTCTTTTCCACATGAGAAATTATCATATTGTGAATACCCAAACCTCTTATATATTAAGGGGTATTAAACTATATATAAATATTTATTATTTATTTGTGGAATTATATATATGAAACCAATATTCCATTTTCATGGATTAAACATGACATTATGTTTAAGTTTTTAATCACTTTGTATGTAATGATTTTGATATAAAACTCATTATTTATTTTCCATGGGTTATTGATGAAATGATTTGTTATGATAAATTTGGATCACATGAATTAATAAATACGAATGGTGAACCTTGATATAACTCCAATTCATTTTGTAAATAATTAATCTCTAAAGATGACATGTTTTACGATGCCTTGGTGAATAACCTTGGTAATTTTGATTTACGACACCCTAGTGATAAACATTGGTTATATTCCTATGAATGTATCATTTTAATGTTATATAAAAATTTTAATGTTATGAATCATGTTATTTATTTTATGATATGCCTCATGTTCATATGATAATGCCCTATTTTATGGCTCTTTATCACATGCAAAGTATCTTCTTTTATAATTCATTTTTTTTTGGATTTATGCTCCCCCCTTTATTTGATGTTTGTCCCCAGGATATGAGACATAGTAAAATAAAATTAGGATAAATCTATGAATATTTATTTCAACATTATTATAATAATTTTTAGTTTTTTTGTATTATATTTCTATTTACAAGACACCAAACACCAAAAGATCCTTTGTATTTTCAAATATTGTACCATGTAATGAAGGGTTTATATGAAAAAAATGAATGTTAACATAGTTGGTATAAAAGGATGGTTGAGTTATTTGTGAAAATAAGGATTATAAAACATTATTAAAAACGCTAAGTATTATCCTAAACATAAGAAAACATCCTGGTATTTTGCTGAAGTATAGAGTAAGTTGTTTACAAGAAAATGCATCCATGTCTGGATACTATAAGTGGATGTCACTTTGTCACACAAGTACTTAGGGGTACTAACCATGAAAAAACCACATTGAGCTTGATTCCATTAGGAACTAGTCCATGAAAATGGGACTTTCTACACACTTGGTTTGACACTCTCGATTGATATGATTTGGTTAATGACATACTTGTACAAAACATTATAAAGGATATAAAGATAATGCAAAAATTTTATTAAGATTGAAGTATATCATCCTAGAAGCATGATATAATAAAATTTTAATTTTAATATTTCCTTTATAATTTTTATTATATGATTCTTAATAGTAACAAAAATCTCACTTAGGTTTTCGCTTCCTAGAAAAATGGAAAGAAATGGAAGGACTCATGTAAAAAATGCGACAGAAGTACCCTAATCTATTCTCAATAGAGAGTATGAGTTGAAATTTCGGGGATGAAATTATTTTAATGGTGGGAGAATAAAAAAACCTGAAAAATTATCTTATTTTGATAATTTATATATTATCAACCACTAAATTTTTATTACATTTTACAATATAATAACATATAAATACATTTAAATTTCATAGGAAATTTACATATCATGAATAGATATAGAATAATACAATGAGGAATAGTAAAGAGATAAACACTTGGAAGAAAAATACTTTCACTAAAACAAACTCCATTTGTATGAATTCCCCTATGAAGATCACCCCTTCCATAAATATCATAAAAATAAAGAAAAGCATTAGGAAAAAAATTAACATTATCAAAGGATTTGTAAGAAATTTTGTAAGAGAATTAATGTGTGATAAAGAGATAAAAATGGTGTATTTATAGGTAAATATGACCATTAGGAATGAGTAATATTTTAAAGTATGGACAATGGTCATTATGAACATTAATCAATAAGAGGTTTGTCCATATTATTTTTGTTGGCATAATAAAGTGATTGCTGGGATTATTTTATAATTGTGTTTTTGGAAACTATATAAATATTTTAAGTCCTATTAAAAGTATGTTCTATAATAAATTTAGAATCTTTTTTTTATTTTTTTTATTTTCATTGTTATATCTCATAATAAAAATCAACAAAGTCCAATGTAATTTTTATAATGACAAGACATTTTATTATAACATAAAAGGCTATTAATCTTCAACAAGTATTTTTTATAAAGTTAAAATATTAATATATATAGAAATATTTTGTTAAAATAAATATAATATTTATATTTATTACATCAAAATTATATTAGGGTAAATTTATGGTAATATCCTAAAAAAGTTTATTTTTGGGTTAAAATGTGAAAATACTGTTTTTTGCAAAATTTGATAACTCTTGTTATATAATTAGGATAAGATAAATATTTAAAATTTAATAATAATTATTATTAATAAAAAATTATTTAATTAACAACATATTACAAAATGTGTTACATTTATAAACAAATCCTTAACATTTTTTGAAAATAATGATTTTAGCCTTTCTAAAAAACCGTTTTATGACTTATACGTGTTTTATATTTAGAATTGATTTTTATAAATTTTATAAATTAAATAAATTAAAATTAATTAAATATTTGTAATTATAAGGTCCAAATTAGGTAATAAGGTTAATTTAATTTTTATACATAAAATTTTATCATGGTAAAAAAATATTTACTATAGTATAAGTAAATTAATGTAGCGGGTTAAAGTTAAATGGTAAAAACTTAAAATAACTAAAAAATAAAAAAATTAAATGGATGGTTTATGTATTGGTTGAACATAAATACTTTAAAAAATTATGTTTCAACAAAATTCATTGGAATTAATGCCACCAAATAGTGTTTATCCTTAAATATAAAATAATCATTATTTAGTCACTTAAAGCCACCCCTAGTCAAGTATAAATATCCCTTTCCCACTCTAACTCTCTACTAAAGATCCATTAAGTTGGAATTTATTTTCATTTAACCTCCCAAATAGTCCCTCAAAGGTTCTCTCAAGTTACTAAGGTTCCATCCTCAGGTTTTAGGAAGCAAATATTCATGGTAAGTTAACTATACTCTTCTCCTTTTTCATCAAAGTACCCCTTTTGTGTATACCATATATTTTTTAATCCAATTTCTTCTCTTACTTTTTTATATTATTCTTAGTAAAAATGTTATGTTTTATCAATGAGAGACCTTATTTACCTCCCATTACTTCTTTTTAAAAAGGCACAATGTATACCATCATGTTGCCGAATTCATTTCTTGAATTTCTCTTTTATATATGAGAAATTGTCATATTGTGAATACCAATACCACATTTATTTCCATGAGTATTCACCTAGATATAAAAATTTATTATTTATTTGTGGATTTACATATATAAAACCAGTATTCCCATTTCATGGGTTAAAAATGGTGTTATGCTCATGTCTTTAAGCACTTTGTACACAATGATTTTGATATGAAAACTGTTATTTATTTTCCATAGGTTATTGATGAAATGATTTGATATGATCAATGTGTATCACATTAATTAAGGTATATGAAGGGTGATAATTTATATTTATACAGTTCAATATGTAAATAATTAGTCTCTAGAGATGACATGTTTTACAATACCTTGGTGAATAACCTAGGTAATTATGATTTATGACACCCTAGTGATAAAACATGGTGATATGCTTATGGATGTATCATTTTTTATGCTGTTTCCATATTTATATGTTATGAATCAGGTTATTTATATTATGATATGCCTCATGTTCATATGATCATTTCTTATTTTTATGCCTCTTTTTCACATCCTTAATATCTCATTTGATTATTCCCTTGCTGGGCTTTATGCCCACCCATTTATTTCATGTGTTCCCCAAGATATGATACGCATTAAAAGTAATTTATGATGGACCTATGAAGGTTTATTTCAAGTGGATTAGAATAATTTTTATGTTTTTTATTTATTATGTTCCTATTTCCAAGAAAATAAACCCCAAAAGATCATCAATATTGTTAAATGTTGTACCATGTAATGAAGTGATTGTGTAAATAAAATGTGGGTATCCATAATAAGAGTATGAAAACATGAGATTAAAATTTTAAGATCATACCCAACAATTCATAGATCATAATCATTAGTCACAACATATATCATGGAAATTTATATGGCATGAATCATAAAGGGATCAAACAAAATGATCTATGAGAGCATAACATTGGAATAAATTCAATTCATAAAAGGGTGGAATAAAGTGTTTCATAATCAAAATCATAGAAATCATATGTCAAGTAATCCCACCAAGGAATTCATCACATGTTAGTATTGGTCTAAGCACCCGTGTACCTGCTTTGGGCTTGGGAAAACCTCATGTGTATCCCTGTTGGGCTTGGGCTAAACACTTGTATACCCTCTTTTGGGATAAAGATAACCTCCCATGTACCCTTTTATCTCATAAGAAACTAATATTTACCAAATTAATTGGAGGGATATAATGGACCCACCCATCACATAATCATAATCCATTTATATGATTCCATAAGACCATGAAAACATTTACCATTCAATCATAACTTAAACCATGAAAAAGAAAATGAGTTTCATCAATATTTCATCATCATAATCACAAACCTTCTCAATAAGGAATAAATATGGAATCATTGGATAATATCCCCAATGAAATATAAGTAATATCAATGGATGTTTTCATAGATTAAAATAACTTTAAATGATTACTGGAACATTTCTTGAGAAAAATGCACTTTTTATTTTAAAATAACTTATTCAAAATCTAAAAAACTAAAAAAATTTAAATAAAAAATTTTATTTAAAAGGAACCATGGAAAATTGTAAAGGAATATTTAAATTAACTATTATTAATGGTGTTGGGAAAATCCATTCATGTGGTGTATGTTAAAACAAGGATTGTATTCGCACCTATGATAGAAAGTACCTTATTCAGAAAATGAAAAAGAGATTCCTTTTAATTTTTTATAGAAATTAAAATATGGGTTAAAATGACTTTAATAATTAAATGGATAATTTTTAAAAAAATATTTAAAGAATTATAGAGAAAATATGTGCATAGAAGAAAAATATTCTCAAACGAATAAAAAAACAAAGCTGGTTTTCCTTAGAAACATTATTTCAAAATTTTGGGTACATAGAGAGAAAAAAATGAAATAAAAGCATGTGATTTATATAAATGACCCATGGTTAAGAAAATTAATTATATATTTAGATATCAATCATATAATTTCATTATCAAAAATATAAGAATAAATAATCACTGTAAAAAGTGAGGTTGTAACATAAAACAATTATCCCATTGGAAACTTTTAAATCATAACCACCATGAAATAAATACCATTAAATTAAATATCAAATACCATGATTATAAATAGATTCATTATACTGTATATCAAAGGGTCATTATACACACCACATGAAAAAAAACAAGTGGTGAATATGGAATATGTATCACAAAAATAAAACTGATATGAGAAACCCTTACCACATTGGTAAATTTTGAATCAGAACACCTTGGATGAAATAAATTGAATTGTAACTTTAAATACCATTAATTAATTAGTATTAAAGATATAAAATTTAAAATGGTAGCATATGCACCTCATAAACATAAATTGGTGCATGATATCAAACATGTCTCAATGAAACAATATTGAGACGAAGAACCCTTACCTTAAGTCCGACTTGATTCCTAAGTAATTTAACCTACTATATAAAAACTTTATATTTATTATACTTATATAAAATAACTATATACATAATTATAATATCATAAATGATACACTTATAATATTTCAATATTTGTTTATTAATTTTTCTCTATTAACATCATCATTTCAGGTGTAAACTGCTTCGTTTCTCAGGAATGTTTTATTTCAGAAGTTATAGTCCTTGTAACTTGGTCAGGGATTCATAATATCTATAATATTAATTATGATATAAATATAATATATATTCATTATATATAGATTCATAACCATCCATAAAATGTAGAGATATAAAAATGAATTACATCATTCATGGAGACGGTAGTCTGTACCTATGCATAAACGATGTTTTAATTTTCTAACAAAAATAATGAAATAATGATAAATAATATTTTATCAAAGGGTTAGTATACACACCACATGAAAAAAACAAGTGGTGAATATGGCATATGTATCACAAAAATAAAAGTGATATGAGAAACCCTTACCACTTTGGTAAATTTTGAATCAAAACACCTTGGATGAAAAAAATTGAATTTTAACTTTAAATACAATTAATTAATTAGTATTAAAGATACAAAATTTAAAATGGTAGTATATACACCTCATAAATATAAATTGGTGCATGATATTAAACATGTCTCAATGAAACAATATTGAGATGAAGAACCCTTGCCTTATGTACGACTTGATTCCTAAGTTCTATAACCTAATATATAATAAATTTATATTTATTATACTTATATAAAATAACTATATACATAATTATAATATCATAAATGATACACTTATAATATTTCAACACTCTTTTATTAATTAATCTCTATTAACATCATTATTTCGGGTGTAAACTGCTTCATTTCTCATGAATGTTTTATTTCAGAAGTTATGATCCTTGTATCTTGGTCAGGGATTCATAATCTCTATAATATTAATTATGATATAAATATAATAAATATTCTTTATATATAGATTAATAACCATCCATAAAATTTAGATATATAAAAATTAATTACACCATTCATGGAGATGGTAGTCTATACCAACGAATGAACGTTGTTTTAATTTTCTAACTAAAATAATGAAATAAAGATAAATAATATTTTATCATTATATATGTAACAAATGGGTCCCAGTGACAGCACAGACACCCCGCCTTAACATGGGCTTCGAGTCATGGCCCACCAGGTACCACCAGTTGCCCTGCAGACACATGGTCCCCACCCAAGGGTCCTCCCACGTGCCTGAACGAGTCATTTGACTAATGACAGTCCCCAAAGGCCAACAATTGTCCTTTCCAATGTGATTTGTCCTCACTCACACACACCCTAAGAAACTTCCCAGAAGGTTACCCATCCTAATCCCTACTCCAGGCCAAGCACACTTAACCGTAGAGTTTTAATCAGGTAGTCTCTCAAAAAAGAAGGTGCACCCTGTTGACATGAGTCATATTATTTATTCATTTAACCCTTTATCATTCGGGGGTGTTACATCCACCCCCCCTTTAGAGAAAAATGTCCACGTTGTGGGCCCTAAATCTCAACCCAGGAAGTGTGCTACACTTAAGGCTGGGTACCAGCTCGGATACCAAATGTAACAACTGTGTCCCTCTGACAGCACAAACACCCCGCCTTAACATGGACGTCGGGTCCTGGCCCTCCAGGTACCACCAATTGCCCTGCAGACACGTGGTCCCCACCCAAGGGTCCACCCACATGCCTGAACGGGTCATCTGACTAATGAAATTCCCCACAGGCTAACAATTGTCCTTTCTAGTGTGTTTTGTCCTCACTCACACACACCTTGGAAAACTTCGCAAATAGTCACCCATCCCGATCACTGCTCCAGGAAAATCACGCTTAACTGTGAAGTTCAAATTAGGTAGGCTCCTGAAAAGGAAGGTGCACCATGTTGACATGAGTCATATCATTTAGTCATTTAACCCTTTAACATTCAGAGGTGTTACAATATAATCATAGTTAAATACTAAATATAATATGTATTTATTAAATATATCTTTATAAACATCTATTTGAGGTTCCAAGGAAATATTAATCACATCACCTCATGGTGGTGGTAGTCTAGACGTACGCATGGGTGATAAATTCATTTCCCATTTAATGCAAGGTAGGTGGAAAATGGTTTTTACATAATCATAATATCATATCAGTATATTAATGATACTATATTAATTATGATAGTATAGATACAATATATTTTGAGGAAGTTTAATAATAAATAAACTCGAAAATTGTATGGTAAGACGATTACCTATTATTTGAGAGATCACCTTTTCCTTACACATTAATTCTTCTTAAGATGGTCTTATGGTAAGAAAATGATCGCAATAATAAATGAAAATCAGATATTAATGTATTATGATCTAGATTTTGAATTATATAATGTTCAAACATTTTGAATTAGGGAGGATATGATGTGTCCTTTTATAAGTGTGGAGAGGAAAATCGTGGAATTAATTAAATCATTTAAATATAATTAATTTATTTCTCAATTAAAATTATTTAAAATGTCCATGGGTGCAAATAAAAATATTATAAGGTCTAAATATTATCATATAATAAAATTTATGTAGGTTTTTTATGTAATGGTAAACCTTATCTTTAGGTTTTACCCCTTCATTGATCCTTTTTGACCATAATTGTGGTAATATATTTTTTATCTTTTAATAGTGATACATTTACTTATAAGGTTACAAGTAGATCAAAAACAATCCATGGATGAAATATTATAACATTTACCATTCCACCTATTCTCTTGAAATATCTTTTTTATTTTGAAATCATTTTAAAAAATATTATTTTACCTAATATATCATTAAAGTCATTTTTGGGAATATTCATTTAATTTGACTTTAAATTCATCAAGAGAATAATGGTTTTAAAATATAAAATCTTTTACCATAACTTATAAATTATTATTACCCATAAAATTCACCGAAAACCACAATTCATCAAAAAAATATTTCTTTTATTTTTATTAAAATCATTTACTTGATTTTTCATACTGTTTTCACAGCACTGAGTGAGAATTGCATAAGAATTTAAGGTAATTATACCATCACTAAAAATTAAAAATTAATTACCAGCATAATTTTTTTTAATATTAAATATAAAAATTTAGATTCATTTATAACTTCATTTTATCCCAATTATAACATATAAGAGAAATTAAAATCAATAGAATGTAATTTTGTATTTATCCTTTTCTTAAAATAATATGAATGTTATAATCAAAGGAAAGTGGAAATTGTTTTCAAAATTTTCATATCTAGGATTTTGTTTTTCAAATAAAGCTCATCCAATAGGATGAAATAAATTTAAATTGTAACAAACAATACCCAATAAGTCAGAGATGGTGTTTACTATATTACATTGGTATAAGATACAAGGATCACACCCACAGTTTCGATTAGTTTAGTAGCCTTGGTAAACTAGATACATAAATGATTCCCATATTAGAAAGGAAATACAAAATAATATCATAAGAAAAATTATTATACCCTTTATATCATCCATAATAAACTTCTTCATATCCTAGGTAAATAAAAAAATAAAGGGTGAGCTCAGACACTCACTAAGGGTTTTGTGCATCGAAAGTTATCACGAGTAAATAAGGAATAATCAATATAGAAGACATGATAATAGAAATCACATTATAATAAATAAAAAACTTGTGTTCAATGAACATCTATAAATAATATCAACATATAAAACACATGGTTAATAAAAAATAATTTCTAAATAAATAAATTCGTAATTATAGACATTTATGATCAAGGCATCTCGACCAATATACCATGAATCTTACCATTATGGCCTCTCAACCAAGATATAATTATTAATAAATGGGTATGTGTAAACTATATAACCATATATTATAGAATTACTAATATTTTTTTCTCATGAAATCTATTGATTCCTCAAGGTTCTATCTATAACTGGGCCCCAACTATCACTTGTACATCCTATGCATTCCTTACATTTTGAATCATCAGTACAATTCATTCTCAAAATTTCATACAATTAAACAATTATATGTATTGAATCATTAATACATAACAAAAATATTTCATTATAATAATCAGAAAAAATCCATATAAATAATAAATATGGTATCATTGGATCATATCCTCAGTAATACCAATGAGTGTTTTCATAGATAAAAATACCTTTAAAAGATCACTGGAACATTTCTTAAGGAAAATACCCTTTTAATTTTTCAAACCACTTATTTAAAATATAATAATTTCCATAATACTATGGAATTTTTATTTATTTTAAAATAAAAATAGAAACTTTTAAATGGATATTCAAAGAAAAGAGTAGTTATAGAGGTGGGAAAAATTCATTTATATAGTTTATAGTAAAAAAATATTTGGTTCACACCTTTGGTAAAAATTACCTTATTTCGAAAATGAAAAAAATATTTCTTTTAAAAATTTTAATAGAAATTAAAGCATGTTTAAAAATTAATTTACAAATTCTTTGTATAATATTCAAAACATTCTTGAAAACATTTTTAATAAGATATGGACATGGAAGAAAAAGAGTTAGAAGGAAAACATCAAAAAAATATTTTTAACAGAATTCCACTTACATGTAACTTATTTATTGATATTTTATCCAATAAGAGAATAAAAATAAAATAACCAGTTAATCCTAAATTATAACTAGAGTATAATAACATATATGGGTTTTAATATATTACTATTATATATCTTTCCCAATGCAAATTTGAAGATAAACAACCTTAAAATGAAATTAGATTCTAACAAAAATCCCTTACCTCAGGTCTGATTTGTTTCATGAGTGATTTTAACATATTTTATAATAAATTTAAATTTATTATACTTTAATACAATAACCAGATAATATCAAATATTATCCAATTATAACATTTCAATTCGTGTTTAATAATAATTCCTTGTAAAAATTGTTATTCCTGGGTGTTATTTATTTCATTTTTCACGTACGTTTTGGTTTGATAGTTAACAATTTTATATTTATCATTGTTAGATAATCTAAAGAATTATAATAATGATTTAAATATCATATATATTAATTATATATATATTTATATTCATTGTATAAAGGAGGATGTGAAAAATGAATCATGTCACTTCGTAGAGGTGGTAGTCCATATATACATACGAGCCACATTATCATTTTTGTAATGGGTGGAAGGGTAAGAATGTAAACTATATATTATATTTTATGAATCATAATTATTTCATAAATATCATATATATTTGTTAGTTCCATTTTTATTACGATCCAAGTGGTGATAAAAAACTAATTACACCACTACATAGAGATTGTAGGTCATACGCACACACGATTGATCTTTGAATTTTTCATTGGATGGAAAGGATATGAATAAAGGTTATGACACTAAAATAATAAAAATTAAATATATTTAAGATAAAAATGTTATTATATGACCATGTTTATATAATTTTTGAATGTGGTAGAAGAGGAAATAAAATTAATACACTTAGTTAGGAACAATACCTCTTCTTCGGACAACCTTCTTAGGTTTATAACTCAAGACTAATTAAGATGATATTATGATTAAAATTGGACCTCTAGTAAATTTTAAGGGTTGTTATTAAATTATTTGGGTAGGTATTGAAAAAAATATGAGGCTCTTGAAGTGTGAGGAAGAGAGGAGAGGTGGTTTCTCTTTATAAGTGAGGGAGAGGGCACACTTGAAATTTATTAAAATATATTAATGTCATACTTAAAAAAATGGTTCCAAAATTACATATATTAAAAGGTGATAAGGTTAATTTCATGACCCATCACCTGGGGCATGTGCTATGATTACTCCAAGACCACCTTCCACAGGCCATGGGTTGGTGACTTGCATCGGAAAGGCATATCCCAAAAATGGGAAGGCATTGCCTTTAAACCTGTACAAACACACAACCCAAGAATAGAAAAAGATGTAACCACAAAGTAAAACTGCAGTGATAAAAGTATGTACTAAATGTAAAGGGGGACAAAATACAAGTCCAACTGAAAAGATAAAACTACAACATAAAATATAAAACAACTCTTGAGATCAACCACCAAGGTTCATACCTGAAGGGTAGGTACAACTCATCTCCACAACTCTCCACATGAACCAGTCACTTATGTGTACCACCTAGTCCTAGCTTCTATAGTCTCAGCTGAGCTTCTCAACATCTCCACAAGACATAACAAGGTGTGGGTGAATCCCGTGTAGGGGTGATTATAACAAAACCCAGTAGGGACCCTGATACCCCCGAAGGTCTCTCAGAATTTTTCAAAGGAAACCCATAAAGCATGATCTCAATAAAAAAGAACAAACTAAACAAATCAACTCAAACAAGGTATAAAACTTGGAGTTTAGGAATAAATATGATTAGTCTTAAGATATATCATATTATTCCATTAGGGAGTTTCCATAACATAACTACGAAGGAGTTATTCAATTATCGACCCACACAGGGTTGTATATCATTGATCCGCGATGGTCTGCTCAGAGGTTGGTCCTTTTCGGGTAGCGCACTGTTGATCCACACATGGTCGCTAGATTTCCGATCCCCACAGGTTCTCTATGATTCCGATTCACACAGGGTCTCTATAATACTGATCCACACAGGGTCACTATGATTCTGATCCACACAGGGTCACTAATATGATGATCTACATCGGGTCTCTAAGATGCTAATCTACATAGGGTCACTAGGATGCTGATCCACATTGGTTATCTATGATGATGATCTACACAGGGTCACTAGGATGCTGATCCACACAGGGTCGCAACTCAAATGACAGCCAACCACATGATTCCCTACACCCGGTGCGCTTGAGTTTTGTAGTATCTTATCCTATGGAAATCAGTCATGCCTCAACTACTACAAGTATCCATGAAGGAGTAACCCAAAGGACCGCCATGTCGTAAGGGTTCCAATGAAACAGATGGTGTATCAACTGGACACCTGGTCTGTGAGTTATAAGCATTTTAGTGTCGAGGGCCCGGTTGGATTCGAGTACGATCCAACCCGGATGTACTCAACTTTCTTCAAAACCCAAGTAGAGTATCTCAAAAGGTCCCTCTCTCTCCATGTATCCCTACACCATAGACAGTTCGTCAAATGAATGTCTGGTTCGCATGATATGGTTCTTTAAGCGAATTTGGGCCCGAAAGGTGGTTCGGGTCCGGTCCGCCCCGGTCGGACCCACCCGGCCTGACCCAAACCAGATTGGGCTAGCCCGGTTGGGATGGGCTACAGTGGGATCATCCAACTAGTCCATGGACTAGCATGGCCCACCCTGGCCTGGCTGATCCACGGCGGGCTCGGCCCGCTGGGCCGTGGACTAGCCCGACCCACCCCGGCTGGGCTGGGTCGCGGCGGCTCGGCCCACCAGCTGGAGTGACCTGTGTGAGGTTCGCGTGGTCCACCTCTTGAATGTCTCAAAGAGGCAATCAGCTCTTAATTTGTGGTTCTAGGAGGCGCTGCATGGCTTTTCGCTGGACTTGCAGGGAGTGAGTCCCCTCCCTTCACCACAGATTCGAAGCCGCAGCCAGCCTCACCGCTTTGAGTGACGGCGTGCCACCTTGCCACCACCACAGAAATATGTTTCCTACCGCCCCAACCATCTGTCGTGGCGCCGAGTAGCAATACCTCCTTCCGCGTTTGTTGCTCGCCGGTCATCGCCTTCTCCTGTCGGTGTCAGTCGCTGGTGCCACCGCATCGGTGCCACACCAGCAGGACTTATGTGGGTCACCGAGTGAGCTATGATGGTCTTTGTTTCCTTCCAATTGCACCTACGGGCCTCCCGGGATGCCTCCATCACTGCATGGCTCCTAAATTCATGGTTTTGTCATGTTGTAAGATCATCCCCCTAAGAGCGCGATAATAATGAAGAGGCGGATTTTCCAGGCCTTGTTCGTTTGGCCTACACCCTCTACGTTAACATCATAACAGGTGGAAGAAAATTAATTCATCAAACATAAACTTTAATAATCCCCCTACCTCAATATTTTTTAGAGACGTCGTGGTGGTGGAAGAAGATTCTGTGTTTGGTGAAGCCGTTAATGTTCGTTGATCCCAATTCATTGTCGCCAAAGTCTCTGTCCTCCATCAGTGGAAGGTTTCGCGGTACTTCGCCAGAGGTTCCTCATAGCTATACCAAAATCCCATGATACAGATTCAATTAAATAGAAGGAAGAATCAACCGAGTTTCACAACATTAATGCAGTTCATTTATGAACCACATTTAATGTTTCAACATCGTGGTTACAAAAACCATGAGTCAAGACATTAAATATCTTGACAACTCAGTGGTCCTGCCACCGCCTCTCATCCATAAGAGATAAAATAAGATAACATTTTCATGTTATTTTATTATTCTTTTAAAAGTCCTAAAAACTATCTTTTTCTCATGACCCACTGTGTTTTAAGTGAAGAGTCTCTCTAGCGAATCCCGGTGCTGTAGATTTAATGGTGTACTCAGATTTTAATTCCAAGCACTAGTTCAAAAGCTAGAAAATGTCGCCTATACGTTTACTGAACATACCGTAAAAAAATTTCAAAATTACATTCCGGGATCACCGGGCCTCAGAATCACGCCCTGTCAATTTTCACAGACTCGTAATAATCCCAAATAATTTAAAAAAAATTACATGGAATTTTATGAGTCTTTAAATTCTCCCCAACTTATGGATTTTCATCCCTAAAAGATACAACAATAATAGGGGAAAAATAGGGGTACTGAACATGTATTTGAGCCTCCCACTCCCATGTGATCTCATGGATATTACTGTGCTACCAGTGAATTGATGCCAGAGGAATCAGACACCCATTGAGGACATGCTCTTATCGATCCTCTATCTCTACTAAAAACTCCACAAACGTCATCCCATCGTCTATGTCTATCTCACCCCATTCGATAACGTGCGATAGTTCATGCACATATCTCCTCAGATACAATACGTGTAAATCATTATGCACCCGATGCATATGTGGGGGAAGATCTAGACGGTACACCACCTCTCCTACTCTACTGAGGATTTGGAATGGTTCGATGAACCTCAGAGATAGCTTGACACCCTGGGAAACCCTATGTAATCCCCATCGGGGTGAGACTCGTAGGAAGACATGGTCTCACTCATCAAACTACAAGGGTCTCTGCCTCCTATTGGCATAAGAATTCTGCCGGTTCTATGTAGTCTTCATTTGCTCCTGGATGATCTACACCTTCTCTGTGGTAGCCTATACCAACTCTCGACCCATAAGTGCTGACTCCCCTACGTCTGTCCAGCAAAGGGGTGATCTGCATGGTCTCCCATACAAGGCCCCAAACAGAGCCATGACGATGGTGGAGTGGTAATTGTTGTTGTATGTAAACTCCACTAGGGGTATGTGGTCCTCCCAACTACAGCCAAAATCGAGGGCACAAGCACGAATCATGTCCTCGAGTGTCTGTATGGTCTGATCTGTCTGACCATCTGTTTGAGGGTGAAAGGCAGTGATCAAGTGTATCTAAGTCCCAAATTCCTCCTACAATCCCTTACACAAGTAGGATGTAAAACGTGTATCGTGATATGATACAATCGTTGATGGCACCCTGTGGAGTCGTACAATCTACAGTATGTAAAGACGTCTCAAGCTCTCTACCGATTACTGCTCTCGAATGGGTAGAAAGTTGGCCAACTTGGTGAGTCAATCAACGATCACCCAAATGGAATCGTGGCCCCTAAACATACACGGTAGCCCTATCACAAAGTCCATGGAGATTACATCCCAATTCCACTCTGGTACCTCAAGTGGATGCGCTAAGCCCGCTGGTACCTGATGCTTGGCCTTCACTTGATGACAAGTGAGGCATCGAGATACCATCACTGCCACTACTTTATTCATCCTTGACCACCAGTACTGATGTCGGAGGTCCTGGTACATCTTCGCCACTAAAGGATGTACTGCAAAAGGGGATTTATGGAACTCCCTCAACACCTCTTCTCGTAGCATCACTGGTACCATGGTGCGTCCTTTGAAGAGAACGGTGTGCTCCCCGCCTTCTGAAAATCCATTATAAGCCTATCTTGAGGATATCTGAGCACGTCGGGCCTCGTAATCTATGTCCCCAAGCTATTCCTCCCAGACTTGCTAAAGGAGTGGGGGAGTAACTATCACAGACTGGAGATAAGCTGCTTCATCTCTATCCACAAAGGATATACGCAACACGACTAGCTGCTCTGTCGCCTCACTCAGAAACTATAGAACAGACCTCATATTGAGTGCATTTGCTACTACGTTCCCCTTTCCAGGAGTGCAAACTATCTCAAAGTCATGGTCATTGATGAACTCTAGCCATTTCCACTATCTTAGGTTCAGGTCCTTCTGTGAGAATATATACTTGAGACTATTGAGATTAGAGTAAATAGTAAATCATTCACCCATAAAGTAGTGCGGCCACATCTTCAGCACAAAGACCATTGCTGCTAACTCTAGGTCATGAGTAGCATAGTTCTACTCATTCTATCTCAACTGTCGTGAGCCTTACGTGATCACTACTCACAGATACATCAGGACACAACCTAGTCTGGTCTCTAATGCATCGCAGTAGACTACATACCCAACGCCCCCTTCTGGTAGCCTCAAGATGGGTGCACTCGTCAATATCTACCTCAACTCCTAAAAACTCTGTAGGAACCTATCTGTCCACACTAAGGGTTGTCCCTTATTTGTCAAAACTGAAAAAGGTTCCACTACCCTAGAGAAGTTAGGTACGAACCTCTGGTAGTATCTAGCCAATCTCATAAAACTATGCACCTTGGTCACAGTCTTGGGTGGCACCCAAGAAAGCACTGCCTCTATCTTTACCAGATCCACTATAACTCTAGACAACAAGATAACGTGCCCTAGGAAGTGTACTTCTTGTATCTAGAACTGGAACTTCGAGATCTTTCCATAAAGCTGGTGCTCTTAGAGTGTATCCAGAACTATCTATAGGTGTGTGGCGTGCTCCTCCTTTGTCACCGAGTATATCACGATATCATCAATAAAGACTGCCACAAAGTGATTGAGGTAAGGATGAAATATCATGTTCATGACACCCATGAACACTTCCAGAGTGTTGGTCACATCAAAAGGCATCACCAAGAACTCGTAATGGCTATAATAACAACTGAAGGATGTCTTCGGTACGTCCTTGCCCCGTACCCTGAGATGATGATAGCTTGATCTGAGGTCTGTCTTTTAAAACTATCAATATCCATTCTGCTGGTCGAAGAGGTCATCAATACTCAGGAGTGGATACTTGTTCTTTACGGTCACCTAGTTTAGGTACTGATAGTCCACACAAATCCTCAGACTCCCATCTACCTTCTTGGTGAACAAAATTGGGTATTCCTATGGAGAAACACTTGGTCTTATAAATCCCTTTCTCTGTAAGTCCTCCAGCTATACCCACAACTCACTAAGATATGTGGGAGCCATTAGATATGATGGCATAGATATCGGTGTTGTGCTAGGGTACAACTCATGTTATAATTCTACCTCTCTCCGAGGAGGTAGTCCTAGAACATCATCAGGAAATACATCAGCATACTGGTCCACCACTGTAGGATAACCTGGACTCCTCATGTCAACTTCTCTGAGGGTAAGTCTATCCAAATGATGAGTGATTGGCTGCACCCTCATTTGAGAAAGTCTATCATGTGCTGCAAAGGTTTCCATCTAACCAGTGAAGGAAAACCTGATCCCATCCTCATGGACACACCACACTTTGTTACTAAAATAGTCAATCTGAGCAAGGACCATGGATATCCAGTCCATACCCAAGATGATGTTGTAAGGCCTCGATGCTGATACTAGGAGATCCCAACTGAATCTCTCGCCTTATAGAGTGAGCTCACACTACCTACACCAATGTGTAATCATTTAATATTCTCATATAGGAGTCTCTAATAATAAGGATAGAGGCAATAGCTCCATCATAATCTCTAAGCACCGAACGAGTGTTGTAGAAATGAAAGAGTGACTGGAAACTATATCTATAAGTTTTTCAGCTAGGGTGGAATAGACACAAATTGTACCTCTAATCATATCTAGAGTGTCATGGTCATAGTCCTCTGCCGCCTATAGCTGTGCTCACCCCTGTCCACCTACTCCCTATGGTTGGGGTGGACCACCTGGGGGTGGTGGTGGTAGAGCCTCAAAACGTTTTCCACCACCTTCTACATGACCTTCTCCCCTTCCACGTCCACCTCCCAACGGAACTCCTCACTCGAATCTCTAACTCTATATCAGTGGTCCCTCGACCATCTATTCATCATCTGTATGGAGGGTTGGGCATTAAAAGACCATGTGGCCCCGACCGCCACATGTGAAGCACAATCTGCTTCCCAGCTGACCCCCTCTACCTTGCGAGCTCCGCACCTCCAACCCTACATACTGGGGTCATCCACAAAAGGGTCTGGACCACATAGACCACTACATCATCTAACTAATACCTACTGCAGATGACTCTTCCTCCTGTCGTCTGGTGGTGGCTCTCACCATCATCTCATAACCGGATAAGAATCTCTCCACCAATAATGCTCACTCGAGCACTTCAGCCTACGTCGGTATATTCAGTGATATCATCGATGCTCTGATCTACCACCAGAGACCCTGCTCAAAGGTCTGGGCCCTGAAGAATGGGTCCTATAACATGTCAGTGGAGTAGTGTGAGAGGTTAGTAAATATGATTGAGTACTGGGCCACTGAAAGGCTTCCCTACTTTAAGTGCAGCGGCTCTTAGATACGCACTGATCATAGTGTTGCTGGAACAAACTCTACCCTAAAGATGGTCTCAAAATCCATCCAGGAATGTGTCACATCTTCATGAAACTGGAGTGTCAGGATCCACCATCTTCCTTCTGTGCTCTGTAAAATACTAGCAGCTAGAATCACCATATGCTCTATTGGTGTCCCAACTAGGTGGAAAACTCTAACAACAACCTCCAGTCAGTCCTTAGCTACCTGGGGATCTATCTCTACTTGAAACCTCTAAGGCCTCTGTCTCTGGAACTTGTGAAATGCACTCAGTCAGCGTGCACCGTCCTCTAGTGGGGCTGGTGGAAACTGATTCCCTCTAAGTTGTGGTGTTGCTGGTACACCACCAGACGGTGGAAACACAGTAAGAGGGACCTGCACCGAAGCCTCATCGTTCGGTGGACCATAATTGTGAAATATCTCAGGAATCCTGGATAGCTATCTTTGTGATGAAATCCTATAAAGAAACAGGTTATCCATGGTCAATAAGTTATACCTAGTGAGCTGACTCAAAATATATCAATAATAAAACAATTGCAAAACACACGCAATCAGTGTTTTCGTGCACTTAGTTAGAAATCAGAATTTTGGGTCCTGATATAAGGATATGTTAGTCATCTCACCAAAACTAGACTCCCCAAATTGAAAACCACAATCAAAACACTTAACACTATTGCTCTATTGGAAAGATCAGAGTCATAGTTCTTCAGTAGAACCAAATCCTATGATACCACTTTGTCACGACCTGTCCCCTGGGGCCCATGTCGTGACTACCCCAAGCCTGACTTCCATAGGCCAGAGGATGGAGAGTAGCACCAGAAAGGCATATCCCTAAAATGGGAAGGCATTTCCTTTAAAACTGTACAAATACACAACCCAAGAACCCAACAAGATGCAACCTTGATGTAAAACTGTAGTAGTAAAAGTGTGTACTCAATGTAAAGGAGGCCAGAATACAAGCCCAATTGAAAAGATAAAACTACAAAAGAAAATAGAAAATAAATTCTAAGATCATCCACCAAGGTTCCTACCTGAAGTGTAGGTACAACTCATCTCCACAGATCTCCATGTCAACTAGTCACCTCCATGTATGGCCTGGTCCTAGATCCTATAGTCTCAGTCGAGCTGCTCATCATCTGCACAAGACACAACAAGGTGTGGGCGTTGCCCGGGTAGGGGTAAGTATAACAATACTCAGTAGGTACCCCAAGACCTCCGAAGGTCTCATATAATTACACAAACATAAACCACAAAGCATGATCTCAATCACAAAGCACAAATCAAAATACTAAGCTCAAACGAGGTATAAAACCTAGAGTTTAGGAATAAATATGATTAGTCTTAAGATATATCATATTATTCCATTATGGAGTTTCCACAACTTAACCATGAAAGAGTTATTCCATTTTTGATCCACACAGAGTCGTATATCGCTGATCTATAAAGGGATTCTGGGAGGCTAGTCCTCACCGGGTTGAAAACATATGATCCACACAGGTTCACTAGATTTACGATCTACACAGGGTCACTATGATGTTGATCTATATAGGGTCACTATGATGCTGATCCACATAGGTTCTGTATGATACTGATCCACACAGGGTTGCTAAGATGCTGATCCACACAGGGTTTCTAAGATGCTGATCCAAACAGGGTCACTAGGATGCTGATACACATAGGGTCTCTATGATGATGATCCACACATGGTATCTAGGGTGCTAATCCACATAGGGTCACAACTCAAATGACATCCATCTACAAGATTCCCCGCACCCGGTGTGCTTGAGTTCTGTAGTATCTACTCTTATGAACATCAGTCGTGATTCAAATTCTACGAAGATCCATTAAGAAGTAACCCAAAGGATCTACATGTCATAAGGTTTCCAACATAATAGACGACACGTCAGCCAGACACCCGGTCTGTGAGTTATAGGCATTTTAGTGCTGAGGGCCCAGTTGGATTCGGGTACGATCCAACTTGTCCATACCCCAAATTTCTCCAAAACCCAAGTGGAGTATCTCAAATTTCCCGCATAGCTCGAAGGATCCAAGTGCCATAAACGGTTCATCAAATAGACGTCTGGTTCGTAAGATATGACTCTTTAAGCGAAACTGGGACCCAAAGGGGGTCCAGGTCCGGTCCGCCGCGGTCGGACCGACTCGTCCCATCCCGACCTGGCCTAGGCCAGCCTGGTTGGGCTGGGACATGATGGCTCAGCCCTCTGGCTGGTGAGACCTATGCGAGGGTCACGCGGTCTATCTCCCAAACGGCTCAAAGAGACGTTTGATTCTTAATTGGCGGTGCCAGGTGGCATCACCTGGTTATCCAGGGGACTTGTAGGGAGCGGGTCCCCTCCCTTCACTACGACTTCAAAGCTGTGGACAACCTCACCATGGAGCGCTGCCTTGCCACCACCATGACAATCCATTTCTGGTCATCAGTGCTACGTCGATAGGACTTCTTTGGGCCACTGGGAGAGCTCCGATGGTACGTTTTTCCTTCTGCTTTCACCTATGGGACTCCCGAGATGCCAATGTCACTATGCGGCTCCGGGATTCAAGGTTCTGTCATGTTATAAGATGTTCCCCAGAAGAATGTGACAAGAACGAAGCAAAGGAGGGTCCAAGCATTTTTCATTTGGCCCGCGCCCTCTGCGTTGACATCATAACAAGCAGTAGTAATTTAATTCATCAATGATAAAATTTTATATACCCCCTACCTTGAGATTCATTAGAGACGCCTCGGTAGTGGAAAAAGATTCCACATTTGATGAAGCTGTCGATGTTCGTTGATCACGGTTCGTTGCCGCCCAAGCCTTCATCCTTCGTCGGTGGAAGGTGTTGTGGTACTTTTCCAGAGGTTCCTCACAACTATACCAAAATCCCACACCTGAGCTTCAATGAAATAGAAGGAAGAATCAACCAAGTTTCAAAACATTAATACAATTCATTTATGAACCAAATTTAATGTTTTAATGTTGTGGTTACAAAAACCAAGATTCAAGACATTAAATGGATTGACAACTCAATGGTCCCACCACCACCTCTTATCCACAAAAGAGATAATAAAATAACTTTTTCATGTTATTTTATTATTCTTTTAAAAGTCTGAAAAACTCTTTTTTTCTCCTGACCAACTATGGTCGAAGTGAATCCTCCCTTAAGCGAATCCCAGACCAGCAGATTCAATGGTGTTCTCAGATTTCAATGAGTTTTAATCAGGTGTTTTGTGTAATCTTAAAGCCTTACAACATTATTGTTAATCCTTTTAACTCATTTTACTCATAATGAGGTGATAAATATTTATCCCAGTTAAAATTCTTTATGACCAAAAATTAAATTGAAATTATTACTTAATATTAATTATTAAGAATAAAAATATAGAATAAATTTTACATGATTCAAATCCATAATTTTTTATAAATTATGCTTAAAAAAATCTAAAAATGTGGTGAAAAATAATTTTTCATAAAAATGCATTTTTAAGTATAAAAATGTTTTTATACCAAAATTAAGACTAATATTGATTATAATTACATAAATTGGAATATGATTAATAAAAATTAACTAATTAAATTAAAAAAATTAAAAAAAAATTATACCATGTTATTACATGAATGAAAAATATAGTTTTCTATTAAATAAGATTTTTTTACTATTCATAGAAAAATTAATCTCTTAATAAAAATAAAAAAATTTCATCCAATGAAAATTTGGAAATGATTATTTGAAAAATGAGTTCCTTTATATAAAATTAAAATTTTACAATTTTTTAATTTATGTTTTAATCACATTGTTGAATAAATCAATGTACAATAAATAGTTTTTTTTTAGAAAAAATCTTACTTTTTATAATTGAATCTCAGGATTTAAATTCTTCCCCCATTTAAAATTTTCAACCTAAAATTTTATAGAAAATCACCGCATTAACATATGTGGGTAGTTCTTCATCATAACATCTTCAGGTTCTTACATCACCTTTTTTATCTTATGATTTATCTAATGTACCTTTACTAAACTAGTCATCAGATTCCTCAACACTTTTTTTATTGTGTCAATAATATTGGTAGGATCTTCACATTAAAATAAATTAGGTTAAAATTATATTTCCTAGGATACGAGCACATGTGATGGGTCTAGAATGTACTTCTTTAATAAATAAATATGGAACACATCATGAAATTTTTATAGGATAGGTGGAATTTCCAAATAGCAAGGAATAACTCCAATTATTTCTAGAAATTTAAATAGACCGATGTATTTGGGACTTAGTTTCCCTTTCTTTCCAAACCATATAACACCCTTCCATATAGGTACCTTTAAAAAAACTAGATCTCACACTTGATATTATAAATAATTTACTTTCTTATCTATATAGATATTTTTTCCTGCTTCAAGATGCATTGATATGACTCTAAATAGTTATCACCTTTTCCATTGTCTCCTCAAAAAGTTATTGGCCTAAAATCATCCTTTCAATAGCTTCATCCCCATAAGTTAGTGAATGAAATATTTTCCCACACAATACTTCATATAGTTCCATTTTAATGATTGAATGGAAGTAATTATTTTATTAATATTCCACCAAGGGTAAATAATGATCCCACATACCTTAAAAGTGAAGTGAGCATGTCCTCAACATGCCTTCTAATGTATGAATATTCTTTTATTGGATTATCCATATATATAAGGATTATAAGTGTTTCTAAAATTTATCTAAATTTTAAGATCCTTTTGAACACTTTTCTAGGGGTCATGATCAGATACAATCAAAAGAGGTGCACTATGAAGTCTCATAACTTAATTATATAGTGCTCTATGAGGTTCTCAAGAGGCAGATCTTCCCTTATGGTGATAAAATGTGTAGAGTTTTTAAGTTGATAAAAAATAACCCATATGGAACCATTCTTTATCAGAGTCTTTGGAAATCTAGAGACAAATTCAACAGTAATATCATCCCATTTACACATAGGAAAATGAATTGATTTTCATACTCATTTATGATGAGACCTTTTGGTATTTACCTATTGAAAAACCAAGCATCTTGATTCATAATCTACAATTTCCCATTTCATATTATCCCACCAGAAATATTCCTTCCGATCTTAATAAATTTTGGTGCTACTAGGGTGTATATAGAAAGTTGAGTTATGAGCTTCATCTAATAATTCACTTTTTAGCTTAGTACTGGAGGAAACAAATAACCACTTTATAAATTTTAGTATACCATCTTCACAATTAAAATCTACCAACTTGCAATAATTAATTTAATATTTTTTTATTTTGAAAATTCTTACCATCAACTTATAAACTTTTTATTTTCTCCAATAAGTATGGGTTGGTAATTATTTGGAATTGATATGATGTTTCCCCAACCTTAATTACTCTCAAATCCAAATTTATTATATTTATGAATATAATATATTTAACTATCATCATTTTAGTCAAAATTCTATGATCTTTCATACTCAAGGAATCAACCGCCATATTTTCATTTCTTGGATGGAATTTTATTTCGAAATCATAATATTTTAATAGTTTTAATGATCACCTTTTCCTCATGTTGATCTATTTTTGTAAGAATATGTATTTCAATATTTTGTGATTGATATATATTTCACATATTTCCCATAAAGGTAATTACTCAATATATTCAATGAAAATATTATGGATGCTAACTCAAGATCATGAATCTACTAATTCTATTCAAGGTTTTTTAAAAATCGTAATGAATATGAAATGACTCTATCATTATACATAATGACAAATTCAATTCCATTTTTGATGAATCACTATATATAAAAAATACATCCCTTCATGATGGTAAAGTTAGTACTGGTGCATTGACTAGTTTCCTCTTTAATTATTCAAAATTTATTTTCATTATTCTGACCATATGAACTTAAAACCATTATATGTAAACTTGGTTAACATTCCACATAATCAAGAAAAATTTTAAACAACTTTTCATTAGTAACCTACTAATCCATGGTAACTATGTAACACGATTATATTTTTTGGTGTTGGTTATTCCATCACTACCCATTTATTTTAAGGATAAAATGTCATTCTATCCATTGAGATAATATTTCTAATCAAATAAACTCTCTAAATCCACAATCCACATTTTTTAAATTTTCCATATAACTTGTTTTCTCTAAGAGTCTTAAAAATGGTTCAAAAATAACACTTATAATCATATTTACTTTTAGATTATATTATGATAACATCAATAAATACCATAATGAAATTATCAGCATAATCCTTTAATACTATATTCATCAGATCCATAAAAATATGGGGATAATTAATCAATCCAAAGGTAATTATTGTAATTTTTTAATTTCCATACCTCATTTAAAATTTCATATTTGGAATATAATCATTCTTTACACATTTTTGAGGACACCCAAAATTAAGATCAATCTTTGAAAAATATTCATCTCCTTTTAGTTGATTGAATAATTTATCAATGTAGGGAATATGATACTTGTTCTTTATGGTAATAGAATTGATTTCACTTTAATAAATGTAAAACCTTATAGACACATATTTATTCTTAACAAAAATAACATGGGCTTCCCATGATGAATCAATAGGTTGTATAAAGACTTTATCACAAAACTCGTGTTTTTGTTCATTTAATTCCACTAGTTACACTATGGTCATCCTATAGAGAGTCTAACATAAAGGTTTATCATCAAGGATTAGATCAATAGAAAACTAAAATTCATACTTAGGTGGATGTCTAGATAATTATTCAGGAAACAAATCAATGTGTTACTACATAATAGGTACATCTTCTATTCTAAGGATGCCTTTATAATTCATAGGTTGTTCATGATCTTATTTTCTAATAATTTCATTAATAACAACTACTGGAGTTGTATCTAAACATGATTTTGATGTTGCAGTCACCCCTATAAAGATAATTGATTTAATATCTCCATTGTGAATCATAATCTACTTCTATTGGAAATAAATTTCTACATTATAATTTTAATTCTAATCCATACCAGTTATTATATTAAAGGAAATATTTGGAATAATAATAAAGTGTGCCAAAAAGGTATGTCTATGTGTCATAATGGGAACTGACTGACACGTCCTTATTGAAATAATATTTCCACTATGAGTCTTAATTAATAACACCATTCTTATGGTGACATGAAAATATATAATATTCTTCGAAAAAATTGAAGATATAAAACAGCGTGAAGATCCAAAATCAAATAAATAATTAGCTAAATTTTAGGTTACAATGAAAGTAACTTATAGAATATATTTGGGAACTTCAACCTCAACTATCGTAATCACATAATCTTAGTCTTTTACTCATTTTCTCTTCTATGGGAGATTCCATTGATTCTTAGGACATTGGTTCTAATAATGGATCATCTATTTATATTTGAAGAATTATATAATAGCAGTTTCTTTCTTTTCCTTTCAATCAATAGCCTTATGAACCATTCCCATATAATGAAAAAATATTATTACCATTAAGAAAGTACCATGGTTTTTATTTACAGAATTATCACATGTTGTAAATCTCATCCCCTCTTTCTTCTTCTTTGAGACATTATTTTTTTCTTATTGATTAGCCGACATCTTCTTTTATTGATTCCCCTTGAAGATATAATATCTATAAATTTCATTCAATATATTGATGGAACTTGATACTATATCATTATATGATAAAAACATTTTAAAAATCAATTACCTTCATAGACATGGATTATTCTCATCATAAAACAACCGATATTTGTTTCTAGATTATATATGTAGTTCAAAATATGCGTACATAAGATTGTAAAGTTAGCCTCATACTCTTCAACACTTTATTCTTCATTCCAGTTTAATGTGAGGAAATTCATCTCAATTTCATCTTATTGTTCTCAATGAATTTATTTATTAAAAAATACCACATTAAAATTTTTCTATTCAATAATTTTTATTTCATCAACCACTTTAGTATTCTAGATCAATGACTACCATTGATCATCATATCCCTTCAGAAAATATACCACCAAAATTAAATTTCCCCTTTCATAACTTCCCAAATCTAAGAATAACTTTTCAAGGTACATAATCCATTTTTCAGCTACCTATTAAATAATAGTTCCATTAAAATAGGGAAGATTTTTTCAAATTAAGTGATCTAACAAAGTTTAATCACACTATTGAACAAAAGGTTTCTCTATAAAGTAAATTTTATTTAACATAACATTAGTTAGCTTCCCTAATATGGGCAAGATCTGCTCAGGTCAAACACTAGATATATTCGATTTCATAGTATGAAAATACCTATATTGGATATGAGTATTGAATCCAATTATTTCATTATTCACCCCATATAAATAATATCACATATTGAGTTAACTCATAATCATCATGAATATTTATCCGTAAAATAAAAATCCCTATAATAGTAAAATTTCTCAATGAACTCAGGGGATTATCATAATTCTCATGTTAGCTATGTTAATTTAAAATCAACTACCCAAGTTTCCTACTAATTTTTATATGATACCAATTATAAAAAATCTACATTAATAATGCAAAGATCATATTTACTCTATTACATTAGTATCAGATATAATGGATTACACCACATAAGATTGATCAATTTATGAGTCTTGGTAAACTAGATACATACATGATTTTAATAGTACATTGTAAATATAAATAGATAGAATAAGAAATAATTTTTATCCATGATATCATTTATAATATATTTCATTATATCATAGGTAAAGGAAAATAATTAAAGGGTGAGATCAAATTCATAGTAAGGGTTACATACAGGATAAACAATCATGAGTTAATAAGGAAGAATCAATATAGAAGAGTGGATAATGAAAAAACAGACCATTCAATCAAAAACTTTTGT
Source organism: Viscum album (assembly GCA_963277665.1). NCBI lineage: Eukaryota > Viridiplantae > Streptophyta > Magnoliopsida > Santalales > Viscaceae > Viscum > Viscum album. Next base: position 1,701,560,884 of record OY728161.1, on the reverse strand, counting down.
TCAATGAACATCCATGGACAATATCAACATAGAAAAAACATCGATAATGAAAATTTAATTCTTAATAAATGAAATTTATAATTTTATACATTCATGATCAAGGCCTCTAAACTAATATATCACAAATATTACCCTCAAGAACTTTACACTAATAAATCATTATTAATAAATGGTTAGTTGTAAACAAGATTCCCATCCAATTTGGCATGCTAACTATTTTGTATCAAGATACCTATATATTCATTAATGTTTAATCTATAACAGAGCCCACCTGTCACTTTCAAATCCTTTGGATTCCTAATATTTTTAATGATAAATACAATTCATTCCTAATATTCTATATAAGTAAACAATTATTCTTATTCAATCAAGAATTAAAAACATTAATATCTGATCATCATAATCATAAAACATCTAATTAAATAATTAATATTGTATCATTTTATATTATCCATAGTAAAATACATGGGTGTTTCCATAGATTATAATACCTTTAAAATATCACTAGAACATTTCTTGAGTAAAATACCCTTTTCATTTTAAAAATATCTTAATTAAAATAAAAAAATTACAGAATATTAGGAAAAAAATTCCTTTCAAAATAACCATGGAAAATTATAAAGGAAGCTTCAAAGAAAATAGTAATCAGGATGGTGATAAAATCTATTCATGCGGTATATATTAAAAAAATATTTCCTTCACACCTTTAGTAAAAAGTACATCATTTAGAAAAATATAAGATGATTCCTTTTAAAAAATTTATATAAAATTAAAACATGGGTAATGATTACTTTAATATATCTTTATATAATAGTATAAAAATTATTCAAATAATTTTATTGAAGATATTGACATGGAATAAAAAAAATTGCAGGAAAACTTTAAAATAATATTTTTAAAGGAAATTCCTTTACATGTAACTTACATATTAACTTTAAATACAATAAGATAATAAATGGAAAATAAATATATAAAAATAAAACATAACCAGAGTATAATAACATAGATGAGGTTTTTGATATTAGGATAATATAATTTTCCTAAATTAAATTTGAACATAGATAATCTCATAATAAAATGAGATCGTAACAAAAATCCATTACCTCAGGTTCGACTTGTTTCGTAGTGATGTTGAAATCCTATATAATAAATTAAATTGATTATATTATATATTATAACCATATACATTAATATAATTTCATATATGGTCCACTTATAATATTTCAACATTCATTTATTAAAAATTCCTTCTTAAAATCAACATTTTTGATTATTGACTCTTGTTTTAGATGTAAGTTTTGATTTGGTAGTTTTTGTAATTGCATAATTATCATGGATACATCATATCCAGAATGATAATAGTCATATAAATATCATATATATTCATTATATATGTATTTAGAATCATTATTTAAATTCACTCATAAAAGATGAATCATGTCGCATCATGGATGTGGTAGTTTACATGTATACTCGAGTAACGATATCATTTTTTAATAGGTGGGAGGGTAAGAAGGTAAAAAAATAATATATTTAAAAAATAATAATTAGGATATAAATTTCATATATATTCATTAGTTACATATTTATAACCATAAATGTAAAGTGGATATGTAAAACCAATTGAACCACTAAGTAGAGACGGTAGTCCATGCGTACACATGAGTGATGTTATCATTTTTTATAGGATGGAAAAGAGATAAATAAGGGTTATGCCACCAGAATAATAAAATTTTACTATATAGAAGATAGTCATTCTATTATATGATCATGGTTATAAAATATTTTAAGGTATTATAATAGGAAATAAAATGAAAATATTCAGTTACAAAATATACCTCTTATTTGAAAAACCTCCAAAAGATTATACCGAAATCATTATTAGGATTTTATTTTGATCAAAAAATAAATTTAGGATATAAAGAGGGGTGTTAAGAAATTATTTGGGAAATTATTGGATGAACTAATAGTCTCTTGAACTGTGAGGAATATAAGATATGTGGTGTCCTTTTATAAGTGAGGGAGAAGACACAATTGTATTTTTTAAAAAAGATTAAAAATATATTAATGTATTACTCAAGAAAAATGGATCTAAAATGAACTATCATAGATTATGATAAGGTTAAGTTTGAAATAAAACCAAAAAATGAGGTTTAAGGAAGTTTTTTGTTTTATATTAAAGCCTTGTCACTTTATTATTAACCTTTTTAACGTGTTGTACCCTTAACCAAGGTGAAAATTATTTACCATGGTTACTGTTCATTATGACCAAATATTAAGTTAAACTAATTACCTAATATCACTTATACAGATTCTAAAAATGTAATATATTTTACATGATTCAAATTACACATGTAAAATAAATTACTTTTAACATAAGTTTGTAAAATGTGACGAAATTTATTTTCTAAAATAATGCATTTTTAAGTATAAAAATGTTTTTATACAAAAAATTAAGCACAATATTGATTCCAATGAAATTAATTATATTTTTTAATCAAAAGGAACTAATAAAAATATAAAATCAATTCAAAACAAAATTTGACCATATAATTACTTGAATTAAAATACAATTTTCTTTAAAATAAGTATTTTTTACTATTCATTTAAAAATTAATCTTTTCAAAAAAATCATAAAATTTCATCCTAAAAAATTTTTATATGGTGATTTTAAAAATTATATCCTTTTTATAAATTCAATTTATAAAATTTGGAAATTTAGTATTTAATCAAATTCCTAAATAAAGACATGTGCATTATACTATTATTTCTTTAAAAAGAAAAAATTATTTTATACAAACAAATCTCAAGTGTAATAGTTAGAGAGATCTTAAATCCTTACCACATAGTTTTAATAATGATTTACTTGTTTTACCCTTACTAAGATGATAAATGGTTACCATGGTTATTATTCATAATGATAAAAAATAAACGAGCCTAATTTACTAAATTTGGACATCCTGATTCCAAATATAGAATCCATTTTTTCAATATTAAATTTATAGAAGTGGAAGAAATCAATTTTAATATAAATTCATAAAACACAATAAAAAAATCTTCTTAAAAAATGTTTTTTTAAGTAAAAAAACTCATACCAAAATCACATATAATATAATTAATTATATTATTTATAATTCAAGGAGTCTTATTTTACTTTAAGATAAAATTTAAAGTAGAATGAGAATTTTAAATTACTTTATTTAATGAAATGAAATGATAGTTTTATAAACATCCATATTTTTACTATTCACTTAAAAATAAATATTTTCATAAAACACTAAAAATTTACCATAATATAATATTTTTATTCTTATTTAATAATTTCTTTCCTTTAATCAAATAAAATTCAAAATAATGGGAGAAATTAATGATAATTTCCTCACATAAAATTCAATAAAATCCATTTTTGAAGAAAACATATTTTTGAAGCATAAAATGAATTTACTAAAAATTGAGTATTTATTTATTATGAATTAGTAAATAAATTTTCATTAGATAAAACCTTTACACATATTTCTAATAATGTAGTTATTTATGTTCATACTATAAATTTAATGACTTGGTTATAACATGCATATTTAAATAATATTTTCATAGTATGTCAAAGTTTACTTAAAGTTCAGTTTTGTGTGTTAAGAAATATTTCAAGTATAAAATTCTTATAAAATAAATTTTTTCAGTGTTATAGTTTGGATATTATTAGATAAAAAATTTATTCCAATTGGAAATTGATTTTTCCACATCCTATTCCATTTAGAGGAGTTGAAGCACTAAGCATACATGTTTAACCCCATATCCCTGAATATGAGTATGATTATCACATTAGAGTCTATATTTATTTGAATACTTTCTTTATAAGGAAAATAAGAGTCCATATTTAAATGATAATTCATGGTTTTAATTGGATATTATGTCATCCTCATATTCTCTTTGATGTTTCCTCAACTGCAGGAATCCCTATTAAAATAGAAAAAGCCACAAAAGATGGCTAGATTTGGTTACTATGTGAGGATTCTAGTTGAAGGTGATATCAATTAAACATTAATTTTGCAGGTTATGGTTTCCAATTGAGAGGAAAATACCAATTTATAGGTTAAAAATAAAAATATTCCACAATTTTACGTGGCATGTTAACCTATTAGTCACCTAAAAGAGAATTTTATACAAAATAAAATTTGTTCATTCTTCTATGAAATGGGATATAACTAGATTCTTTTTAGGAAATTAATAAGGAAGTATTATAGAGGAGAAAATTATATCTCTAATAGATAGGATGGGAATACTAGTTTGCAAGTTAAATTATGGAAACTTTTCACTCAAATGAAATTGGAGTGAAGGATCTTGAACATGAGAATTTTATTTATTCTATTTATCAAAAACCTAATAATGTATATAATTATTTTATCAATGATTTGGTGAAGTTTATGGGGAATCAAGGAGACCATGAAGTGGATGATGAGGTATATGTTGAACAAACTATAATGTTGGATGGTTTTGTCCAATATAATTACCTGATTAGATCTCTTAGTAATTTTTTGTGATACAGAAGGGTGGTGAGAAGAAATCTGATTGGGATGGTGCATTTGGGGGAATTCTAGGGGATAAAATGCATGAAAGGAAGGTCTTTGTGTGGTAGTATACACCAAAAAAACACTTGAAATCAACTTTTTCAATATCTTGAATTGTTGAACCTTCTTTGTGTGTTGTGTTTATGAGGAATAGCCAAAATGATTATAGGGTTACAATCTAGGGTATAGAACTAGATTAGCTGATTGGGAATGTTCTCAAACATGGGTCCCCTTTATCTTAAGGTTTTAATTCTCACTTGAATAATATCTCTAAGAAATAGTGTAACTCAAAGTAATTAATACTTCAAAAGCCTGTTAAAACTCAACAATATGGTGTAAATAGTGAAGAATCATCTATAACCTACACTTTTGTGGGTTTGGATGTTGATTATGGTGTAAATGGATCTTTGGGGTAGGATGATCAATGATAATATTATTAATGTGAATTATAGTAATGCCTTACATTCTAGATTGCAGGTATAGAAGAAAACTAATAACGTTCATGTGAATGCATGGGGGAAAGAAAACCATACTCCCAAGGTTAATAACTATGGTGGTTACTCCTTAAAAGATTCCGTATCAAAAGGAAAGGAAAATGTGATGGATTTTAAAGGGTTCACTTATGTGCCTCCATTAAAGAGGCCATGTAAGTATTGCTCTAATTTTCCTAGAAACCTATCTACTAGATCTTCATCCAAATCATTAATAGTTATACTCACCCTCATGTAATAAAGAAATAAGAAATAATTTCTTATGATTATTCTCTAAGGATACTCATATTCTAAGTGGGAGATAATAGATGATGATAATGGGGGTGATTTACTTAATCTTTTGACCTATTTTTTGTCTTTTCTTTTGTTTGTTAGAAACCCTCTTTGTCAAAACCCTTCTTCCCCTTAATGTCTTGTTTCTTTTCTTCAAATAAAGGGTCATGAGTTTTTTCTTCTGGATGGGCCTTTTTTAATTAATTATTTATTATTATTAACAATTTATTAATTAATAACAATTATTAATTATTTATTATTATTTATTATTTATTATTTTTAAAAATTATTAATTATCAATCAGTAATTATTTATAATTATTAGTTATTAATTATTTAAAAGTAAATCAGTTTTTCATTATTAATTATTATGTATTAATTATTATATAGTAATTAGTAATTATTATTAATTATTTATAATCATTAATCATTAATTATTTACTAATTTTTAATTCTTAATTATTTATTAGCATTTAATAATTGTTAATTATTAATTTCTAATTATTATTACCCATTATTTATTATCAGTTATAAATTATTATAATTATTAATTATATGTTTTTTAAAAGATTAATTACTTGTTAAATATGTTAATTAGTAATTTTTTTTTATTATTAATAATTTTTATTTAATAATTAATACATGTTAATTAATTTATTTTTAATAATTAATTAATTAATGTTGAATTAGTTAATAATAATAGATAATAAATAATAAATATAATCAATTATTATAAAATTTAAATTTAATTCATTAGTTATTTATATAATGTATTTATTTTTCAACTAGGTTAAATAACTTTTATTAAAATATTATTACATGTAAATTAATTTGGGGGAGTGGTTAGTCCTTAAAGAGTTTTGCGAGAATGATGAGAGTGGTGTAAGGATGAGAGACATTTTGGGAAGTTATTACATAATTTATAAGAAATATTCTTGAAAAGTTGGTCAAATAAATTATATTGGCATATAAATACTTGTAAATTCATTTAGTGGACTCGTTAGTACTTTGAGAGTTTTGTGAGAATCAGTGAGAGTAGTGTAAAGATGGAAGAACTTTGAGGAAGTTATTGTGCCATGTATAAAAAATATTAAAACAAGTAAAAAACAAATAATAGATAAAAAATAAATAAAATATATATTTTAAGTAATTAAAAATTATATAAATTTTAAAAAAAAATATTGAAATAAAATGTCATCAGAAATCATTCTGTGATGATTTAAACCGTAATGAAAACCCAAATTCTAAATGATTTGTAATGGTTTTAAAAACTTTAATGAAATGATTCTTGAAAAAGAAGTACTAGAACCGTTTTAGAAAGTGTCATGAATAATTTAGTGGTGATTTTAACCACTGCTAAATACTATTTTTATTATAGTGGAAGGAATTAGGTATATCTTTTGAATTGAAGAAGCAATTGATCATACGAAAATAGTAGTTGTCACACTGCAACATAAGAGGTGTTTTCAAATATTTGAAGAAAAATTGGTTGGTCACACCATGGTTCTCTTCTTCAAATCCATTTTTATTTCATTTTCAAAGGACAAAACACTTTTTTTGGGTTGAGTGGGAACCCATATATCCCTATTCCAACCCAAACCAATATACCAAAATCTATACACTAAAACCTCACTCTATATTAAAGTGATGATCATTCCATATGAGTAAATGTCATGTCATGATCAATAGAAAATACATGATTTCATTTTTTTTATTTAGACCACTTGGTACTTCAAGGGAGACTCCAAATTAAAAATTTAATCCCTTAAATCATATCCAATGGTGGATACAAATATTTATTATATCTAAAATATAGAAAATAATCTAGAACTGCTTAAGTGGAAGTTATCACATGAATTTATGGTGGGAATTCAATTTTGTAACGAGCAGAGAAAATAATACTTGCTACTATACAAGTCTAGACAATTATAGAGTAAAGGAGAGAAACAAAGATGAGGAAAAGTAATAATAAAAAAAATAACTAGGAATAAACACAACAATAATTTTTTGAAGTTATACGCTTAGTGAAAAATCTATTTTTTATTACAATTTCAGATTCTATATCTATTTTTGTGCAGGAGCACATTACAAAATTCAAGAGACACTTTTTTTATCCCAGGTTTAAATATAATCTTGGATCATTTGTAATCCATATGATGATTCTCTTTTAATATGTGATCATGTGTTTTATTAGATTATTCCAAGGATTTAACTTCTTGTTTTGAGTTGTGAACCTTATAAACATATATTGTGCCCATTTTGTTTGTGACTTGGTGCCTTTTTATTGTGTGTATAATAATATTTTCATGTATTTTAATATGTTTCAAATGGTCTTTTATGGTGAAATGTAAAAGGAGGTGAATTCAATTATTCACACCCCTCTAAGTGAATTCTGACTATTTGAGTGGGATCATTTATAATATTTTTTTTATATTATATATGAATATGAAATTGGTTGATTATTCATTGATGTGTGGCCATGTGACCCATATGAGTATGTTTTTCTATGTCATGGATTTTTTTTATTTATTTTCAGTATGATTTATACTATAAATCTATTTGATGTACTTTGTTGTGTATTTGGTTATGGATCCTGATGCTATTATTTATTGTTTTTTTGCAATGATAATGGATGGTATAGTCTCCCTAATATGTTTATTATATCATCATAGTTAGTTTTAATTATTTTTTATATAGGGAGGAATGACAGAGGTGTGTGTATACCTGGGTCTAGAACTATTTTGGTGGGATGGGTCCGAAACATTATAACTACAAAACATTATTTTTAATAATGTTTTAAATATTTCTAGCATGATCTCGATCAAACACACTCATATCTCTATATAAACATGTTACCCATAAGATTTATTTATATACATAATATTCATGATTATATAATCCTTTTTCCCAAGACATAAAGCAAACAAAATATATGAAACATGTCAATCTAGTATAATCAATTTCATAATTTCTCAAATATTTAAAATAGACTCACTAGTTTGGTTGAATACATCACATTTCATTCATCGAAGTAGTTAAACATATCACAAGTCACTAAACTAATCATCTCCATGAATTTTCTTAGACTTATTCAATTGAGGTCCTAGATGCCATATTTTTCATAAAATAGGGAAAATAAGGACTTTGTTAAACTCAACTGATGACATGATAAATAATAAACCCAACCACCCCCAAATTCACCCAGCCTTGGGGGTGGAATAAGAAATGAATCAAAGTATGAAGGTATATATTATAAGTATCATGTTATCCCTAGGTAATGAGAATTCATATAAATCTTAAACACATACTTATATCAACAACCATAGGAAATTTCATGAGATATACATTGTTTTGTTAGTCCATACAATAAATCTCCACTTATTATCTCATGAATGCACTCTATATAATAAAAAATATTTTACTCATGCTAATATTGACATATAATCAAAACCCATAATACTCTATGTTAGCCATTGATTCGGTATAAAAAAATTCATACTTTCAAATAATTAATGTAACACACTTAAAGGATTCATAAATAGATAATTACTATATTATGAATATATGATAAATTTACATTGACAGAAACCAATACATAAAGTCTCTTATGTATCTAACACCCAAATACTTTACTTGAATCTCATTATTCTACTCTATTAATGAAATTATTAATGGAACTGTTAAATTGTCCTCTATATTCACCCAAAAAAATAATTACACCATGCATCTCAATGTTTTTTCAATTGAGATGGTATTCACAAAGAATATGTTTGGTCCTTTGGAAAAGTCAAGATTCCCTGGCCTGAAACATAACTTCATTTTTATCATTATAAATCTCAATTTATCCAAAAATACTTGGAAATAACTCATGTTTAATAATAAATTATTTATCCAAATCCTCTATTTGGAACATTTTATGAAGTGATATACTCATCATTTATTTTTAAGTCCATCATATAGGGTCATTTAGAACTCTTCCAACTGATAGTTCCACCATTAATGAAAAAGAAAAAACCATATTAAGATCTCATTCCATCCTTGTTAGTTAGGAAGATATAATTAGTGTAACCCTTATAATGATCTCTTCTTTAGATCCAATAACCAATAAAATATCTTAAATTATTGTTAACTACTTAAAGATATTTTTAATAGAAAACCAGTGAATCTCACCTATATTAAACTATACCCAGAGCATAAGATACACCGAGATGAGTAAATAACATTTCATATTTGATATTTCTTATGGAAGATAAATAATTAATCTTACACATGTTTCTTATTTCAAACACTTAAGAATGATATTTATTATTTTTAATACCCCTATCAGGAAGTATTGACAACGACCACTTCTTAGAGATCTTCATGCTATAATTATCTATAAATTTACCGATATAAGTGTTTTGAATGGATCTAATAATAATTTTAGATCTATCTATTCATATATTTATACTCATTATATAGTATACTTCCCCATTTTATTTCATTGATAACAATTTTATAAACCACAGATTTGTAGAATATATGTTAGGAAATTAATTATAATGAGTAGTATATCATATACATACAACACTAAAAATACCAAAAAACTTATAATAATCCTCTTATATACCTCATAATCATACAAAATCTTAATGAAACCAAACTATTTGATTTAATTTTCAAAATTTATATTTTAACTTTGAGAATGTTAATTTAATCTAAAAATAGGCCGTTGCAACTTATATACCATAGATTCATCATTTGAAACTTTAAAACCTTCAAGATTCACTATAATCACATCCTCAACTAATCCCATCAAGGAAATAAATTTTTATATCCATTATATATATATATATATAAATATATTTATCATAATAAGATATTATCAAAAATAATATTGGAATGTATTTTATCATCACAACTAGGGAAAATATTTCTTCATAAAAAATACCTTGATTTTATTTATAAATCGTTTCCACTAAGTGAGATTTAAGGTATAAAATCTAATATCCTTGTTAGTTTTCCTATAAAACCCACTTGTATCCTATTAATATCACCAATTTAATTGAATCCGTAAAGTTCTACAATTATTATTTGTACATAGATTCCATATCAAATCTAATGACCTCTAACCTATTTTCAAAATAAAAACATTCAATAAAAAATTGATAGTTATGATGTTTATCTTATATTAATTACACTTCATCATCATAAAATACAATAAATCTATATATCTTATGTTTTTAACCAATTATACCAAAATTTAAAGGTTCTTGAGTAACATAATATAGTTTTTTATCTATTACCACTTGTATATCTGAATCTCTTATTATCTCATTAACCATTTGTGTTTGTTGGTTTCGAACTTTTTTAATTTAAAATTTCCTCACACTAACAACTAAATTTATATTTCCTTCACTAGGAATGTACCAAATTGGTCCACACACACTTTATATTTATAAGTACTATATAAATAATATACCTTAGTTTCTTGGGAATAACCCACAAATAATTTCTTTTTTATTTTTTGATTATTTTTTAGAATCCAAACATCGTACTTGTGATTCATAAACCTAAATAGTTATAAAAGAAAAATTAGGATACTTCCTAGTCTATATCTAATATGATGTATTTATAAATTTTTTATATGGAATTTCATTATGTGGAAATAGAACAGTTTCTAGAGAATACAATTAAAATGATATAATAAGGCTACACTGACTCATAATCAATTTCCATGTCCAATAAGGTATGAATCCTCCTACTAGATACACCAAATCACTATGGTGTTTTTAAATAAGTGGATTTAAAAATAGATTTACAATCTCTTAGATGATCAATAAATTACTTGATCAAGTATTCATGACCTCAGTCTGATTAGTGAATCTAAATACCTTTTGATTCTATACTTCTTTCTTGATCATCGCTAGCTTTTCAAAGTTCAAACATGTGTCTAATAAGAAACACATAACCATAATGATATAATTAATTACGTAAGTTCAAAATTATATATAACCATAAATTTTTTTGACTCATTGGTTTATTTACATCACTATGTGTATTATGAAATGGCCCAATAACGTTTCCACCCTTTCCACTAAAATGTTCTTCAATAATTTTTTGGAATAAAAAAAATCCGTTTATTTCAAATTATTCCAAATTGAATGAGTCCATTAATAATTATATATGTATTTTTTAGATTTTATTCTAATTTATATTCCCATAGTGATAATAATTAAAATTAAGTGATGTTAAAATAAACTTTTAGCTTAATATATTAAATTTTATAGACCATATTATCTATATCTAGAATGTATAAACCATTCACTATTCTATTAATTCCATAAAATATTTCATTCATGTATATAGAACATATATTATTATTAATCATTAATGAAAATATATTATTGTATAAACAAGACATATAAGTGAAATTATATGTTCATAACATAATATTTGTTTTCTAATTTTAGAATTAATAAACTTAGTAGACTTAGATCTTAAATACCAAAATCTAATGTATTAAATATTTGCCAATTTATTACACATAGGTGTAATTATCCTTTCATAAATATCTACTATTTATGAATTAGTGTTTATTATCACAAATATATGATGCACACTTGGTATCTAATTGTAACGACTAGAACATTTATAAATGAAATTCCTTTTTTTTATGAATAAATTTATTATTAAGTAATGCAGTTATAGAAAACACATGCACTACTTTGGTTATTTTGGATCATTATATGTTATTTCAAATTTAAAATACCATTAAGAATCATAACCATTAATTATATAGCTATTTTATATTGACCCTTAATATTAGAATATTAAGGGTTATGATAAAGTACATTTGACACAGATAAAGGAAGCGATAAATTCGACAAGTAGGATCGTACCCTATAAATCAAATTTATCGAAACTTATGAGGGAGATAGAATCACTAGGATTTTACCTTAACCAATCTCAAAACAATATTAAATAACTAAATCATGAGAGAATCCATTTATGGGACAATTTCAAGCTTATCAAGATCACGTCCCAAACCATGTTTTCCAAACTACCCCATGACAATATCACAATCGCACACCATACCCTTAATAAATTTAATAGTGTAATAAAGTGTTAGGTATCTAGACCCTAATAGTATAAATTTTCAAATTTTATTTTTAGTAAAATAATTAATGCATTTATCCCTTTTTAATATTAATTTAGATAATGAGTTTGAATCATATTTTGATACGATGAAACTCACATTTTATTTTTTGGGAAAACATATATTTTCAATCATGAAAATCTATTTTAATGAATTTAATAAATTTTAAAATAAATGATATTTTAGGAAAATATTATATATAAATAATATTTATTATATATAAATGATAATATAAATTTCTAAAGTCAAAAATAATTTTTATAAGGGTTAGAAAACTGTTATTTTCAAAAAATAATTATTTTTCAATAAATATAGATTTTTGATAAAAAAGTGAATATTATTATACTTAAAGAATTATTTAGATAAAATAAATTTTATATTTGAAATCACCATGTCCAAATTATCTAATGATAATTTTTTCATAATTTTTTAATATAGTTGAATTTTTTGGTCAAAATTAAATACAATATAAATATAGGATGTGTATTATGACATCATAAAAGCCCAAAATGTTATGTAATAAATACTATAAAGAGCATCAACAACCAAAATTATGTTTTCATTTTAAAATAATTTGTATTTGAAGTTATTTTAATATATTTATAAACCCTTAATTAATTATCAAAAACCTATATTATATTTTACGTTTTTAAAAACAATTCTTTATAAACATTACCCAATTCTACACCATGAAGAGAATTATTTTAATTTGTTTGGTTGTTATCCTTATAAAATAATGAAATCCACTCCCATTTGAAAAAAACTATGATAAAAAACTATAACACCCCTAGTTTTTGGAAATTATTATTATTTTAATAAAATAAATTTCTTTAAATCTTACTTTACATGAATCCTCAAGTTAATCATGCTCTATATGTAACACCGAGTTAGCTTAAGTAGTAAAAAACATTGAGTTTTAACAAAACCATGATATATTATTAATATAATTATTAAAATGGGACCATTATAAAATGATAATTAAAATTAGTGATACGAAAAATAACACCCAATTTTTAAATATTAATTATAATGTTTTTACATAAAGGAAATATATTTATAATTATGTACATAATTTTTGGTAAAGTCTTCATATATTTCAAAAAATACTATTTTCTCAAAAAATGATTTTTATATCTTTTTTTGAATAATAATAAAATATATTATTTTCATTTTAGAAAATTAATTTGATATATTAAATTTCATTTTTGAAATTCATATGTTAGAATTATCTTAGAATTATTTTTTGGGATCTTTCAGAAAAGTTTCATTTTTTGATGAATAATGAAAAATACTGAATTTTAATTGAAGTCTATTTTTTTGTTTAATTTTTTTATAAAGTTGAATTATATTTTAAATTGGTTTTTAAAGTAAAATTAGTTCAATTATATATAAATTAATTTAATTTAGGTCATAAGAATAATTTTTTTATTGATTTCTTAAATAAAAAATATTTCAAACTTTTAAAAAAAATTTCTTTAAAAACTTGCATTCTTATCACGTCTATAGGATTATTTTTAAATTAAAATTTTCCACTTAGTTGAATATAAGTTGAAAAATTGATTCCATATATGGAATAATCATAATTTATAATATCTAATAAGGTCAAATTAATTTGGGACCATAATGATTAGTGAAAACAAATATAATTAATTACAATGATTAAGGTTAAAACGGGGTTTTTCACGTTACATGTGTTTGTGTCAAAATTAATTTTCCACACACATAGAATTTTAATTTAATAAATTTTATGTCATATATCGAGTCATTAGGTATAAATTCTCTAATAAAGTTAATTTTAATCTTAGTCTTAAATGATTAATTGCCTAGGTAAATAAAAAGATGCAAGATACCTTGGTAAAACCAAAATGGATGAAATTGAGTAAACTTAAATACAAAAGAAAAACATGATAAGAAATGTGTTTATTAATTTTCCCTATAATCCATTATTTATCAATTTTGGATCCACATGAGGTGAGAGTGACCTCCCATTATTGAATACTTTTTATTATTTACAAAAATGTCACTCCACCCCCTCTCCTCTCTTCTTTACACCTTCAAACCATTATGGTTCAGAAAATCCCTGACAAAATCTATTATTAAATTCCCTATTATTATCCTAGAAGCCTTATATTGGATAAAAATCTAACCAAGGGAGGATTTTTTTGAAAACCTAAAGAGGATACCTCATGAATATTTAATGTTCATTAATGAGTATTTTTGTATTATTACTTCCTCCGCCAACTTAAATTATTATTATACCATTATAATATAATAACCTCAATATCTTTCATATATTTATATGTTGTTATTTTAATATTATAGTCTAAAACCATCTCATTTTTCATCAAATGGTTTACAAAGTCACCATTCTTGTGTACAACGGATTATCTCCTCACGAACTGATGAAATTTATATTTCCATTACTACCTCCTAAGTATGGTTTAAATGATGGATTTATTATTTATATATTATATTTATGATGTTATTATTATTCTGAAATTATTATATCACACATACCTTTACACTCTCTATTTTTTGGAAAATGATAACTTTTCTCATGTGTACGGTGGATTACTTCCTCACAAAGATATGTGATTCATTCATACTTTACATGAAATGTATTAAGTACATGTTTAATAAAAATATGTAATATATAAGACATAAATATATTTTTTAATGATAATATATATCATTTATTTTTCTTTTATTCAATATGACATGAAAATTAAAACTACATTCATGTGTACGTATGACCTATCGTCTTCATGAACGATACATTTATTTTTCTATCACTAAATTTTATGAATTACAATATATAAATACATACTTAATATATGTGATATTAATATTGTGGTTTAAATTCTATATATTATTAGAGTATAAATAAATATGGTTCTTTAATATATTTATCACAAACTTATATTTATTATATAGGAATTTTAAATGAGTATGATGGAAGTCAAGACTTAAGGTAAGGTATTTTTGTCTCAATTTTCCTTCTTTGAGATATACGTTATGTTATGCACCTATATTCTTTCACAAGGTGTATATAAAACCCATGTGACATGTAATATAATTAATTTAATAATATTCATGATATTAAAAGTTTCATTTTATGTTATTACTTTATAGGGATTATGATTCAAGATTACTAAAGTGGTAATATTTTATATTAAAATATCATCTTTTATCGAGATTGTTTATGATTATGTTTATGATGATAAAATATTATGATAAATATCTCAAGAAACACATGAATTTTATTATACTATTTTTATTCAAAATCTATTCAATATTAAAAATTTTACACCCATTTTTACTTAATATAATTGAGATTGTTTTAAGAAAATCTTACTTATTTCTCTCTTTAGTCAGAAATATGTTTTCTTCCAAAACCATGTTTTATAAAAATGTTTTAATTTTTTTTATCATTAATAAAATGGTTTATTAAATACATTTTAACCATTTTTAAAATTTTAAAAATGTTTTTAAAGGACTCTTCATGTAATTTTCAAAATAATTCCCATTTGAATTTTATTAAAAATATAAAAAGAATATTTGTTTCAACATGTACGACCTGTGTGTAATTTTCCACCATCATGATGTCACAATGTTTTAAATATAACTTTATAAGTTTTAAAGGTTATTTTAAAATAAATAGTTTTTAAAAAGGTTTTATGTTTTATTTCTTTCAAATAGGAGAGGATATTTTCCACAAGAAATTTTTAAATCATTGATCAAAATCATTTTACATCAAAGATTACATCCATAGATGTAACCCATAACTTTCTAGGGATATAATCCAAGGATACCATTATTATTATTTCTCAGAATAGTTTATGTTTATGATAAAATTATTTTTATTGAATACATTTCTCTTTAATGGGTTATACCATGATGAAATTATTATGAAACTCACTTTTTTCACAGGTTATGCTAAGATGAAATGATTATAAAACCCATTTCTTTTCTATAAGTTATGATATGATGAAATGTTTATGATACCCATTTTATTTAATAGGTTATGATATAATGAATGTTTATGATCTTTCATAACACATAAATATGGTTTTAAATATGATATGGGTGTGACCTATATCTTCCTAAAATTTATTAGGTAAATATTTATATATATGATAAAGATAGGACTGGAATTGAGAGTGAAACTAGTTTAGTAAGATATTTTGTATTCTATGATTGTTTTGGGAGTGGAACATCACTACTATGATAGTTTGAGGAGTGAAACCATTCCACTATTATATCCTTTTAAATTACCCTTGACTAATATGGAAATGATTTTCTATGATTATGTGTATGTCACTAATCAATGTCTTATACTAATTTAATGATCCCATGGATCATGTTATTTGATTATCTTATGATTTATTTATTATTAACTGATAATATTTATTCAATTACTCATGTTTATGATATTTTATATACAAGGTATGATGTTGTTACCATACACTTATGTTCAAGTTATTCTTATGTATCTCACTGGCTTACCCATACCAGGCATATGAGGTCACACTTTATTATGTTTCCTTTATGAGGTTATGAAGAAATGTATTATGTATGAAATTTATAAGAAGTTTTATAGTTATGAAGAATTTAGTGGTAGATGATGTAGGTCACTTATGGACCATTATTTATGTTTCCAAGTTTCCAAAGGAACTGTAATATTACAGTCCTCAGGCATGTGTTTGTGTAATGTTATGAATATTCATTAAAAAATAATGTAATATCTATGTATGATAATCTTGTGTCACTATAGTTGGAATCAAAGTATATGTTTAGTTAAACTTTTGAATATTAGATGATAAAACCTTAGAATTATACTTAAGGAAATGTCCTTGGATAAGTTTAAGGATGAGTTAAAGTATAGGAAAATGTATTAGAATTTTTGTAAAGGATAGAGCGAGTGGTTTCCAAGAAATTAAATCTATTTTTGGATACAAAAATTGGATGTGGATCTTCCACAGAGGAACCTAGTGGTAATAAATCTGAAAAAGTAACATTGATATAGACTTTATCATCACCAGGTGCACAATAATGGACTTACTACACACTTGGTTTGATAATCTTAGGGGATATTCCTTGGAAATTCAAAAACTCATTACAAACCATCATGAAGGATTTAAATGGAATATGACTATGAATAACCTCGAATTAATCTATGGTGTCATAGATTAAAAATATGGTTTTTTGATTTAAACATCATATAAGTGATTTTTCAGGATTATGTGGTTCCCCATCATGATTATTGTTTCTTAAACTATACACTTTGTTTTTAGTCAATGAATTGGAACTGAAGAAACCATGTTAATATTGAGTACGATAGAAAATGAATTGATTTTCCTTCTGAGCATCCAAATATTATGGGATTTGGAATGAAAAATATCATTTCTTTGCTCACACAACTTTCTCAAGATATTAGTCATATTGGACTTCCAAACAAACAAATTAGGGAATAAAATTTTGTTGAGTCCTTCACAAGGCAATGTCTACCTTCCATCAGTGTTACCATCGATATGCTAATTTCTAAGAAATGGATCAATTCCACTGAAAATATATATTACATTATATAATGGTTAGAACATGAGAAATTCATTTTGGATATCTACTGTTTGAAAGGTGAAACAGATCAATGGTGTACTTTTATCAAGAATAATAGGAAATAGGTTGAAATTTACTCCATGTATTGGGATGAGTTAAAGGAATTATTTTTCAATAAGTAATTTCTTTGTATTATTTTGATGAATATGGAGAAAGATTTCTTTGAGATAAAGAAAAATTATTATGAATCTGTTGGTATATATAAGGAAAATTTTAAAAGACTTTTAAGGTATGCTTTTGGTATTATCATCCAACTTGAAAGCAAGGTTGATAAATTATTTAGTGGCTTAAAAACAAGTCCCTAAAGGAAATAATCCATAATATACTTCTATAGTTATGAATATATTGTTCTATATGTTATCAATGTGGAAATGGAGGTTGGCGTTACGTATCAACCTCATGGTTTTGAAAAGAAGATAAAAATAGAGTTAAAAGGACAATATAAGAACCATGGAGAGTAGTAGATTATATTTACTTTATGCTCAAAGTGTGGGAATAAACATGTAGGAAATATTCTTAAGGGGTATAGTAAATTTTTTAAGTTTGTAAGAGAAGGTCATCAGGTTATTCATTATCTAATTAATGGAAAAAAATTAGTAAATTATGAGAATATAGAGAAAGATACATAGAATGTACCACCCACACTACAATGTTTCAAATAAATGGAGTATAATCACTATGATAAATTGTGCCCAAATCCAAAGGTAAATGATTATGATCAACATCAAAAACCTCTTAAACCGAGGGTTAAGGGGAAATCTCATGTGATTACTATTTCTGATGAGGGGTGTGATAAAAATGTGGTGAAAGTTAAACTTACCATCCAATCATGAACTGATAATGTATTATTTGTCTCTTGATCAACCCATTATTTTATATTTAAATAATTTACTGAAGGTTTCAAGATTCAGAAAAAATGATTATATATAGAATTAGTAGTGAAAACCATTAATAGTATAATGATCACATCTCAATTATATGATTCCTCTTCAGTTGATGTTTGTGGGAATGTTCTTCCTATAAATCTTTTAATTCTTCCTCTGGTATAATTTGATATCCTATTAGGCATATATTGGCTCTATATACATAAATCCCACATTAATTTTTAAGTAAGGGAAGTCACATTTGACATTCCAAACAAACCTATGATCGTCTATCAGTGTGAAAATAAGTAAAAACTTTTGATGGATATTGAATCCATTTATAAGTCTTTATTCTCATTTGGAAGGGGTTTTTATCTAAAATTTATGGGGAGAAACATGACATCGATTATGTTACTATTGTGTGAGAATTTTTTATGTATCTTTAGAAGAGTTTCATAGCCTTCCACTGAAACATGAAGTTTAGTTCTCAATAAAAATAATTCTAGTTCCATGCCAATTAAAAATACTCCCTATAGAATGACCCCAATTGAGTTGAAATAATTGAAAAATAAACTTCAAGAAAATCTTGAAAATGGATTAATTTAGATAATTGTGTCACCTTGGGGTGAAATGGTTGTTTTTTAAAAATAAAAATGGTTCAATGATACTTTTCATTGATTATCGGAAGTTGAACAAGATCATGATCAAGAACAAGTATCCTCTACCCTATATTAATGATTTGTTTGATAAACTATGTGGATATGAATACTTTTCCAATATTGAAATTAATCTTGGATATCATAATGTGATGTTAATTATGGAGGATATACCCAAAATGAAATTCCATACAAGGTATGGACACTATGAATATATAGTGATTCCATTCAGTCTCACTAACACCCCTTCTATCTTCGGAGTTTTAATTAATAGTTTTTTGAGATTACATTGATCATTTTGTGGTAGTATTTATAGATGATATTTTTATCTATTCAAATAAAAATTAAGATCATGAATATCACTTGATAATTGTACTAAATACCCTAATCAAGGAGAAACTATATGCAGAATTTACAAAGTGTGAATTTTGGATATATAAGGTTTCATTTTTGCGTCATATAATCTCAAGAGAGGGTATATCAGTAGATCCATCAATGAAAAAGGCTATTGAATATTGGACCAGACCAACCATGATGACTGAGATATGTAGTTTTCTTGGTTTAGATGGATATTAATGATGGTTTGTGGAGAATTTCTCATGACTATAAAATCCTCTGACCAAGGTAACTCGAAAGGGATACAGTTTCTCTAAACATATGAAAATGAGGAAACTTTTAAGGGAATAAATAGAATTTTATTTAGCACACCTATACTTACATTACCCTATAGTGGAAAAGGTTTTTTGATTTATAGTGATGCATAAAATAATTGATTGGGATGTGTCATTATGAATAATGAAATGTTTATATCTTATACCTCATGAAAATTGAAGATTTATGAGAAAAATTACCCAACTCATGATTTGGAGTTAAATGCATTATTTTTCATTAAAGATATGGAGAAATTATATTTATGGAGAAAAGTATGATATATATATCGATCATATAATCTTAAAGTATATATTCACATAGAAAGAGTTAAATATGTGACAATGAAGATGATTAAAATTGATTAAATATTATGAATGCTCAATACATTACCACCCTGGGAAAGAAAAAAAGGTGGCCAATGCTTTGAGTGAATAAGATCATACTAGCCTATCCATGGAGAGGATTAAAAGAGATAAAATATATTTTAATTTTCAGTGGATGAATCTAGAAATCTTGAATGAAATAGAGAAAAATTATCTTTCTCAATTGGATGTTCAATCATCTATCTAAGTGAAGATTAAAGAGGCATATAAAGAAAATGTAGAGCTGGAAAAGAAGGTTAAAAATGATCCTGATTTTAACCTTGATAATGATGGAATGATAAGGTTAAATAAATGTTCATGTATTATATCCATACCCTATTTGAAGGATTTTTAGAGTAAGATCATAGTTCTTCATTCTCTATTCACCCTGGATGTTTGAAGATGCATAGAGATTTAAAAGAATACTTATGGTGGGATGAAATGAAAATATATATATTAGACTTTTTATCTTGATATTATTGGTATGATAACAATTGAAGGCGGAGAGACAAAAGTATAAAGGGGTGTTAAATCAATTACCTATACCAGAATGGAAATGGGAAAACATCACCATAAATTTTGTCACTGGACTCCCCAAAATGTAGAAAGGAAATAATACTATATTAGTTATATTAGACCATCTTAATAATCTATCACACATAATCATTATCAGATAATACTTCCCTATAGATCATCTTTCCAGGATATAGATTAAGGAAGTGGAAAGGTTTCATGGAGTACCACATTTCATTGTGTCTGATTGGGATCTGAGGTTCACCTCAAAGTTCTGGAAAATTATTCAGTAAGATCTTGTTATAGAGTTGAGTTTCAACACTGCATATCATCCTAAAAAATGGTTAGTATGAATGATTAATTTAAACCCTATAGGATATTTTGAGATCTTTTTCCTTTGATTTCAAAGGTGGTTGGGATCAACACATTTCTCTTTCTGGTTTTTTTACAATAATAGCTTTCACTCAAGAATTCAGATGACTTATTATGAATCCCTATATGGAAAGAATGTATAGATCCAACATGATGTAATGAAGTTGGAGAAATAAATATATTGGGACTTGAGATAGATGAATAAATGGTAGAAATGGTTAAATCCATTAAGCAACATAACAAGGAAGCTCAGAGTTGGAATAACAATTATGCTGATAATAACCAACGTGATCTAGAATTTGAACTTGATGATAAAGTGTTTCTAATAATTTCTTTATGGAAGAAGATTATGAGATTATGGAATAAAGGGAATCTGACCCCTAGGTATATCAATCCCTTTGAAATTCATAATCATATCGATATGGTTGACTATTGCTTCGAAATTTCACAAAACCTCTCTCAATTTCATGATGTTTTCCATGTATCTCTCATAAGAAAGTACATACCTGAACCTTCACATGTACTAAACTCATAAGTCATACCATTATAGCAATATATTCCTTATTAGGAATAACCCTTAATGATTATGGATCATACACAGAAAGTTATATAAAATAATACCACTCATATACTCAATGTTTTGTGGTTAAACCACCAGTTTGATGAATCTATGTGGGAAATTGAGTATATGACAAGGTAGAATTATCCTCAATTTTTTATCAGTGTGATGAATTTTGAGGGATAAATTCATTTTAAGGTGGGTAGAATGTATCACCTTGATTTTTTTTGAATTATTATTTTTGAATAAATTAAATTTTCTTGAATATTTCATTACACACATCAGCAAGTTATGTTTGTGCTACACACAACACTAGGTTAGCTTGATTTTCACGTGACACTGAGTTTTAACAAAACCACTATATATTATTAATATAATTATTCACACATGAATTTTATAACCTAACCATTAATCTTAGAGATATTAATAGTAATAAATAATTTATAAATATTAATTATAGTGGTTTTATATAAAGGAAACATATTTATAATAAAATACATAATTTTTGGTGAAGTCTTTATATGTTTTAGAAAATACTATATTATCAAAAAATGATTTTTCTGTCTTTTTTGAACAATAATAAAATTAAATTCTGAAAATTTTATAAAATTAATTTTATAAAAAAAATTAATTTTTTAAATTACAAATTCAAAATAATATTAGGGTGATTTTTTATATTTTCTTAAAAATTTTAGTTTTTTGATGAATTGTGAAAAATATAGAATTTTAATTAGAAATTGTCTTTTCATTCAATTTATTTATAAATTTAATTAAATTTTAAATTATATTTAAAGTAATATTAGTTCAATTATATATCATTTAATAAAATTTATTTCATAGGAATAATTTTAATATTGATTTTTGATATTAAAAACATTTCAAACTTTTGAACATTTTCTCTTTAAAAACCCACATTCTCATCGCGTTTGTGAGATTATTTTTAAATTGAA
Source organism: Viscum album (assembly GCA_963277665.1). Classification (NCBI taxonomy): domain Eukaryota; kingdom Viridiplantae; phylum Streptophyta; class Magnoliopsida; order Santalales; family Viscaceae; genus Viscum; species Viscum album. Next base: position 1,701,537,873 of record OY728161.1, on the reverse strand, counting down.
TTTTTCAATTATGTGAATTTAAATTGAAAAAATGGATTTAATATTTGGAATAAAAATAATTTATATTATCAAATAATTTCAAATTAATTTTTTATCATAATTATTTGTGAACATAGTTAAAATTAGTCACCATGTTTAAGGTTAAAACGGGGTTTTGCACATTTCATGTGTTTGTGTCAAAATTAATTTTACACACACATAGGATTATTATATAATAAATTGGATATAATATATAGAATCATCAAGTATAAATTATTTAATAAATATCATTTTAATCTTAGTCTTATAGGATAAATTACCTAGATAAATAAAAAACATTCAAGTTACCTTTTTAGAAAATTAAAGGGTGAAATTGAGTAAGCTTAAATACTAAGGAAAAAATGAAAAAATTGTGTTTAATTTTTTATTTTTGATGAATTGATCAAGAAAATAATCCCTAAAATCAATTATTTATAAATTTTTGAGACATATGAGGTGATATTAACCTCCCATTACTAAATACTTTTTGTATTTACAAAAATGCCACTCCCCACTTATAATGGCCACAAACTATCCTCCATTCTTCACACCATCAAAACTATTTTTTTGTCAAAAAAACTAAATAAATACCTTAACTAAATACATACTCTCATCCAAGAATCCTTATTTTGGACACAAATCCAATCAATTAAGGCTTTTGGTGCAAACCTGTGGAGGATACCTGAAGAAGAGGTAACATTCATCAATGAGAATTTTTGTTTTATTTATTCCTCCACAACCTTCAATTATTATTATAACATTATTAAATAGTAAAATAAGTATATTACATATACTTATATGTTTTTATGTTAATTAAATTACCAAAAACCATCTCTTTTTCCATCAAATGGGTTACTAAATCATCATTCATGTTTACAAAGGACTACCTCCTCGCAAACCAATGTCATTCATTTTTCCATTAACACCTCTAAAGGCTGGTTGTAATGATAGAATTATTATTTATATATGATATTTATGATTTTATTATGATTCTATAATTATTATATCACAAATAACTTCATACTCTATATTTTTTGGGAATACGATAACATTGATAATGTGTACACCATAATACTATCTCGTGAAGTGATGTGATTTGTTCACTCCTTACATGGAATGTATTAAGGATGAGTTTAAAAAAATATGTGATATATATGAAATAAAAGTGATTCTATAAGGATAATATATATCGTTTAATTTTATTTATTTCAATCTAAGAAGAAAATGGAAACATCTTTCATGCATACGTACGACCTACCATCTCCATAAATGGTGCATTTCATTTTATATCACTAAAATTTATGGATTACTATAAATATAAATATACTGAATATATATGATATTTATATATTTTTTTACATTTTGGAGATTATTAAATCATTATCTAATGAATAGGATTAAAAATAACAAGCCAAAACATACTCAAAAAACAAAGCAGTAATTGCCTGAAGCGTGACATTAACATGAAATTGTTAATAAATAGGTAATAAAATGTAATAAGATTATCATATATTGTATGATATATAAATATGTATATTTAATAGATTTATAATAAAATTATATTTATTATACTATAATCATTAATGAGTATGAAAAAGTCCAGACATTAGGTAAGGTATTTTTGTCTCAATTTTCCTTCTTTGAGACATGCGTTATATAATAAACTTATATTCTTTCACGAGGTGTATATACAAACCATTTTAAATTTAATATCATGAATTTATTCATCCTAATTATATTTTAATTTTCATTTTATGTTACTTCTTCACATGGATTCCAATTCCAGAGTACTAAAGTGGTAAGATTTTATGTTACAATCTCATCATTTGGTATGATTGTTATGATTATGTTTCCGATGATAAAATATTATGATCCATATATAAAGAAACAAATTAATTTTCTTCTCCTATGGTTATTAATGTTTTTAAATTTATATTAACACTTTTTTACTCTTTGGTGTTTTAGATAATTGAGAAAATGTTTTTAGGAAAAATAGACTTTATTTACATCTTCGGACGGAAATATGTTTTCTTCTAAAACCATGTTTTATAAAAATGTGTTCAAAAATGTTTTAAAAAATATTTTTAACAATAATAAAATTATTTATTAAATAAAATTTAACTATATTTTAATTTTTACAATTTTTTGAAAGGAATCTTTATGTCTTTTTCCAAACAATGTTTGTTTGTCTTTTTTCGAAGAGATGAAAGGAATATTTGTTTTAACATGTACAACCTATATGGAATATTTCACCATAATGATGTTGCGATGTTTATATAATAATTTATATATTCTCATGTTTTTTTCCAAATAATTTTTTTTTCAAAAATGTTTAATGTTTAATAAAAATGTTCTTCAAAGAATAAATGATATTTTCATCAAGAATTGTATTAAACGGTCGATCAAAATAATTTTCCATCTATGATTACATATGTTTTTGTTACCTATGACTTATTATGCATATGATACAAGGATACCACTGTTATTATTTCTCAAAAAGTTTTATGTTTATTATTTAATGATGTTTAGGAAACCTGTTTCTCTTCTATGGGTTATACCATGAGGAAATTATTATGAAACCCACTTATTTTCACATGTTATGCTAAGATAAAATGATTATGAAATCTATCTCTTTTCCATAGGTTATGATATAATGAAATTTTTATGACACATATTTCATTTCATGGTTTATGATATGATGAATGTTTATGATCTTATGGAACACATAAATATGTTTTTCATTTTGAGATACATGGGACCTATATCTCCCTCTAATGAATTGGGTAATGGTTTATATATCATTATATAGAAAGTACTAGAATGGAGAGTGAACCTAGTTTAGTAATGTATTTTGTCTAATATAGTCTTGGGAGTGAACTTGTACTACTATGATGGTTTGGGGAGTGAACTCATTCCACTTTGATATACTTGTCAATAATACTTGGCTAATATAGAAATGATTTTCTATGGTTATGTGTATACCAAAAGTCCATGTCTTATTCCAACGTTATGCTCTCATGGGTTATGTTATTTTATTATATTATGATTCATATCTTATGAGAAGGGAATATTTATTCCATTAATCATTTTTATGATCTTTTATATGAGAGGTATGGTTTTCAAATGCTATCATCATGTTCCCATACCCTTATGGTCATGTTATGCTTATGTATATTTCTTATTTACCCTTGATCATCTAAGATAACCCTTTATTATGTTTCATTTACCTAGGTTATGAATAAATTTATTATGCATGATATATATAAGAAGGGTTATAGTTATGAATAATTTATAAGAGACTATGTTGCTCACTTATAGATCTGTGTTTATGTTTATAAGTTTCCAAAGGCACTAAATTATTACAGTTCTCAGGAATGTGTTTGTGTAATGTAATTAAGGTTAAAAAATGATTTAATATATATTTATGATAATTCTAGGTCACTATAAAAACCATGAGAAGTTTTGTGATTTTTATTACTTTATTATATAGAGTCCAAAACCTATGTTTAGAAATTAATAATGAATTCCCATATCTTTCACTATATAAAACCACCCAACCTCCCATTATTCTTCATTAAAATCTATCAGATCAATAAATTAATCTAATTTCACATATCTAGAGTCCTCCCATAGTTTCCCAAATCTCTTAAGAATCTTCTCCCATGCTTTTAGAAGCACCCTCTCAGTGTAGGGGATCTTCTCCTTCTCCTCCTCATTCAAGAACCTTATTTATGTCATGACTTTTGATTTCCAATTTTTCAAGTTGGGATATTTTTTTACACATAAATCTTAATATACTTATTATTATCATGTAATGAGATAACCCTTTCAAAACTATTCAACCATTCTATAAATCCTCTTGTACACTTATTATGCTTCCAAAATTATCCTATGATTTTCGATGCCAAACATTTGTGTAGTGAATACCCATATCCATTTCCACTCAAGGGTATTTACCTAGTTGTACCTATCCTCAATTTATTATGGATTTACATGTATTTAACCCACACTCCATAATCATGGGGTTAAAATTGATGAAGTACATACTTATGTGGTATGATCTATGTGGCACACTATGCATGTACATGATAAGAAAGTGACTGATGGGACTAAAATTATATATACCCCAATGCATTATGTAATGTTTTTATCTCATGATAATCCATGTATGGTTCATGAGAGGTTATCATAATAACACTATGTTATAATGTCTTGGTGTTTATCTTTGACACATGTTTATGATTTCAAGTTTTATGTGGTTTTTATATTTCTATGTTGCATTTATGCTATCATGTTATATCATGCCACATTGTTCAATATTATGATTCTCACCCATATTATGTTTCCTTGATAGACCTCTTATATAACATGTATTAATTTACCTCAATATATGATTTTATTATTCGCTTATTAATATTTATAGCTCACTGTTTTCTTATATATGTCTCTGAGTTATCCCATGCAGTTTTAGAAGAACGGTGGAATTTTAGAGCCATTTTAAGAATGTTTTTAATACTTTAATTGTAATTATGTTTCATGTTGTTATTCTATGTACCTAATTTCCCAAATAAACGAGGATTAATGATATTATGAGATTATATAATTCATACCTTTATGTAATAAATCATAAAATAATATTTATTATCAATATGGTCTATCATAGTTTCTATTAGAGTAAAATTCAGTTATTTTTCAGATTAGGATTAGAAAAATCTAGTAAAATCCTTAGAGATAATACTAAAAATAGTAAAATACATAAATTAAAGTAAATTATAGAGTAAATGGTTTCCAATCAAATACATACATGTAAGGAAACTACAATTGGATGTTTCCCTAGAACACTTATACTTATGGTTAATAACACCAAAAAGGGTGCATTGACCGGGAATCGATCATCACCTGGTGCATGAAAATGATATTTATTATACACCTAGTTTGAAACTCCAAGGGTATACTCATTTTTAAATTTTCAAGCCCTTTAAAACCATTATGAATGGAATAAAATGACTGCAATATTTTATATAATAAAATTAGATAATTATAAAAACATAGATTGAAAAAAATAAATTTATAAGTTAAGGAATATATATAATTTATGAATGATCAATTTAATGTTCATGGTTTCCATTTTATGTGATTAATAGTTTAAAATACTCATTCCTAATTTTTCCTTTGTTCTAGTTAATAACTAGAAATAGGAGGAACCGAGTCAACAACCAATGTGAGGAGTGATATGATGACTGCCCAGATGAGTTTCCAAACCTGATGGGAGTAGGAATCATAAAGTTTGTGAGAATAATTTATCAATTGACTCATTTTTTTAATAAAAACATAAATAAAGAGGAACACTAGAATACCCCTAAGAAAGAGAAAGTTGCAATTGATAACTTTATGTGAAAAAGGCCTTTGAATTTAAGTGAATATTTTGATCCCTTAATTGAGGATCAATGGATAAACTCCATTGAATATATCTTCTCTAAAAATCAATGTTAGAAGAAATAGAAGGTAATTTTGGATGTTTACCATATGGAGGGATAATTTGATCAATGTTTTCTTTTGGTAAAAAATAAAAAACACGAGGATGTGATGAAAGAGATGGAGTGGAAGGAATTCCAAAAAAAATCAAAAAAAATTTCCCTCACACTCACTGATTAAAAATATAGAATTACTTCCTTAGCTTCAAGGAAAAGGAAAAATAATCCATTGGGGGAAAATAAGTAAAACTTCACAATACTTTCAAGATATGCCTTCAACTTTTTTATTACCCCTAAAAGTAAATTTTAACACTAATTTGGTGGTCTAAAGTTGATTCTATGAAAATTATTATGCATTTTTTATTTTGATAGCTTTGAAAAATAGAAAAATGTTACCTCGATGTCAATATAGAGATTAGTAAATCTCAAGGGTATCACGAGTCTGAAGATAGGAAGTGGAGAATGTAATTTAATTATGGTGATGTGATGGAGAAATCTCATAGGGGAAAGAAATTCTAACACCCTTCTTATCAAAAGTGTGATAATAAGTATCCTAGAAATTTACTAAAGGGAAAAAAGAAATTATTTTGGCGTGGGAAGGAAGGGAAATTAACTAATGATTACTGATGGGAGAAACCCACTAATGATATTGGAGAAAATAATGTTATAATCAACCCTCAACATATTTTCCAATGTTTTAACTATAAGGAACATGGAACCTATGTGAATCATTTACATAAGGAAAGGATTTTTTATGAAAACAACCTTTAATACCTATAGATCAAGGGTGAGATTATGTAATCATAATTTCTAAAGTCAATCCTAATAATGAAGTGGTGATAATTATACTAGTTATTCATTAAATATTAGAGAACATACCTATTGAATCTAGTTCTATTCATTCTTTCATATCACACATGTTTAGTATAAATATTCAAATTCCACCTCAAAATATGGAAGTCGAGTTGTGAATGAAGCTGTTAAATGGGTAAATTATTGCATCCCAAGTATATGAATAATCCCTTATCCAAATTTATGGGCTTAATATCCCATAAAAAATATGATACACCCCTTATAGGAACTTGATTCTATTCTAGTTATGGATTTGATTTCCTTGTGTAGAGCCAATAAAAATTGATGAGAGAAGGAAAAAAACACCATATTTAAAATTACGCTCTGATTTTATACAAGTACAAGGTGTATAATGAAACATATTAGGTTCCAATGTCTCAATAACAGATATTATTTCTTGAAGATCTATCATATCTAGCTCAAATGCTTGATATTAAAGAAAAGATCATTCTTGATGACATGACCATTGTAAGGGAATTCACTGATGTATTTCCTAAAGAATTGTTTAGTATTCCTATTATCAGTGAGGTTGGATTCTTAGTTAAGATCATACCAAGAGATTTTATAATATCCAATAATCGATCTAGAATGTCTATTTTTGAAATTGAGTAGTTGAAGAAACAATTATAGGAGAATCTGGATAAAGTGTTTATACATTGAAGTGCTTCACCATGGGATACATCAGTCATCTTCCTTATAAATTATTATGAGTCAATGCGCCTCTAAAATGATTATCATGAGCTCAAAAAGATCATGATAAAGAACAAGTATCCTCTGAAATGGATTGTTGACTTGTTAAGTCAGCTATGTTGAGAAAAATACTTACCTAAAGTGGATATTTAGTTGAGATATTATTAAGTAAAATTGAATTAGGATATCCACAAGTCCAATTTTGGTACAAGGTATGATATCTATGAGTTCATATTGATTCCATTTAGACTCACTAATGCTCCAAAAATGTTCATGGACTCTATAAAGTGTGTCTTTAGGGATTGCCTTAACAAATGTTTAGTAGTATTTATAGATGATATTCTTATCTACTCTAAAATAAAGGAGGACCATGTAGAAAAATTGAATTCGATATATAATATTTGATAAATGAATATTTAGTTGTGAAGTAAATTAAATGCGAGTTCTGGATGGAGAAAGTAACCTTCCTGGGGCACATTATCATCAACAAATGGATATATGAGGATCCTTAAAAAACAGAGGCAATTGAAGGATGACCCAAACCAACATATGTTATGGAAATATGTAGTTTACTTGTATTATTTAGTGGACTATCATTGATTTTTTAGAAAATTATCATTATTTTAAATCCCACTAACCAAGCTAACTCAGAAGGGTGTTAAGTTTGTTAAGACTTATGAATACAAAGAGAGCTTTAAGAAGTTAGATACAGAGAACGAATTTTTTCCTTGTAAGATTTTTAAATATTTATATTTATATTTATAGATATAGGCACTAAGACAGTGTATGGTTCTAAGTCCCGATGTTCCCATAATTGATTTTATAAAAATATCAAATATATTTTATATTATGCATGTATAGATTCTTAAAAAAGGGAAAAATATTAAACTATGGATCATATAAAAAATATGAGACCATGGTTGATTCCCTAACACAATGTTTTCCCTAAGTGGGACAGAAAAATAGTCGGCGCTAGATGTTTGGACCCCACTCTCATTGGTGATGCATTTAAGTGAATTAATTAATTATTAAATTAAATAATTAATTCCCATTTGACCTAAATAGAATCTTATAAATATATAATTATGAAAACCTCATTGGGGTTAGCCTCATAATTCTGAAATTTTCAGGAAAATATCTCTTTCCTCCTTCCTATAGCGGACCATCTCAGACAATGACAAAACACCACATCGAATTAGATCAGGAAGCAAAAAATGCAAAAACTTCTTTCAAATCATTTGCAGAGATGTTATTCATCAAAAATCGATCAAAAATTGAGGTAGGACCCATTATATGTGGTTTTAGCCCTTATAATTAAATTTATTTATTATATTATCCTTATTCCTTTGATTTGTGACCTATTGTGGCCTTTGCAAGATCTTATGTTCCAGATTTATTTTGTTTAATCAATGGTCTAACCCTGGTATATCCATTATTGATCATTGGCCAGGAACACTTGTCCAACGATGTTTAAACCATGGTTTTTGGTGATTTTCCCCCCAATATGCTTCATGTGATTCACTGGTTGGATCCCTGTGGACCCGATTTGAATTTTTTGGGAGGTATCGAGAGTGGTTGAACCCCTAGGTTCATGATGGATTGATGACACGAGAACCATTCAATGAGTGAAGATTAAATTTAAGAAGGTTACGGGATGAGGATGATCAATTTGGTGGTTCAAGATCATGAAATAAAAAAATGAAATCCATTGTGGTGTGTGGAATGGATGGCATAATCCTCATGGACAATCAAAGGCCATTTTCTAGATAGTGATGAGTGAGATCCACAATCTACAGCCAGATCTAATGTTTTTGGATAAATTCAGGGTGAAATCCAAAGAAGTTTTGAGAGATTCAAAGTACATGATCGGGTTTAAAGTTTCTATGAAAATAATTATTACATGTCATGTTCCAGGATGAACACATGGTGTGTATCCCCCTCAGTAGAGATACTAGGGTTTCAAAAAAAATTGAGGATAACAAAGCATGTAGTCCCTCCTACATGTCATTTACACTCTTACCAGTTGGATAAGGCATGTGATGGGTCACATGAATAGAAAACTGCGTGAAAGTACATGGGGTCAGGTACATGCTAGTATACTCCCATACATGGACATGGTGAACATGATAGGTCCCTGATCCTGATTAGATAGGACATAATGTGTAGTCCACCTACACAGTGTTTACTAGTACATGGGATGAAGCCATGTGTCGGATAGAGACACAACCAATCTGTGAAGTGGGGAAACACACCATGTGGTTCCCCTCACAAGTAGTGTACCCCTAGTTTCCTTTTTAAGAAATTTTGACCTTCCATATCTCCTTCATTTGAACTTGGATTTTGGCTCATGAGTAGTCTATCCATAGTATTTTTCTACATATAATTCAATGGTGCCCTCAGTTTTGGATTTTGAGAAATGAAATGATTTGTTTTTTGGGAAATAACCATTTTTGAGTTGATGCTCGATGATGGAAGTGGCCAGGAAGGATCACCAGATTTTTACTCTTGAGTGAAACCCTCTAGCTGGGCTGGGCATGGGTCCCCGATGGATTCTAGAGTTTAATCCACCTACTAGGATAGGCATGCTTTCTCTATATAATATTGAGTGTCACCATCTAGTATTATTAGGACATATGTCCTTGATGACTTAGAGTGGAACCCTTCATATGGACTAGGCATGGGTCCTCAACCTCCCGACTGGAACCCTCCTATAGTATCAGGTCATGGGTCCTCAATGAATTAAATTGGAACCCTTTAGCTGGGATAGGCATGGGTCCTCAACCATCAAAGGGTAACCCTCCAACACATCTAATAATGGGTCCTCCAATGACTACTAGAGTGTAACCCTCCTGTTGTACTACAGAATGGGTCCTCTACCTAGAGTTTGTGTCCCCTTGAATGTGTGGCAGAGTTATGAGACATGGTTTGATGTAGCTTTGGGATCGTGAGTAAGAGGAATACTTTTTCCACCATGATGTGTTTTTTTGACATGACCTAAAACCATGTAGGAGAGACAGTGATAGCCAAAGTGGATAGTATCAAGGTTTGGTGAGTGAGTTTCTTAGAATTGTTTGTTTAGGTTATACATGTGAGATGTTGGGAATCATTGATAAACTTTTGGGTCTATTGGATACTCTTCGTCTTTGGATGAGCTGTGATATAGAGATCCCCTTACTCTCTCATTTGAGATTCTTAAATAGACCATATGTATATATCCATTTTTACCCACTCCTTGGGTTTAGTTACTCTCCTTCCAGGATAGGCGAAGATGTGTGGGGTATTCCATGTGCTTTTCATGTCTAGCTTCTTATGGTTGGATGAGTCTACTCTCCTAATATAGGTGGAAAAATCTTGATAGGTAGTTAATATACTCACCATGTTTTCCCATTATGCTTGGATGATATTACATTCACTATTGTTGGGCTGAGCTGTACTATTTCACTGTACCTTCTGCATCTTCTATCTTTCTCTTCTATTGTATCTCTTACGACTTCCACTTCAACTTTCATGGTGTCCTGTTGGGTATGTTTATAATCACCTCTACATGGTATTTACCTGCATGTGTCATGTCTTATGCAGATGATAGATAGGATGACCATGAATTAAGAGGAGTATAGGGATATTGGGTGTTTGGACCATGTATATTGGTTGTAGATTGGGATTTAGGAGCTGGGCTATCTCAGTGGTTTACTTTTCTAATTTTGTTAGGTTGGAACATATTTATGGTTGGGAATATATTTTTCCCCCTTACCTTTCAGTTTATACTACCATACTTCTATATTTTCTATAGGTTCATGCATGTTTAGTTTACTTGATAGTAGTGTTTCATCTTTTTTTCTTTCCATTTTCACTTTTCATTGAGTTGGATATGTGTGTCTATACAAGTAATTAGCAAAAGGCCTCCCAAATTTATTTATTCCTTCAATTCTTGTATCCACCCCTGGCCTATAGAGAAGGGATTATGGTAGTTTCATCTTGAGCCCTGGCATGGGTTGGGTCACGTTAGATTGATATCAGAGCAGGTTAATTCCTTCAGATGTTGTTCAGACATAACCCCTTAAAGGGGATTGTTTGGGTTTAGGGAAATAGTGTCTAGGTGTCTTGGGTGCATCTCTCAGGCTAGTGAATCCAATGATGGTGAAACTACTAATGTATTCATTCAATACGACCTTGAATACCTACTTTTTGACTCGGCATGTCGAGACATTTTTTGCAGGGATAAATGGTACATACAATATAGAGGATTGATTCTTTGACTATCCTTCTTGATTTATACCCCCATTGTTTTTATATATATATATATATCCCCATACAATAGTGGTACTCCTTGATAACTTTTAGGATGAATCCATGATGACATCCAGCTAGGATATCAGCTTCGGTTTGTGACAAAAATCATATGAGTGATGAGGATTCAGTTCAAGGTTTATCCCACAATCCCCTTCCTCTGGGTGTGAAGGTAGTAGAACCTTCCTCTGTTGAGTAGTAGATCATCCTAGTAGAGTAGACAGAGGATGTATGCAGGCTTAGCACAATCTATGAGTTCCATCATTTGAGACCACTGAGGTTATTCGACAATCCAGATCTATAGGTAGGAAAGGATTGGCTAGTGTCAATGGTCTATATCTTCAAACTTGTTCATACCCAAAAATATTAGATGGTGTAACTGGCATCTATCCCTTTCCATGGAGTAGATGGTCACTAGTGGAGCCTTGTTACGCAGATGTATGATGAGTCGAGACTCTCATGGGATTACTTCCAGTGGTTGTTCTGTGAGGAGTACTACCAATCCTACTTGTGCTTAGTTCAGATCTAGGAGATTCTAGAGCTACAACATGGTGGGATTAACTATTCAGAATATACAGGGAGGTTCAAAGACCTTATGCATTACTCTCTTGACATGATCTGTGACGTTAACTTCTAAGCTCATAAGCTTGAACAGGGAATCCACAGAGAGATCCAAGCTAGCGTTATACCCTTGTGCATCCCCACTTATGCTGGGGTGCTAGAGGGGGAACTGGTTAAATAGAGATTTATTTCATAGTGATGGTAGATATCTAGAGTTCAGAGTGGGAACCATGGAGTTGAGTTATCTACAAAAGCTAGTAGATGTCGAGTTCCGGGATCTCGGTATAGGATATCCTTCCATGATCAAACTCAGGCACATATTCAGAGGTATCATAGAGATCCATGGTAGTTTGGAGAGGGGAGTTTCTTGACTTTTGATGGAAAATGTCACATGGAATGAGACTACCTGAATAGATGTGCAGATCATCCCTAGAAGATTGCTGATGGACCACTGTGATAGAGGTAGCACCATGATCAGTGATCTCCCAGGCACAAACAGACTGGCCCCAGGGAGGTGGAGTTGGCATAGGAGTAGGAGGATCTATGGGTAGTGGATTCCATTATGAGAACCTTACACCAATACTACTAGGTGTCCCATGTCAGGCTTAGGGAGTTGGCGGTTGGGGCCATAAACCGATTCATGCCTTGGATTTCTATGATCCTTCAATGCACAAGATTATAAGAGGTAAAATATGTGTTTATTATAATATTGATTCATTACTATTAGACACATATCCCATCCATTACTTCATCTCTATAATCCTGATATGAGAGTTGGAGCTCCCAGTTGAGGTGCTAGTACATCATCTTTGTCTTGAGGTTCCTACAGGGAACAATTCTTCTATATCTTTCATCTGTCAACAGTGTGAGCTATCACTTGGTTGTGATAGGTTCATGTGGGAACTTTTGGTCATCATGATGAAACCCTATGATTTCATTTTGGGTATGAATTTTATTTCCATGGTCCAAGCCTAGATTGACCATCACCATACACATGTTAGATTCCTGTGCACTAATGGGACAATATTTTTCTTTTCTGGAAAGAGATATCTCATGGAAGGACAAGTGGGTAATACCAGAAGGTGGTTGCAGCCTACCACCAATCATTTAGTGAGTTTTTACCTAAGTTCACCAATCTCTTCAAGCATATGGATTCCTTAAGTTGTGTAGTATTACATGAAAGTATTCCCTAAGGACATTATGGGACTACCTATAATGTGGGATATGAAGTTTTTCATAGACTTACATCCAAGGACCATTATGATATCTTCTACTGCATATAGGATGAAGAATACCAAGATTTAGGGGCTTCGGTTGCAGTTGGAGGACCTTAATGAGAAATTATTTGTCAAACCGAGTGTGTCCCCCTCGATAGCTCTTCTGTTGTTCATGAAAAAGGAGAACTAGAGTTTATAGCTTTGGATGGATTATCATTGCATAAAATAGGTCACGGTTAATAAAAAGTACCCCTTACTGAGGATTCAAGACCTCTTTGAGAAGTTTTGAGGTATGATATTTTTAAAAAAACCTATCTTAGTTCTAGATACCACCATTTGAGGGTTTGTGAGGCTGATATTCCAAAGTTAGATTTCCAATGTCGCTATAGACACTATGAGTTCCTAGTGATTCCCTTCGGTACGATGAATTCCCCCATTATTTTTATAGCTTTTATAAACTAGGTTTTCCATCCATACTTGGACCCATTTGTTGTTCTCTTCATCGAAGACATACTCATATACTCTGAAACAAAGGAGGAGCATGTAAAGCACTTGATGATGGTCCTATACTTTCTTTGAGAGCACCAAATTTATGGGAAACTCTTAAAGTTCTAGTTCTGGATACATGAGGTTCAATTTATAAGGAATTACATTATTAAGCATGGTTTATCCATAGATCAAGAAAAGATAAAAGTAGTGCTTGATTGAGAGCCACCCAAGAACATGTTAGAGGTGTGAAGATTTCTTGTATTGGTGGGGTACTATAAGAGATTTGTGGTGGACTTATCCAGAATCGCCACCTCTTTGACTGCCCTGATGTAGAAAGGGAATATTTTTACCCGGTCTGAGCAGTGCCAAAGATCCTTTAAGGAGTTGAGCCAGAGGCTGAAAAGTGCTCCAAATGTTGAGAATACCAGAGGAAGTCATAGAGTTATTAGTGTATTGTGATGCCTTGGGAGTAGGGCTTGGTTTCTTGTTAATGCAGTAGTAGGAAATTATTGCATACAGGTTGAGGAAGCTGAGACCCCCTGAGAAGAACTACACAACTCATGACCTATATTTGGAAGCATTAGTATTATTCCTAAGGATGGGGAGGTACTATCTTCTGGGAGAGCACTTTTTGTTTTACTCAAACCACTAGAGTCATAGGTACATCTTTACTCAAAGAGACATGAACCATAGACAACAAAACTGTCTTGAGTTCCTGTAATACTATGATTTAAATATAGTATATAAGGGAAGGGAAATGTTGTGGAATATAAACTTATCATAAATTCATAGACTCGCATAATACAAGAGGCTTCAGAGTAGTTAGCTTCCCCGTGGCTGACCTTAGTGGAGCAGCAGGGCAAAATTATTCTAGTGTCGATGGTGTTGAATCCTTCGCTCCTTGAGCATGTGAGAGAGTCCCAACATGGGGAAATAAAATATGAGTTCTTAAATGATCATATATCCATATGTGACTCACCATATCAATATTATGAAGGAGGGGATCACATCATATTGTTCCAGGGGTGAAGAGTGGTTCCAGTCACGTTGTAGTAGGATGTTATGTGGGAGTTCCACAATTCTCCCTTATATGTACATCTCAGTGTGAGGAAGATGTACATATACCTTAAGTGGTAGCTTTGGTGGTCTATCATGTGATTAATAACAACTAATGTTGTCTCTTGGTTCCTCACCTATCAATAATTAAAGGCTGAGTAGAAAGTTATTGAGGGTTTTTTTGCAGCCCCTTGAGATCCTAGAGTGGAAGTGGGATAACATATCCATGGACTTTGCAAAAGCGATTCTGCACATAATGAAGAGCCATAACACCATATTGGTGATATTTTATGGAATCGCGAAGTTGGAACACATCCTTACTATCAAGGAGTAGAGTTTGGGGTAGTTGTATGTACGAGAGATCATTCACCTTCATGGGGTCCCCTCAATGATTGTCTCTGATCATGATGTGTAATATACGTCATGATTATGGAGAGGACTTAAGGAGGAATTCAAGACCCAATTGTGGATGAGTACATCTTTTCAATCCTATAACAATGGTAAGGACAAGTGTACTATCGAAGAAATGGAGGATATACTGAGGGATTTTGTGTTAGACTTCATCAAGAGCTGGGAGGATCACTTTACCTTGGTAGAGTTTTCATACAAAATAGATATTACTCTACCACCAACATGAAACCTTTTGAGGCCTTGTATTTTTTTGGACAGAGATTGGTGAGTCATCTTTTGTGGGATCAGATTTAGTGTATGTGATAATAAAAAAAGTCCAAGTCATCTATGAATGGATGTGGATGGCCTAGAGCAGACTGAAATATTATAAAGATCATTGTCATAGTCCCTTGGAGTTTAAGTATAGATAGCACATTTTTTGGAGAGTCTCCCCACGATGAGGAATAAAGAGATTTGGCCCGAGAGGAAAGATATCCCCGAGGTTCATCGGTCCATTTTGAGATTGTACAGAGTGTTGGTGAGGTGTCTTAACACCTATCCCTATCCTCACAATTGAACCGGGTGCATGACTTATTCCATTGTCATAACTGAGAAGATATGTGCATGACCCCATTCACATCATTGACTGGGGAGAGCTAGACATCGAGGATGGATCCACCATTGTAGAGAACCCAGTGGTAATCAATATTCGTTATGAATGGACCCTACATGGATAGACCATCCCTTTTTTTGACATGATGTGGTAGCACATAAACAGGAGAGTTCCTAGGAGTGAGAGAGCCAAGTGCGAGCTCATTATCCTGAGTTCTTTTTCCTAGTTTTTCTTTTCTAGGATAAAAAACTTAAAGGGGTATATGATGTAGAGACCTCATTTTTTCATTGTAAGACTTTGAGTTATTTCTATATATATTTCATGATCTAGGCATTGAGAAGACATGCGATTCCAAGGCCCGATGTGCCAGAAATTGATTTTATAAAAATATTAAATATATTTTATATTGTTCACACATAGATTATTAAAGAAAATGGTATAGCTATTAAATGATTGATAAAATCAGAAATATGAGACAACAATTGTGTTTGAAACATTGCTTTTACCCTATGATCATCATAAAATGAGTCGGTGTCGAGTGTTTGGACCTCTCACTCATTAGAGTTTCATTTAAGTGGATCAATTAATTATTAAATTAATTAACTAATTACTTTTTGAACTAAATGAAATATTATAAATATATCATTATGGAAACCTCACCAGGGTTAGCCTCATAAATATAAAATTTACCGGTGAATCTCTCCTTTCTCCTTCCTCTAATGGATTATCTCAGGAAATGAAGGAACACCAGATCAGATCAAATTAAGATGCAAAGAACGTGGTAGCTTCATTAAAATCATTGGCAAATGCATTCTTCATCAACAAATCGATTCAAAATTTATGTAGGACTCATTATATGTGGTTTTTTCCTTATAAATAAATTTATTGAGTAGATCATTCTTTGTCTTTTGATCTACACCCTATTGTGGCCTTTGAATGAACCTATGTTCCGAATTTTATTTTGTTTAATCAATTTGTTTACTCCAGTATGCCCATTCTTGATCGTTGGCCAATAACTCTTGGAATGAAATGTTTAAAAATTTGTTTTTAGTTATTTTATCCCTAATATTCTTCCGTTTTTTCACCGATTAGATCCTCATAAACCCAGTTAGACATTTTCAGAAGGTATAAAGATTGATCGGACCCCCATATTCACAGAGAATCAATAAAACAAGAACCGTTTGATGAAAGAAGCATAGATCTTGGAATCTTGCGCGATGAGGATGATTGATTTGGTGGGTTAAGATCATGAAATTGAACCTCCATGGAGGCATGAAAAATGGAAAAAAACCCTTATAGATGATCATATATTGTTTTCCGGTGAGCGGAGAATAAGATATAAATTCTATAGCTAGATCTTATGTTTTTAGATAGATTCAAGGCAAAATATGAAGCGGTTTGGACATATTCAAAGCATTTGATCAGATCTAAAGTTTCTTTGAAAATCCTGTCTACACATTGTGTTCTAGGATGAACACACAACATGTATCCCCCTCAGTAGTGGTTCTAGGGTTTCAAAAAAATTGAGGATGACATAGTGTATAGTCCCTCATACACACCGTGTACCCCCTTCCTAGTAGGATAACCTGTGTGATGGGTCACATTGTTGGGAATTCATGTGGAATTACATGGGTTGTGGTACACACTAGGGTACTCTGGTATATGGACATAGCGAGAATAACATGACCCAATTGTTGATTAGCTAGGACATGATGTGTATTCCACCTACATGGTTTATACTACTACATGGGATGAAGCTTTGTGTCAGATAGGGACATGACCAGGTTGTGAAGTGGGGCCATACACCGTGTGGGTCCCCTCACATTCCGTGCACACCTACTTTTCATTTTTTGAAATTTTGACATTCCTTATATCCTTAATTTGAACATGTATTTTGGTCTATGAGTAGCCTATTATGAGTGTTTTTGTATAGAACGTAATGGTGACCTTAGTTGTGGCTTTTTAGATATGTTGTGAAATGTTCCTAGAAATAAACCTTCTAAGGTGACACACAATGATGGTAGTGGTTAAGAAGAATCCCCAAATGCTTACTCTTGAGTAGAACCCTCCAGTTGGGTTGGTCATGGGTATTCAATGGATTCTAGAGTGGAACCCTCTAGCTAGGATAGGCATGAGTCTTCTATAGATTTCTGAGTGGAACCCTACTACAATATCAGGGCATGGGTCCTTGATGAATCAGAGTGGAACCCTCTAGTTAGATTTATCATGGGTCCAAAACCTCTCAAATTGAACCCTCCTACAATATTAGGGCATGGGTCATTGATGACTTAGAGTGGAACCCCTCGATCTGGATTGGGCATGGTTACTTAATCATCATAGTGGAACCCTCTAGCTGGGATAGGCATGGGTCCTCCATCGACTACTAGAGTGGAACCCTCCTATTGTACCAAGTAATGGTTCCTCTACCTATATTTTTTTGGCCCCTTGACTATGCATAACATTGATAAGATGTGGTTTGATGTTGCTTTGGACTCTCAAGAAAGAGGACCAATTTCCCCACTGAGAATTATTTTTGGGATGTGACTTAAGACCATTCAAACGAGTTAGTGCTGCACAAAGTGGATAGTATCAAGGTGTGGTGAATGAGTTCCTTAGACTTGTGTGTTCAGTGAATACATGTGAGATGATGGGAATCATTGATGGAAATTTGTAACTATTAACTACTCTTCTTATTAGGATGAACTATGACATAGAGATCCCCTTACTCACTCATTTGGACTTCTTAAACTGAGAATATGTAAAAATCTTTCAGTACCCACTCCTTGGGTTTGGTTACTCTCCTTCTAAGAGAGGAAAATACACACAGGGTATGCCACATGATTTCTATGTCTAGATTATCATGGTTGGATGAGTATAGTCTACTGTTATAGGCATAGAAGGCTCAATGAGTAGTTCATCTACTCACCATGTTTATCCCCTTATGTTTGTATGATCTTTATTTCACTCTTGTTCAGTTGAGATGTAATCTTTCATAGTACCCTGTGTATCTCCTATATTTCTCTTCTATTTTATCTTTTTTTTTCTCCCTCTTCATCTTTCGAGGTGTCTTATTAGGTATATTTATACTCACCCCTACATGGGATTTTTCTGCATGTGTCGTGTCTTATGCAGACAATTGATAGGTTGACTGTGGTTTCAGAAGAGCCTAGGGATACTGGGTTATTAGACCATGTATGGTGGTCGTAGCTTAGGATTTAGGAGATAGGATCTTTCAGATGTTTACATTTCTAGTTTTTTTAGATTGGGACATATTTTTGGCTAGGTGTGTATTTTCTCCTTTACTTTTTATTTTATGCTACTATATTTTTTATTGTCTAGAGGTTAATGCATGTTTGGTTTACTTTATATCAGTGTTTCATATTTTATTCTTTCCCTATGAACTTTAAATTGGGTTGGCAATGTGAATGTGTACATGTACTTAGGAAAAGGCCTCCCTAAGTTAGTTATTCCTCCGATGGTTTTCACCACCCCGAGCCTATGGAGGCGGGCTTGGGGAAATTATGGCTCGAGCCCTGAGATGGATCGGGTCCTAACATTAATAAAGAGGCTAATTATTATTCCTTTGCTCACCTTACCCAAAAGAAGTGAAGGATTTTTGAGCTATAATTATGTGTCTAAAAAGGTATTGGGTTGTGTAGTAACGAAATATGACAACATGATAGCCCATGCCTCCCACCAATTAAATATCCCTGAGTATAATTTTCCAATACATGATCTATAATTGGTTGCAGTGATCTTCATGCTGATGATTTGACGACATTATCTATATGAAGAAATGTGTGGCATATATACATATCACAAAAGTATTAAGTATATATTCAAAAAACGAGATTAATATTTAAGAAATAAGTTGTTTAGATATGATCAAGGATTATGATTGTTCAATCCATTACCATAATGGGAAAGCAAACAAAGTGGTAGATACTATGTGTAGAAAGGGTCATGTGACCCTATCTATGATGAGGATTGAAAAGGATTCAATATTCTTGGATATTGAAAGGATATACATGGTAATAATAAAATGATATTCATCTTACCTTGCTCAAAGAACCACTCAACCATCTATTCTTGAGAAGATCAATGAGGCCCAGAAAGATGATGTGTTTCAATAGAATAATATATAGAATATTCTAGAGTTCAAATTTGTTGAAGATGGAGTTATAAGGTTGGAAAACTATATATGTGCCCCATAAAAACCATAATTTAAATGGGAAATTATAGATGTAATGAATAGATAATTATTCTCTATTCATCAAGGAAGCACTAATATGTATATATATTTGAAGGAAAACTTATTTTATGATAACATGAAGAGAGATATTGAGAATTTTATATCTCAATGAAAGGTATACCAATAAGTCAATGTATAATAATAGAAATATAAGGGTATGATGAAACCATTTCCCATACCATGATAGAAATGGGAAATAATAACCAAGCATTTTGTAATAGGACTCCCTAGGACCCCATAAATAAATAAAACTGTCTGGGTGGTATTCGATCACCTTACCATGTCAGTGCATTTCATTGATATCATGGAAAATTTCTATCTTGAGTAATTCTCTAATATATACGTAAGGGAAGTTTTAAGAATTCATGGAATTCAACTCTCTGTTGTATTTGATCGATATCTGAGGTTTACCTTGAGGTTTTGGAGAATTATTTAGAAAGCATTGGATATATAACTGAGCTTCAACACTGATTATCACCCTAATAAGGATGGTTAGTTTGAAATAACCATTAAAAATCTATAGTATATGCTAATATCATGTTCAATATATTTCTAAGGATGTTGTGATCAGCACCATTACCAACTTAAGTTTCCATATACCAACAAATTCAATTATAGTATTCAAATGGATCCTTATGAGGCTATGTATGTGAAGAGGCATTAGACTCTAACATGATGGGATAATTTTGGAGAGAGGAAGATGATGGGGGCATGATATCATCTAAGAAATTATAGATAAAGTTCAAACCATTCAATGTCAAATAAAATCCACAAAAAGTAGTCATAAAATCTATACATACAATCATAAAAAAGACCTAGAGTTGGAGGTTGGAGATGAAGTGTTCCTTTATATATCACCATAGAAGAAATTCATGAGTTTTGGAAAGAAGGGAAAGGTTATTCATAGATATATCATCCCTTTTGAGATCCTTTATTTCATTCGAGTAATTTCATATTGACTCCCACTCCCACCTAACCTATCTCAAGTACATGATGTGTTCCATATACCACTCTTGAGTAATTACATACTAGACCATTTACATGTACTGAATCTAGATGTGGTTCCATTGGAAAATGATCTTTCTTATGAGGAGAAGCTATTGAAGATCTCAGATCATAAAGGAAGGTTTCTATGAAAAAAGACAACTCACCTGATCAAAGTATTACTGAGGAACCACAAGTTTAAATAAGTGATATGGAAACTAGAAGAGGTGATGATACATAAGTGCCATAAATGGTTTTAGTATATGAAATAAAAATTTTGAGGGTGAAATTTTTGAAGGGGGTAATAATGCAATGACCCAAACATTTATAAATGAAATCCCCTTTTTTTAATAAGTAAATTTATTATTAAGTAACATAGTTATTGAAAACACATGCACTAATTTGGTTATTTTGGGTCATTATATGATATTTTAAATTTAAAATACCATTAAGCATAATAAAAATTTATAATACAACCATTATATTGTCACCATTAAGATTAGTATATTAAGGGTTATGATAAACTCCATTTGATAGAGACAAAGGATGCTATGGCCTCAACATGTAGGATCATACTTAATGAAGCCCATTTATCATAATATCTGAGGGCGATAACATCACTGAGATTTTCTTTTGACCAAGCCAAAAATGATATTCAACAAATAAAACATCAGTGAAACCATTTAGAGAATAATTTCAAGCTCATCGATATCATGGACTAAATCATGTTTGTTGAACCACCCCATTAAATATGACCATCGCACACATTACCCTTAGGGAATTAACCAATGCAATAAAGGGATATGTATATAGAAACTAATAGTATGATTTTTAAAATTTTATTTTTAATAAAATATTTATTATATTTATCCCTATTTAATATTACTTTAGATAATGAGTTTTAATTATATTTTGATACAATGAAACACAAGTTATATATTTTGGGAAATTTTTAGTTTCAATCAAGAAAATATATTTTAATGAATTTAATATTTTTTGAAATAATTTATATTTTAATAAAATATTATATATATAAATTATATTTATTAAATATAAATGATAATATAATTTAATGAAGTCAAAAATAAGTTTTATAAGAGTTAGAAAACTATTATCCTAAAAAAACCAGTATTTTTTCGTAAATGTGGATTTTTGATTAAAAAGTGAAAATTCTAGTACTCAGAGAATTATTTTTATAAAATAAATATTATTTTTTAAATCATCACATCAATATACAACATTTATTGTTTTTATAATTTTTCCAGATAGTCTATTTTTTTGGTCAAAATTAAATGCAGTAAAAATTTATGGTGTGTATTAAGACATCATAAAAGCCCCAAACTTATTCAGTAAATACTATAAAGAGAATAAATGAAAAAAACTATGTTTTACATTTGAAATAATGTTTTTCGTGGTTATTTTATTAATTTTATAAACCTTTAATGAATCCTCTAAAACCAGTATTATATTTTTGGGTTTTAAAACTAATTATTTATAAATATAACTCACTTCCACATCACCATGGGAATTATTTTAATTTTTTCACTTAATAGACTTATAAAATAATGAAAACCACTTATCTTTGGTGGAAAAAATTGGAAAAAAACATGGTAATGATTTTGGTTTTGATTACATTATCATATAGATTCTAAAACCTATGTTTTGATATTAATAAAGAATTCCCCTCTATTTTTATATATAAAGCTACCCAACCTCCAATTCATCTCGACTAAAAAAACATGGATAATGAAATTACTCTAACTTCACCTCTCTAGAGTCCTATAAAGGTTCCCCAATCTCTTAAGAAGCTCCTCCCAAGATTTTCAAAGCACCCTCTCAAGGTAATGGATCCCCAGTTTCTCATCTTTATTCAAGAACCTTCATTAAATAATCCTTTTGATTTATAATTTTTCAAGTTAGGATATGATTTTACACATCCCTCTTTCTATCCATATGATTCCCAAGTTATGAGATACCAGTTTATCTCTCATTCACTCCAATAAACCTTTATGTACACCCGTTATGCTGTAAAAATTGTCTTGCAATTTTCCATGCCAAACATTTGTGTGGTGAATACCTATATCCATTTCCAATCAAGGGTGTTAAGCATGTTTTAACTATCATTAATTTATTTTTTATTTTCAGATATTTAAGATGAACTCCTTAATTATGTGTTTAAAATTGAAAAAATACATCCTTATGTTGTATGATCTATATGACACACTTATGCATGTACATGATATGAATGTAACGGGTGGACACAAAATTAATATCCATAACATAAATTGGGTAATATTTTTATCTCATGATGTTCCATGTATGGTGAACGTAAGGTTATCCTAATAGTAATATGTTAGGATTTCTTGGCAGTTATCCTTAAATTATATTTATGATTTCATGGCTTATATTGTTTCCATATTCCTATTTTTCCTTTATGCTATGAGGTTATATCATGACTCATTGTTAAAGATTATGATTCTTAACCATCTTATGATACCTTAATGTGCCTCTTGGATCCAATGTTATTATTTACCTCATTATAATATTTTATTATTCCTTTACTTGTATTTATAGCTCAACCCTTTCATATATATGTCCCTAGGTTATCCCGTACAGTTTTAGAATAATGATGTAATTTTAGAATCATGTTAATTAATTTTTTAATAATGTCATTGTATTTATGTTGAAATTCATTATGATTTGTACCTAATTTCCCAAATAAACTAGGCTTCAAGATCTCATGGGATTTTATAGTGTTTACCTTTATGTAATAAATCATGAAATAAGGAGTATTAAAGATATGGGTTGTCATACTAATACCTATGAGTCAAAATTAGAGAAATTAATTTATATAACATTCACATCATTATGATCTAAACGATTCTTCTTGATAACACTTATCAACCTTAGATATTAATCAATTATACTATAATTACAACCTATAATAGATATCAAAACAATATTAATGATACATTTCATTATCTATAATATTTCATATATTTGGTTGAGTATCATGATTTATATAAATTCAATAAGGAATTTTATTAATCATACTACCACTAAAAATGAGGACCCCATACATCATTATCTTTTTGTAAGCTAATATCCATATGTCACTATGTTTTGAGACTAATGTTTTCTTCCCACCAACACTTAGTTATTTAGGTAGGATATCATGTCAATCTTATCACATATGTATTTTTAGATATTTGAGTTGAAAATCTTTTCCCAAGTACATAATATAGATAAAATAAATTATATTTCTATGTTATCATAACTTCTAGGGTTTCTTAGCTAAGTGTAATCCAAATATGATAAAAATATGGTTACCTAACTTTTATGGTTATCCATATCTTCCATTCCTTATACAACAAAACCCATCCACACCTTCATTTGGTATAACATACTAGTATGGATGATTAGGGTCTTGACATGTGATTTATTTGGAATAAATATAACACTTAGTATTTCTGGGGTTTTCATTTCCTCACAATTTCCAAATTCATCATATATATGTATATATCATTTCAAAATATGGTAACTCATGCAATCCTTATTTCTCATGAAATATCTATATGTATATATACTTATAGTGATTTATTTTTTAATCATATTCCTTCAACCAAATTAAAATTATTTGAATATAATAATTTATAACACCTTATACAACTCAAGATTTGTATTACTTAATAATAAAATAAAATTTTATCCCCTCATATTCAAATTCATCTCATACATATGTTATATAAAATAATTTCAGGTAAATAATTAGAATCATAAGAAACCAAAATCCTCTCTAAATTAATTATTACATGACATGTAGCCAGCCCCTACTTTTCTAGATAGTTATTAAGAACCTGGTCCAGTGATAAGTCCAACCCAATATCCCATAATCCATATACATGTTCTAAAGAGAGACCTCAGTTCTAATACAACTCTAACACCTCATATGTGTAAATAGCAATAAACCTTTATTATTGAATTGTAAACTTCAATAATAAATTATTGTCTTTGTTAAATAATACCAAATATAAATATCATACCTAATATTGATCTCTTTTAGGTATGGGATAAAAAATATATGTAGTTTATATAATTTAAACTAAATCATAAAAATATAAATAATTTATATATATGATTATTAAATATGTATTTAATAAATAAATAAATAAATAATTCAAATATTTAACATGAGATATAAAAACTTTATTACATTATTAATTATATTAAAATATACATTTATATTGTCGAAGGGACCATTCTAGAGAATGTTTGTGACAAATTTTTTTAATATTAAATAAAACCACAAGAAAGATCCATGAAGTGGTTTCTTGGTAAAAATTGTTCCCGAAATAATATTTTTTTGAATATATCACATTGAACCTCACCATATGTTTCATGAATAATCTATTTTTTAAATGAAATACCTTAAACTGTTAATTTTAAGTCATTTCTACATCATGTTTATGTTGGGTTTTGAATCTATATTCATGTTCAGCTACATATACTAGGTAGAGTGAGAGATAAATGATAAAATAGTCTTAGGGTACTAGTAGTGACAGTTATATTCTTCAATATAGGATGGTTGTTAAGAAAATGATTTTTTTTTATGTTCATTGTACTGGTTAGTGGTCTGGATAAGGTGAATGGTATGTTCACCAGCATTAGAAATTAGGTTCCAGATGCAACATGGTATCATTATTCATCAAGATCAAATAATGGGTCATTTAGGAATTGTAGTTGAAAGTGCAAAAATTTCATCAAATAAACCCATATATATATATATATATGTGTGTGTGTGTGTGTGGGTTGGAACCCCTTATATATGTGTGTGTGAGTGTTTGATGGAAAAAATAGATTAATAAGTTATCAGGTGATGTTTCCAATTATCATTATAAAATTTGTACCATCTGAGCAATCAAATATGGATGAATTGTTTCTCTAATGGATGTATAGAATTTTTTTAACCACATAAAACCAAAGTGTTCTTTTATTGATTTATTTTTCACTAATATTGAATGCATGTGTTATGTTTTTTTTGTGTATTTCATGTGTAATCTGGTATAGTGAGTAGGGCATACAATTTTACTTACTTTTGGTATACCAGGATCAAAGGGTGACATCCAATTAGTGGAGTCCTCTATGTATGTCTATACACCACACATGACATCTGTAGGAAGTATGTCTCTTGGATTGATGATTCTTCTACAACCCTATTAAGTGTTATCAAATGTTTTTTCATAGTTAAATAGTTCACAATCAATAAAAACTCAGGTATATTTATCTTTACATTATATATCACTTATTCAGATGGTGTTTTTATGGAAATCAAAAAGATTAAATCCTATTATGGAAATGTTTGTGTAGATACATTTGACAAGAAATAATTTTTATTTTTTATAATTAATATAATGTATTATCTCACTCAGAAAGACTTGAATCTCCCATTAATTGTAATAAATCCCAAGAAGATGGATATGAAAAAATGGGTGAGGCTATATATAATGGTTATCAAACTCATTTGGATGTTATTAACTAAAAATTTATCGTTTGTCATTTAGGAGGTGAATCCATTATTATAGTTGATAAATACTCTATAAGATATGTATGAGAGTCCCTCATCTATAAATAATGTGTTCAATATTTGAAGGATGTTTGAAATAATTTTATCTACGGATAGGTCTATGGATGATCATATAAATGATTTTAACATGATTCAAAGCCAGATCAACTATATTTATGTGATTTTTGTGGAATATGTCTAGGCACTGATGACAATATCATAAATTCTAGAGAGTTGGTAAGAAATTTTTAACTATCATTATCAATTTTTGTTAAAATAATGTCTTAGTGTTAGAGTATATTGATGATATTATCTGAAATAAATAGACCATATTGTGAGAGTTTCATGAAACATCTAGTAGTGCTCCCAATATAGATATAAGAGGATGGACACCTCGTAAGAAGACTACTTGGAGGAAGATAGACAATAAGTCACATGGAAGGAGAGAATGAAAGTCTATTAGTTCTGGCATAGTATGTTGGTATTAAAATAAGAGAGTTAATATAAAGAAAGATTTTAGGGATAGAAGGTGAAATCTAAATGAATAATGTATGTATGTATAAGTTATATGTGTTCTATGATAGCAAAAGGATGTACTAATTTACTACTTAATATGAATTTTCTGGTGGAATCACAGGTTATTGATTTCATATCATCATTTTAGTGTATGGGAGATAAGGGATACAAGGAAAATTATGTTCTAGGAATGTTTGTAAATGTACACTTTGAAGAATATGAAGCTCAGTTTTTTTTGGTTGGGTGATGTGAAGGTCCAAATGATGAATAGAAGTTTCCTTGATCTCAATTAGAAATTAACATATTTTTAAAAGAATTTAATTTCCATGTGTTAGTTGGATGAGGGAAATTTATAAACAAACTTCACAAATAGAATTCATAATATCATTCAATGTTCAATGGTTGTGGCCAAAGAAGAAAAGGACAAAATGTTATATCTGAATGAACTATCAGATAGAGAAAAAACTATTGAAAATATAATGTCTTCCCATTTACAGTAATGGAATTTTTATATCAATCATATTAGTGAGAGGAACATGAAGGTTCTAGTGGATAAAGGCATTCAAAATCTGGATGATATAGACTTTGAAAGTTGTGGGAGTTTCATAATCGAGAAAAATAGAAGTTTTTGTTCAATCTAAGTGGATGAACACCCAAGAGAAATATCCTCAAGATTTTTCACAAATATTTATGGGAGACGACCCCTATGCATTTTAACAGAGGGTCAAAATAATATTTTACATTCATTAATGATTCAATAAGTAAGGTTTGTGTTTAATTTCATAACAAAAATATGACGTATGTGAAGTTTTTGTTATGTGGAAGGAAATAATGAAGAATAATATTAGAAGTAACAAGGAATTATTATGGTTATAAAATGGTGGTGAGTATAGTGGAATGAGAAACCAAAACTTATACAAGAAAAAATGGATAATACTTGATAATATGATACACACAATCCTGATCAGAATGATGTAGATGAACGATCTAACCAAAAATTAGGGAATAAAGTGTAGAGCATAAGGCTTCACTCAGGAATATCCAATAAGGTTTAGTTAGAAGTGGTCAACTATGAATCAAACTTATTTAATCATAGTCTATTAACATCTATGGGGTGGGAGATATTAGAATCTCTATGGTCTAGTAAATAAATGTATCTCAATCACATTAATGTTATCAGTATTCTTATATATGTATATGTGGATACCAAGGGTTGAGAAAAACTCAATTAAAAGTCAAAATAATGATTATTTATTGGATATGGAGTTGAAAATGTGTGATTTTGACGTTTTAATGATATTAAGAAACAAGTAATCTAAATCCTAAATGTGCTCTTTAATGAGTGGGTCTTTTACAAAGACCAAAACTGGAAGAAGAAGAGTGTTAAAAGAAAAGGATCAACTGATAAAATTCAAGATGAACTGAATGAGAGATCTGGAAAAATACAAATATTGTATAATTCATATGGTAGCACAGAAGGAATCTATAGTAGGGTATCAAAATATATACTAGTGACCTCACGATTCATGAAACAACTTTGGGTCACCCCTGAACCAGGTACCCAAGCATTACCATGACATACCCAAGGCATGTTCTTAGACATCTAGGGTTGAAAACTTTTGTTAGATATCAAGTGTACTCTAATGAGAAAATTTTATAACAAATAAATAAATTAGTCTTGATCTCCCTCTTAGAATCCTGATGTAAAAAATCCTTATATCATAGATCCATGTACATTAAAATAATAATTTACAAAATTATATGAAAACCAAACATAAAAAAAGGAAGGTGAGCATAATTTATCAATAAACTAAAAAAATAAAATAATCCAATATCATACATGACAACTAAAAAATGACAGGGGAATGTTGGCATGGATGATAAATTTATAATACTAATAAAAAAAATAAGAGAAACCAAAATAACAATTACACAACTCCATGCACTAGTGGAATATCTTTACTTTCCACCTCCACCAACCCAAACCAAGAAACTAATATTATCTATAACATCCAATAGAATATGTAATACCTATAATATGGTAAGTGTGAGTGAATATCATTAGTTTTTATCCTCACCACACCCCATGCACAACCTTTAAAAATAAAACTATTTCATTCTAGTTTTAAATATATTTAGAAACAGTTTTTAATAGGTATGAACATGGAAATGGAATATCACATTAAAACTATATTATAAACTTCAATATATTTTCTTTAAATAAAAATAATCACTTTAAAAAAAATTCACCCCTCTTTTATCAAGAAAAACATTTAGAAATATTATTTTAAAACAATTTTAAAGAATAATAATGATAAAAAGAAAAAATAATATGGTCAAATAAAAAAATTATAATAATAGATAGAGTTATCAGAATCACCATGGGAACCTAGGAGCTTAGGGGACCCACTATGACACATATAATTAAACAACTATGATAATAGATAAGTGATGGATATCAAATGAACCACCCTAAAACTCAATATTCTCCTGCCTATCCTAATTGAGGCCCATAAACCCAAAGCACAATAAAGTCTATCTCAAGGACACTAATTAGAGAATGATACTATACAAGTGCATTATGTGTATCTAGATTTCCTTTTTAACTGCCCATGTATTACCATGAAATAATAATGGTGGTGATTAAATCAATCACCACATAATAACATAATCAATAATAAGAACTCTATAACCTTCAAACACCCTTCACATAAACTACCACTTCCCTTTCATTAAGAGTAATAATGAGTATTTTAGAATACTAGATCGATTTCCACTACCTGGTGCCCTGAGACGGTGGGACACAAGACCTCGAGAACGCCTCCCTGAATTCCATAGGATACCAAATAGAAGTGAGGGCCTACCGTGTGTCTGTGGGGAGACAATGCCCTCATAGATCAGAATGATCATAATATCAATGATAGTTAATAAATGGAGGAATCAGAAATTAGAAAAATACAACAACTAAAATAATATAAATAAACCAATAAATAGAAATAAATAACTATAAGGAGTTTAATAATAGCAATATACAAAATAGTAAAGATGACCATGATGCTTGAAAAAAATGATCGTACGCAGGGATCAAGGGAAACAATTATACCCTTCAAGCTATAAAAAATACCAAAAATGACCAAAAAATTATACAACTAGAATCTCAAGCATAAGCATGGTCCTATTTTCCGTACTCAATCCAAATCTATAAATCAATCAAGAATTAGGAGCCACATGATTCCTTTTATCTATACCTGTATTCATGAAGTTTTCTTGGGTACAAAAGGAAACCTAATTAGGGTGTGATATACAATCATAGTAGGACACCACTCATGGTGTATAGTCCAATCCATTTCATGAAATAAATAAACGATAATGTGTTAAAATAATAAATATAGGGAATTGTGTAAATAAATGAATAGCCACTCAGTCCGGGTTCCTAATTGGACACCCGACCGATACCACCTGCTTCGTCTTAAGTCTGATATCTAAAACAAGGTACCTATTCAAGTTATAATATGTATAAAAGGTCCATCGTAAATAAAGAAACTAAGGTAGGTATACCCCAACCTTGTGCTTTGTCTTGGTGGTCACATTCCCATGTCATCATTTAAACATGCCCATAATATAAAAAAAGTCCTAACATATATATAAAAGCAATCAATAAACTAATTAAATCCAATGGAGGATTCTTGGTCTCATCTAAGGTGGTCTAATAATAATCCCAAGGGTCTCTATAGGTGTCTCTGATATAACCAATTCCATCGAGTTCATCCAAGTAAAACCATATTAGAATCCCTTTTATAACTCATGTCATGGTGACTCTGAGTATATAAAAAGTATCTCACATAGGGGGAAATGTATCTCCCAATGGAGGGCATGAAAATATTTCCAATGGGTCTATCCATAATTTCTTCCCTAGGGAATTTATGTTACTCAGGAGCATAAAGTACTCCACCCAAAAATCCCATCCAAGGAAAAACCAAAGGATTGATCTTTCCAAGTCAAGTGGATTAAAACTGGACCTGATGAGTCTATCCATGACATCCTTAAATCAGGACCCATGTTCTCTCCCAACCCATTGTATGTGAACATAGAAACCAAGGCACATATCACAATTCATAGAATATCAATTTTCACATGTCATCAATGTGCATTTCAATATCACAACTTGGAATCTTGGAAATTCATACAATTTAATCCATTATACATGGTATAAGGAATTAATCACAAGAATAGACTCTAGGATACAAGGTATGATCTCTTAGAAACATGAAATAATCATAATAAATGGAATAAAACCATACACACAAGTCATTATCATGGGAATCATGGAATAAGTAAAGCTTTTAATCCTAAAAAATAATTACAATTCATATGACATCATTAGTGACATTTCACGCATAAGCAATCATTTAATAAGTAGGAGGAATCAAGTTCAAGGGCCTAAATCATGGAAAATCTTTTATCCTAATTCAATTTATAGATTTAAGCCTTTAACAAATGATCAACACACACATAAACATGGTGATCTAACCATTTAATGTAAGTGAAATAGGCCATTTAGGTGGTAACACCTAAAGGGGTATCCAACAAAGAGACGAACAACCCTAATATGCGGTTTTCAACAAGGTAGGGTCACACATTACATATAAAACTAATTTAATTAATTTATTAGAAAAAATTGAAGCATACCTAGAAGGGTTTGACAAGAGGCATAGTGAAGCACCATTTAAAAAGCAACAAAATGAGTGGAAAATACATAGATCACCTACCTTGAGGTAGTGGTGATAAACTTGTCTATTTTTGAGGATTCATTTGACCTAGAATGGAAGAAATTAATTAAATCATCAAAAACCATGAAAATTGGGAAAAATCCATCACATGTAAATAGCATAATAGAGAATGGAAGAAACATGGAATAGAAGTAAGGGGAAGGGGGAGTATACCAAGATTTATCTTTTGCTTCCGATGGTGAGAGATTTGAACCATAGATGAAGGATTTATCTCAAAAACTAAAAAGGAGGAAGAAAGGAGTCGCACATGTTAGGGAGGAGGGAAATCCCACTAGAGGAGAAGGGGAAATAAAAATGGAGGTTAAAAAATTAATTGAGGGAAAAATTATTATTTCACCATAAAAAGGGAACATGGTTTGTACGGATGGTTGGAAAAACTATGCACCAAAAATGTTCCAAGTTATTCTTCAAAGGGGCATACCACGTGGTTAGGCACACAATTTATCTAACCATGTACAAACCATGTGAAACTGCTCTATACAAAACTTGCAGTTGGCCACACGATAGTGCACCTAGGGTCACACGATTACAAAAAAACTGTGATCCCCCCTGCACCCCACTATTTATAACTATATGGTTTAGGGAAACCATGTAGGTTGGGAAGCATGATTTCTACTAACTATGTAGCCTAGTATTTTATTCCCATTTCAGAGATCTAGGATTATAACTAGCCCCAGAAACACCTGATCCCTCCCTGACTTCATTAGAAATCATTATAAGGGTCTTTTAAAAAATTTAAACTAAAAAAATACATACCTTTAATAAAATATGGGATGTTACAACCTCCCCTCCTTAAGATAACTCATTCCCAAGTTTCCCTTATATGGGTGGTAGAACATCATTTGAGAAGAGTTCTAGCCATTGCACACATACATCAGCCTCCTACTCCCAAGTCTCATCATGCACACATTCATTCTACCGTAACACCCAGACTAGAGAAACTACCCCTGCCACATAGAGCCTTCATGCTCCAATCAATGATACGTATCAGATTCTCCTTGAAATATGAATCCCCTTAAAAATCAATATCTTCAAGGTCAAATTAATGAGATGATTCAAAACTATAAAGACCTTTTTTCAATACACCTAACACCGAGTGGGGGTGAATTAGTGTTTTGAAATTTTTAATCCAATTTCAGCTTTTTATCCCTGTACCTCTTAGACCTATTAGGATATTGATTCTATTATTCTCTATTCCTTATCACATACAAGTATATGAAAGTAGTAATGATATAACACGATATTTTTACAAGGCTCACTACTCAACAAGATCTGCTACATCCTTATCATGATTGGAAATAATAATGACCACCCAACCACTAGAAAATAATCCTTTTGTATGGTTACAAAAAGTAGGATATACCCTAACATTCATGAATCACAATAAAAACAATCCAATAGTGGATGTTTTATATATCTTGAATGGATATTTATACTACCAACCAAGAGAGTCTTCTCCTTGTTGAAAAGGGTTTGTAACACTAAGAAATTCCTCCACCTATTCAGTCTTGTCTGATGTCACCGTTCTTCTTTGTTCTTCCACAAACTTCATCTTTACTTTGTCACTTGAAAAACAACATGCAAGAAACTACTCTTATCTCTTCTAATAAACAAACTTTATACCCACATAATATTCTTATTATATCAGTAAAAGTAATATGAATGTGTTTTGGAATGATGAACACTAAATTTTCAATGACCTAAATTACAATAATATTATATCAATTTGGTCATCAGATCTTATTATATTCTTTTCTCTTTCTTCTTCCCTATAAGACCAAATGCACTGAGATCTATTCTTCTTCCTCTTACTATAATCACAAACTTCCTTTGTTATTATTAAATCAATAAATATTGTCTCAACATAACATCGTCACAATTGATACGCCTTGAATAACTAAATATAGATTAGCCACTCTCTTCTTCTTATTTGTCACCCAATATTATGTAATAGTGGAGTAGTGTCTTATTATCTTCCTTCAATACTCAATACCAACACATGAGTGTATCAGTATACTTTATTATTCCTTGTTGTAGATATGAGTTAATTTTCATGTCTGTTTCTTCTTCATTCAAACTATCTATGTTTGATCTTCTTGATCCATTGTGTATCAACCGGGTACACACACAGTCTCACTTCTTGAAACACAGTGGGGGGAATTATACCCAATAAATGGTTCACCTAAAATAGATATTAAAATTTTTTTTCGTGAAGATACCTCATGAAGACCACAACCATTATGAAGAAAATTTTTATCTTTCATGCAACCATTGAGTTCCTTTCATGAAAATTTTTTACTTTACATAAAAAATTTGACTTTGTCACAAAACAATTGTGCGCCACATTATAATTTCATGTAACTCACAACTTGTGTGCCCCTTCCAGATTGTGTGGAACTCATTGATTGTGCACCACTGCCTACTTGTGTTCCACTCTCTTCTTTCACTCAACTCACTTAATTTCAACTCTCTACTTGTGTGAAACTCACTTCTTGTGAGGAACTCACTACTTGTCTGCAACTCCATTATTGCATGTCTACTTGTGCAACAACTCCCTACCAATGTATCCCTTACTACTTTCATGATCCAAAGCAATTATTTTCTCTAACTGTTGAGTATTATTAAATGAGGAGGGTACCATAGAAAGTGGGGTTATAAAGAATTAATAAAAAAAGAAGTCCTTAGAGCCATTCAAGATCAAATTAGTAGGGTATCCACCTATTTATAGTCATTTTTATAACCTTGTATGCAACTTGTGAAAATTTTCACCAAGAGCACAAGTCCATTTACATTAGTCCATTTGTGCAATATCACATGGCACAACAGCTACATAACTTGTGTGACCTTATTTCCTTTGACATATTTTAATGTACTTATCTTTAAAAATGGTTGGCGCATAAATTTTCAAACCTCATTAACACTTGCACACAACTTCATTTTCCAAAAAAAAAACACTTTTCTCTATTCTCCAATTTTTAGACCAAAAAATTTGGCAAACACTAGAAAACGACTACACCTTAAAAATCTACTTTGACAAAACCAACCATACTGATTCATAGTCATCTGATTTCATCGTGAACTCCTTATATCTTTATATATAACCTTTTTTTATCACCTTTCACATCATTATATTTTATAAGGAAAGTATTGTAACTTTCTTATATTCCATCACCATTCTTATTTCCAATCAAACCTAAATATGATTGGAAACACCTTTTCTCCCACTTTACTTCATAAGGATCACATCTCATGTTCTCTGAACAGTTTATGATATTTGTGAAATAAAAATCATCAAATCATCTTCATATTATTTAGAATAATTATTTAAACATGAAATCCAGTCTCACCAAATGAATTCGTAACAATTATCCATGTATCACCATGAAACTCAAAGTATTCAAACAATTCACATTTTTTTGGAATATCTAGACTTGAGGACTTAATTCAATCTCTATTAACTTTGGAACAAATTCATCATATTAACAACAATGATATATTAATATATTATTGAACACCATTAACAACCAATAAAAATTAGTTGAAAAAAAATACAATCCATACAAAAAGTGGGCACCACAATCTCCCCCTTTTTATTTTTTGTCAATACCTTTAAAATTATTTCTAAATGATAATGTCAATATGTGGAACTATTATCTTCTCTCTCCTCTTTACTTTTAAATCTTTAATTTCAATTTTCTCCCCTTATTGATAAGAAATAAAAAGTTCAAGAGAAAAAGGGTAATAGTCCATACTTATGAAATGTGTCATCCATCATTTCACTCTAAGACTACATGAGATATTCTCGGTATATAAAATAAGAGGATTTTATTTAGAAAACAAAGATGTCTATTACTAACTAATCTTGATACCTTAAAAAATTATAACTCATGTACTTTTCTTCAAGGATTATACAATTCCATTCTAGGGTGAAATTACTAAATGTGAGATGAATCTGTTTTTAAGAATAATCAACCTGAAAATCATGCACTCACTTCAACAAATGGATCAAAAATATTCAAGTGAAATAGGCAGAATAAATGACCTTTGGAAATTTCCATTCTTATTATGTAACTGAATAACTAAATTTCTCCCCCTTTGTAATTTTTTTTTATTTTTATAACCAAGGATGAGAGATTGAGACACATACCTTTTACAATGAAATGATCTTCAAGAAGCTTCCAAAATAAATATTTTTGATACTAATTGAAATAATAATTATGGAAGCTTTTTCATTTGTCTCCCCCTCAAGAGAAACAATTCAAATCATATTCATAATGGTTGATCTCATCAGGAATGGATTGCAAGAAACTACAGTATGGAGAATAATCCATAATGGGTCTTAAACTTGTGATAGTTCATATTAGGAAACTTTCACAACTTCACCATGGATGATCTTATAAACATTTTTTATTCAGAATACCAAGAGATAATATCAAAAAAAAGATGGAATATTCTTAATCCTACCTTTCTAGAATATAAAATCACATTCTTAATCATCATCAATTACAATCCTTCATCATGTTAATATTTAAATATCAAATGAGGAATTATTCAAGGATATAAACTTCTTCAGATTTACTATCAAGAAATGATAGCACTCACTACTTCTCAGGTTCACCCCTTGAGAAAAAGATTCACCTTCAATTCCCTATATTATATAAAAAATACAATACAAAATTATTTAAGGTAATAAGGTGGATAATATTTACTTCATTAACATGAATAGCATGGCCGAGATACTTTTCTGAACCAAGTTTCTCCACTTGATCTAGTCTCCATGATTGAACATCTGAAAGTCTATTTTGATTTATATTAAGGTAGCATGGATCTCTTCACATCCTCTTATTCTTTGTGTGGATAAATTTTCTTCTTAACAACATTTATGAATGATAAATTGGTACTTCTATTTAGGACCACTTCTTGTTCTATTAATAAGGATAGACAACCTTTTACAATATTACCAGATTTCTTGAATCTCTCACACAAAACTTCTTTAACACAAGAGTTAGCTTTTGTTTGTAACCTCTAATTCAATTTGTATTAATCTTGTGGAATATTTCCATTTCCTTTTGAGCTAGCCTTAGGTTGTGCATCTGTAAGTTTCCTCATTCTTTCCAATTCTTTAGGATAAATAACTAACATGTCATTAGGAACTGTACAAGCAAGTTTGGATCTTCCACAGGGGTCCTTCAGAGTTTCATCCCTATTGGTAGTTATTTTGGATGCACCACCCTTCATCTTCTTGGATTTGGAATACATGTTCTTCTCAATATTCTTATTTGGTACTTTCTTGGGAGGTTTTATATTCGCAACATTATGTTGATATCTTCCCAAGGTTTAATCATCATTTAAAGTCATATTTTTTTATCTTCTTTTCTTATTAGTTTTCGATACATGTTGAGATGGGCATGTAACAACCTTGTGACCAATTCCATTGCATACATCATAGATTTTATCAAGCATTCCAAATATATTTATAGTATACAAATGATTTTTTACCAATGAATGTTTCTTCTTCCCCTCTAGCTTTATCCCCCTTGATATAAGATTCCTTTGTGCTTTTATATTTTGAATATTGGAAGAAAAATTTAATGAAAAATTCCCAAATATGTTACAACACCAACATTGCCCCCTAAATCTCAATTTCCTGATATCCTCTATATGAGATTGTTGGTTCTTCTTCATGATTTTTTGTTCTCTTTAGAGGGAACCACCTCCCACATTCTTCTTCTGATCCACCCTAGAAATGGTGATAGGTATCTCATCACCTTTTTTTATCCATGCTTGATTTGAATTTCTCTTATAGTCTTCACTACTTGTGGAAAATATTTATAAACATGAGTAAAATATGGTATATATGGTATATTTTACATCTCATCTTATTGTGATAGATCATTCCATGATGTCATGATCTTCTTATTACATTGTAGAGGTATTTCAACCTTAGAATACTCAAATGAACATTGAGTACCAATAGAAACTATTTCATTATTTTTTGAAGTATCAATATGTGTTTTTGTAATATTGGAAAACTGAGCTTCCAATTTTATGCATTTAATATTGAGGATTATTTTGTGATATTCAATCATAATCATCTTCTCTTTAAAATCTTTATTCATTCTTTTAAATTCCTCTTCATGCAAAAGATCTTTTTTTGTAACAAAGAGTCAAGTTCCTTAATCATCATGGAATTTTATTTCAAATATAAACCCTAGACTTTAGTGCTCTTCTTCAGATCATCTTCAAGTAAATGGATCTTTTCTTACAGAGCCTTATTGACTCTCTCTTTCTGTTCAAATTATTTAAGAAATTTTGAGGAACAAATTTCAGGTTACCTCTTGGTTTCTTCAAAGGTTCTAAATTGTCTGGAGAGATTTAAAAATTCAATAATATTTTATTGATATAAATTTTAAAAAACATAAATTTCTTCTTCCAGAAGGGTGATATCTTCCTACATACATTGAAAGACTCCATAAAAAGGCATGAACTTTCTTCATAAATACCATGCAGAATAACTCTTAATCTATCAACTGATAATTACTGAGAAGTTATAAATTGATCATAATCACCAATTGTGCTAGTATTTTGATCTTGAGGATAATTTTCAAATGTACTAACACATACCTCCTTATCATTAGAGGTAGGAATATTGTAAAACTTCTTGGTAGAAACTTGAGCCTCCTTCTCATTACTTTCCATGTCTGATATGTCTTCAATGTCACCAAGGTATGGAGAAACAGATACTTCGTCTTCTATAGATAATAAATAATTCTTTTTCAACATTCTACTATCTTTATTTTTACTATTAATGATGGTCTTGGTAGATATATAATTTTAATCATAGGTATCAAAATATTCACCAAAACTAGACTTCATTGATGATTCCAGAACGAAACTAAAATCTTCAAAAGAGAATAACTTCACTGTAGATAATCCAATAGAGTTATAAGCTCCCCTTTGATACCAATTTTAAGGGATAGTTTGGGATGAACCTAACATTGGGGGGGGGTGTGAATTAGTGTTAGGTACTTTTTAATCCAATTTTATATTTTTATCTCTATACCTCTTAAACCGATTACGATCTAGATTATATTATTCTATTTTCCATATCACTTGTATATATATGAATGAAGTAAATATAGAACACGATATTTTTACAAGGTTCACTACTCAAAAAGAGAAGCTACATCCTTAGCATGATCAAGAATAATTATAACCACAAAGACACTAGAAAATAATTCTTTTTTGTGGTTATAATGAGTAAGATAACCCTTACACTCATGAAGCACTTTGAAAACAGTCCAATAGTAAAAGTTTTACAACTCTTGGCTAGATCTTTATATTTCCTCCCAAGATAGTATTTTGCTTTTTAATAAGGGATTGTAACACTAAGAAAGTCCTCCACCTATTGAGTTCTATCTGATGTCATAATTATGATTTGTTCTTCCAAAACATTCTTCTTCACTTTGTTACTTACACAACATCATGCAAGAAACTCCTCTTGTCTCTTCCTATAAAAAATATTGATAGTTAAAAAATCTTATTCCTATATCATTCACCATAATATGAATGTGTTTTGGACTGATGAACACTAGATTTTATATAGACTAATTTATAATCAAATAACATCAATTTGGTCACTAGATCTTCTTCTCTTATTTTCTCTTTCTTCTTCAGTGCAAGACCTTCTGTACTAAGATATCTTCTTCTTCTTTCTTCTTCGTGTTGGAATCAAAAACTTTCTTTGTGATTATTAAATCAATTAATATCAACTCAACATAGCATCATCACAATTTATATGGATGGAATAACTAAATATAGATTGGACACACTCTTATTCTTCTTTGACACACAATAATATGGAATATTGCAGTAGTGTCTTATTTTATTCCTTCAATACTCTATGTCAAAACACGATTGTATCGGTATAATTTCTTCTTCTTTGATGTAGATATGAGTTTAGTTTCACATATAGTTATTCTTAATTCAAAATATGTGTGTTTAATCTTCTCTTTACATTGTTTATCATCTGGGTATACACAAGGTCTCACTTCTCAAAACATAGTGGGCGTATTATACCCAAGCGCTGATTCACCTAAACCAAATATTAAAAACCACTTTTCAAAAATCTTCCACACAAATATCACAACCTTCTTGAAGAAAACTATTATCTTTCATACAACCTTTGAGTTCCTTGCACACGATTTTTTCCCTTTACATGCAATATTTGAATTTGTCCTGAAAAACTACTTGCAAGCCACTTTCTACTTGCATGCAACTCACAACCTGCATGCCATTTATGGATTGTGAGGAACTCACTAATTTAATTACACTCTTTTATTCTAGGACACTCTCTACTTGAATGAAACTCACTTAATTGAAACTCTCTACTTGTTCGCAACTCACTTCTTACGCACAACTCCCTTCTTGAATGACTACATGCACGACAGCTCCCTACTTGTGCAACCCTCACTACTTAAGAGATCTAGATCTTGTATTTTCTCTATGTGTTGATAATTATCAAATGAGGAGGGTAACTACCTATTTATAGGCATTTTTATGACCCTACACATAGCTCCTGCATCTTTTCCCCAAGCACTCAAGCCCATTCACGCAAGCTCACCTTGCACGGAAACTCCATACCTTGCATGACCCTTTTTTCTTTTCCATATTTTGATGTACTGATCTTGAAAAGTGGATAGTGCAGAACATTAAAATTCTCATTCACACTTGCACACAACTTCATTTTACAAAAAACATTGTTCTCCAATTTCCAATTTTTTGGACCATTTTTTTTTAAACACTAGAAAACGATGCCACCTTAAAAATCTTCTTCGGTAATACCGACCATATTGATTCACAGTCATAGGATTTTATCACAAACTCCTTATATCATGATATATAACCTTTGACAGATCACCATTAGTATTATCATATTTTACAAAGAAGGTATTGTAACTTTCCTATCTTCCAACACCATTATTATTTCCAATCAAACCTAAATATGGTTGGCAACACCTTTTCTCCCCCTTTCATTTGTAAGGATTTCATCATAAGTTTGAAAAAAAACCAATGATATTTGTGAAATAAAAATAGGAAAACATCACCATATTCTTTATGAAAATTATTCAACCCTAAAATCTAATTTCATCAAATGAATCTATAACAATTCTACATGCATCACCATGAAACTCAAAGTCTTCAAACAATTCACATGTTTTCTTGGAATATCAAGACTTGAGGAATTTATTCAATCTCTATTAACTTTGGAATAAAATCATATGTTGATAGCAATGAGAACTTCATATCTCATTGAACACCATTGAAAACCAATGAAAATTATTTTTAAACAAATAAAATCGATACACAAAGTGGTCACAACATACATGATATTGGCGAAGCTCAGATACATGGAATACGCCATTC
This sequence comes from Viscum album, assembly GCA_963277665.1. Taxonomy (NCBI): domain Eukaryota; kingdom Viridiplantae; phylum Streptophyta; class Magnoliopsida; order Santalales; family Viscaceae; genus Viscum; species Viscum album. Next base: position 1,701,496,695 of record OY728161.1, on the reverse strand, counting down.
ATGGAACTATACCTTTGAGGTAATAGAAACTGATAGGCTACTGGCCTGAATCTCTAAAATATATTGAAAGACCTAAAACATATTTTTAATAAAGTTCCCTATCTATTGGTTCTTCTATGACCCAATTGTGGTGATACATGCAGAAAGAATTGATGTCCCACCTCAAAATCAAGAGGTTAATGATAACGATCAGTATATGCTTTCTACATAGACTGAGTTGTATCCTTATGCTTCTGAATCAGCTGGACTTTCTATAAAGTCTCCAGAACGAGATGAGGACCTAGTAGAACTTCCTCACCTACCTCTAGACATCATATAGGTAAATGGAACAACCTACCATAAAGGACCTCACACAGATCCATCTGATTTTTTCCTTAAATATTTTGTGGAAGGAAAACTCAATCAGAAGAATACGATTTTCCCATTAACATCTAAATTCAAGAATACTAGCCCAAAGAATATCCTCTAACACTCTAATTGTCATGTCAGAATACCCATCAATCCTTGGGTGATATTATATACTCAAGAGAACATGTGAAACTAGTTCCTTCTATAACCCTTTGTAGAACCATGAGGAAAATTGGGAATATCGGTCTAGAATGATAGAATAGAGAACACAATGAAGGCATACTATCTCCTGAATATAAATCCTTCCTAGCTCGTCAATAGATAATTTCTCCTGGATAGGTAGGAAGTGTGTAACCTTGGTCAAAATTTTGATGATCACCCATATTGCATCGTTACCTCGAAGGGATCTCAAAAAGCCTATCAGCAAATCCATCACAACTTAATTCTATTTCCACTCAGGAATAGATAGAGAATGTAGGAGTCCATCAATTCACTGATGCTCTACCTTCACCTACTGACAGGTGGATCACCAAGTAATGAAACCTTATATCATACTCTTCATACTAGACAACTAATATTGATGACATATATCCATGTACATATTAGTATTCCTAGTATGAAATTCACAAAAAAGGTACATGTGATTCCCTTATCATCTCTTCCCATATATTTTTAGGTACCCATAAAAATACAAAAAAGAGTTTGTTTTCACTTACATGAACAACAAAAATAAGAGGTGGGTTCTCTACTGTGACACTCTCCCTCAAGATAAGTCCCTCAAAATCAGATAACTACCTCATCCAGACCCACTCCAGAAGAGTGGATGTCAATGCTAGAGTTGCTAAGATTAAATTACCATTTTGTTCCTAAACCTCCAAGTAAAAATAAAATAATAGATCCATCATATTCCACTCACTTCTGGCCTCTATGAAGGCTTGTGTATGATTATTTTGGATCAAGGAATCCACCATGGCATTTCCCTTTCTAGGTGTGTAATCCATCTAAACGTCAAACAACTTTAGGTATTCCACCCACCTACACTACCTTAAATTCAAGTCTCACTGTGTGGAGATGTATTTGAGACTATTTTGATACATCTAAAAAATGAACCAATCACCCAATAAGTAGTGCCTTGAATAACATATAGCATGAACCATGGATTATAACTTGAGGAAGTTTGTAGGTTAATTCCGATCACGTGGACTTAGATGGTGGGACCCATATGACACAACTCAATCAACCAGCATCAAAATAGAACCAAAACCAATTACTAAAGTATCATAGTGGACTATATAACTTCCAATAAAATCTAGAAGAATCAATATTGACACTAAAGTGAGTCTTCCATTTTACTCTTGAAAATATGTCTCACAAGATTCCCACTATACTAAATATACACCCTTCTTAGTCATGTTTGTAAGAGGCACTTATAAGTAGGAGAAGTCCTAAATGAACTATTTATAATATCCATTCATCTCTAATATGCTACATATATCAAAAAATATTAGGATTATCCTAAGAAACCATGGCTCTCATCTTTTCTAGGTCAATAAATATTCCTACCTTAGATATGATATGGCCCAATAAGTGAACCTTGTTAATCCAAAAGTGTAATTTTCCAAGATTCTCATAAAAATAGTTCTCTCACAATGTACTTAACATGATATCAAGATGGTTGTCATGCTTGTCTCTGGTGCGCGATTACACTAAGATTTAATCTATGAATAACACCATAAAGGAATCAAGATACTAGTGGAAGACCTGATTCATTAGATCCATAAAGATTGTTGGTTCATTCTTCAGGACAAAGGTCATGACCAGATACTTGTACACGACATACCTTATTCGGAACATAGTACATGGTATGTATGAGTACCTCACATGCACCTGATAGTATCCCAACATAAAAAACATCTTAGAGAAAATAGTTTCTCCTATAAGATGGTTGGAGAGGTTTTATATATGATGATGTTGATATCAATTCTTCACCATAATTTGGTTCAAATTTCTGTAATCTATGCACAATCTGAGGGTATCGTCTGCCTTCTTGGTGAAAAGTATAGGTGAACCCCATGGTGATGTGTTGGGTCATATAAAACCCTAGAATCAAGATCTTCAATCCTCTCCTTGAGTTCTTATAGCACTGTAGGTTCCATCTGATACCGAGGAATGGACATAGGTACCACAACTAGAACCATATTGATAGTGAACTCATCCTCTATCTTATAATGTAAGTTAGAGAAATAATTATGTAAGACATCCCTAAAATGATTCACTACTAGAGGGAATTATATTAATGACATCCCCTGATCGATCATAAGGAAACTCTCCAACTATGCCATCACTCCACCAATCCTTGTATACTTGGGTCTAGATTAAATAACTTAGGTATCCCATTCTCCCTTATAGATATATGTGTTTCCATTAGTTGATGAGAAAAACATTCGGTGGTGATATCAATCCACTTGGGCACGATAAATCACAATCCATTCCATATTGAGAATGACATTGAAGTCGGTCATCTAGAGGATGAAGAAACTACAAAAGAAATGGAACCCACATATTTCAATGGGGAACTCCTAACACTAGAATATACCCTATTTTTTTACCCATAACAGTGTGTCTAGATACATGATGGCACATAAGTACTCTATTATAAAGCCATTTCTTTCCACAACTGCAAATATATAAAAGAGTGTGATAAACCTATATAAAAAGGGAAGTAACTAAAGTAGAGTCTACTAGAATAGTGCCTCTTACCATAGATAGACCTGGAATATAATCCTCTGAAACATTATACACTATATAAATATATCCTGAACTACAACCCTAAGATGATTCCTGACTAGCCTGAGTAGATCCACTCTGTTGATGCTGATGTTCTAGGGCATGACTGCCTTAACCATGACCAAAACCACCTCAACCTAATTGGCTAGTAGAGGACCAAATTCTAGCCTAACATGGAGTCATAGATCATGTACCTGATAGAGGTTTCAGTATGGATCCCCTCTCACTGGAGGATAGAGGAAAAGACCATAATAAAGGCTGAAGGAAACCCACACTACCATAATCTCGACACTCAATTGGGTTTCTCATGCACTTGGACTTCTTATGTCTTTACCTAACATGTTGATGAAACACTATATAGCTATCCGTGCATGTCACCTAGCAATCACCTCCCCCACATGCACCCTCAAAACAACGCTTCCTTCTGCTAAAAAAATCATCTCCCAATTTCGGAACTGAACCACATTGGATCACAATACAAGCATCTCTAAGATTCCACTCTTTAATAGGATTCTACTTAACTATCCCTATAACAACAATCAATTAAAATATGTTCAACTATGAGAAGAAAAAATACCCAATACCATCCTCAAAATGCCTCAGAGTCTTAAAATCGTTATTGGTTAGATATGGAGAAAAATGATAAAGCTTTGTAAAGAAAGAAAAATACTCTAGTATAGTCATAGTACCCTGATAAAGGTGTGTAAAATCCTTATAGAAATTTGATCACAAAGTCTATGGGAATAAGTGATCATATAAGGCTATATGGAAGTCTTCCCAGACCATTCCCTAATGATGCTCAACCTAATATATGACGTCCCACTAGTACATTATGGAATCACATAACATGTTTGTAGCAATCTTGACCCTCCACTCTAGAGGTGTCTCAAGAAGGTTGAATATAGACACCATGGCCTTTATCGATGACTCACTATCATGAGGTCCTCCATCCCCCGAGAAGGTGGGAGGATGTTTCTATTAGAAGTCTTAAGTTAGATCTTCCATAATAGGGGATGGTTTAGGAGAACCTTGAATAGAATACATAAACTAGATAAAATGGTCACAAAAATGAGCAACGCCGCCCAGTGGAAGGTCAGTAAGAGATTCCACAGGAGGCACTATCGGTGGTATCATGGGTACCTCAAATCTCACCACTTATGGATTATTCTCATATCCACTATCTTAGCGTACAAAACAAGGACATTGTGGTGGAATATATCTATAGTTTCCAAGCACATTACTCAGATGGGATTTATAATAGATAAGGAAAGTGATAAAGAATGACATGTACAATGAGTCCCTACTAAAGAAAAACACCCTACTGCCTGATCATGGAGTTAGTTCTGGGTGATAAGAGAAGGTCATGGAAGGGTCACAAGAGACATGACCTACTTCCCATTGCTAAGGTCTAGGGAGGGTCTAGGACTCATTTTTAACATATGAAGTGACCATTTCATTTTAAAGTTGGTAATAATTTTAACTCATTTATGTATTTAAACCTCTCCAAATTGTTGAATTTTGTGGATCACAATTTTTAGTTTATAAGGGCCCATACACCTTATAATTTGATAGGTAATGTCCACTTAATTCTAACCACAACATGTTACATCCCATGAAACCAATGGTTTATGGCTCATCCTTCCATAATTAGATACATAAGGCATATGCTTTAACCTATAAAGAAAAAAACTATTAGGTTAAGGCTGACACTTTAAGTTTTAATTTTTTTTTTCCTCAGTCCTACGTGAATAATTGGAACATTTCTATATATATATATATCATTCAAATCACTGTAATGTATATATTGAAATCACATAAAAAACATGCAATTCACATTGAAAAGTAGATATGGAATGTCATAATTCATGAAATTCTAATCCTATTGTACCTATAATGGTGACTGATTGACACACCATCATTTCATCAAGTTTTGGTAAAAGAAATCCTATAATATTTTTAATTTTATCAATAATATTAATGAAAAAAAAAGTGTATCACCCATCGATGAAATCTATGAAAATATAATAGTGCAATCAATAACAACATTTAACTGTCCCTGGTAATTTTGATTTCCCCTATACATGGGTTAACTACATACACGAATATGGACATTTCCAATTTCCTTTATACTAGTCTCATGACTAATCCCAAATAGTAAGGAAAAAAGGAAAACAAGTTTTGATACCACTTTGTAGTGTCCCGCCTGGCACCACTCCCTGAGGCCCAGAAACGGTGGTCCATAAGACCTTAATTGTGCCTCCCCTAATTTTAGAGGCTATCGGATACCTGAAAGGGCCTAGGGTGTGTTCTTAGGGATAATATTCCATCATTGATCAGAGTAATCACAAAAAAAATTATATATAATAAATTCCATAAGAATAAATAAGAAAAAAACAGAACTGAAAATAATATAAATAAACCAAGAAAGAGAAATAAATAACTAGAAGAAGATAGACAATAGTAATAAATACAATAGAAATAATTATCATGATTCTATAAAATAATTAGAGTACATGGGGATCATGGGATACTAGCATACACTATATTCTATACAAATACACAAAATGTCCAAAAAATTCAACAACTATTTTCTCAAGAATATGATTATTTTTCTACCTTATACTCTATAATAACCTATAAATCATTCAAGAATCAGAATCCATACACTTCTCTTTATCCATTCCTTCAATAATGATGTCTTATTGAGTACCAAAGGTGGCCCAAGCTGGGTGTGAGATACAATATCAGCAGGCTTCCACCCATAGTGTCTAGGCTAATCCATTTCATGCAATAAATAAATAATAGTGTGATAGAATAATAAATGAAGGTAAATGAGTAAATAAAGTAATAGCCACTCAGTCTGGGTTTCTAATTGGACACCCGATGATACCACATGCTTTAGTCTAGGTAAGATGTATGAAACATGGTACCTGCGCAATTCATAATATGTATACAGGGGCTATTGTAAACAAATCAACTAAGGTAGGTAGATCCCAATATTGTGCTTTGGCTTGGTGGTGAAATTCCCATGTCACCATTTAAATATGCCCATAATATATCCAAAAGTCATCACATATATATACAAGTAGTCAAAAAACCCATAAAATCCAGTGGTAGATTCTTGACACCATCTAAGTTGATATAATAAAAATCCCAAGGGTTTCTACAGGTGTCTCTAATATGACCAATGCCACCAAGTCCATCCAAGGAAACCCATACTGGTATCCCTTGTATCACTCATGGCATGGTGACTCTAATTCTATACTATGTGTCTCACATAGGGGACCATGTATAACTTTTGGAATAGTGTATTCATCTTTCCAATGGGTTTATCCATGGTTTCTTTCCTAGGGAACCAGTGTCACTCATGAGTATAAAGTACTCTTCCCAGAGATATCATCCAAGGAAAATCCAAAGGATCTATCTCGGTGTGTCAAGTGGATCCAAACCGGACATGGGTAGTCTATCCATGGTGTCCCTAAATCAGGACCCATTTTCTCCCCCATCCTATAGAAGGTGAACATTCTAACCAAGTCACATATCATAAGGCATGTCATATCCATTTTCACATGTTATCAACGTGCATTTTAATATCACAAGAAAACAAGCTAGAAAATTCATTCAATTTAAGCCATAAAATAAGGACTAAGGAATTAATCATAAGGATAGGATCTAGGATAATAGGTATAATCACTATGAAACATGAAATATGCATAATCAATGGAATACAAGCATACACACAAGGCATTGGCATGGGTCTCATGGCATAACCAAAGTGTTTAAACCTAAACAAATAATTACCAAGCATATGACATCAATGGTGAAACTTCAAGCATATGTAGTCATTTAATAAGAAAGAGGCACAAATATCAAGGGCCTAAATCATGTAAAAATCTTTTATCCCAATTAAATTTATAGATTTAAGCCTTTAATAAAGGATAAAAACACATAAACATGGTGATTAAACCATTTAAGAAAAGTGTAATAGGCCATTAAGGTGGGAACACCCAAAGGGGTGGGCAATGATGAGATGAACAACCCTAGTATGGGATTACTGCTATTTAGGGTCACACATTACATGGAAAACAAATTTAATAATTTTATTAAAAAAATGAATCATCTCTGGTAGGGTATATCAAACGGAACAATGACATGTCATTTAAAAAGTGATGACACATGTATGAAATACCTAGATCACCTACTTCAAGGTATTAGTGATATAATTGTCTATTTTTGAGGTTTGATTTGACCTAGAATGGAATAAAATGAATAAATTTTCAAAAACCCTGAAAATAGGGGAAAATACATCACATGTAAATAACAAAAAAGAGTATGGAAGAAACTCAGAATAGAAGCAGAGGGAGGAGGATCTTACCAAGATAAATATGTTTCTTTTGATGATGGGAGATTTGGACAACATATGAAGGAGGTATCTAAGAACATATAGAGGAGGAATAAGGGAGTTCCATACATGAGAAAGTAGGGAAATCCCGCTGGAGATTAAGGGGAAAAGAAAAAGGGAGGTTAAACAATTCATTAAGGGAAAATGGGTATTTCACCATAAAAAACAAGGGTGTATAGTTTGGCCACATGGTAGACTAAACAATACACCAACCACGTGCCATGTTTCGCTTTAAAGGGGTATCCCACATGGTTAGGCACATAGTTTATCTATCCGTGTGTAAACCATGCTAAATAACTCAATATAAAACATGATGTAGTCCACATAGGTGTGCTCATGGGGTCACATGGTTGTATAAAACTCATGTTCTCCCCTTAACACCACTATCTACAATTACAAAGTTTAGGGAAAACATACGGGCTAGGCTGTATAGTTTCTATTAACCATGCGGCCAAGTCTTTTCTTCCCACTTGGAGGCTCTGGGCTCCGAATGAGCCCCTGACACACCTGATCCTCCCTTGACTTCATTAGTAATTTTTATAAGGGCCATTTTAAGGGATTTTAACCAAATAATAATGGTCTGTACCTTTTAAAAAACTAAATACATTATAGTTATAAACATTCCCCATTAAAGGAAATACTTCAATAACTAATAACATTTAAATTTTCTAAACACGATAGGGGTATGTTTTAAGGGAGACCATTAAAAAAAATAGGAACAGTTCGAATTAGGCCTTAAAATATAATTAAAGAACCAATTAAGAAAATATCCTTTGAAAACTAAAACACTCAATCATAATCAAATCACCAAGTTCAAAGTAACCCAACACCCGTTATTTAAATGGTGAGTCATTCCCTTATAATTAAATATTTACATATAAATATGATTTTAAATACTAAAACATCTTTTAAGATCTTAAAATCCATTACATAAATCCATTCAATAATTTTATCAAACATTTCGTGTGGATGAAATTAGAAAAATAAAATTGAAAGATTTTTTTTGATATAACAATCCTACATATTCAATAGAAACCAAGTAAAAATTGGTTTACCTTTTTTAAAGGTTCATATAAATATATAATACTATCTTTAAGAATATAAAACATGAAAAATAAAGGACTTGAAATTATGATTTAACAATTTAAAGGATCACGTAATAGATAAAAGATACCTAAATCTCTTCGCTTATATAAGTGTCGTATTAATCATACCATTGACAGTAATAATAACCATAAAAGAACCAATAATAATCATAAAACCATGAAATTGCTAATTAAAAATAAACAAAAAATAAGCCTTAGGATTCCATGACCTTACTAGGTTAGAGGATAAGTGGAAATAAAGAGAAACTAAGAGAGGAGAAGACTTAGAGGACTCAACATGGTGAATCATTATTGAAACACATAAAGATCCCATGGAATCATCGTGGATAATATTAGGTAAGAGAGGGAACATACATGGGGTTTGGTATGGTCAAATGAGCGGGGAAAGATACCCCAAATACCTTAAATTAGGGTTGGGAAAAAGGTGTAATATTACCTTTAAAAAAGTTGGGTATACATAGAACATTTTGTAGACCTACTAGATATGACATAGTTTCCCATTTATAGGAACTGTAACACCCCAAGTTTCTACGGTACGCTTCTCTTTGAATAATACAATAGCGTGTGTTGTACGCAACATCGAGTTCTAACACACCATAACCAATCAAACTAGTCGTTATGAATAGTAATACCCACTTTTTGAAATTTATAAATTTTATTTTTCAAAATGGACTTCATTTTTGGATTCAGAATATCAAAAATAGCCTAGGGTGATTTTTTTTATTTTTTCTGAAAAACTTCATTTTTGATGAATAGTGAAACCACTAAGTGGTAGTTAAAAAACGGAATTTTTCATAAAACATAATTTTACCGCTTCGAAGAGTGGAATTTCGAAATTCCAAGAGACACAGTTAATATGAAGGAGTAAAATGTGGTTCAATGAGATGAAAATAATTTTTGGTGAATAGTAAAGTTTTACTTTTATTTACCACGGTTAAAAGTAAATAGGGTAATTAAGGGTAAAAATGATATTAATATTACCCTAACACATGTCCTAATTCTATTGGACAAGTGTATCTCGACCAAAAACAGCCTTAGGAATAAAATATTATCATTTAGATCCACTTGGATTAGATTAGGACATTTATTATTATTTAATTCAAAGAAGAGTTAAAAGAGTTAAAATCATAGTATATTTACAAAAACATTTTTAATATAGGGTTATCCATAAGATAAATTCGATTGTAAATATTTATTAGAAATCTAAGAAGATTTCCTAAATAATGGTATTTTATTTATAATTTTTAGACATTAAATAATTTATGTTATTTATGACCCAATGATGATGCAGTAATTATCATAATAGTGAAAAATTAAAATAATTGATATTATAAATACCCAAATAAATATAATTTGAGACTTTTTATGAATTACACTAATTTTATAAGTTAATATTACATGTTAGGTTTAATTTAATTAACTTTTTTCGAAGTAATCCTTCTGTTGTGAGTTTTACAAAAATCAATTATTGAATAGTGTCAAAATTGACATAAAATAGTTTTTAAAACAAATATTATATTATTAATTGATATTAAATTACTAAAAATATAAAGTTAGGACAAGAGACTTATATCATAATAGGTTTATCATTAATGGACCACTTGGGGGTCTTTTGGAGGTATATAGTAATTTTATTAACTATATAATATAAAAATACAAAGTGACATGGTAAGTGTCAAACTAATTAACTAAGAGTTAAAACTAAAATATAAGGTTAATATAATGACCCAAACCTGTATAAATTCTATTGGTTGAGTGTTTTTCAACCCATAACTACCTTAAAATTTAAATAATCCACTTTGGAGCCATTAGAAACCGAATATGAATTTATAATAAAATAATATTTCTAGCTTTTCCAAAGGTGCCCCTCACCCCTCTTATAAAAGGGAACTCACCCTTATCACTAATTCACACATTTAAAGCCTTTTGGATCGGCCACACCCTGCCCAAATACTCTCTAAACTTCCCTCAATTCAACATAGAGGCCTTATTTTGATCATAAAGTCATCCTATGGAGCCCTTTTGATCAAATCAAAAGGAAGAACCTGAAGAAGAGGTAATGTTTTCACCACCCTTTTTCAAATTCATTTCTTCCTAAACTTCTTATTTCTTTGTTATTACCATTATAAAATAATTAATCAAGTATCTCATATATAATGTAATATTATTATAAATATGGTACAACCATATTTAGTATTCTATCCATCCTTTGAATGACATGTCACCAAACATGCGTATTTATGGCTTATCGTCTCCACGTCGTGGTGTAATTGTTACTCAATATATTATTATTTGGATGGGTATAATAATAATTTTTAATTCATGTAAATAATAAATATAACATGATAATGATTCTGTATATATGATATACCATCCAATTATATATTATTTTAATATCAAAATAATGATATTGTCACTCGTGCGTACGTATGGACTACCGTCTCCATGAACGCGATGAGATTCATTCTCCATCGTATCCATTAAAGTATAATTATCATTTTATGATTTAAAAATAATGTTTATGGACTTGGTATCATTCTGGATATGAATAAGATACATCCTATCCATTAAAAACATGGCTTATGTAACAAAACATATAAAAGAAAATGAGTAAGTTAAAACCCGAAACGACGATAATTCTAAAATATTATTAACAAAGCAATGTTAAAAGATCATATATGATATCATATTAATGTATATGATTCTTGTATAATTTAATAACAATTATTTAACCATTATATAGGAGGTTAATCTACCCTCAACCAAGGAAATGTACAAGTTAAGGGTTTATTTCGCAATCTCTTCATTATCCGAGGTTGTTTATACGTAATAATCTACTGGGACTTCTTTATCATCCACATTCATGTTTATTAAAAATTCATTTAAAAACATTTTTTTTACAATTTACTAGAATATGGGTTAAATTCATTTATACCCTTGTTGACTTTTATAAGTGGTTTATAAAGAAAGCTTTCCATCATTTTCCAAAAAAGGTCCTTTTTAACCTTTTCGACAGAATTAAAGTAAAAATATTTTTTAACTTATACGGAGGGTGCGGCTATTTTCCTCCTTTATAAAATCGTCGTAGCTTACCTTACAATATTATGAGAATATTTTCAAATAAATTGTTTTATTTTATATATACATGACTCTTAAATTATTTACAAATAGAAAGAGATATTTCTCTAAAAGAGTTTGGATTTCATCTATGTCAACATCCTTTGATGGGTTTTAAGCTTATTTGAAGTTGATTTATTATGAAACAAAACTTCCATATTGTATTGAAGGTTTTGTGATATGTTTGACTGTGGATGTTTTACTTTTATACCATTCATGGTTTATGGTGAATGTATTAACATTTCATATGCTAGTTTTAATACAAATGTTTATGTTATGTTTATACCTATTCATATGAGGAATGCATTGTACTTAATAAGTGATGGATGGAGCCCACTATAGCTCCTCGATGAATTGGTAGGTCTCATGAGACAAACTAGTATCTTGGCATAAGGACTTGGAAAAATCTTATTTGTAGTCTTGGCACAAAGCCTTGGCTATGTGGTTATGATAGTCTGGCATTATGCATTCCATCATTATGAAAGTGGTTATTGATATTTCATGTGATTATTCGATTAGTATAATATCCATGTGAATAATTAAATGACATTATTTCATTTTATTTTTTCCATATCATATATTGAAGTTCAAGTTTAAAAGGCTTTTGTTTTAGTTATACATTACCTTAAATGTTTATTCTTATTTATGAAAGTTTCTTCTATATTGTTATCCTTACTGGGCATTTGAGCTCACCCCTTTTTTATTTTTCATTTTTCCCAGGATGTGAAGAAGTAAATTATGAATGACCTGCAGGGATAGTATTGAGGGGATAAGAGTGAGGACTATGGAGACTATTTTGTTGTAGTTTTCATTTTTATGATATAATGTAAAAATTTATGAATATATCTAGTGTTTCCAAGGCTACTAAACTAATCGGTCTTTCGAGATTTGATCATTCTTGTGATCATGCCAATGTTATGTAATAATGCACCGACTCTGGGTAACTAGGGTCGGGGCGTTACAGGAACCCCTAATGGATCAACCTAAGGTCTGAGATGTAGATGTGTCCAATTTTCAAGGATACAACTCTTGAAGGCCCAAGATACCATAAAAAAACCCAAAGTTTGTGGCATAGTCTACTATAAAGAAGGGAGGGTTTCAATGTCGTCTCTCTAGGGATTGTTGCGACACCTGGGTAAGGGTAACATCAGTTAAGTTTACATAGTGCAGGTTCCCCACTACATATACTAAGTGGCCACATCATGGCCTATCAAAGGAGACACCTGTGTAATAGTAACACTGGTTACCCTCAAATAATTAAAACTATATACCCTTACACAAAAGGTGTCCCATGACATAAGGATCCTTCCCAAGTGAGGATGACGGTGTAGCCTAAGGGAAATGGCATGGTCCTCCCATCAATAAGACCAAAATGGAGTAATAATACATGTTGTGTCGTGTCCCATTGTAGATTGTATTAGCTAGATTCCTACTATAATGTTCCTATGAACACTCATAAATACCTGGAAAATCCAATAAATATTGATAACCAAAAAAATTAAATTAATAAAATTAAATTAGGATGCTGGGTTGGGGTGTGACAATTCTCTCTAACATAAAAATTTATTCTGCCATGAATTATTGAATGAAATACCTCCTACTAAAGAGTATATAGGTCCAACCTACTAATTAATGACATGATTTTAAAGACTAAGAAACATGAATACCAAGTAAAACTATCACCAATAACTAGATACACTGTCACTAATTTGGATATAGATAACACCACAAATATAAAATGCCTTTAATCAAAGACATCCCTAAAGAAACCAAAATAGATCATCAAATCTCAAAACCAGTGAAATACTACTCAATTAAGGGAAATTGGATTCACCAAAATATAATCTTAAAAACCAAGGAACACCCTAACTAAAAGAGACATGATGGGGAAAATTAGAAAGTATCAAAAATCGGTCTCAAAAAAACATCCCAAAAATAGATGACAACCAAATATCAAAACTATTTACTTAGTTGGGGGTGATTGGGGGATAATTACATAATAGGTCTCTAGAAAAACATCACTTCCTAATCAAATGATGAAAAAGCATGTATCTATTCAATAAAACTAGAATTTAAAAAGGCGATCACATATGGTGGTCTCCACAACATATTAAGAACTTTACTAATACAAGAACTCTCCAAAATACCCAATTACTCCTCGTAACAAGAAATATCAAGATTACTACACAAGAATAAGGTTTCTCATTAGGAAATTAAAAGGATTATATATAACATCCAAAAAAATAAAAAATACCGTAATATAATTCCATCTCCAATAAATTTAAAGTGTTTTACTAAGACTAAGACCTCAAGATAGACGTCACCTTCAGATAAACAAGAAAAAAGAGTTAGTAATAAACAATACATGATAGGAAACATGTCAAAGAAAATATTCCTAAAGTTGAAAAATAAATACAAGCCACGGGGAGAGGGTAGAAGGGAATAAACTTGGGACACCATACTAAAACTCCTCAATCTTATTGAAACCCTAAAAAAATTAAGATTTCTGATATGAATCAACTTGAGTAGACATTAACACCTATCCCAATCACCCAATAATACACCCCAAACTTCCCATGCATAATACCATCAAGTAAAACCCTCACTATAAGACCAAAATATTCTCAATACCAATAACACAATTGATCAAAATAGTATGAATATCTCTAACATGATAAACACTCCACCAAGAATTGATCAAGTAAAAACGCATAGAGTCACACCAAAAAAGAACCACTTTAGAAACTACAACTAGTCATGGATAAAAAAGAACAAGTCTCTAAAATATATAAAGATACATATTGTAAAATATAACTTAACCTAGAGAGTGAAAGGAATAACCCAATGGTTCCTCCCAAAATAAAGAGTTCATCATTTTATTAGGATCTGTCTAGGAGTAAAAGATCTAGTTAATATAAATATGGTCCCAAAGAATCCATAAAATGAAATCCAAATCACCAAATACAAATTATACCAAGTAACATAACCAAACTCACAACTCACTAAGAAAAAACACCTTAAAATCCCATTTTCCCTAAAAACCCCATTTCATATAAAGGGGTTAAAACTTGTTTTATAAAATAAAATACACCATAAAATATGTCTCCCAATTAAATTAATGAAACAACCACACAAAAAAAATTCTCATATAAAAAACCAAAAAAAATCATTTTACAATTCCACTATAAATCAACCTCCCACTTCCCTAGTAAAACATTTTCACACTTTTTAAATCTTAATTTACCTTTAAAATAATACCCACGTCACAATATAAAATCATAAATTTTCATTTCAAAGTAATTTTCCAAAATATTTTCATAAAAAAACTTCTGATAACAATCAAAACCTTTAAATAACCCTTCACAATACAAGAATAAAATTTTTTTAAAAGTTTTAAATAACCAAAATCAATCATTCAATTAATTATCATTATAAAATAATTTGATAAAAGGAAATGGTATTTATTACAAAACCTCACACAAACATTCTTAAAAATTTTAATACAACTTAACATGATATTTTCAAATCATTTCGAATCCAATTTTTTTTTTCTACAAACCAAATATAATTTTATATATAAATAATTTGAAAAAAATATCTTAATTTTAAAAAATTTCACTTCATTTGAGAACAACTATCCATAACCTAATAAAAAATTCAAATTAATTCAATCTCCATAATATTAAAAGCTCATAAAAAACATCTCAATATACTCTAAATCAATATTATGAAAAAATAAATTAACTCAAAACACTCAAGAAACCAAAATAACCAAAATCTATAAAATTTACCATTTTGAATGGTTTGTCTATATAGTATAGAAAACTATGTGTCAACTGTGTGAGTCGCATTGGAATCTATCCAGATGGACCTACATGGAGTATGAATTGTTTTCCAAAAAATTCCCAGTAACCATGAAACCCTAGAACTCTTCCCATTTCCACTATAGAATAAAAAATTCCTCAAAACAACACATAAATTATAAAGATAAACATAAATACTAAAATAAATACTCAAAATATTTAAAATAAAAACAAACTAATATCTACTTCAAGACATATTCATCTCGGAAAATCATTATTGTTCAATAGTCCAATGAGAAAAGTGTTAGATAAACCCTCAATATCATATACACATTGATGTATTAGGATCTTATTCCATTTCTATCTCAACTTCCCAAATAATAACATAACTTCAAGAACCTATGACTTTTTGATAACCAAGTCTCTAATATGATTTTTTTCACGAACCAACTCTAGGTCACACCTAAACCCAACACCAAAGATGACCTTTGACATACCTGAGATTCATTCCTGATCACCCAGAGTAATAAACTAGTGTCATAAATCAAGTGTACTATAATAGGAACATTTTATCCCAAATAAATAAATGAGACATGATCTCCCTCCGGGAATCCTGATGTGATCACCGTATATCAAAGATCCATGAATAGTGAAATAAGTAGTTACAAAATAATATGGAAACCAAACATAGTATAAGGAAGGTAAACATCATTCATTAATAAAATAAAATAACAAATATATCCAACATCATATAATAAAACTGTAAAGAAACAAGATAGGTATTTCAATAGGGATGATACATCAATAATACAAAAAGAAATAAAATAAAATAAAAGCACGCCTACCCAAATTCACGAACAAGTGAAACATATCAACTTTAATCCTACTTCAAATCAAACCAAGAAACATAGAGCATCCACCATATCCAAGTGGGAATATCAGGACAATGATATGATAGGTATGAGTGAAAATTTCTAGTATGTATCCTCCCCACACCCCATGTATAATCATTAAAAATAAAACCCTTTCATTATAGATTGAATTTCATTTAGAAAATATTTTTTTAGCATGTGAGCACATATAAATCAGATATCATATCAAAACCATCATATAAAACATAAAAGTCTCTTATTTAAATGAAAATAATCACTTTGAAAGTATTTCCTTGGCCTACTCATCTTTTATCAAGAAAGCCATTTAGAACTCCTCTTTCAAACCCATTTTAATGAATAAGTATGATTTAAATTAAAAACAAAAATCAAATAAAACACATTCCAATAAGTAATAGAGTAATCATAATCATAATTGGATCCTAAAACCTTATGTGGTAAAATAGTAATCTTCTAATAGTACTACAGTGATAATAGACCAGTGTTAGATATAAAAAAATTATACCCTAATATTTGAAATTTCCCTAACTAGCATAACTATAAGGAATAATCCCATAAGTAGAACAAAGTATTCCTCAAGGAAACTAGTGAAAAATGTGTACCTATATTTCTTGCCTAACTAACCATGGAGTCCCACAATTCTCATATAAAAAAATAATCAATATTAGGCATAACCTCACCTCTTAACACCATTAATATAAATTGCACCCACTATTTTTTTAATAATAATAATAAATATAAACATCCCCCTTTAGGGAAACCACCAACTAATTAATATAATTGAAACATTCAAAAAAAACTTGGTGTATATTTCAAGGGTGAACACTAAAACCATTTAAGAAAAGTTCCAACTAGGACATCAAATAACATTAAAAAAACCAATTTGTAAATACTCCTTTGCAAAATTAAACATTAAATCATCATCAAATAACCACATTAAAAGTAACACAACACACATACTTTAAAATTTAATCAAACCCTTAGAATTGAATATATCAATTAGATGATGAGTTTAATTACCCAAAAATAATTTATGATTTTGAAATCCCTTTAATAAATATATTCAAGCATTTTATTAAACATTTAGTGCAAATAAATGTTGAAAAATAGATTCAAACCCAATTTTTTTATATATAAATCATATGAGTTCATTGAAATCCAACTAAAACATGGTTTCAATTTTTAAAAGAATCATATAAATATATAATTCTATTATTTGGCATCTAAAACATGAATTTAAAGGAAAAAATCATATTTAAACAATTTAAAGAAACATGCAATGAAGAAAACCTACCTCAATATCAATTCTTCTATAATAGGGGTATTAATTAAAACTTAAAAGGAAAGAGTAAACATCAGAGTACCAAGAATAACCTTAAAAATATGAATAAACCAATTAAAAAATAACCAACAATAATCCATTTCCCCCATATCCTTGTTAGGTTTAGAGGAAAAGAATAAATAAAGAGAAAACAAGATACAAGAATATTCAAAGAGATAACCTTGAAAAATCATCTCTAAAACACTTAAAGAACCCATAGAATCACCATGGAGAAGAAGAGGAAAGAAAGGAAACAAACCTGTGGGTCCGAATGGTCGAAGGATAGGGAAAAGAGACCCCCATCCCTTAAATTTTTAGATGGTAAAATCTATAAAATCGCATTCAAAAAAATGAGAAGACGTAGACTATGATATAACCTTATAGGATATAGCATAGATCCCCTTTCCTAGAAACCCCTATGGTGTATCCTGATGGATGTATTGTAAATGTTTCTAGTTTTGAAGGGCCATTATTCATATATCCATAGTCCATTACAACATAGCTTGAAGGTTGTGATGCGGGATACTGGATAAATTGGAGGGATGTGATGTGGTCTCTCTAGGCCACACCATAGCCTACGACACCTACATAAGAGTAACTGTAATAAACCTTACGTAGTAGAAGTTCTTTATAATGAAGCTTGAGTAGCCACACCGCATCTCACCATATGAGGCACTGGTGTAAGGGTAACATTGATTACCCTTACACAACAAAAAAACTAGACCCTTATGCATAGGCTATCCCATAGTGGAAGGTGCCTTCCCAACCAAGGATTACGGTGAAACCTAAGGTTTATGGTGTGGAATTCCCCTCACTGATACCAATATGGCATAAAAATCCATCCTAACTCATTTTCCATTGTAGCCTATATTTATCTTTTTTCCTTTTTCATTATTCCCATGAACACCTGAAAATAATAGGAAAATCCCAAAAATAAAGAGAACCAAAATATAAAATTTAATTAGTAAAATTACACAAGGAACTGGGGTTAGGGTGTGGAATCAATGGATGCCAATTAATTAGTGTGAGTACTAGAAAATAGGGCTTTTTAATTAAAAGTATTAGAATAATTTGTGTCAGATAGAGTAGAACCACAAGGTAGTTTGTGGAGGATGTCTATAGTCAGATGGTTGGTTAAGATTTATGGCCATGACTTGCACTATCTACACCTAATGGATAGAGGTTACCTCATGATCCTAGAAGATACAATTAAAAATAGCGATTATAGATAGTTTTAGATAGAAATAAAGGATGATTTGTATTTATTTAACTTGAATAAAACTTGGGAGCTAATGGTTTTACCACAAGAGAAGAGGGCCCTTGATAATAAATGGTTTTTTCATAAAAATGAAGAAGCATATAAAAGGAAGAGGTAGAAATCAAGGATGGTGGTGAATGGATTTTAACAAAAGGATGTTATTGAATTTTCTTAAAATATTTTCACCATTAATTAAATATAAATCCATCCCAATAGTGGTTATCAATGTCTTGTCTGCTAATTTTCAGTAAGTGTAAATAGATGTAAAGATTTAATTTCATCATTGAGATTTAAAGGAATAAATTTTAACGAAGAAACTAGTAGGTTTTATGGATCAATGAATTAAAGAATTAGTGTGAAAGATAAATAAATACTTTATGTATTGAAACAATAAATAATATAAAGGAATAAAAATTTATACACCTTTATAGTGGATAAAGGGCTATTGTGAAGAAACGTAGATAACTATTGCTACCAGAAGGCATCTAAAGATGATATTTTCATATTGTTTCTCTTATATATCGATAACATGTCACTAGCTAGTATAGAGATTAAGAGGATTTAGAATATGAAACATGAATTTCATGAAAGGTTTGGGATTAAATATCTTATACAAGATAATAAAATCTTAGGTACGAGAATCACGTGATAAAAGAAATCTGGGATTTTGGTTTTATCTAAAAGGGATCATGTTCAAAATATTATTGAGAGGTTTGGTATGTTTTAATACAAGATGGTTTCAACCCCTATTGATTGAAATTTCATTATTTCTAAATAGTAAGAAATGAAGATGTTTAGTAAGGAGAAATAATTGGGGATGGCTTTTTTCATGAATGTCTATAAATTTGATGCATTTCATGGTGTGCAATCACCTATAAATTGCACATGTAGTGGGAGTTATCCGCTATTTCATTTCCAATTTAGGGAAGTAACACTGGGAATTTATGAAATAAATCATTTTTTTATCTCAAAAAATATGTAAACATATGATTTGGGATGGATGGACCTTTGTAAGGATATGTTAATGTGGAATTTGGGGGAGATTCAGACACTTGTAATAGTATAAATAGTTTTGTGATTTCATTAAGATTAACAATGATGAGATGGATGTCAAGATTACAACTGGTGGTAGATTTTTCTAAAATAGATGTTGAATATGTTGTAGAAAAAATATTATAATAATATTATGTGGTTAATGAATTTATTAGAGGAAATAATATGAGAGAAAAAAAATTGGATTTATCTACTCTAACAGTGAGACCACAATTCACTTAGAAAGGAACCCAACATTCCATGCATGGATGAAGCACATCAACCTGAAATATAATTTCATTTTGAATTTACCATGGGACAATGATTTAGAGTTATGGAAGATATTTGAGAATAAAAGTCTAACATGCATATTCACTAAGTCTTCAGTATAATAAATAATGAGTAAATATTATACCTCAGTGGGACTTGGGTGGATGGAAAGAGGAGGATGTACTACTATAATAGGTTCATTAGATTTTCCTAATTGTTGGAGTTTGGTTTTGGAATCCATAAATAAATATTAAAGTGGGATATTTTTGTGTTGTGAAGAGAACATCAAGTTTCACTATATATACCAAATGGAGTGAGTACCAAATGATAAAACAATCTTGGGGAACTGGTAGTGATAGTTTGAGTACTCTAATAGATGTATTTTGTTCATATATTTCTGTTATCTTATGAAATTTTTACTATTAAGTTGTCTAAAAAATGTTAATGGTATTTTTACTAGATTTAGTGGTCAGGTGTCAGATGCAATAGTGTATCGATAGTCATCAATGACGAATGATGGGTAGTTTGTGAATTTCATATAGTGGCGCAAAAAGTTTCCTTGTTGGGTCTCTCAATATATGTGAGGTGAGATCAATTATACTTTTGTGTTTGAGTATGATGGAAAAAATAGATTAATCATTTATCATAAAATATTTTCAACTGTGATTATAAACATTTTATCATCTGAGTAATCAAAGATGGAAACATTGTTTATCCTATGGACATATTATATTATTTTCCAAACCACAAAAAACCAACGTGTTACTTTGTTTCGTTATTTTCACCATATTGAATTATATGGTTGAGTTTTTATGTTCTTGATCTGTGTGATCAATCATAGTGAGTAGGGTGTGAAATATTAAAAACTTATAGTGTATCGAGATCATGAGGTGACAACCGATTAGTGGAGCATCCAAAGTTTGTCTGTCCACTATGAATAACATCTGAAGGAAGTATATCCATTGGATCAGTGGTGAATCTATAGACCTAATATGTTATCCATCATGGAAATATAATTTATACAAATAATTATTTTTTTCAAAATGAATATATTGAAATATTAATTTATGATACTCTATTTTATTATAACGAAAACAATGACATTTTGTGAAAACCATGTCATTTTTATGAACGTTTATAATAACCCATGAAATTTTTATATAAACTATATTCATAGTTCTAGGAAAACACCAAATTGGTATTTCTTTCTTGAAATTAATCTTATTTATTCTCCACCAACACATGATTTGATACCACTGAAGGTGAACGATCATATCCCTCATAAGAACATGTTAATGGGATATCTATATAAACTTATTAGAGAACTCAATTTCCCCAACTCTTTAGGGTATGAAAATATTTGAATAATCATTAAAGATCCTAGGTAGAGAGCTATATTTTTTCAATTATTAATGCATAGAAGTCACCAAGAATTGGTAAACTTTATAACCATTTCACTTATAACATTGAAGGGTTTTATGGAAAACCTCTATGACTAAATTAAATAAAAAATAAATATCTCATCTATATGATCTACAAAAATAGTAAACGTGAAAATAAAATGAAAACAATAATAAAAATCATACCTCACTATCTATGTTGAATTCTCTAAAATAGTGAGTTTAATTGAGATCCTTTAGAAGTAATCAAAGGAATATTACTTCAAAAGTTATCCAATGGCCTAAAAAGAATAATTGAATGCTTCAAAATGAACCCTTCTCATTAAAAGGTGTGATAACACACCTATTAGAATTTGAATGAATAGAAGTGTGTGATAAATATTTGGTTTAAGAGAGTGATATCCATAATGAAAAAATTTGGTCCATGAAATCCATTATTTATAATGAATTCATTGATTAAAAGATCTTTTTTGAGTTAAACTATTTCATATGTTATGAAATTGGTGACTATTTATCTCGTATTATAATAATTACCATGGATCATCATTTATTTAATGTTATTTTAAACTTCTCTAACAGTCAATAAACTAATTACACATCGTCACATGATGATTCATAATCCAAAACAACATGATAATAATTATATGTGATTTTTTCAAATGATATCCCATACCATTCATCATATGAACCACATTTTAGTATCAATAACCATGGATTAAATCAAAACATAATATAGTTAATTTCACCACAAATCATGGTTTATTATTTTTTTTATAAAAAAAAAAGTATACTGTTAGGGTAAGATAAATAGTATTAGTAGGAATCACCAAGAGACCCTAAATAGTCACAACTATAAATGGGAATAAATGTTTGTGTTTTATAAGCATATTTAATATACAACCAAATGCATTCTATATATAAAACACTAAATTTTATGAAATATATATGATGAAAATTAATAATAGTAAACAATTTATATCAATTCACTATGTGATTTACAGACCAAAAATACACCATGACCATATGTAATTCAACCATTGCTAGAATATCTGATAATTATGATCACTATATAAATCACCAATATATTTATAGCCCCAAATATAATATAAAATAGATCTAATAGATTACATAATATCATATCCTCAATGGATAACTATAAAACTAACCTTAACGATCCCTACCATGATGACCCTTTAGTTTACAATACCAAATAGTCCTTTAAACCTAATACATAATAACCCCTATTCCACATCACTGACTTCAATGAACTACACTTTCGACCCCAATGGTCTTTATTAATAACCCCAATAATCTATAATCTTGACCCTTATAATCTACATAACTAACCATAATAGTAAAAACTACTTATACTAATGGTATAAATCTATAACCCCAATGATTTGAACCACTGAAACCAATGGTCTATACCACTGACCCAAATGGTCCACATCTCTAACCCTAATGGTCTATGTCACTGAACCCAACGGTCTACTTCACTAAAACCAATGTTCAATACCACTAAACCCAATGTACAAATCTCTATCCTCAATGGTTTACTCCATTGAAACCAATGGTTTTCACTGCTAACCCTAATGGTCTATACTACTAAAGCCAATGTCCTACACCACTGACCTAACCACTGACCCAAATGGATTTCACCGGTTACCCCAATAGTCTATACTACTGACCCTAATAGTATAAACTATTGAATTTAATGGTCTATACCATTGAACTCACTATACTACATCACCCATCACTTACCTTACTGGTCTATATAATTATTACACTAGTAGTTTATATTACATGTAACTAACCACACTGATTTATCTATCACTGAAACCATTACTCTTCCAATAACACAAATTAAGCGTCTACCAATCACTGACCTCACTGGTCTAATACTAAACCCACTAGTCTACACTAAACCCAATAGTCTCCAATAAACCCACTATTATAAAAGAATCCCACTAGTCTACACTGATCCCGGTATCCTAACACTAACCACATTAGTCCATACTAACCCCACTAGTCTAACATTGACCCCATTAGTTTAACAATAACCCCACAAGTATAAACTGAACCTAATTATATATTCTTCTTAATAGATACATATCTCAATATATTGATATAGGGTTCTAGTATACTACCCCATATATTCTATCTCATTATAATGATAACATTTTTGAAAAAACCAATATTATAAGCTATGACACTGCCACATAATGGTAAAAACACTAGCATCATATTTTACCCACATTTCACTGTTTATCATGTTAACCCATGAACACTTTATTCTATTTATTATATATTCTTAATAATATACCTAGAATCATCAAAAAATATGTATACTCCATATCATATTTATTATATTCCATTTAATTTATAGAATAGATCAATAACTATTAAATATTTGGACCATTTCCCATTATAATGTGATTATATCACCCCCTATTCCTAAAACATTTCCATTAGAATCCATCACCCATGGTGACATAACACTCATATACCTTCATTTATTTCCATTTAATATGGACATCCCATTTGACATTTTTATTACCTTATAACATTTTCAAATAGAGTGACTATAATACTTAATAATCCCAAGGTCTATATGATAATTTTAGAATGACTATCATATCAATAACATGATATTCTTTTTAATTAACCGCTACTCATACACCTAATATATATTTTTGGGTTCCTAATCATGATTCACACACACACCCATATATACATACATGAAGTATATATTAAATGATTAGATTCACCTACCTCATACATTGAAAACATCCCAAATATCAAGGACCATTTTTTTGAATCCACATGATCATATTGAATAGAAAACTTAAGATTAAACCACTAAAATACATTTAAAACTCTCCCAATAAGTGTCAAACCCTGAAATTCTAATAGAATAACATTATATTCGATAGCATATGTGACACATAATGCAAATCTTAGAAGAAAATATTACACCATAAGAATTTATGATATATTTATTTTCAAATAAATTAAATATATTAAATAGCTTTCATTACACACAATAATGAGTTTAGATTATGTTACATATAATAATGAGTTTAGCTTGCGTTACACAAAACCCTGAGTTTAGCTTGTGTTACACAAAACACTGAGTTTATCTTGCGTTACACAAAACACTGAGTTTAAATGAAACATGGCATGTTATTAAAATATTATTATTTAATATAATAGTTATAAAATAACTACTGGAATAGTGTGTATAAATAATATGAAATAAAATATGAAAAATATGGGTATCTATTGATTATAAATAAATTAATAATCATTTAAAAGAAAAATAAATATTTTCTGAAAAACAATATTTTTCTAAAAGACGGGTTAGTCATGCTTTACAAATATAATTAAAAATTAATATTTAAAAATTTAGAAAATTTATTTTAAAAAATAAATTTTATTTTTTACATCATTATATAAAAAATATATTAGGGTTAATGTTTGAGTCTTTTTGAAATATTTCATTTTTTTAGGAATAGTAAAAAATACTGAGTTTTAATTGAAAATACCCATTTCGTTTAAATTATTTATAATATTAAATTATATTTTTAATTTTCATTAAAGGAAAATTAGTTAAATTTTATATCAATTAATCCAATTTATTTCATTGGAATAATTTTAATATTTAATTTTTATATGAAAACTTTGTAAACTTTTGGACATTTTCTCTTTAAAAACCCACTTTTTTGTTGCATCGATGATACAAATTTAAAATTTAAAATTTAAAATTATATGAATTGAATTTAGAAAAATGTAATACATATTCATATTAATTTCTAATAATTTTTTATTAATTATTTAGCAAATAGATAATCAAAAAAGTAAAAATTAATTACCATAGTTAAGGTAAAAGTGGAATTACCAGGGGCTACACTAAGAAGATAACATATATAAATGAACTACAAACATTTAAAAGAAATAAATTTTTAGAAATATTTTGACCTTATATCTTATATTTTGAATAATGGTCAATTTTGGAGTATTTTTTCATGATAAAATCATGGGTATGATTAAATATTTTCAAAATATTAGAAGTGTCCCACTCACCTCACTTATAAAAGGTGGCCTACTCTCCTATCTACTTCAAAAATATAAACCCTTTTGGTTCATAAAATAACTACCCAAATTAGATCCACTATTCCTTGAATCATTATTTTGGGTTGATATCAAACCTTGGATGGATTTTTATGAAAACTAAGGAGGATACCTAAAGAAGAGGCAATGTTCTTCAATGGGCGTCTTTATTTTTTTTAATTATCCACCACCTTCAAATATTATTAAAACATGATTATATAATAAAATAATCATCTTAAATAAACTATTATATTGTTATAATAATTTTATTACCTAAAAATAGCTTTATTTTCATCAAATGGGTTATGAAATTATTGTTCATGTGTACGACAGACAACCGCCTTGCGAACCGATGTTATTCATTTTTCAATTACCACCTCTCACATTTGGGTATTATGATGGTAATAAAGAATATATATTATATTTATAACATAAATAATACCTATATATTCATTATATCATATATAATTTTTTTACTTTCTATTCCTTAGGTAATACGACAGCGTCACTCAGGTGTACGTCAGACTACCGCCTCATAAAGTGATGTGATTCATTTTTCACTAACACTTTACCTGGAAGGTGATAATGATATATTTATTGATTATATGCGATATAAATGAAATAATTATGATACTAATGACATATTTTTCATTCCTAAAATATATATAATATCATTTTATTTATTACACTAAAAAATGATAACATCATTCGTGTACATGTGGACTACCACCTTCACGAAGTGATGTGACTCTCTTTTCATCACCACACAACATGGATGATGTATATAATTATATTTCAATAAATAATATGTTATTTATGATGTTAGGGAAATTCTATAAATATAAAATATTACTTACATAATTTATGTAATGATCATTGAAAAATGGAAACGTTACTCATGCATACGTACGACCAACTGTCTTCTGGATCACATTGTACTTCATTTTTAATAACCATATTTAATTATTAGTTTTAAAATTATTATTTATGTATACATATGATAATTATTTCCAGATTATTATTCTTGATATAATGAAACTATATAATATGGGTAAGATCCTGATCCTTTAAGAAGAAAACACAGATGAGAATACAAGACAATTAACACCGTAAACAATGAAAATAATGAAGGATTATTAACGAATGGGGGAAAAGATGTTATAAAAGTATCATATATGATATGATAAATATTAATATAGTTTTTAATAAGTTAATAACTTGTTTAATAACATTATAAAAGTGTTAAAATATTGTTCAACCAAAATGAAGCATGAGGTAAGGGATTTCGTCTCAATTTACATTCCATTGAGACTTATTTTTTATTACGAACTAGTTCACTTTTATGTGGTGTATATACTTAACCTTTGACATTTATATCATGATTAATTCATAATTAATTTTATTTTATCTTTCAATTTGTTTTATTTCATCAAATGGGATTTTAATTTAAAATTACCAAGTGGTAAACTTTATTGAACAATCTCTGTTTCTCTTGTAATTGTTAACATTCTCTTGAAAAAATAACATTATTGTAATAATTTACCATTGGAAATTAAATTACTATTAAATAAATATATTATTTCATGATGGATATTATTATTTCCTAAATAATATATATTATTAAAAAAATTGTATTTAATTTGAAGGTTATTTGATTTACAAAGGATATATATTTATATTTATATTTTACTCAATATAGATATTTGATGATAAGAAATATTTATTCACGAATTAAATGAATTATTCGATATATGAGGAATTATTTGGATCTTTAGTGTTGGTCGGGGATCATAATTATATAATCCCTCGATGCATTGGTAGGTATCATGATACAAATAAGTAAGCTATCATTAAATGATTTTCTACTTATAGTTAAAATTGTATTGCGGAAGGTCTTAAGAATAAAGGTATCATGATGTCTGAGATCATGAAATTCAATAATTAATCATTTAATTCATTAATATTGAATTTATTATTATTTTTGATATTTGCACAATGATATTATCTTTGGATGCATTTTATTCTCATTTTATTGAATAAATGGCGGGCATTTTTAGATATTTACCTTACCATATTGATTATGCCTTATCTAATTATGATTGCTAAGTTATGGATAAAATGGAATGTGTTTCAAATTATTTACCATGTCAAATTTATTATTATAGTTAAATTATTTAAATGTATCTTTTTTAGTTATTTACCTTTATAGGTTGATTATGCTCATTAATTCATGATAGATTCCACTATACTTAACCCTTCCTAAGCATTTGAGCTCACTCGTATTTTGTTTTGTTTCCATAGGAATCCATGATGGGTAATTTGATTTATGTACATGTATATTTGATAGGGAATAATTTTATTCTTTTAAAAAAATATTGTAATTTTTTTATTCAAATTAAATTTTTAGACTTGAGTATTTATCTAGTTTACCAAGACTATTAAACTATTTAGTCCTTTAAGATGTGATTCCTCATATGTTATGCCAATATAATAAAGAAATAACCAACTCTAGACTATTTGGTCGTGGGTTACTAGAGTTGGTATCATAGGATGTTTAGTATAAAACATGGAAATTAGATCTAGGGAAACATATATTAGGAATAATAAACCCATGATAGACTTTGAGGGGAAGTATAGAAGAACATCATAAGGTTTTGGTAAGGTATATATTCTGTGGTTTTTCCTTATAATAAATCTCCTATGGAATATTAAAAGTGGACGAGGTTCTAGAAAACCCATACCTAGGGGTAATAACTCTGAAAAGGCTACATTGTTCTTGACCTGATCATCACCTAATGTATGAAAATGGGTCCTACTGCACACCATGTTTGAAACTCTCTAGAGACATGTTTAGAGTAATTCAAATTTTATTTAAAAACCATTATGATGGATTTGAATAGATAATAATAATGAATAACCTAGGTTAACCCATAGACTAAGGAATAAATTATGTTAAAATAAAATCGATTGATTATTTGTGTATTTTGATTCAAGAATAAAATCATAGAAGTATTTTACCAATGTTATTTTGGTTATAAGAATTATAAAGATATAACTATTGTGTTAAATTTTAAAATAATTTCTGTATTCATTAAATTAGGAGTTATAGATACCATCATGGGTTAATGAGTTTAAGTTTGATAATAATTTAGAATTCTTAAACACATATTTTTTGGGATTTATTTTATGGGAATCTACCAAGATTAAGAAAATTTTGGAGACATTTATGGAAAGTATATGTTTTAGTGGAAAAATTATTTGAGTAATAATTATTTTACACTTTATAGACATTAGGAAATGGTATTGATAACATCTATGGTTGATATGATCATTAATTGCATTATAATATTAGTTAAATAAAATGATTAGACTTTGTAAAAAAATAAGTTGTATTAAAAACCATAGTAAAAAGGTTATTTAATGATTAATTTTATTTTAAGGATGTACAACATATTTTTTTGGGATCATTCTAAAAATTATATTAATATATTTTTAGAAAAAGGACAACCTAAATAATGGGTGAAAACTTGTAACATAGAGAAAGGCCATGGGGATTGAAACCACAACTGAAGGATGATGAGGGTTTAGTGCCTAGCACTGGACTTCGTAATTTCATGGTTAATATGACATTTATTAAACAATTTGAAAAATAAATATTAATGATGGAACAATGGTGTTATTGTTGGGGTCTATAGATTAATGTATCATATTGAATAACTTGTTCTAATTATATTAGTTTTTTAAAATAGTTAGAGACATACAGAAAGATTTTTTACACTCTTATGGATCTTACGACCTGTTAAAAGTGAATTTTAGTGCTTCATGTATAAACAAATCATTTTCCGGCATTCATTTCTTGGAGTAAGGGATGAACTGAAAATTTATCGGAGTAAAAACAAAGGATATAAGATATAAATTTATCAACTAAGTATATTTACTTATATTCTTATATAGTAAAATAATTACTCAATTTAAGGAAAAGTAACTTCAATCAAAAAATTTATCTTATTAACTTCACATATGATGAATCATATGGGCTTTTAAATCATCCAAAATCTATGGTTTTTTGACCCTTAACTTTCCATTTACCATTAAATTTCTTATGATCAATGAACTAAATAACTCTATATAAATATTTACACTTTTATTCCATGTCCAAATCTTCACATTCCACCAATTTTTTCCTAAATAGAAACCTTGTTATGTAATATTCTATATGACCATTTCGCTTCCTATTATCTCTTATTAAGTGTATGTTTTATCAAACCTTCTCATGAAGTGGGATTTCAATAAATTTATATTGAAATATAAAACAATTGATTACTTAGATCATGTTTAAAATGAAAGGACACAATTTATTTTAGGTGGGCAGAATGTAAGACCCTTAAACACTAAAATAAAAACATTATATTTGATAGCGTATGCGACACACCACTCCAAGATAAGAATAAAATATAACACCCAAAGACTTTATGATATATTTATTTTTCAATAAATTAAATCTATTCAATATATATCATTACATGAAATACTTATTTTATCTTTCATTACATTCAACATTGATTTCAGTTTGTATTACACTCAACATTGAGTTTAGTTTGTGTCACACGCAACATCGAGTTCAAAACAAATGTGAAATATTATTAAAATATTATTATTTAACATAATAGTTATCACTAAGCTGTTGGAATGATGGGTATGAATAGGATTAACTAACTTATGAATATTATTATTAAATATTGATAAGAAATAAAATAATAATCATTTAAACGAATCAAAAATGTTTTTTGAAAAACTATATTATTCTAATAGACGGTTTTGTCGTGATTTGTGCACATAATTTAAAATTATTTTTTACCACTTTTAGAAATTTTATTTTAAAAATTAAAACTTTTTTTTAAAATCATCATATCAAAATCATCTTAGGGTGAATTATTTTTTTTTCTGAAATATTTCATTTTTGATGAATAGTGAAAAAATACTGAATTTTAATTGAAAAATACCTTTTCATTTAAATTATTCATCACATTAAATTAAATTCAAAATTGGTTTTAAAGTAAAATTAGTTTAATTTTATATCAAAAAATCCAGTTTAGGCCATTGGAATAATTTTTATATTTAATTTTGATATAAACCCTTTGTAAAATTTTCAATATTTTCTATTTAAAATCCTCTTTTTTCATTGTGTCTATGGTATTACTTATAAATCAAAATTTACACTTATGTGAATTGAATTTGGAAAAATTGATTTCATATTAGAAATAAAAAAAATTTATAATTTCTAATAATGTTAAATTAATTATTGAACAAAATGAATAGTGAAAATAGAAAAAATTAATTAACGTGGTTGAGGTAAAAATGTATTTACCAAGGGTTAAACTAAGAATATAAGGGTTAAAAATGACCTATAAAATTTTCCAAACCCCATTTTATATCCATATTTTGACCTTATATATTCTATGTTTGATAATGTTCTATTTTTTGAGGCTTTTGACTTTATAAAAATGTTGGTATGATTGAATCATTACAAAACATTACAAGTGTGCTACTCACCATAATTATAAATGGCCACCCTTATATCCACTACACACCTTAAAAACCTTTTGGTTACACCATTACCTAACAAAATAACTTCCCAACTTCCATAAAATCATGATAGTATCCTTAGTTTTGGTAGAAAGGCATCATATGAAGTCTTTTAGTGTAAACCTAAGGAGGGTAGCTGAAGAAGAGGTAGCCTTTTCAATGATTTTTTTATTTTATTTCTTTATCCACCACTTAAAATTATTATTAAACATTGATTATATAATAAAATTAATATATTACATTTGATTTAATTTATTTATAATATTTTTATGAACTAAAACTATATATACTTCCATAAAATGGGTTATGAAATCACCATTCGTGTATAAGGCGGACTACCACATCACAAATTGATGTCATTCATTTTTTCTTTACCGCATCTCACGGTTGGGTACGATGATGTATCTATACTATATATAGTATATTTATAACATAATTATACCTATGTACTCATTATATTATATATATATATATATATATTCCTTTCCATTCTGTCAGGGATATGATAACATCACTCGTGTGTACAACAGACTACTGCCTCACAAAGTGTTGTGATTCTTCTTTTATGAACGTTTTACATGGAAGGTGATAAGGATAAATTTAATGATTATATGTAATATAAATGAAATATTTATTATATTAATGAAAAATATTTCATTCTTAAATGATAATATATCATTTTATTTCTTAAATTGAAAATTGATAGCATTGTTTGTTTACATGTGGACTACTACCTACATGAAGTGATGTGACACTTTTCTCATTACCACACCACATGGATGATATATATAATTATATTTAATGACATAATATGTTATTTGTGATATTATGATAACTATTTAATGATAAAATATTACTTACATCCTTTCAATAATGATCTTTGAGAAATGGAAACGTTACTCATGGGTACGTATGACCTACTGTCTCCATGATCATAACATACTTAATTTTTCATAACCATATTTAATTATTAGTTTTATAAGTATAGTTTATGCATAAATATGATAATTATGTCATATTATTATTATATATATTATACAAATTTATAATATATGCAAAACTAGACCCTACAAGATAAACACACATTAAAAAACAAGGCAATTAACACATGAAACAATGAAAATAATTAAATATTATTAATTAAAATGTGATAAGATGTTATAAAAGGATAATATATGATACTATAAATATTAATACGGTTCTTTAATTAGTTAATAACATGTTTAAAACCACTATAAATGATTTTAAATCATTTTAACCAAAATTTAGTACGAGGTAAGAGATTTCATCTCAATTTACATTCCATTGAAATTATTTGTTATTATGTACCTATTCATTTTTATTTGGTGCATATAGTGCCCATTTGACATGTAATATCATGATTCATTCATACTTTATGGTATTTTATGTTTCAATTTTAATTATTTCATCTAAGGGTATTTGAATTTAAAATTACCAAGTGGTAAAAGTTATTAAACAATATCACTTTATCTTATGATTATTAACTTTCTCTTGAAACAATCACTTTCTTGTAATATTTTCTCATTAGATATTATATTCTTATTAAATATCCATATTATTTCATGATGGATATGATTATTTCCTAAACTATATACCATATTTACATATGTTTTTTACTTTGAAAGTTATTTGATTAATTGTTGAAGTATTCATAAAAATGTATCCTTTACTCAATACAGATATTTGATGATAAGTCACATTGATTCATGAATTAAATAAATTATTAAATCTATGAGGAATGATTTGGACCATCATATATCGGTGGGAACTAACATTATATATCCTCTTAATTTATTAGTAGGTCTAATGAGACAAATAAGTAACCTAGAATTAAATGAGTTTTTACCTATAGTTTAAAATATCTTGTGAAAGGTCCTCAAAGTAGAGATATCATGATGATTGGGAGCATGGTTTACAATAATAAAGAATTTCCTTCATTAATATTTAATTTATTATTATCCTTAATACTTTCAAAATGATATTATCTATGATTTATTTCATTATTAGTTTATTGATTAAATGGAAAGCATTATTATTTATTTACCTTTTCATAATGATTATGACTAATCAAATTATGATAGAAAAGTTATTAATTAAATGGAACTTGTTTTTAGTTATTTAACTTTATATATTTATTTTTCTATTATAATTATTTAAATGGAATGTGTGTTCAGTTATTTACCAATCTATATTGATTATGATCATTGATTCGTGACTGAATCCATTGTACTTAACATTTGCAGAGTATTTGAGCTCACCATTATTTTGTTTTCTTTCCCCTAGATTCCATAAAATGTATTATGATTGATGGGAAATTATATTCTATATGGAATAATTTTATTATTTATAAAATATATGAAATATTTTTTTTTTCAAATATCATGTAAGAGTCAAGTATGTATCTAGTTTACCAAGACTATTAAACTATTCATTACTTTGGGATGTTATTCCTTGTATCTTATGATAATGTAATAACGTAGGTACCATCTCTGAGCTACTAGAATTGGGGTCAGTATAATAAGAGTAATAAACACATCATTAAATCATAGGTATTACCTATATATTGATTATATAAACCCATTTCCTTAGATGAGTATCTAATCTAACATGAAAATAATTTTAGATAGAATAAATATAGTGCGAGATAAATAAGGAAAAAGAAAATACCTCCCCTTGTGTTCCACTTCCCAAACCAAACCCCATTGTGGTGTTTAGAATAATTTTAGGGGACAAAATTGCACATACCATTTATTTTATTAAAATAGTTAGGAACTCATTTGAAACTTCGGTGGTGAGGAAATAATTACTTAATACTTATTTATACTATTATAACTCTAGTGGTACACATAATAAACTTCAGGTGGGGGTTCACCTATTACATCATAAATCCATTAATATAAAATTATTAAAATTTTATACCCCATCACCTCCATAACACTTTTCCTTCAAAAACATGATATTTTAGTTCATGTTAATTGGATAAAACATCAAATAAAACTCACCATAATCAATAAAGTTATAAGCTTCCCTCCCCTAGGACTCACAAACTTTAGAATAATATCTAATATTTTATGACACACATGTCATTTTGAAATTTTGTTCACATACTGCACCCAATTTTATAGATACCATTACCTTTGATAGATTGACCCATAACTTTTTTTTATCACATGAGAATTACTAAAGGATTAAAGTTACCTAATAATATCCTACTCAATATGTATTAAATTCAATATTTAAAATCCACTGAGTAACTCAATACTCAAAAGACACATAATCTCTTAATTTGAATCATATCTTGGATAGTTTCTAAATTACCTGATCAATATAGATACACACACTCTACTAAATAATTATTCACAAATTACACTATTAATATACTAGAAGTTTTCACTTCCACATATGATTCCCCCATATCATATGATATAATTATTTCATACCATTACTGAAAACACTAATCATATTATTATTATAGATTTTTTAATCAAAAATGATAATAATGGGGACATGGACTATCTGGTGTCTCTATATTAGTCTTAAAGTTGAAATGCATTTCCATATTCAAATAATACCATTACATTCCTTTATATAATATCCTATTTCTTAACTATACTCGATCGTTATATGTTTCCATAAATATTATTTCTTAAATTTTATTCCCACATTCACTAAATTGAACTATGAATTAACAAACTAATATAATTAAATTATATCACATATCTTATAATTCTCTCACACACTATTTAATATCCTTAAATTGTATGTATGATTATTTATTTTAGAGGTCCCATTGACTGTATTAAAGTTAATAACTGCAAGAATAAATTATTTTCTATTGAAATTTTAGTGGAATCCCATTATTACTATGAACAAATATAATCTCATCACTTTCCAAACATTAAGGTAGCATTTGAAAGTGACTATATAATTTTTTTTATTATCTCTAACTGAAATTTAATATCATACCCTAGTACATTACCATATCACACTATAACTAACACTATATTAATATGCTTTTAACACATCAGCATTTTCAATTACTAACACTATCATATTCAATCCCGAAATTCTCCAATTACCTATACAGAGTAACTTGTTCCCCTTAAAAAAAATTTTATAAACCTATACCCCATACTAAATTCCCTAAAATGTAAAACATCACACATAATTTGATAAAACTCACCCTACTCATTTTAGTTATAAATTATTTTAAATAAAATAATTCTAATTCATGAAATCAATCACCAAATCTCTTCCAAATGGAGCATATCCTTTCCCAGTGAAATTGAATTAGTCTTATTATTGAAAACAATTGATTCATATAAAATCCTAGATAGTTATTTTATATTATATCCATCAGTTATCCCAGACTTACTTAGATGATTATATAATCCTATTTAACCCAACTATAATATTTTCTTCTTATTACATGGTAATAATTATCCCCCCCTTAACTTAATCTAAAGCCAAAATCTAAAATACTATATACATCTCATAAAAATAACATATACATGAAATATATTGTATCTCTACCCAATATAAATTCCTCTAGTGGATCTGACCTTAATGATGACAACACTAACCCCAAAATCCCCTCTTACATTAAACCTATCTATCTAATATATATCTCTTCAGATTAATCTTAATACCTAAAACATAGAGTCCATAAACTTTCCTAAAAGGATAATATATAAACAGATATAGGCATCACTTTATTCACAAATCCCACACAATAATGGTCATTCACTACTCTACAAAATACCTATGTAATTATATAAGTATACATTCTAAGTCCTACATGACTAAATCATCACCATTTTGATTATTAATTTATCATTAAGTTCTCTAGGGTGGTTTTTAGCTAGCTTAAAATGTTCTTACTTTGTAATATCTCTCAATATGGATGAAAACAATCACATAGCCATATAATTATACATCAATATACAATTTAACATATCATATATGTCTTAATTATAATATTCTATCTCAAAATAATCATATTCTAGGAAATATATCCTAGAGATAAAATAATATCACATAACATGATTTTATCTTAAGTATCATAATTGAAATCATTTATCATTTATAAAAATTAGAAACATTTTTTAAATAATATTAATTTTTAGTAAATCTAAAAAAATATGTTCATTAATAATAATTATCATATAACATGGAATTTTTATTTCTAATTATAAAATAAATTGTAAATAACTAACACACATTACATATCACATATATCATGTCATAACATATCAAAATTAACATATAAAAAATGATTACCAAAATCATGCTTCACATATCACTTATTCCACTTTAAAACCAATTATTTTAATATTTAATCATATAATAAAACAATAATTTATCAAACACATTTAGGCCATCAAAATCCATAGGAAAAAACTTCAACCATTTAATTGTAATTACCAAAATATTCATGTAACTACCACATGATTCAAATTTATCTTTAACATAATAAAAAATACTTCATCAACATGATTTCCTATTAAATTTAAACATATATAGTATAGAATAATATTATCATATCATTCATGAAAAGTAAACATTTAATACCAAACAGTATTATTTAATTTTTTTAATATAAATCATTTTAAATAATTACTTTATATTTTTCCATTCAAAGTCCCGTTTAACTTAAATATTTTCATTTAAAAAAATTCATAATAAATAAAACCTTCTTTAATTCTCAATACACGTAATATAGAAATATTTTAGTAGTCCTGAAAATTTGATCACATGAATTCAACATGATTTAATATTTTAGATAAACCTTCCTTAACATGGAATCACATCCTCATCCATCATATATTTAATAAATTTATTTCAATATACTATACAAATTTTATTTAGAACATATAACCATCATATATAGTATAAAATCGTGGAAATTTACATAAATCTAATTAATAAATTCACTATTATAGTAATTTATGATTCCACCATTAATTATTTGACAAAACATCAATCATTTATTAGTGATATATTCATTAGCATTGAATATTTATCATTCATATTTATATCAAAATGTAGATCAAAATGCATTATATTAATCACAATCATACACATATAACATGATCCCTATGTGACTACCATGATTAATGAGACTCAATTTCATACTCTGTATCCTTGATCAAGAGTAAAAATTAAATCAAAACAAAAATCAATGTTGGAACAATGTTGAAAAAGATCATTACCTGTAAGTCTCTAAAAGCTTATGTTCTTTCTTTAAATATTTTGTTCAGTTATATTTATAGACTAATTAATAATTATAAAACCATATTATATACACCTATATATATTCTTTTAACTCCTAAAAAATATCACTTTGATACCATTTTTTAATGAACCAAAATAAATACTTTCTCTAACACCCAAAATTGATCACTGCATCACCTCTAGTGTGTGTCCCCTTATATGAGAGGCCATTCAATAGTGGTAAGTT
The DNA here is from genome assembly GCA_963277665.1 of Viscum album. Taxonomy (NCBI): domain Eukaryota; kingdom Viridiplantae; phylum Streptophyta; class Magnoliopsida; order Santalales; family Viscaceae; genus Viscum; species Viscum album. Next base: position 1,701,458,784 of record OY728161.1, on the reverse strand, counting down.
ATTTAATTAATAATAGATAATATGACCTAAAATAATAAATAAATAATTATAATAAATAAATAATTTTCCATATATAATTCCTCTGATATATACATCCATCACCTATTAACCATTTACTATTGAAACAAATCAATAACTCAAGAAATAAATAACAATGTCATGTACATGATACATATGACATAAATTAGCTTGGGTTGATTGATATAAAATTTTTAAAATAAAATATATATTGGGTTATATGTGGACCTCTATACATATCATGAAAACTCTCCCTGTTATCAACTCTAAACCTGGTCTTAGAGACCTCACATGCATTCCAGATACAATCCTCACACACCTATTGAACACCATGGAAAAAATCATTTTATATATACAAGAGTGAACATATATGGAGTGATAATATGTTTTAGTAGGAATATCCACGATACCCTAATCATTCACCAATGGTTATGCATTTATATATGTCATGCGCCTCTTTACCATTCATCTAATGTAGTCTACAAATAGTAAAATAAATAGTAAACTAATTATATGATGTAGATCAACTATAGTATACAATAAATGTATATTCATGAGATAAACCAAACATAATATACATATATTTTATATCATTTCCATAATTTAAACATTACATCTCACATATAAAACAAAAAAACTTAGAACTAATGGATTTGTTTCCTTGGAGAATAGAAATAGAAATTTCTTATTTCACGTTATTTCTTCAACATATCACAAAATATTATTTACAAACGACTTCCCCTTAGACATTTTATGGCATGTAATTTCATAGGGAATGGGGAAACATAAAAATGTGTGAGGTAAATGTTAGTAAGGTAAAAAATCTAAATAAGTTTTAGAGGATTTGATTATTAACATTTGATAAAAAATTAATAGGTGAGAAATTCATGATTAAAAATAACATAGAATCATAAATATTTTTCACAAGGCATGATATAAGTTTATATAATCTCAAAGGGATCCTCATGAAACCCATACATATACCACAAAAATAATAATATAGAAATGTAGAACAATAATAATGATCCATGGGTCATAACATAGACATGTGGTATAAAAACAAGAATATGTAAACGATAACTTTTTGAACATAAATAAATAGAAATAGGTCTATGCATAGAGTTGTGAACATAGGTAAGAATAATCTGGTGTATACATATAGTTGTGAATATATCTAAATGTAATTAGGAATACACATAATATCATTATCTCATGATATATATTGATTTACTAGTTTCATTAGAGGGAAATATTAGATCCACACATCACATAATGATAAAACATACATATTATTCCACATGAAATCAACCATACATTATATCATGAGAAACCCATGAAAATAAAATGGGTTACATGACATTCTCATGAAGTATCACATATGAAGTAACTAAGAATTGGATTATAAGATATTCAAAAGGAAATCACCTAGAAATAAATATATCATAAGATAATTTAGAGGGTGATACATTAAACAAAACTCTATAGAATATATATGTTTTGGAGATATATAAGAGAATAGAAATGAAATCATAAAGAGAGTTTTGATTAATTTTTTAACCTCTTTATATAATATAAAGTTACAAATCACATTAAAAAATGTTTTTTGATTAGGTGAAAATTGGAATTTTATGGAAATATTTTAAAATAATATCTAATAATTGAATATTGAAAATAGACAAATTTTAATGAAAGAAATGTTAATTGGAATATATAAAATATATGAAAGTGAAAAGAAATTTGTTCTTTAGTTTTTAGACCATTTTAGAGAAAACCAACATTAATGAAAGAGTTAAAAAATTTCATTTTGATAATAGATAAGGATAAATAGGAATATTATAGAAGGTAATATATATTTTTATTTAAAAATAACAAAAGAAGACATTTGTGATAATAATAATAAACAATTTGGAGGATAAATAACTAATAAAGAGGATGATATTTATTTTTGACAATATCATATTTTTTGAAGAAATAAATCCATAAAAGAAGATGATTATAGAATGAAAATGTAATTACTCTAGAGAGAAATAGAAAGTAACCTATGAAATAGAGAAATGGAATTATATAATAATCCAAGAAGAACATATTCAAAGAAGAAGGTGTATGACTCAATAAAAATATAGTGAGTCAACAAAACCGCTTACCTTGGATTCCTATTTGTTCTGAAAAATTCTAAGATCTTGTATAATAAATCTAGGTTTATTATTAAATAATATAATAAATATATTTATATTTATTTTCATTGATACCATTCAATTATAATTTTTTAATAATAATTTATTAATCATTTTTTTCAATATTAATATTCTGGTAGCAATTGTCCCATTTGTTTTGTACTAGGTTTGGTATGCTAGTTTTGGTCATTGATCCTTGATCATGTGTTCATCACCTAAAAAATTTAAATATAGGTTACATATGTGCATTTTATATAGTTTTTAATTCCAATTTTTATTCTATGTAATTGATTGCGACGACTTGTAAAGATCAGTTAAAATCTCATTTTTGTGAATTTTGATTCAGTAAAATAATTTATTTAATTAAAGAATATACTTATATTTATAAATTATTTAGTCATTATAAAATTAAAAAAAAATTAATTATTATTATTATATAACATTACTGGTATTTATTTATTTTTAATAAATTCATGATATAACCATTATAACAATGTTCATGTTGGTGGAAGAACCAACCCAAACAAGAACGCGTTATAATAGTTTAATGAGTGTGAAAATGTTTTTATAGTAATAATATAAATTTTATAGTAGTTCATTGATATTTTATTAATGTGATAAATCATAATTATGAATAGGTGGATAAAAAAGATAAATAGATTTATTTGGGGGATTATAACACTTACATTGAAGACTTGAGACTTCTATTAAATAACATTTTGGAAATAAAGAATTTGGGACTACTTATAGTGACCAAAGGTTATAAAAAGTTAGATAATATTTATAGGTAGATAATTTCATTATGGATTAAAAATAAAACTAATGGAAATTTTTGGGATGAAGGGGGTATATTAGGTGTCCTTTATAGGTGAGCTTGAGTGGTATTTTCATAAATATCCATTCCTTAAGGAATATGGAATGTAATTTCTCATGAAAAGAAGATCAAAATTGGAAAAATAATTTAGATAAGACAATGTTAGGTTGATAATTACCTTATAAAATCATTTAGATAGAATATTTTGTGATATATAAGGACATTATCCCTTAATTTAACACTTTTATGTTATTTTAACTTTATATTAGTAACTCAATTTTTACCCCGATAACTTATTTTTATGAAAATAAATGTAATTGACCTTATTAACTAATTTTTAAAATGTTATTTAAAATTCAAAATCAATTTTATTAAATTAAAATTCTAAATATGATAAAATTCAATTTTAATATAATAACACATAATATATAATAAAATTTTTTATGAAAATATATTTTAAAGAAAAAATGGATTTATCCTTATTTCATGAAAGTTAATAAACATTAGAGTAATTTTATTTTATTTGATTGTATATATTATCAATAAATTTCATTAAAAATATTATTTAGTTGTTATTAATTTAATTTATTAAGAAATAAGTGTGTTCCCCATATAAAACATTCTTTGAAAAATATCACTTTAAAAAATTAAAATGAATTTATTCTTAATTATTTAAAATTTATTATTTATTTAATAAAAATAATGAAATTTTAGGGATAATTGTTTATATAAAAATTTATTATATAATTAAATTCATCCTTTAAATATAAAATTTATAAAAAATCTAAATTTATAAAAATACACATAATAAGGAAAATATGTTTCACATATTACACACATGTTTATATCATCATAACATATACTTAAAAAAATACTAAAGAACTCAAAATAAGGAATTATAGTAAGATAAGAAATGGTGGAAGTTGTGGGTAGTGATTAATATAAGATGGATCTTATAGTGGTTTCCATGAGGTTGGACTATACCCACTGACGATTTCACTAAACATGTACTTGTTGAAGTTCAACTCGGGCTTGGTCATGGGTAAACCCTAGTGGTACCACCTACTTTAAAAACTTAGAAAAATAATCCCCATAAGGAAGAATTATACTACATGATTACATTTATTTTTCTTTATACAAATGTTTCATAAAGTAGTTACTTATATTTATTACACAAATTCAAAAGATATATTATAAAAATCACATTTAAATTGAATATTACTTCCAATTTATCCCATTAATTCTTCGTATGACTAATGATGGTATTAGGGTCCATATAAAAAAAATGACCATACAATCCCAAAGAACATATTAAATGCATATATATAACATCACAAAATTAATAAAAATCACTTTTCACATTTAACATATCTTTTTTAAGTATTTTTATAACATTCCTAACATTTTTATCCTTTTCATAGTTATTATGAATGAAATGACCCTCAAGGAATATCAAGATAAGTAATATTACAATATTTTTGTATTATTATTTTACTATGGTTTTATTCCTCTTTTATTTTTTCTAATTATGTTTTTTTGGTATCTTGAATTGTATTTCATTTTATGGTAATTTTCTACCTTAATGAAATAATTAAATGTGCATTTATTCTAATGTTGCGTGTAAGATAAGATATCATTTAACTAAAGGGATATTTATTGCTATACATTTTGGATGTTACATTCTAATCCCTTTAAAATAATTTCTCTCTCAAATTTTCATTACTCAGATGAAAAAATTAGGGTAATTTTGTATTATTACATCTCCAGGTTCTCACATACCTTCATAAAACTGATTATTTCACCAAATAACTTTTACTAGGTTGGTTTTCTTTTTTTTCTACACTTTATATTCATAATCGAAAATCTCCACTGGTTATTCCTCACAAGAGATATAATATTCCAAATTCATAGCTTCTGTATGTATTACATGTGATATATATGGTATAAACTTCCTTAAATGTGATAAATTTAACACATTATGATCCTAAGAGAGGATTGGTGGGAGTACTGAGCAATAAGATATAGTCCCTCTAAAATAAATAATCTCTGAGGGACCGATATATCTAGGGATATTCCATTCTTCCTAAATATCAAAACCCCTTTTCAAGGAGATATTCAAAGAAATACTTTATCACAAACTTCAAATTCTAGATCCTGTCAATGATTACAAATATATATATTTTATTGAATTTTTCCTATTTTAACATGTTTCAAAATGGGTTAAACATTCACCACCATTTCTTAAACAAGATAAGGTCATAATGACTTCCTCTCTCAAATCGTATCCCATCACATTAGAGTTATAAATTTCTTCTCACAAAGAGACTTATATGGTATAATTCTTATGCTATAGTTTAAACTATTTCTATAGGAGAACATAGGCATAGGAAGATATTAATCCCAACTTCCTTTGAAATACATTGATCAAGATCTAATCATATCTTTCAATATATGAATGGTCCTTTAGAATTGTCCATTGGTTTGAGGATGATAAGTCATTATAAAGTTAATCTCTATATACAATGATTGATGAACACTTCTACATAACTTTTACATGAACCTTGGATCTCGATTAGATATAATTAAAAGTGGTATAACATAAATCCTCAACGCTTACTTTATGTATAATTTTGAAAGTATATCAAGTGAGAAATAATATCAAATTAAAATAAAATGTACCAACCCCTTGAGCTGATAAACCATAACCAAAGTGGAATGATAGCATGTAGCGGTCATGGGAATACCCACAAAAAAGTTCATAGTGATTTTCTCTAATTTCTATAATGGTATAGGTAATAGTTGCATCATCTTCTTAACTTTTTTATATTCAGCCATTACTATTTTCATTACAGGAATTGAGATATATACTCCATAATATCTTCTTTTAGGTTGTCCCACCATAAGTTTTGATTACAATATATATATACATATTTTCTCTCTCTAGGTGAATAGAGATGGTTGATCCAAAATCATTATTAATACTATCATTTTCAGATATGGAATGAATGTGACACATATTCAGGTTCAAAATCTTATAACTCTATTTTTATTAAGGCTTAACTCATAAATAATTCCTACCTTTTTATGTTTCTCTATATATTCATGTCGTGTCTCATTTATCCATACATGGATGGATGGTTGATAAATAATTTGGGAAAGGTTGAACTTACTCCCATCCATTATGATTTCAATATTCATCCTTTTATTTTTTTTATATTGACTCAAGACCTTTTAGTCTTTATCATGGATAGGGTATCATGGTCATTTATGCATATATAAACATTCACCTTATTTACCATCATTTGACGCAAATATATTGAGAAATAATTGTCTTTGAATAACTCTAAAAATCGCCCTTGGAACTTGTTTAATTAAATCTATGTGAAAAGTTACTTTAAATACTTGTGATCTTTATATATATATATATAACTTATAACCATAGAGATAATACCAATAAATATTTTATTTAAAAAACAATGCATCTAACTCTAGATCATCCATTGGATAATTTTACTCATGAACTTTTAATTTATTTGAGGTAAAAGCTATCACATTTTCATTTTGTAAAAGGAAACATCTCAGTGCTTTCTTTGAAGCATCATTGTATATCAAAAATCTTTATACACCATATAAAAGTATAAGTATATGTGTTGTGAACATTATATTTTTAAGATCCTTGATTCTATATTTAAATTCATATTTCCATAGTAACTTCACTCCCCTCTATGTTAACTTAACTAGTGGATTTAAAAATTGTGATAAATTTATTACAAAGCATTGATAGTATCCACCCAATATAAGAAAAATATATATCTCTTTAATAGTGGTTATCATAGAACATTCTTTAATAACCCATGTATTTAAAGTATCCATAGATATAAACTTTCTTATAATTACATCATCGAGGAAGGATACTTTTTATTTAAAAAATTATACTTGTAAAACTTGTCATATAATTTATCCTTTTGTATGTTCTTTATCAAAATCCTCAAATTCTCTTAATTTTATTCCATTCTCTTAGAATATATGAGAATATCATCAAGAATAACTACAAAATTTTTTTATAAGTAATCCCTAAATAATATTTTATAAAATTCATGAATATGGATGGGGAATTTATAAGTCTAAATGGAATCACTATGAATTCATAGTGAAAACATCTTATATAAAAGGATTCTTGGGTATATCTGTTCATTTTAAAATTTGTACAAGGTATCCATATCAAAGATAAATCTTTGATAAGTATTTATCCCCTCTAATTTGACTAAAAAATTATCAATATGTGGTATATGAAACCTATTCTTGACAATGATTTTGTTAAGCTCAATAATATTAACACAAAGGTACATTGATTTATACTTATTATTAAAAAATTAGACTAAAGTACCCCATGGTGAAGTACATGGGAATATAAAACCATGATCGAAATTATCTTTAAGTTCCTTATTCAATTCTTCCAAATCAATGGGGGTTATTATAGAATAACTCTTTGATATTTTCATAGAACTAGCTATTTAAATTGATAAATAAAACTCAAGTTCAGGGGGGACACTAAGAAGTTCTTCAGGAAAAAAATTTACATATTATTTTATAGTTGGAATGAATTTAGTGTTAAGATTATTCTTAATTATTTAATCCAAGGGAAATTTATTATTGGGTATGAAGACCCATAATAAGGATTTTTTTCTAAAGGGGGTTCATTATTATAATTTCATCGATATTTGATCATGGTATTATTTGGGGTATGAATTGAGTTTTCCATATTATAATAGTTGATATTCTCCCTGTGTAGGGAGATCTAATCCATGTCTAATATCATATCTAATTCTACTGAGGGAACAATATCTATATATTCAATAAGAATCTCCCCAAAAATCTCAATGTTAGAAGAGTTATATACCTCAGATTCCATCATAACACCATCTAGTATTTTCATTGATAATTAAATATCTAATGTTTTAGGTGGTGACTCAATATCATTAGGAAACATGCATTATAATAAATAATGTGAAGAACTAGAATCAAGTAATATATTCAAATATCTGGAGTAGAGAATTTTTTTACCTTTAACAACTTAACTCTCATGATATAGTTTTGTAGTTTGGATTATATAGTCCCTTTATTATTATATTGGTTTTAGAGGTTTATAATTTCTATTATCCACTCTAGAAATTATACAATGGAATTGATTTCCATAATTCCTAAAAACTTTTTATTTGAATCATTTTAGTGTGGGTGGGGGATTAATTGGGAGATTATTATCTACTATTATATTGATTAACCTACTCATATCTCTTGGACAATCATTTGATCAATGGAAAACACTAAAAAATTGAAACATTTTATAATTCCTTTTAATAAATTTCCCAAGTTCTTCTTCCCACATTTTTGGAAAATAGTCATCTAATTTTATTTCCTTTATATTATTTACCATTAAAATTTCCATGGCACTCTATTTTTCTTTTGTTGCCTACAAATCTATAATAAGAGTCCAAATTTTCCATTTCCACCTTAAGATAACAACAAATAAGTTCTTTATAGATACCAAAGCCTCTTATTGTTAATAAAGTTTAAATACTTGGTTTTATGACACCATAGAAATGATCGATCTTTCTTTTATGGTTGATATAAAAACTAGATGAATACCTTTTGAGTCCTGTGAAGTTCACTTCATATGAACCAAATAATTAATTATCCTTTTACATTAACAAAAATAATTATTACTCTATTTTTGGTGGGGATTAGGAGGAAAATATTTGGTGAATAATACTTTATTAAACTCCTGTTATTCGATAGAGTATACTTATTTATTTATTTTTTTTTTGAATTCTTTATCAAATTCCACCATTGGACTACTTAACCTTTGAACTGATAAACAACCAAGAATAATTTTTCATGTTCCAATAATTTAAGAACTAAAAATATATTTTAGATCATGTTAATATATTTCTTAGTAATTAGTGGATCAGAATATATATTAAAAATCAACACTTAATGATGTATAAAAGACTAAATATCATGTTGAACCTTATTTAGTGAATTCCGGAGCTCAACATGGTTCAGGTTATTTCACATAATTGGATATAACATTTATAAAAAAAATTAACTCATACTCCCATACCTTAAGTTTTATCATTAATAAAATCATTGAATTGTCAATCACACCCATTTTCTACTATGTTCCTTATGGATCCAACCATTTACTGAAACCAAAAGGGTTAGCGCAAGTGACAAATATTATCTTAAGAAATTCATTGTAAATAACCTTGTTAAAAGATAACCTCATTATGTATTACTCTATTAAACATTCATTTTATCCTATTATACATTCATTTTAACAAATTTTTCTTTATGTTGGGTTCTCATACACTTATTAACTTAATACCTAAAAATTAAATCCCTCCTGGATACCAACTAAGACAACCCAAGAATAACATTGATCTATTTTACATAATAAAAACATTACATCTCACATATAAATCAAATAATCAAAAAACCCAATGGATTGGTGTCTCTAGATATTAGCTGCATAAATTTATAATAGTACACTATTACTTTTATATGTCCCACAAAGTTCTTTACATATAACTTCCTCTTAGAAATATTAGTAAATGTAGTTTCCTGGTCAAATGCTAAACATAAGAAGTAATATCACACTATCAAACCCAAAATTCACTTTTATGTGTATAAATTTATATAATATTTTATTTCCATGTGTTTTAGGAGTTTGGTACTATTTTTTTTGAATTTTTGGTATTTTTATGAGACACATAGTTTTAGAACAGTTTTGTAAACCATCGATTTAAAGTGTTCAGGGGTGGAGTGGTTCAAATCGAGTGGTGGCTACATGGTTTTGAAATAATTTGGTAAACCATATGGGTAAACCATGAAACTTTCTTAAAATTGTGTATTATATAATATTTGGGGGATTTTTAGTTGGGGTTTCCCACTTTATATTCCCTATTTCAATGGGATGCTCTAATAGGATTATATTTCAACTCTTTAACCTTAATCTTGGTTTTGGGGTGGATTTAGTCATTTTTATTCAATTTAAACCTCTATTTTTCTCCCTCTTATTCCATTTTCCTCATTCCTCATTCCATTTATTATTCTTTATTACCCTAATGGTCGTGGTGGATGAACCTTATGTTTAAGGTTACTATAAACATGGGGATTTTGATATATAGGGAATGTGGAGATCCAATTGATATCTAATTTAGTATTTTCAATCAAATATTACATGGTCTTCACTTAATTAAGGTTTTTTTCTAAGAAATTACATTTATTTAGAAATACATGAGTGCTTGAGCTCTCTAAACTCATATTTTAATTAAAATATATTTACAAATGATTATTTTGATGAAGTTATATTGGTTTTCATATATATATATACTTTCAAAATTTACATGAAATGAGGGTTTCAATGGTTCTTAAGTCATATAAACCTAGAATATACTGGAGTGTACTCTATCTATTTTTTGAAATTTAGGCTCTTTTTAAAATACATTTAATTAAAGTGAGGTTTCAGGATTATAAATGTTTTATAAGTTATTTAAAATGTGATATTTTGTATATTTAAATAATTTTTATAGGGTTTAAGGTGTTTTTTGTATGGAATTATATTTTTATTAATCTTATTACATTTATTTTATACATTTTTCTGTTACATGTGTATCGAATTATGTTTATACTATTTGGAATGTGATTTAATGATATTGTTCCTATAATATATATATATACCCATAAACACAAATTTTTTCATTCACTGTTTTATCCTAACATTGGTTTAATATTTTTTTAATCTATTCTTTATTTCAAAGTGATTTTAAAAGATAGTTTCCAATTTTTTCAAGGATGGATTTAAACTAAAGTCTTGTTTATAACCTTGTAATAATGGTTTTTATAACACATGATACACTCTTTGTTTGATCCCTATTTTATTATAAATTATATGAGTTTTTGTATAATTTTAGATGATATTGATTATGATTTAATCCTTAGGAGAATAAAAATAGGACTGTTATTAAAGGTTATTGGGAGGTGAGAATAGAGACTGATATTGTGATATATATGGTTGTGGTTCTACCAGGTGGGAGCCACCATGATGTTAAGAATTTGATGATACTCTTCCTAGTGTAATGTACTCAATTTTATATGATTTTTTTAAATTTAATAAAGAATGGGGATATTAGTGTGCCTTAATATTAACTACTTCATGGTATATCCCATGATGCATAATTGAGATATATATTTACATGGATTTTATTTCATGTCATGATTATAATAAATTGTGTTACATACCAAAAGAATTTCATTTACATATTAAAAATATTTTATTGTATTCTGAATTTGATAATTACTTTTCTTTAATTATTATTATATGGTCATTTTTTGTTCATTACCTTTTTTCCTTTAGTAAATTTGTTTATTTGGTTTCTTTAACCTCGACTATACGATGTTTATTTTTTATACTCATGTTCATATGGTGGTATATATTCATGTTGTGTGGTTTTATATTTTTTTATTTATATTATTCCACACACATTTCTACTTTATGTTTTTAGATTCCATATCTTTCTTTCTATTTTGTAAACCCAATTATAAAATGAGTTTTGAAAATAAAAGTGTAAAGATAGGGTTTTGAACTCATTTATTATTTTCCCATAAAATGAAGGAATTTATTTTGTTGTTTAATAAAATATTTTCTTATATATTTCCATGAAAAAATATTCTTTCTTCCAAAGTGTTGTTCTGGTTTTATAAAAAATGGAAATGAGGTGTGTAGATATTTTTTTATTTCATAAATGATAAAAAATTATTTTTATAAATTTTATTTTAAACTAGAATAAATAGAATGGATTACAAAAGTAATTTTAAAGACACACAAATAAAATCCAACTGGGAATGTATAACTCACACCCTACATACACACCCCAGTGGGTTTGTAGTTATTATGTATTATACATATATACAATTTATGTTTTGATGTCGATAGTATGCATTATTTAGTAATTATTGGATGTCTTGATATAAAAAATTTCACCTTGATGGTGATGATTTTACAATATCCCTAGTTTAGTAGTTCACCTTGGATTGTTTATGTATCAATAATTCAGAAATTTTATATACTTTTGGTCTCTTTTATACATATACATGTTATGCACCTTATTTAATTTTTTTATGAGATGTGGTTGTGGTCAATCATATTTTTCATTTATAACTTGGTTTCTGTTTGTATTTAAAACTGATTATTTTATTATTCATGGTAGTATGATGTATAGACACACCATTCCAAATTATTTTTAGGAAAATATTGTGTGATTATTGATATTTAGAGGTTAAAATTATATCCACTCACTTATCTTTGATTCCCTCGACCTAGTTTTCAGCCTGAGGTGATTGGAAACACACTTAATATCTTGTAACACACTGACCTAGGTGACATGTTAGGTAAACCCAAGTTTGTTTAAAAAAATGGTATCAAACTCCTCTTTTAATTTGGAAATAATGGTATACACAAGATAATATTGTCATAACTCAAGAGTTAGTTCATGAGCAAGTTCATGATCACCACATATCATGATAATACATGAGTTTACATGGGTAGTTAGGAGATAAATCTTGAAAATGATTTTATTTATTTTATTTTTTTTATATATTTTAATTTTAATTAATGGTATTCCAATTAATACTAAGGTTATATGATTTATTTTTAGGTTTTCCTAGTGTAAGGGTGAAAATGGAATAATGACCACGGAGAATGCTTATCTTGAATGGTCTAGAAAACCAAGTAGAGACCAAACTGTTTCATAGTTAATATACGATATTCCAAAACATTCAGCCAAACCATAAATAGTTCTATATCCATCCTAGTTTTTTTAATCCTTTTTTAATTATTAAATTCATTCTAATGATGTTTATTATTTATTTTTGGTAAATTTAAAGGAATTTTTATAATGCGTTGATATTATTTGGTATTGTTGTATTCTATTTTACCCTATATTTTACCAAATAAGGTAATCCTAAAAATAAATAAATGTTATTATTTTTAAGAATTAATTTTATGGATTCATGTTCATCATAAATTTATAAATTATTTTATGATATTTTTTAGTTGAAAAAAGAATAGTTTTATTTAACTAATTTTTTTTCCATGAATTACATTGTATTATTTAAGAAGATAAATTACATAATTTTATAAATTTAATTGAATAAAATGGAAGTCATTTTTTATATTATCATTTCAAATATATCTTAGTATTGATTTTTGGATTTTTTTTTGAAAATATTTATTTTTGGGTGAATATGAAAAAATGTCAATTTTTACAAAACTATCATTTCCTTTATTTAAAATAATTAATTTAAAAGTTAATTAAATTTTTTATTTTATTTTAAAGTATAATAAGATCCATTTAATTAAAACCAATCTAAATAATTCTATAGGAATCAATATTTTATTTTTTTATAAGTTCATTTTTATGCTTAAAAATACAATTTTTTAAAACTATTTTTCAATATGTTTTTTTAAATTTTATTAAAATTAATTTCTAAATCATATAAAAATTTAATATATAAAAATTTATTACATATTTTTAATTAGTAGGTAAAAATATATTAATGATTTTAATTTCATTTTTTGTCATTATGAATTGTAACCGTGGAAAAAATGTGCCACCATGGTTAAATGTATACTAGGTTAATTAAGGTAAATAATAAATGATAAAGCCAAAAATATATAATCATAATCATTATTTTATTATGTTAGTAAAAATATTATAACATTATCTTAAAATTTTGATAGTTTTTAATCCACTTGATCACGAGTAATACATTTATAATTTTTAAAAGTTTAGAAAAAATTCAAGGGGGACACTCCCCTAACTTATAAAATAACACCTTATATAATATATTAATCACACATTTTAAACACTCTATATAATTCAATCTGAAAAATAATCTCTCAAAGGCATCACCACCAAATTCATATGGGTCCTGGTCTCACCAAAAGACCAACCTGAGAAAGCTTAAGGTGTAACCCATGGGAGGCTTTCCAATGAAGATGAAAAATCCTTAAAAGAGTGTTTCATGTTTATTTATTCTTATAAATCATTAAAATATTTTATAACCATGATGATATTGTAAAATAATTATATTAAATATAATTAAATGTTATTATTTTCATTTAAAATATTTTTTCATCCCATTTTCTATCCTACATGAAATGAAAACATCGCTCATGCTTATATGTGGACTGCGACTTCCATGAATTGATATGTTTCATTTTTTCATCACTACCCCATAATGATGGTTATTATAATTAATATAATAAATATATATTATATTCATGTCATAATAATGATTTTAATAATAAAATATATTATTTATCTTCTTACCCTTCAATTTTTTGAAAAATGATAACGTCGCTCATGCATATGTGAGGACTACCACATCCAAGAAGCGATGCGAATTGTTTTTCATGTAGAAAATTAATGATAGGTTATAAAATAGTATGTAATTTAGAAAAACTATAATTAAATCAGGATTAATATCATTAATATTATTTAACAATTATCTTTTTCACCATGATCATCCTACCAAAGTTTTTATTGTGATTATGAACCGAACGTCTTCAAAACGTCTAAAATGAGTTTAAATAATTTAATAACTATATAAGGCATGGTAATAAATAAAATAAAAGGGATAATAACAATGGAATACACATGAAAAATATTCTTAATAAATTATAAAATTAATATAATTTTATTATATATAACATAAAGTATGTATGTGGCGAGTTGGACTTGAGGTAAGAGATTTTCTTTTAAAACATTTTTTTTAAGTTTAAAAGTTTTTCTTATATTTTTATCCCATATCCATGTTCTATAAAATATTTAAAGTATCTTATTGATATAATTAAATATATGTTCAATGTCATTTTAATCCATTTTTAATTTTTTTATATAAGTTTTAAAACAATTATTTTTAACATTTTCCAAAAATGTTATTTTTGAAATTTTTACAATAGTTTGAAATTGGGTTTTAATGTATATGGCATGAGAGTAATTTCATGATGTCATGAACAATTCTATTTAATAATCTTACTCTAATTTTTTTGATTTTTCAAAATAATACCTTATTTATCATTATTGTGGGAAATTTTAAAAGTGTTTTCAAAGAAACAATATTTGTATCCATATTTTTACAAGATGATAGAAAGTGATTCTCCATATGTGTTTAAAAAATAATTTCTAAGATTTTATGATTTAAATGAAATATTTTATGAATTTTATTTATGTTACGATCCTTGGTAATTTTTCATGATGATGGGTGATCCTGAAATAGATCTATAATACTTGACTCCCTAATTGATAGAAAATGGGCTAACTTCATCTATCAGACCACGATAACCTAAATGGAATAACCATATCTTTGGTCTAGGGGTTGTTATGTCTAGAAAAAAGGGAATGAAGGCAAGAGGGGGGTGAATTTCCTTTTAAAAAATGATTAACAATTTAAGATCAAAGTTGAAATGCAGCGGAAATAAAGGAGGCAATCACACAAGAAATTGTTAACGGAGTTCGGCCAAAACCCGGCCTACGTCTCCGCTCCCAACTCAACCGTTGAGAGATTCCTACCGCTTGCTTTTCAATGGTTTTAGCAAGAAACCCACTAGGCTTTGAGGTAGCACTAGGACCTATTACAGCTTGCTTTTAATGGTTGAGCAAGAACCCACTTGCTTTTAATGGTTTAGCAAGAACCCACTATCCTTCTTACAGGTGAAGGATAGCTCACCTATGTCTCAAACTATTTAAAGGAAAGCTTGTGAACCTCTTCACACCTTAGTGGTGATGTGAAACCCAAAAGAAAGGGAGGAAGAAAGAGTTTGGGGTTTGTAGGCACAAACCCAATTTTAAGCTCAAAATAAATAAAACAAGAAAAACCGTAATGGGAGAAGCCTTGGGCGCCTTTGATTGATTGGAGAGATTGAAGGCCGCTTCTAAGCTTCTTTGATGGAGCTCCTTGGATTGGAAGTTGTTGGAGCAAAGAGGGTTCCTTTGAGGAAGTCCGCCGGAGGTACGCCAAAGATGGAAAATGTGTACGGTGGCTTTGTATATGATCTGGTGTGTGTCCGGGGCTTCCTTGGCCTTTATTTATAGGCAAGGAACCCTTTTGGAGTCTTCGGAGCCGTTGGAGAGGCTTAAAGATCCGTTGGGAGCCAAGTGGGCCAGCCTGGTCAAACTGCAACGGCTAGTTTGACTGGCTCCACCGGCTGGCCGGTACAGTCCCACCGGCTGGCCGGTGCTTGAGGAATTTGGGAGATTTTGAGTCTTGGCTCCACCAGCTGACCGGTGGATGGGCCACCGGTTGGCCGGTGGCTTGGCAGTAGCTGATCCTTCTTTTCCAGGCACCACCGGCCGACCGGTGCCAGAGCCACCGGCTGGCCGGTGGGCAGACAGTGGCTACCACTGTTTGACTGGATGCCACCGGCTGGCCGGTGGTCAAGCCACCGGCTGACCGGTGGAGCCTGGCAGTGGGCAATGCCTCTGCCAGGTCCACCGGCTAGCCGGTGCTATCACACCGGTTGGCCGGTGGACTGAATTTCAGTCCACATGATGTGCTTCATGGCCCATTTCCTTGGCAATCTTTTGCCTATAAAACAAAAACACTTAAAACAATGTTAGATAAATAAGAAAGTGATTGTGATCATTAAAATTAAACCACGATGGGATACGAGAGGTACAACAATCTCCCCCTATTTTGATGATCACAATCACCGAAACAATCAAAGTAAAATACTTAAATTAAAGACATTCTTAAAGGATAATTTGAAAATAAATCAAAGCATGATAGAAACGATTCTCCCCCAATCAATCAAGAAATTTCTCCCCCTTTGTGATTATCAAAATAGAATGGGGCATAAAACTTGATTGAGGGAAAGGAGATTTGAAAAAAAAGATTTGAGATTTGAAAATCAATGAAATTTTGGAAATTGAAAGATTGAAAAAAAGTTTGAATTGAAAGTATTGAATCAAAATTGAAATGAAAATTTTGAACCAAAAATTGAATTGAAAGTTTTGAATCTAAGAATTCAATAACAGTTTGAATTGAAAGTTTTGAATCCAAGAGTTGAAAATGAAAAATTTGAATTGAGAGTTTAAAATGAAAAATTTGAATTGAGAGTTGAAAATGAAAATTTTGAATTGAGAGTTTTGAAACCAAGTGTTGAGTTTGAAATGAAAAATTTTGAATACACAAAAAAGCTTAAAAGATCCTAACTCCCCCTAAATAAAAACAATAAATCACCGGGGAGAGGGATTTTGAAAAGAGACAATTTTAGGCCCGGAGAGACTCGCTAGAAGGGATTTTTCAATCCATACTTGTCTCATGGCGGGTCTTCTCCTATAAAACTCGTCCGAATAAAAAAAAGATTTGGGTTGACTGTACCGGGCATTTTTGCAATCACACTCATAAATGAGGTGCCCGGGTTTTTTACAATAATTGCAAAATTTATAACAAGAGCTCCTCCTTACAAAAACAGTGGGTGCATGGGAGGAGGAGGCTTGGTTGGTATAGCCAAGTCCTTGAGTGGTCCTAGAAACCCTTTGAGAACCCAATAATTTGGTCAAATTTTGTTCACCTTGGGTGAACTTGGCTAAGGATTCTCTAAGGTCCTTGATGGTTGATTCCAAAGAATCAACATTTGGGAAATTTTGGATTTTTTGGGAGAGTTCCTCCTTCTCTTTGAGAAGTTGTTCTTTTTTGGAGGAAAGCTTTTTGAAATTATTTTTTAAAGCAACAAATTTTGAAGAGAGTTCATGAAAACCATTTTCAAGTTGGTCTCTAGCATGTTGGAGTTCTTCATATGATAAATGATTAAATGAATTAGAAGAACTAGAGGATGATGAGGAAGAAGAGTCGGAAGATGATACCTCATGTTTTGCCATTAGGCAATTATTACCATTGTCGCTCTAGGAGAAAGAAGAGAAGGAGGAGCTATCACTCCAAGTTTTCTTTAAAGCCTTCTTCTTCTTCTTCTTGGCCCTTTTCTTGTGAGGTGGGAAAACGAGCTTGATCTTTTCGTCAGGTTCTTTCTTTTGATCGGATTCTTGCTTTGGAGCCTCGCTAGTACCTTCATAGGTTAGTTCTAGAAATTTCCAAAGATCATAAGAAGTAGAGCAAGTAGAAATACAATTAAAAACATTACGGTCAAGACCACAATGAAGAGCGTTCATGGCTTTGCCATCAAGCTCAAAAGTTGTAATGTCGGTAGGGGTCCATTTAGACTCATCGGGAGAAGAGAGCTTAAAACCATGCATAACAATTCTAAAAACAGGATAGCTAATGCTTTTAAGAAAAGTTGACATGCGGGTTTTCCAAAAAGAATAATCGGCTCCATCAAAGAATGGAGCACGATCCAAAGAATGTCCTTCGGGGGATTGAGAGGAAGAAGCGGTAGAAGCCATCAAAAAATAGGATCTTTAATTTGAAACCGGTTAAGGAATTATTCAAAAACGTCCCTATGATACCAATTGTTAGGTCTAGAAAAAGGGGAATGAAGGCAAGAGGGGGGTGAATTGCCTTTTAAAAAATGATTAACAATTTAATATCAAAGTTGAAATGCAGCAGAAATAAAGGAGGCAATCACACAAGAAATTGTTAATGGAGTTCGGCCAAAACCCGGCCTACATCTCCGCTCCCAACTCAACCGTTGAGAGATTCCTACCGCTTGCTTTTCAATGGTTTTAGCAAGAAACCCACTAGGCTTTGAGGTAGCACTAGGACCTATTACAGCTTGCTTTTGATGGTTGAGCAAGAACCCACTTGCTTTTAATGGTTTAGCAAGAACCCACTATCCTTCTTACAGGTGAAGGATAGCTCACCTATGTCTCAAGCTATTTAAAGGAAAGTTTGTGAACCTCTTCACACCTTAGTGGTGATGTGAAACCCAAAATAAAGGGAGGAAGAAAGAGTTTGGGGTTTGTAGGCACAAACCCAATTTTAAGCTCAAAATAAATAAAACAAGAAAAACCGTAATGGGAGAAGCCTTGGGCGCCTTTGATTGATTGGAGAGATTGAAGGCCTCTTCCAAGCTTCTTTGATGGAGCTCCTTGGATGTGGAAGTTGTTGGAGCAAAGAGGGTTCCTTTGAGGAAGTCCGCCGGAGGTACGCCAAAGATGGAAAATGTGTACGGTGGCTTTGTATATGATCCGGTGTGTGTCCGGGGCTTCCTTGGCCTTTATTTATAGGCAAGGAACCCTTTTGGAGTCTTCGGAGCTGTTGGAGAGGCTTAAAGAGCCGTTGGGAGCCAAGTGGGCCAGCCTGGTCAAACTGCAATGGCTAGTTTGACTGGCTCCACCGGCTGGCCGGTGCTTGAGGAATTTGGGAGATTTCGAGTCTTGGCTCCACCGGCTGACCGGTGGATGGGCCACCGGTTGGCCGGTGGCTTGGCAGTAGCTGATCCTTCTTTTCCAGGCACCACCGGCCGACCGGTGCCAGAGCCACCGGCTGGCCGGTGGGCAGACAGTGGCTACCACTGTTTGACTGGATGCCACCGGCTGACCGGTGGAGCCTGGCAGTGGGCAATGCCTCTGCTAGGTCCACCGGCTGGCCGGTGCTATCACACCGTTTGGCCGGTGGACTGAATTTCAGTCCACTTGATGTGCTTCATGGCCCATTTCCTTGGCAATCTTTTTCCTATAAAACAAAAACACTTAAAACAATGTTAGATAAATAAGAAAGTGATTGTGATCATGAAAATTAAACCACGAGGGGATACGAGAGGTACAATAGGGGTAACCTGATAAATAAATCCATTTAAATGTCCTCCCATATCCACTTAGGGACATCTATACATTGTAACAAACCACTTGGAACATGATTCTCAGACTTCACCTTCTTACAAACTAGATACCTACACATGAACTCTTCCATGAACTACTTTATCCAAGGATACTAAATCAACCTCCTCAAACCATGGTACATCTTGTAAACACCTTGACTTAGAACCAAGGGTGAGATATGGAACTAATGAAGAACTCCCCCACACATGTAAAATAAAACAGATAGTCTCCCCATAAACAACATCTGATTAAGATTATCATCGAACTACCCCTTTGGGACATCACTATGAGGGACACAGTCTCACATAATTTCCACCTCTAACTCTCCCCACTGAGACTCATCCACCTACTACATCACAGATGATCCCATTTTCATCTGATAGAGATAAAATTCTCAAGTAATGCCCTTCATATTGAGATTAATTTTTTATAACACACTAACCTTTTATATTATATATATCTTTAAATAAGAAATCTATAATAACTTATATTTCAGACCACACCAAACTAAAATTGAATGAAATAATTTTATTAGGATAAAATATTTCAATTCCAGATAAACTAAACATATCAACATATAACCCAAGATGAGAAAATAAGTAAATTAGAAAACATAATAAATAGATAAATATCATATTAAAAAATATGAAATAATAAAAATAGTTTATATAAAGTGATAGGAGAAAAATTATACCATATAAACAAGTGTATATCACAATGTAAAGACTAGAAAACCATAATACTTAAATCATCATCCAAGGAGCACATGTTAGTCATATATCAAAATATTGTGGAAAAAATATAAGCATTGAAACAAAATATAGTGGATCATGAATCACCACCTATTTCACATAGTATATCATGAATCACATCTTATTTACCATTACAGATTAGGAATTACAACCTGTTTTTCATAGAGGATTGGGCATCACAATCTATATCCCATTTTAGATAAAGAATAACTGTATGTTTTAGAACTATCTCGTGAGATTTAAATATTTACACAATGTATTATAGGAATATATGGGTCTCACCTATCACTTAAATATTGACCATACACATTTGGGCCATAAAAAAAATCTAATCCTCACATCATCAAAACCCAAGAACACGAATGAGGTTCACATTACACTTAAAAATGAATCACATAAATAAATAAATAAATAAGTTCAATTGATACCAAATTAAATCACTCAAAATATTAACTACATAAAATCATTTAGAGTGTGATTTATAAAATATAACATCATATAAAATAAATCCCTTTTGATATAAATAGGAAAACATAAGCCAAATCATAAAAGGTGTAACAAAACTTATATTTAAAAGGAAATTATGAAGATCACATGAGTTGATAAATATTTTTATTTAAAAATTATAAATGATAACATTTTTGGTATGTTAATACATTGACTTGAATGAAATATCCATTTAATTGAAATCAATACTTAAGATGATGGGAATTATCCAAAACATATTACAATTTTATGGAAAATAAAATACTTTGTTAAAGGGGATTTTAATTAAGAAATCATTTTACCAAGAGAGATAAAAAATAAAATGATATTTAAAAGGAGATAATTTAGTATATGTAATATTCTAGGTTGAAATTTAAAAATACTACACAACTCAAAGAAAGATATTTGAGTTACCAAATTCACTTAGGACACAAGGAATGTTTGAATCAAAATAATAAGAGAGGGAGTTCTATAAATAATACTAAAAGCTCATAAAATGTAATATTATTAACCCATGAGAAATAAGTATAGCGGGGAATATACAATATATGAAAAAAAATTGCATAACATCAAACTTGGCTTGTGGAAGGGAAATTAGAGACAAATAACCCTTACCTTTGATCTTATCTTCCACAAATGCATTCTAACCTCCTATATAAAAAACATAACTATATTAATAATCAATTTCATAAATTTATTCATACCTAATACTATTTTTATATTTCATATATAATAATTAGACACATGTATATTTGTTAGTTTATAACTATTTTCCCACATTGGGTGTTTATAGCTTTCATCGTTTGTACTAGTTTTGTTGGAGCAATGTCGATAATTGTTATTAATCCAAATTTTATCAGTAAATGATCATTAAATTTATTTTAATGGATGAATTATATTTATCTATGTATAATTAATTCCCTTGGATGATTGTTTCATTATTTACCCTTGAATACGAAATTGATAATAATCACACTTTAGTGATTTTCTTAACTAATAAAAAGTTTTTTCTTAATTATTGTGTTAAATATTAATATATAATTTCAAAAAATAAAAACCAAATCATTATTTAAATATTTATATCATATTTTACCATTAATTATGTTTTCATAGTCATCCATGATATAATTTCATTTTATTTTTCATGTAAGTGGTCAAAACAACCCAAAAATGAACATACCATGATTAATAGATGATTTTTATGCAATTATTAGAAATATATTTATACCAGTTGTATAATAATATCATATATATTCTATTATAGTGATATATAATAATTTTAAATAATTAGGAGAGGAAATGATGGGCATGAAACAATTACATAACATGAATATATTGTTTTCCTTCTTATTTTACTTGTTTAAGATGATTAATTTTATAATGATTGTTTATTATTCATATCATTAATAGGATATTAAATTTCTATTAATATAACCCAATTAAAATAAAAATATTATTTATCCTTAAAAATGTTATTAGAAACATCCATGAATGATTGTAATGAAAAATAAAATATATCAATCCATCGAGGTGGTAATCCACACATACACATGGATGATGATTTCATCTTTATAGAATGGTGGAGAGGAAACTGCTACTGATCATGAAATATTCAGTGCTAACCATCACCAATTCTCAACAAAAAACATTGATAAATGGGGGGGGCTTTTACAAGTACTAAATATCATTAATAAAAGGGAACATTTTGTCTGCGCTTTTTTAGTATTGATAATGATTCCCATTTATGAGTGATTTTATTACCACTGATAATTATCCACCTTTAATAGCTTTAAAAAAGAATTGATAAAGGGAATAATGAATAATTTAATTTATATAAACATATTTATATAATTTTCAAAAATATGTATATAATAATAAGTATATATATAAATATAATATATAAATACTATTTATATAACTCTATAATAATAAAAAATTGTTATCAATCTTATTTTCATAATTTTATATATAAAAAGTTATCAATTTTATATTAACAAATAAATAAAAAATATTTGTATATTTATATTCATTAATTATAAAATTTCAATATAAATATAATAAGTTAACATTCCATTTAAACAATTATATAAATATATCAATGAATATATTTATTTAAATAGCACATATTTGCATTTTTATAATTATATTCGTACGAAATAATTTAATATATACAAATATATTTGTAGGTATGTGCATGTATGTATGTAATGTATGTGTATAAATTTTTTGTGTTGTGTGTGTGTGTGTTTGTATTCTTATGTGTACATGTATGTGTGTGTGTGTGTGTGCTTATATGTGAATATGTACGTGTATGCATGTCTTTGTATATGTTTGTGTATATGTATGTGTATGTGTATGTGTATTCATGTGGATATACAAGCATGTGTGTATGCATATTGTATGTGTAAGTGTATGTGTATATGTAGTGTATGTATGTGTATGAATGTATATGTGTATGTGTAGATGTGTGTATCAGTGTATATGTGTATATATGTGTATGTTTATGTGGTATGTGTATGTTTATGTAGTATCTGTATGTATGAATATGTATGTGTATGCATGTGCATTCACATGTATGTAATTGTATGTATGTGTACGTGTATTTATGCGTATATGCATGTATGCCTATGCATGTGTATGTGTATGGTTATGAGTATGTACACGTGTATGTGTATGAGTATGTGTATGTGTGTGTGTGTGTGTGCATGTGAATGTGTATGTGTATGTGTATGTGCATGTGTGTGTGTGTGTCTGTGTGTGTATCTGTATGTGTATGTGTATGTGTCTGTGTATATCTATATGTGTATGTATATGTGTATATATGTGTACATGTATGTCTATGCATATGTATGTGTGTATTTGTACGTATCTGATGTGTATGTGTGCTTATTCATTTAATATTATTTATTTATTTTTAATATTTCTCCATTTTAATAGTTTATGTAATTTATTAATATTTAGTATTTATACATTTAAAACTTTTAGAATATATTCTATTTTGATAGTTATATATTCATCTTTAAATATTTATATAATTAATTAAATACTAATATTTTTAATTATTATTAAAAACTCTAAAGGTTAATAATTAATTATATTTTTGTATACAATCAATACAATACATACATCAATAATTAACAATAATATTATTTTTATTTATTTTTTAAGTGATTTCAATTCATGTAATCAATATTATGAAATCAATTTTTTTTTTATTTTTTAAAATTATTTGATTTTCATTATTCAATATTATTTATTAAATTTCAATATTCATTCATTTTTTTCCATTTATATTATTAATTAATTGTTAATATATTTAGAATTTATTTATTTTTTAAAATTTATACATAATTATTTAATAAGTTTTAAAAAATTTCATATGTTTTTGATTTTTATGATTAATATTTAATAATTTATATATATAATTTTTTAATATTTTTAATATTCTTGGTATATATAAAATTTAATTATTTAAATTCTTTTTCATTTTTATATTTTTCTATAGTCAATAGAGTTCATTTCTAATAATTTTTTTATTTATATAAATGATTTTTTTTCTTTATTCACTTTTCTTTATTTTTTATGTGTTTGTAATTTATGTAATTAATGTTACAAATTCACTTTTTGAAATCTTTTTTCAATTTATTCAATTTTATTTTTCGTTTTTATTATTTTCTTAAAAAAATTTATTCATTTTTAATATCTTTTTAGAATTTATTAATTTATTAATTATTATTCATATAAAATTACAAACTGAGTTTTAATATTTTCAATATTTTCTTTAATTTATATGATTGATATTTATTCAATTTTATTTATTAAGTGTTAATATTTTTAAATGTTTGAAATTTATGAATTAATTAATTTATATGCATTTTGTCATATTTTTATAATTTTAATGGTTGATATCATTCATTTTTAATAATTTTATTATTTATATAATTTATGTTATTTATTTACTATTTTTTTGTTCTTTGTATGTGTTTACGATTCATGTATCAATAATATGAATTAATTTTTTTATTTTTTTTATAATCTATTAAATTTCATTTATTTATTTTGAATATTCTTTCACTTATTATTATTTATTCATTTTTAAAAGTTACTATTTTTTATGTTTTTTTGGAATTTAATAATTTTCTAATGATTATTTATAAATATTTATGTACTTTGTTTTAATATTCTCAATATGTTTGTAATTAATATGATTAATATTTCTTCATTTGTGTTTATTATGTTTTAAAATATTAAATATTTTTAAAATTTAAATAATTAATTCATTTCAATTCATTTTTTTAATATTTATGTAATTTAAATAGCTAATATTATTCATTTTTAATATTTTGGTTATTTATATAATTAAAATTATTGATTTTTTTTTTATTTTTTATGTGTTTAATTTATGAAATTAATTTTATGAATTCATTTTTTAATATTTTTTTAATTTATTCACATGTATTTATTCATTTTTAATATTAATTCATTCAATATTATTTATTAATTTTTAATATTTACTAATTTATAATATTTTCATTATTATTTTTTAATATTTATCTATTATGTTTTTATATTTTCATTATGTTTTTAAATTATATAATTAATTTATTTAAATGAATTTTTTAGTATTTTTATAATTTAAATAGTTAATGTAATTGAAGATCTCGTGTCTTTAAGGAGGACCAATTTCGGCCAAGAGTTTCTATCTCTATGCTTCTATTGTGATTAGGACTTCGATCCCATGGCGTCCTTATCTTTTCCTTCTCTAGTTGATGATTTTTGTTCCCATGAGGATTTTGATAGTCCTATGTTTGTTACTGCTAGTATGGAGAGCAAGAAGATCGTTCTTGGTGGTATTACTGTGGATGATTCATTCTATAAGAATGGATTTAGTTACTCTTTCTCTCTCTTAAAGGATTATGTCATTGGATGTCATCATTGTAAAGGAAGTGTTGCTCATGTGAAAGTGGACCCAGATGTGATCTCAAAACAACTGGATATTGGTAAGCACTCCATTATCACTTGAATTATTTTACCAAGGGGTTCCAAACCAAGGATAATCGATTAGACTTGGTTGCACACCTCTTAGACATTTAGGGATTTTTGAAATGGAAATCCATCTCTTTGGGTTGTGGTTTCTTTCACATTATTCTCCCCTCTGAAGAATTGAAGATGAGAGTGTGGGGATTTGGATCGGTATCCTTCAAGTCGGGTATTCTACACACCTGGTTAAGCTCAAACAACCAGTAAGGAAAAAATAAACATATCAACATATAACCAAAGATGAGATAATAAATAAATGAGAAAACATAATAAATAAGTAAATATAATATTAAAAAACATTAAATCATAAAAATAGTTCATATAAAGTGATTGGAGAAAAATTATCCCATATAACCAAATGTATAACACAATGTAATGACTAGAAAACCATGATACTTAAATCATGATCCAAATAGAATAGGTTTGTCATATATCAAAAGATTGTGAAAAAAATATAAGCATCGAAACAAAATATATTCGATCAGAAATCACAACCTATTTCCCATAGTATATCACGCATCACATCTTTTTTCCCATTATAGATTAGGAATTACGACCTGTTTCCCATAGTGGATTGGGCATCAAAACATATATCCCATTTTAGGTCAAGAATAACTGTATGTTTCAGAACTATCTTGTGAGATTTAAATCTTTACCCAATATATTATAGGGATATATAGGGCTCACCTATCACTTAAATATTTACCATACACATTTGGTCCCTAAAAAACATCTAATCATCACATCATCAAAACCCAAGAACATGAATGAGTTTCACATTACATTTAAAAATGAATCACATAAATAACTAAGTAAAAAAGTTCAATTGATTCCAAATTAAATCACTCAAAATATGAACTACATAAAATCATTTAGCTATTGATTTATAAAACACAACATCGTGGAAAATAAATCCCTTTTGATATAAATTGCAAAACATAAGCCAAATCATAAAAGGGTGTAACAAAACTTATATTTAAAAGGAAGTTATGAAGATCACATGATTTGATAAATATTTTTGTTTAAAAATTATAAAGGATAACATTTTTGGTAAGTGATAAAATAGGAAATCATATTTAAACGGAGATATTTTAATATATGTTATTTTCTAGGTTGAATTTTAAAAATACTACACAACCTAAATAAAGAGATTTGAGTTACCAAAGTCACTTATGACCCAAGGAATGTTTGAATCAAAATAATATGAGATGGAGTTCTATAAATAATACTAAAATCTAATAAAATGTAATATTATTAACCAATGTGCAATAAGTATGGTAGGTAATACACTATATATGACAAAAATGTTTCTCAACATCAAACTTGGCTCATGGAATGGAAATTTGAGACAAATAACCCTTACATTTGATCTTATATTCCAGAAATTCATTCTAACCTCATATATAAAAAACATCACTATATTAATAACAAATTTTATAACTATATTCACACCTAAAAATATTTTTAATTTTCATTTATAATAATTATATACATGCATATTTGTTGGTTTTTAACTGTTTTCTAAGATTGGGTGTTTATAGCTGTGATCGTTTGATCTAGTTTCGTAGGAGTAGTGTCAATAATTGTTATTATTCCAAATTTCATCAGTCAATGATCATTAAATTTATTTTAATGTATGAATAATATTTATCTATGTATATTTAATTCCCTTGGATGAGTGTTTCATTCTTTACCCATGAATATGAAACTGATAATAAGCACAATTTAGTGATTTTCTTAACTAATAAAACATTTTTCTTAATTATTATGTTAAATATTAATGTATACTTTCCAAAAATAAAAACCAAATAATTATTTAAATATTTATATCATATTTTACCATTAATAATGTTTTCATAGTAATCCAGGATATAATTTCATTTCATTGTTCATGTAAGTGGTCAAAACAACCCAAAAATGAACAAACCATGATTACTAGATGATTTTTTGGGAATTTAGTAGAAATATCATTATAACAGTTGTATAATAATATCATATATATTATATTATAGTGATATATCATAATTTTAAAGAATTAGTTGAAGAAGTGATGGGTATGAAACAATTACATAACATGAATATATTGTTTTCCTTCTTAGTTTACTTTTTTAAGATGATTAATTTTATAATGATTGTTTACCATTCATATCATCAATAGGTTATTTAATTTCTATTAATAGATCCTTATTCAAATAAAAATATCATTTATCCTTTAAAAATATTCTTAGAAACATCCATGATTGATGGTAATAAAGAATAAAATACATCAATCCATCAAGGTGGTAGTCCACACATACACATGGATGATGATTTCATCTTCATAGAATGGTGGAGAGGAAACTACTACTAATCATGAAATATTCAGTGCTAACCATTACCAATACTCAACAAAAAACATTGATAAATGGGGGGGGGGATTTTACAAGTACTAAATATCATTAATAAAAGGGTACCTTTTGTCGGTGCTTTTTTAGCATTGATAATGATTCCCATTTATGAGTGCTTTTCTTACCACTGATAAATTATCCACCTTTAATAAGTTAAAAAAAAGAATTGATAAAGGGAATAATGAATAATTTAATTTATATAAACATATTTATATATTTTTCAAAAATATTTATATATAATAATAAGTATATATATAAATATAATATATAAATATTATTTATATAACTATATAATAATAAAAAATTATCATCAATCTTATTTTCATAATTTTATATATAAAAAGTTATCAATTTTATATTAATAAATAAATAAAATATATTTGTATATTTCTATTCATTAATTATAAAATGTCTATATAAATATAATAGGTTAACATTCCATTTAAACAATTATATAAATATATAAATGAATATATTTATTTAAATAGCTCATATTTGAATTTATATAATTATATTCATATTAGATAATTTAATATATAAAAATATATTTGTAGGTATGTGCATGTATGTATGTAATGTATGTGTATAAATTTATTGTGTTGTGTGTGTGTGTTTTATGCTTATGTGTACATTTATGTGTGTGTGTGTGTTTATATGTGAATATGTACATGTATGCATGTATGTGTATATGTAAGTGTATGTGTATGTGTATTTATGTGGATATACATGCATGTGTGTATGCATATGTGTATGTGTAAGTGTATGTGTATATGTAGTGTATGTATGTGTATGTATGTATATGTGTATATGTATATATGTGTATAAGTGTATAGGTGTATATATGTGTATGTTTATGTGGTATGTGTATGTTTATGTAGTATGTGTATGTATGAATATGTATGTGTACGCATGTGCATTCACATGTATGTAATTATATGTATGTGTTTGTGTATACATGTGTGTATGTGTATTTATGCGTATATGCATGTATGCCTATGCATGTGTATGTGTATGCTTATGATTATGTATACGTGTATGTGAATGAGTATGTGTATGTGTGTGTGTGTGTGTGTGAATGTGTATGTGTATGTGTATGTGCATATGTGTGTGTGTGTGTCTATGTATGTGTATGTGTATGTGTATGTGTATCTCTATATGTGTATGTATATGTGTATATATGTGTACATGTATGTCTATGTATATGTATGTGTGTATTTGTATCTATCTAATATGTATGTGTGCTTATTCATTTAATATTATTTATTCATTTTTAATATATCTCCATTTTAATAGTTTATATAATTTATTAATTTTTAATATTTGTACATTTAATACTTTTAGAATATATTCTATTTTGATAGTTATATATTCATCTTTAAATATTTATATAATTAATTAAATAATAATATTTTTAATTATTATTAAAATCTCTAAAGGTCGATAATTAATTATATTTTTGTATACAATCAATACAATACATACATCAATAATTAACAATAATATTATTTATATTTATATTTTAAGTGATTGCAATTCATGTAATTATTATTATGAAATAAATTTTGTTTTTATTTATTAAAATTATTTGATTTTAATTATTCAATTTTATTTATTAAATTTCAATATTCTTTCATTTAATATTTTTTCAATTTATATTATTAATTAATTATTAATATTTTTAGAATTTATTCATTTTTTAAAATTTATACATATTTATTTAATAAGTTTTATAATTTTCCATATGTTTTTAATTTTTATGATTAATATTTATTCATTTATATATATAATTTTTTAATATGCTTGATATATATAAAATTGAATTATTTAAAATCTTTTTAATTTTTATATTTTTCTATAGTCAATAGAGTTTATTTCTAATAAATTTTTTAATTATATAAATTATTTTATTTCTTTATTCATTTTTATTTATTTTTTATGTGTTTGTAATTAATGTAATTAATGTTACAAATTCACTTTTTTAAATATTTTTCCAATTTATTCAATTTTAATTTTCATTTTTAGTATTTTTTTAAAAAAAATTATTCATTTTTAATATCTTTTTAGAATTTATTAAATTATTACTTATTATTCGTATAAAATTACGAACTAAGTTTTAATATTTTCAATATTATTTTAATTTATATGATTGATATTTATTCAATTTAATTTGTTAAGTATTAATATTTTTAAATGTTTGAAATTTATGGATTGTTCAATTTATATGCATTTTTTCATATTTTTATAATTTGAATAGTCAATATCATTCATTTTTAATAATTTTGTTATTTATATAATTTATGTTGTTTATTTACTATTTTTTTCATTTTTTGTTTGTGTTTACGATTCATGTATCAATCTTATGAATGAATTTTTTTTATTTTTTTATAATCTATTAAATTTCATTTTTTTATTTTTAATATTTATTCATTTATTATTATTTATTCATTTTTAAAAGTTATTATGTTTTATGTTTTTTTTGGAATTTAATAATTTTCTAATGATTATTTATACATATTTATATACTTTGTTTTAATATTTTCAATATGTTTGTAATTAATGTGATAAATATTTCTTTATTTATGTTTATTATGTTTTAAAATATTTAATATGTATAAAATTTAAATAATTATTTCATTTAAATTCATTTTTTTAATATTTTTGTAATTCATATAGTTAATATTATTCATTTTTAATAATTTTGTTATTTATATGATTAAAATTATTGATTTTTTTATTTTTTATGTGTTTTTAATTTATGAAATTAATTTTATGAATTTATTTTTAAATTTTATTTAATTTATTCAAATGTATTTAATCATTTTTAATATTAATTCATTCAATATTATTTATTAATTTTTAATATTTACTAATTTCTAATATTTTCATTATTATTTTTTAATATTTATTTATAATGTTTTTATATTTTCAATATGTTTGAAATTTGTATAATTAATTTATTTAAATGAATTTTTTAATATTTTTATAATTTAAATAGTTAGTGTAATTGAAGATCTTGTGTCTTCATGGAGGACCAATTTCGGCCGAGAGTTTCTCTCTCTATGCTTCGATGGTGATTAGGACTTCGATCTCATGGCGTCCTTATATGCTCCTTCTCTAGTTGATGATTTTTGTTCCCCTGAGGATTTTGATAGTCTTATGTTTGTTACTGCTAGTATGGAGAGCAAGAAGATCGTTCTTGGTGGGATTACTGTGGATGCTTCATTCTCTAAGAATGGATTTAGTTGCTCATTCTCTCTCTTGAAGGATTCCATCATTGGACGTTTTCATTGTAAGGGAAATTTTGCTCATGTGAAAGCAGACCGGGATGTGATCTCAGAACAACTGGATATTGGTAAGCACTCCATTATCACGTGACTTATTTTACTAAGGGGTTCCAACCCAAGGAGAATCGATGAGACTTGGTTGTTCACCTCTTAGAAATTTGGGGATTTTTGAAATGGAAATCCATCTCTTTGGGTTGTGGTTTCTTTCACATTATTCTCCCCTCTGAAGAATTGAAGATGAGAGTGTGGGGTTTTGGATCAGTATCCTTCATGTCGGGTATTCTACACACCTGGTTAAGCTCAAACGCCCAGTAAAGAAAAAATAAAAATATCAACATATAACCCAAGATGAAATAATAAATAAATGAGAAAACATAATAAATAGATAAATATCATATTAAAAAACATAAAATCATAAAAACAGTTCATTTAAAGTGATAGGAGATAAATTGTCCCATATAACGAAATGTATAACACAATGTAATGACTAGAAAAACCATGATACTTAAATCATGATCCAAAGAGCATAGGTTAGTCATATATCAAATGATTGTGGAAAAATATAAGTATTGAAACAAAATATAGTGGATCAGGAATCACAACCTATTTCACATAGTATATCATGCATCACATCTTATTTCCCATTATAGATTAGGAATTACAACCTGTTACCCATAGTGGATTGGGTATTAAAACCTATATCCCATTTTAGATCAAGAATAACTGTATGTTTCAGCATTATCTCATGAGATTTAAATCTTTTCCCAATATATTATAGGGATATATAGGTCTCACCTATCACTTAAATATTGACCATACACATTCGGGCCCTAAAAACCATCTATTAATCACATCATCAAAACCCAAGAACACGAATGAGATTCACACTAAATTTAAAAATGAATCACATAAATAACTAAATAAAATAGTTTAATTGATAACAAATTAAATCACTCAAAAGATGAACTACATAAAATCATTTAGATAGTGATTTATAAAACATAGCATCGTGGAACATAAATCCCTTTTGATATAAATAGGAAAAAATGATCCAAATCATAAAAGGGTGTAACAAAACTTATATTTAAAAGGAAATTAGGAAGATCACATGAATTGATAAATATTTTTATTTAAAAATTATAAAGGACAACATTTTTGGTAAGTGAAAACATTTACTTGAATGAAATATCCATTTTAGTGAAATCAATACTTAAGAGGATGAGAATTATCCAAAACATATTATAATTTTATGGAAAATAAAATAATTTGTTAATGTGGTTTTGAATTAAGAAATCATTTTACCAAGAGTGATAAAATAGGAAATCATATTTAAAAAGAGATAATTTAATATATGTAATTTTCTAGGTTGATTTTTAAAAATACTACACAACCTAAAGAAATAAATTTGAGTTACCAAAGTCACTTATGACCCAAGGAATGTTTGAATCAAAAGAATATGAGAGGGAGTTCTATAAATAACACTAAAATCTCATAAAATGTAATATTCTTAACCAATGTGAAATAAGTATGATAGGTAATACACTATATATGAAAAAATATGTTTCTCAACATCAAACATGGCTCATGGAATGGAAATTAGAGACAAATAACCCTTACATTTGATCTTATCTTCCACAACTTCATTTTAACCTCCTATATAAAAAACATAACTATATTAAAAACCAATTTTATAACTATATTGACACCTATAACTATTTTTAATTTTTATTTATAATAATTATATACTTGTATATTTTCTAGTTTTTAACTATTTTCTGATATTGGGTGTTTATAGCTTTGATCGTTTGAACTAGTTTCATAGGAGCAGTGTCGATAATTGTTATTATTCCAAATTTCATCACTCAATTATCATTAAATTTATTTTAATGGATGAATTATATCCATCTATGTATATTTAATTCCCTCATATGAGTGTTTCATTCTTTACCCATGAATATTAAATTGATAATAAGCAAACTTTAGTGATTATCTTAACTAATAAAACGCCTTTTCATAATTATTATGTTAAACATTAATGTTTAATTTACATAAATAAAAACCAAATCATTATTTAAATATTTATTTCATATTTTACCACTAATTATGTTTTCGTATTCATCTATGATATAATTTCATTTTATTGTTCATATAAGTGGTCAAAACAACCCAAAAATGAAAAAACCATGATTACTAGATGATTTTTTGGTAATTTAGTAGAAATATCATTATACCCATTATATAATAATATCATATATATTCCATTATAGTGATATATCATAATTTTAGAGAATTAGTAGAAGAAGTGATGGGTATGAAACAATTACATAAAATGAATATATTGTTTTTCTTCTTAGTTTACTTGTTTAAAATGATTAATTTTATAATGATTTTTATCATTCATATCATCAATAGGTTATTTAATTTCTATTGAAAGATCCTTATTCAAATAAAAATATTATTTACCCTTTAAAAAAATTTCTCATAAACAGCCATGAATGATGGTAATAAAAAATAAAATACATCAATCCATCGAGGTGGTAGTCCACACATACACATGGATGATGATTTCATCTTCATATAATGGAGGAGAGGAAACTTCTACTGATTGTGCAATATTCAGTGCTAACTATTACCAATACTCAACAAAAAACATTGATAAATGGGGGAGGCTTTTACTAGTGCTAAATATCATTAATAAAAGGGTATCTTCTGTCTGCACTTTTTTAGCATTTATAATTATTCCCCTTTATGAGTGCTTTTCTTAACACTAATAAATTATCCACCTTTAATAGCTTGAAAAAATAATTGATAAAGGGCATAATGAATAATTTAATTTATATAAACATATTTATATATTTTTCAAACATATTTATATAATAATAAGTATATATATATATATTATATATATATATTATTTATATAACTGTATAATAATAAATAATTATTATTAATCTTATTTTCATAATTTTATATATAAAAAGTTGCCCATTTTATATTAATAAATGAATAAAAAATATTTGTATATTTCTATTCACAAATTATAAAATGTATACATAAATATAATAAGTTAATATTCCATTTAAAAAATTATATAAATATTTTAATGACTATATTTATTTAAATAGCTCATATTTTAATTTATATAATTATATTCATATTAAATAATTTAACATATACAAATATATTTACAGGCATGTGCATGTATGTTTGTAATGTATGTGTATAAATTTATTGTGTTGTGTTTGTGTGTGTGTTTGTGTGTGTGTTTGTATGCTTATGTGTATATGTATGTATGTGTGTGTGTGTTTATATAGGAATTTGCATGTGTATTCATGTATGTGTATATGTATATGTATGTGTATGTGTATGTGTATGTGTATATGTATTCATGTGGATATACATGCATGTGTGTGTGCATATGTGTATATGTAAGGGTATGTGTATATGTAGTGTATGTATGTGTATGTATGTATATGTGTATATGTATATATGTGTATATGTATAAATGCGTATATGTGTATATGTGTATATGTGTATATATATGTACGTTTATGTGGTATGTGTATGTTTATGTAGTATGTGTATGTATGAATATGTATATGTCTTCATGTGCATTCACATGTATGTAATTGAATGTATGTGTATGTGTATACATGTGTGTATGAGTATTTATGCATAGATGCATGTATGCCTATGCATGTGTATGTATATGCTTATGAGTATGTATATGTGTATGTGTATGAGTATGAGTATGTGTATGTGTATGTGTATGTGTGTGTGTGTGTGTGTGTATGTGTATGTGCATGTGAATGTGTATGTGTATGTGTATGTGCATGTGTGTGTGTGTGTGTGTTTGTGTATGTGTATGTGTATGTGTATGTGTATGTGAATGTGTATGTGTATGTGTATATCTATATGTGTTTGTGTTTGTGTGTATATGTGTCCATGTATGTTTATGCATATGTATGTGTGTATTTGTATGTATCTGATGTGTATGTGTGCTTATTCATTTAATATTATTTATTCATTTTTAATATTTCTACATTTTAATAGTTTATATAATTTATTAATTTTTAATATTTATACATTTAATACTTTTAGAATATATTCAATATTGATAGTTATATATGCATCTCTAAATATTTATATAATTAATTAAATAATAATATTTTTAGTTATTATTAAAATTATAAAGGTTAATAATTAATTATATTTTTGTATACATTCAATACAATACATACATCAATAATTAAGAATAATATTATTTTTATTTATTTTTTAAGTGATTGCAATTCATGTAATTAATATTATGAAATTGATTTTCTTTTTTTTAATTATTAATTTCTAATTATTCAATTTTAATTATTAAATTTTAATATTCTTTCATTTAATATTTTTTTCCATTTATATTATTAATTAATTTTTAATATTTTGGAATTTATTCATTTTTTAAAATTTATACATATTTATTTAATAAGTTTTAAAATTTTCCATATGTTTTTAATTTTTATGATTAATATTTATTCATTTATATATATAATGTTTTAATATTTTTAATATTCTTGATATATATAAAATTGAATTATTTAAATTATTTTTCTTTTTTATATTTTTGTATAGTCAATCGAGTTCATTTCTAATATTTTTTTTGTATAATTGATTTTATTTGTTTATTCATTTTTATATATTTTTATGTGTTCGTAATTAATGTAATTGATGTTACAGATTCACCTTTTTAAATATTTTTTCAATTTATTCAATTTTATTTTTCTTTTTTAGTATTTTTTTAATAGAATTTATACATTTTTAATATCTTTTTAGAATTTATTAACTTTTTCAATGTTTATTTATATAAAATTATGTACTTAGTTTTAATATTTTCAATATTTCTTTAATTTATATGATTGATATTTATTAAATTTTATTTATTAAGCATTAATATTTTAAAATGTTTGAAATTTATGAATTAATTAATTTAAATGCATTTTTTCATATTTTTATAATTTGAATAGTTGGTACCATTCATTTTTAATAATTTTATTATTTATATAATTTATGTTATTTATTTATTAATTTTGTTGCATTTTTAGTATGTGTTTACAATTCATGTAATTAATCTTATCAATTAATTTTTTTTATTTTTTTATAATCTATTAATTTTTTTTAATATTCTTTCATTATTATTATTTATTCATTTTTAAAAGTTATTATTTTTTATGTTTTTTGAAATTTAATAATTTTATAATGATTCTTTATAAATATTTATTTAGTTTGTTTTAATATTATCAATATATTTGTAATTAATATGATTAATATTTATTCATTTATGTTTATTATGTTTTAAAATATTATATATGTTTAAAATTTAAATAATTAATTCATTGAAATTCATTTTTTAACATTTTTGTAATTTAAATAGTTAATATTATTCATTTTTAATAATTTGGTTATTTATATAATTAACATTATTGATTTTTGATTTTTTATGTGTTTGTAATTTATAAAATCTATTTTATGAATTCATTTTTTAATATTTTTTTTATTTATTCAAATTTATTAATTCATTTTTAATATTAATTCATTCAATATTATTTATTAATTTGTAATATTTACTAATTAGTAATATTTTCATTATTCTTTTTAATATTTATTTATTATGTTTTTATATTTTCAATATGTTTGTAATTTATATAATTAATTTATTTAAATGCATTTTTTAATATTTTTATAATTTAAATTGTTAGTGTAATTGAAGATCTCATGTCTTCAAGGAGGACTAATTTCGGCTGAGAGTTTCTCTCTTTACGCTCCCATGGTGATTTGGACTTCGATCTCATGGCATCCTCATCTGTTCCTTCTCTAGTTGATGATTTTCGTTCGGAGGAGGATTTTGATAGTCCTATGTTTGTTACTTCTAGTATGGAGAGCAATAAGATCGTTCTTGGTGGGATTATTGTGGATGCTTCATTCTCTAAGAATGGATTTAGTTTCTCTTTCTCTATTCAAGTATTCTATCATTGGAGGTCATCATTGTAAGGGAAATGTTGCTCATGTGAAAGCGGACCGAGACGCGATCTCAGAACAACTGAATATTAGTAAGAACTCCATTATCACTTGACTTATTTTACCAAGGGGTTCCAAACCAACAAGAATCGACAAGACTTGGTTTCGATCCCCTTATACATTTGGGGATTTTCGAAATGGAAATGCATCTCTTTGGGTTATGGTTTCTTTCACGTTATTCTCCCCTCTAATGAATTGAAGATGAGAGTGTGGGGTTTTGGATCAGTATCCTTCATGCCGGGTATTCCACACATCCGGGTAACTTAAAACACCCAGTAAGGAAAAAATAAACATATCAACATATAACCCAAGATGAGATAATAAGTAAATTAGAAAACATAATAAATAGATAAATATCATATTAAAAAACATTAAATCATAAAAATAGTTCACATAAACTGATAAAAGAAAAATTATCCCATATAACCAAACTTATAACATAATGTAAAGACTAGAAAACCATGATACTTAAATCATGATCCAAGGATCATAGGTTAGTAATATATCAAAATATTATGGAAAAAAATAAGCATTGAAAAAAAATATAGTGGATCAGGAATCACCACCTATTTCACATAGTATATCATGCATCACATCCGATTTCCCATTACAGATTGGGAATTTCAACATGTTTCCTATAGTGGATTGGGCATCACATCATATATCTTATTTTACATCAAGAATAATTGTATATTTCATCTCTATCTCATGAGATTTAAATCTTTACCCAATATATTATAGGGATATAAAGGGCTCACCTATCACTTAAATATTGACAATACACATCTAGGCCATAAAAACATCTAATCATCACATCATCAAAACCCAAGAACACGAATTAGTTTCAAATTACATTTAAAAATGAATAACATAAATAACTAAATAAAAAAGTTCTA
This sequence comes from Viscum album, assembly GCA_963277665.1. NCBI lineage: Eukaryota > Viridiplantae > Streptophyta > Magnoliopsida > Santalales > Viscaceae > Viscum > Viscum album. The sequence continues at coordinate 1,701,420,029 of OY728161.1, read as the reverse complement.
TTTATACCAAATTAAATCACTCAAAAGAGAAAATACATAAAATCATTTAGATAATGATTTATAAAACATAACATCGTGGAAAATAAATCCCTTTTGATATAAATAGGAAAACAGAATCCAAATCATAAAAGGGTGTAACAAAACTTATATTTAAAAGGAAATTATGATGATCGCATGAATTGATAAATATTTTTATTTAAAAATTATAAAGGATAACATTTTTGGTAAGTGAAAACATTGATTTAAATGAAATATCCACTTAAGTGAAATCAATACTTAAGAAGATGGGAATTATCCAAAACATATTATAATTTTATGGAAAATAATATACTTTGTTAAAGGGGATTTGAATTAAGAAATAATTTTTCCGAGAGAGATAAAATAGAAAATCATATTTAAAAGGAGATAATTTTATATATGTAATATTCTAGGATGAATTTTAAAAATAATGCACAACTTAAAGAAATAGATTGGAGTTACCAAAGTCTCTTATGACCCAAGGAATGTTTGAATCAAAAGAATATGAGAGGGAGTTCTATAAATAATACTAAAAGATCATAAATAGTAATATTATTAACCCATGTGAAATAAGTATGGTAGGTAATACACTATATATTAAAAAAATGTTTCATAACACCAAACTTGGCTCGTGGAATGGAAATTAGAGACAAATAACCCTTACCTTTGATCTTATCTTCCACAAATGTATTCTAACTTCCTATATAAAAGAAATAACTATATTAATAACCAATTTCATAACTATATTCATACCTAAAACTAATTTAAAATTTCATTTATAATAATTATATACATCTATATTTGTTCATTTGTAACTATTTTCCCACATTGGGTGTTTATAGCTCTGATCGTTTGTACTAGTTTCGTAGGAGCAGTGTCGATAATTATTATTATTCCAAATTTCATCATCCAATTATCATTAAATTTATTTTAATGGATGAGTTATATTTATCTATGAATATTTAATTCCCTTGGATGAGTGTTTCATTCTTTACCCTTGAATATGAAATTGATAATAAGCACACTTTAGTGATTTTCTTAACTATTAACAAGTTTTTTATTAATTATTGAGTTAAATATTAATGTATAATTTCAAAAAATAAAAAACAAATCTATATTTAAATATTTATATCATATTTTACCATTAATTATGTTTTCATAGTCATCCCTGATATAATTTAGTTTCATTGTTCATGTATGTGATCAAAACAACCCAAAAATGAACATACCATAATTACTAGATGATTTTAGGTAATTTAGTTGGAATATCATTATACCAGTTGTATAATAATATCACATATATTCTATAATATTGATATATCATAATTTTAAAGAATTAGGGGAAGAAGTGATGGGTATGAAACAATTACATAACATGAATACATTTTTTTCCATCTTAGTTTACTTGTTTAAGATAACTACTTTTATAATGATTATTTATCATTCATATCATTAATAGGTTATCTAATTTCTATTAATAGAACCTTATTTAAATGAAAATATTTTTTTATCCTTTAAAAATATTCTTAGAAACATCCATGTATGATGGTAATGAAAAATAAAATACATCAATCCATCGAGGTGGTAGTCCCCACACACACATGGATGATGATTTCATCTTTATAGAATTGAGGAGAAGAAATTGCTATTGATTGTGAAATATCTAGTGCTAACCATTACCAATACTAAACAAAAAACATTCATAAATGGGGTGGGGGGATTTTACTGGTGCTAAATATCATTAATAAAAGGTACCTTTTGTCTACACTTTTTTAGCATTGATAATGATTCCCCTTAATGTGTAATTTTCTTACCACTGATAAATTATCCACCTTTAATATCTTGAAAAAATAATTGATAAAGGGCACAATGAATAATTTAATTTATTTAAACATATTTATATATTTTTCAAAAATATTTATATAATAACAAGTATATATATAAATATAATATAAAAATATTATTTATATAACTATATAATAGTTAAAAATTATTATAAATATTATTTTCATAATTTTGTACATAAAAAGTTATCAATTTTATATTAATAAGAAAATAAAAAAATTGGTATATTTCTATTCACTAATTATAAAATGTATATATAAATATAATAAGTTAATATTCTATTTAAACAATTATATAAATATACAATTGAATATATTTATTTAAATATCTCATATTTGAATTTATATAATTATATTCATATTAAATAATTTAATATATACAAATATATTTCTAGGTATGTGCATGTAGGTATGTAATGTATGTGTATAAATTTATTGTGTTGTGGGTGTGTGTTTGTATGCTTATGTGTACATGTATGTGTGTGTGTGTGTGTTTATATGTGAATTTGTACATGTTTTCATGTATGTGTATATGTATGTGTATGTGTATGTGTATGTGTATTCATGTAGATATACATGAATTTTTGTGTGCATATATGTATGTGTCAGTGTATGTGTATATGTAGTGTGTGTATGTGTATGTATGTATATGTGTATATGTATATATGTGTTTATGTGTATATATTTGTATGTTTATGTGGTATGTGTATGTTTATGTAGTATGTGTATGTATGAATATGTATGTGTATGCATGTGCATTCACATGTATGTAATTGTATGTATGTGTATGTGTATACATGTGTGTATGTGTATTTATGCGTATATGCATGTATGCCTATGCATGTGTATGTGTATGCTTATGAGTATATACACGTGTATGTGTATGAGTGTGTGTGTGTGTGTGTGTGTGTGTGTGCATGTGAACGTGTATGTGTATGTGCATGTGCATGTGTGTGTGTGTGTGTATGTGTATGTGTATGTGTATGTGTATGTGTATGTGTATTTGTATGTGTATGTGTATGTGTATGTGTATGTGTATGTGTATGTGTACGTGTATTTTTATATCTATATGTGTATGTGTATGTGTATATATGTGTACACGTATGTCTATGAACATGTGTGTGTGTATTTGTATGTATCTGATGTGTATGTGTGCTTATTCATTTAATATTATTTATTCATTTTTAATATTTCTCCATTTTAATAGTTTATATAATTTATTAATTTTTAATATTTATACATTTAATACTTTTAGAATATATTCTTTTTTGATAGTTATATATGCATCTTTAAATATTTATATAATTAATTAAATAATAATATTTTTTAATTATTATTAAAAAATTTAAAGGTTAATAATTTATTTTATTTTTGTATACAACCAATACAATACATACATCAATAATTAACAATAATATTATTTTTATTTATTTTTTAAGTGATTGAAATTCATTTAATTAAAATTATGAAATCAATTTTGGTTTTTTTTAAAATTATATGTTTTTAATTATTCAATTTTAATTATTAAATTTTAATATTCTTTCATTTAATATTCTTTTTCCATTTATATTATTAATTAATTGTTAATATTTTTAGAATTTATTCATTTTTTTAAAATTTATACATATTTATTTAATAAGTTTTAAAATTTTCCATATGTTTTTAATTTTTATGATTAATATTTATTCATTTATATATATAATATTTTAATATTTTTAATAACCTTGATATATATAAAATTGAATTATTTAAATTCAATTTAATTTTGATATTTTTGTATAGTCAATAGAGTTTATTTCTAATAATTTCTTTATTTATATAATTGATTTTATTTTAATATTTTTGTATAATAAACGATTATGTTGCACTGATTACCATTTTTATTTATTTTTATGTGTTCGTAATTAATGTAATTAATGTTACAAATTCACTTTTTTAAATATTTTTTTTCAATTCATTCAATTTTATTATTCATTTTTAGTATTTTTTTAATAAAATTTATTCATTTTTAATATCTTTTTAAAATTTATTAATTTTTTAATATTTGTTTATATAAGATTATGTACTAAGTTTTAATATTTTCAATATTTTTTTAATTTATATGATTGATATTTATTCAATTTTATTTATTAAGTATTATTATTTGAAAATATATGAAATTTATGAGTTAATTAATTTAAATGCTTTTTTTCAAATTTTTATAATTTAATAGTTTATATCATTCATTTTTAATAATTTTATTATTTATATAATTTTTGTTATTTATTTATTAATTTTTATTGGCATTCTTTTGTATGTGTTTACAATTCATGTAATTAATCTAATGACTTAATTTTTTTTATTTTTTTATAATCTATTAAGTTTTATTTATTGATTTTTAATATGCTTTCATTTATTTTTATTTATTCATTTTTAAAAGTTATTATTTTTTATGTTTTTTGTAATTTAAAAATTTTAAATGATTGTTTATACAAATTTATTTACTTTGTTTTTATATTTTCAATATGTTTGTAATTAATTTGATTAATATTTCTTCATTTAGATTTATTACATTTTAAAATATTAAATATATTCAAAAATTAAATAATTAATTCATTAAAATTCATTTTTTTAATATTTTTTTAATTTAAATAGTTAATATTAGTCATTTTTAATAATTTGGTTATTTATATAATGAACATTATTAATTTTGTTTTTATTTTTTTGTGTTTGTAATTTAGGAAATTAATTTTATGAATCAATTTCTTAATATTTCTTTAATTTATTCAAATTTATTTATTCATTTTAAATATTAATTCATTCAATATTATTTATTAATTTTTAATATTTACTAATTTCTAATATTTTCATTATTCTTTTTTAATATTTATTTATTAAGTTTTTCTATTTTCAATATGTTTGTAATTTATATAATTAATTTATCTAAATGCATTTTTTAATATTTTTATAATTTAAATAGTTAGTGTAATTGAAGATCTCCTGTCTTCAAGGAGGACCAATTTCAGCCGAGAGTTTCTCTCTCTACGATTTAATGGTGATTGGGACTTCGATCTCATGGCGTCCTCATCTTTTCCTTCTCTAGTTGATGATTTTCATTCCCATGAGGATTTTGATAGTCCTATGTTTGTTACTACTAGTATGGAGAGAAAGAAGATCATTCTTGGTGGGATTACTGTGGATGCTTCATTCTCTAAGAATGGATTTAGTTGTTCTTTCTCTCTCTTCAAGGATTTTGACATTAGAGATCTTCATTGTAAGGGAAATGTTGCTCATGTGAAAGCGGACCCAGATGCGATCTGAGAACAACTGGATATTGGTAAGCACTCCATCATCACTTGACTTAGTTTACCAAGGGGTTCCAAACCAAGGAGAATCGACGAGACTTGCTTGCACGCCTCTTAGATGTTTGGGGATTTTTGAAATGGAAATGCATCTCTTTGGGTTGTGGTTTCTTTCACATTATTCTCCACTCTGAAGAATTGAAGATGAGAGTGTGGGGTTTTGGATCAATATCCTTCAAGTTGGGTATTCCACACATCCAGGTGTGGGATCATAACTTTAATCCATCATAGGTATGTTACTGCTCTGTTTAAACATGGACCTAGGTACACAGATTAAATTGGATACTATGGAACCCAATAATATTGTATGAAATCGCATTGGTCATTGGAATCCCTATAAAAATGGACAAGGAAACATAGTTTGATAGGTTTGGGCATTAGTCTCATTTTCTAGTTGAAGTTGACTTGAGTTCTACTCAAGTTGATAAAGTAATTTTCTCAAATAATGATTATTACATTGATATGAGGATTGAGTATGAAAAAATCATCTAATTTTTTATGGATTGTAAAGTCATTGGACATGATATTATGAATTTTAAAAGGTATGTTATCTATTCCTTTTGTTATGCTAGAGGTAACTTTGAGAGCATGTGCTTTAAAAAAATCCATGAGTCAGAAACAAACTAGTCCCAATCATGGTTTTGAAAGTGTTGGGAAGGAAGAGATTTAGGATGGGGTAAGTCGCCTCATTTTAAACTATTGGGGAATGGAATTGGCTATGGGTATAAGCATACTTTTCTAGGGAAACTTATTGATTTTGATGTTCAATCAGGGGATGTGTTCCATGAAGATCCTACTTCTGAGGCTTCTCTTTCTAGATATGGATCAACTCAAAAATAGAAGATCCCTCATTCATATAGCTATAGATATAGGGTGATATGTATTCTAGACTCTTTTTGTTCTCAAATTAGGCCTTCCTCCCCAATGTTGTATAGTCCCTCTCTTGTTCCAGGTTTGAGGGATGCAGGTCTGGATATATAGTAGGCTACCAGCTTCCCAGACCCTACAAAAGGGAAGAAAACTACTAATGTTTAATCCTCCTTTCATGATGTCCTTATTTCGGGCTATGAAGCACTTGAAGCTGAATAGATAGGTGATTCTGATTTAGATATAGAAGCTCAATTTCATGCTGATTCTCAACCTTTGAAAGAACAAAAGATAACATCTTTTTTAAAAAGGAGGGGTAATATGAAAATTGATTCTCCTCTTCCAATGAAGAAGAATAAGGCAGGGCATGCTGCTCTTATCATTAATGAAGTGGAAATTTCTAGTGTTAAGGAGGTTGGAATAGATGGAAAAGGACTTTCAACTCCATTGGATCCCCCTTAAGGTGATCACAAAATGGTTGACTCTAGACATCCGGTGAAGTCAATTGTGAAGGGTGTGGGTGTTTTTGCCAGTGAGGAGTGGGTTACTCCTATTATTCAAGTATCACATGAAGTTTTAATCACGGAACAAGAAACTACTTCCAACCTCTTTAGATTGATTTAATTTCTAAATTAAGAGTGTGAAGGTGGTGAACACAATGGAAAATAGATAGAAAATTATTCTATTTCCCAAGCGAATATCTGAATAGAAGAAGAATTCTAGGATGATAAGGTCTAAACCCTCATAGAGAGTCAAAGAAGCAATGAGGATGATGAACACTCTAAGAGGGAGGAGATTCATACATATTTTATGGGGAGTGAATATGAAGACCCTCATGGGATTTAGTAATGTGAGAAAACTTAAAGGAGAGGTCATTATCTAAGAGGTCGAGGATGAAGACATGATTGAATTAACTAGGAATCATAAACTAATGAAATCCTTAATGATGAGGCTCATATTATTAAAAATCTAGGTCTGTGACTTTCTGTATTCAATGAGGATAGTTTTCTTTGACTATCCCAATCCTCTTCTCTTATGTTATTGTTTGAATAAAGGGGTTTCAACCCCAAAATTTTCAAAAAAAAGTTATTACAATTAATTTTTAATAATATTATTAATTATGTAATTAATATTATTTATTTGTTAATTTTTTTATATTTTCTTAGTGATAGATTAAGCACTAATAAAATTGTATTTTATGAGTGCTAAAATATAAGTGCTGTGAAATACAACTTTTCTCAGCACATTTTTTCACTAATAAAAGTGATGATTTATCAAATCTAAAAAATAACTAGAAAAAGTGTGATTTATCAGTTCTTATATATTTATCATTATAAAATAGGCTTTTATCTGCACTCTTTTGTAATCACTAATAAAACATTTCAACCTTTTTAAAAAAATAACCCTAATAGATTGCTTCTTCCTTGTACCGCATTTAATCTCTTATGAAAACAAAAATATAATGCAACCAAAGTTGATTATTTTAGACAAATAGAACCTCAAAACCAAAGTTATGAAATTCATAACTTTTTTTATGTATTCTCAGTTGATCTTTCATGTATTTTTCTTGATTTTTTTAATTTACCTTCCCTTGATCATATATAGCAGAAAAACTTGTTTATATTTAGAAAATAAAACCTCAAAACTAAATATATGATATTAAGAGCTTGTTTTAAGGATTTTTAGTTGATATTTCACGTGTTTTTCATTATATTTTGGAGTTTAATTTCCCATGTTCATCTATAATAGTTATTCCCCTATGTGTTCTTATGTATCCATTTTTTCATTGTTATTCGTGATTTTTTGGATGAACCTTATAGGGTTCTTATAATCTTTGTTTTCTAGTATTTATTGGTTTTCCTGATTTATTGGATATAAATTTATCTTTTTATATATTAATATAGACTATAGATATGATTTCCTAGAAATTAATTAAAATTTTTATTTGATATTAATTGAAAATTTAAATTGGTTAGTGGAAGGAAAATGGTTTTTATCAATTAGGTAGAAAATTAATAGATTGAGTAATTTTTAGATATGAAATAAATGTTCATAATGTAATAAATAATTACAGGCCTTATAAATATTAATATATTTAGGATTATTCATTTGGTTATAGTTTAGGTAAAACTTGTAATTATAGTTAAAATTAGAATGATCAACGAGTATGATTAATGGTTTTCATAGAAATGCGACAAGAGATATGATGTTTTCTTAAATGTGTGTTTCATTTTTTTATATTTATAAGTATAAAAGTATATATATATATAATTTTATGTGTGTTCTATTATTTATATATATGTATGTATATATATGTATATATATGTGCATATATATTAATTTAGTTTAAATATTACTTAAATCGTTAAAAATTCTTGAAAAACTCCATCACATTATATCATCACATAGTGCATGAAGGTACCTGCTCTATGTTGGTATAGGGGAGTGAAGTGGAAGAAGGTGGGATGGGGATTTCAACTTTTAATCATCATATCAAGGTAATTTTTCTATGAGGTGATTCAAGCCCCGGTACATGCCTGAGGATCTTGCGTGAATTTACTTAAGAATAAAATTAAAATGAACGATTACCTCATTCAAATTAATGCCATGTTGATAGTAGCTCAACAATAGTGATCATTTCTTAAATTATCCAAGATCTAATCCCTCTAGGTCATCCAACCATGCTTAAAGATTCTACATGAGCATAGATCGTCAGAATCTTGGTGCATATGGTGAATCCTTCGACATCCAGATGATCACTACTACTCCGTTCATTCATTCCAATGAAGGTTTTCTTGGATTATTTTCTTGGATAGATCATTCCTTTCTCTAAGATATGGGAAATAGGATAGATGATCTCTCAAATTCAATTTGATTAATAGTCCCTTGGAAATGATATCCCTCTTTCTTATATAGTGGGAATTAAACACCCAAAAAACATTCCCCGAACCTGTATAAATAATACCCACTAAATAAGTAATAAATGATACATTATGAACTTCTAACTTTGTACTTACCATCATTTATATTTTATCAATTTTATTATATAATAAATATATTACATGATAAAATATAGTCTTTAACTCGACCTATAATTCCCGCAAATATTGAACGATCCTTGAATATTAAAATAATATTCATTCATATAATATTTTTTTCATGCATTAACTTAGTACCTCATTAATAATTTTCATAAATAAATTAAAATCCAATTATTATAAACATTAACAATAATGAATATATTTATTCATTGGAAATTGTTTATTCCCAAGCATTTCATCGACCCTGTGGTGGGCCCCACCATGTTTTATACACTTATTCATCAGAATAGGGAACTTTTTTAAATATGCTTATGTGTGTGACCTTCTAGGCACTTATCTTGACAGAAATTAATACTATTTAGAAACCAAGAGTGGGGGTCTAGTAACCCATAAATGTCCCTAAGGAGATAATGAAAATTGATGTAAATGAAAAAATTTTCTATGAACACATGTCTTGCAATTTAATCTATTTGTCATATGATATCTCATAAAGTGGGATAAACAACTTGTGTCAAAATCCTCTATTTATCATAAATTGACCTTAATATATGATCATACATTCTTATAAATGGCCACGGTTTTAGTGATGGTGCTACCATCACGATCAACTAGGCCTGATCTATAACTTCCTTTTGGTAGAAAAAAATTATATCTTGATTGTTCAACCAATTCCACACCACCAATGACGCACCCAATGAAATATATCTCACTATGAAATAAATTCCACAGTTTTCATATTGAATGAAAATACATAATCAAGTAGTTTTAAAAGATAAAAATTATATGTCAGTAGATTATTACACATGTTTTCCAATAGGAACCACCATTGGCACCTGAAACATTTCATTTTCTTATATTGGCAGGTTTGTCCTCATGATGTTAGCTACTTGAGAATCACTAATTGTGAACTTTATAAGAAAAACTCTCAATTTTTATGAGCCCCTAGCAGAAGATTGTCAAAAATCCTATTTTTTATGTCTGCATGATGTATCTAGACCATAGAGTAAAACTATATGATTAATTTTACCGTATCTCTAGGTTTTAATTATATCTTAGGAACTTCTATAACCTTTTGATACAATATTTAATATATGGGAATTAGTATAAATATAGTTGAAGTAGAAGTATAAACACTATTATTGTAAGATAAGAAAAATTTAAATTTCAAAATGTATACATGTAATGGTAATCAATGTTCATATATTATTTTGGTATAGGTCACCCACTTTCAATGCTTCCACTTACACTAGAGACAACTGCAAATAAGTCTCAACCCACTAGCTCTCACATGAGAATCAGTCTTCTATTGTGATATGGATTTAGTAAGTGGATCTTCAACATTATCCTCTATGGATCCTCTTCTAACTATGTCTTCACCACTCTAGGTAAAATACCTAAATAGATTAAAATTATAAATTATATTCTCTTTCCTTTGGTGTGACCTAGGATCCTTGGAAAGAACCATTACTACAGTAATATTACAATAAATAAGGATAGGGTCTACACTTCTAGTCACACTACTTATGTCTTAGGAAAAGTTTCATATCCAACATGCTTCCTTAGATACATCAGAATCCATGATGTACATTTATTGTACTATAAAATCGACAACCATTGGTTTCCTTGAGCTTCTCCAGCTCATTACACCACCATTCATGTAAAATACATAACCTGACTATGATTTCATATCATCATGATTTGTCTAGAAACTAACATTAGTGTATCCCCTCATCTCTAGTTCCTAATCTCTTCTATACACCAAAAATATATATTTTTTATGTTTTAACTACTTTATGATATTTTTTACAGCTTCCCAATATATCTCTCTTGGATTATATTAATATATTCCCACCATGCTTGAAGTGAATGCAACATAAAACCTCGCATATAACATCAAATAAGTGATATATCCCATCACTGAATCATAAGTTACTATATTCATTCATTAAATATCATACAATGTTTTTGGACACATTTTCTTATAGATATTTATATCAAGTGACATTGTAAATAACCCTATCATGGATTATTCCATATTGTACCTTTTGAGTACCTTGTCAATATATGTACTTTAACTTAGCCCAAGTAGCCCCTGAGACCTATCTCAATAGATCTTGATCCCTAGAATGTAGTATGCTTCACCTTAGTCTATCATGGAGAAGCATATATTTAAGAAATTCTTAACTGGCTATAATACTTGTACTTTTTTCCCATAATTAATATGTCATCAACATATAATATAAGAAAAATGATGGAATTCCCACTAAAATTCTTATAGACACATGAATCAATTTAATTCTTAATGAAACTATATTCTGTTATAGCCTTATAAAAATGAACATTCCAGGATAATTATTAATACTTTAATCCATAAATTGATCTCAATAGCTTTCATAATTTAGTGGAACTATTTGACTTAATGAACCCTTCATGTTGAGTTATATAGATGTATTAAACAAATATTCCATTTTGGAAATTAGTTTTTATATTCATATTCCAAATATAATGATCATTAAAGGCTTCTATTTAATGTAATATTTTTATGGAATTCATCATCACTACTGGTGAGAAGATTTTATTGTATTTTATGCCTTTACGTTTCCAGAAACCCTTCACTACCAATCATGCCTTATAGGTATTGATTTTACAATCAGTTTCGAAATTTTTATTGAATACCCATTTGCATCCAATGGGATTTACATAAATTATAGGGTTTCCCAAAATCCAAATTTTATTTTGGTACACAGAATACATCTTAAAATTCATGGAATATTTCTATTTAGTAGCATCCTTTCCATCTACTACTTCCTTATAGGTTAGAGATTCATTATTCTATATGATTAATGTGTCACTTGACTCAGTGACATGAAATCTGTATCTATCCATTTATCTAAGCTCTCGAGTGGACCTACACAATACTTGTCTCTTGGGAACATATTTTTCTTCCACTTTCACTTTTCGAGATGGTTCTCATAAAAAATCTTGTGCATCTGGAGTATCAACTTCATCAAAGTCAATCTTTCTACCTCTATTTACATTTGAAATGTTTTCTATTTATAGAAATATTACTCATATTTCATTAATTACTTTTATATTTTTAGGTTTATATATGTATTATTCTTTGGTTTCTTTATGATAGACTATAAAGATTAACTTTATTATTTGGGATGCTAATTTTTCACTTGGTGTAGTCTTGAAAAAAATGATCATATCCCCATAAACAAATTTCTGATAGACTGAGTTTATTTCTATACCACAACTCATATAGAATCTCATTTTATGATATAGTTAGTACTGGATAATGGGTATATATTATTTTCTATAATGCATATCTCAAAAATGATCATGTAAGAGTTTCCTAACTAATCATTGATCTAAAAATTCAAAGAAATGTCTAATTCCTCCCTTAACTAACACCATTAGACTATGGTGTATAAGGGGGAGTTATTTGGGATATTATCCCACATTCTTTCAAGTGATCAATGTAATATTTGTTAATATACTCATCACCTCGGTCTATGTGAAGTGGGTTAATCTTATTACCAAGATAGTTTTCTACTTCACATTGATATTCCTTAAACAACCAATTTGAATTTGACTTATACAACATTAAGTAGATATATCCATACTTACTATAGTCATCATTAAATGTATTAAATTATGAAAACCCACCCTTTTTTTCTATTGGAAATAGACCACATACGTCAGTATTAACCAATTCTAGTAATTCAGTGGATCTTACTCTTATCTCAGAGAAGGATGCTTTGGTTAATTTATCCTGTCAACAAGCATGACATAATTCTAGTTGTTTTAAATTATTTGAGTCTAAAAACCCTACTTGATTTAGTTTTTGAAAACAATTCTCATTCACATGACCGAACCTGATGTTCCGTAAGTGGGTGTTATATGATTGATTTTCACTACATTTTTCATTGATTTCCATTACAAGGTTTTCATGTTCAAGTATATACAATACAATTTTAAGATGTTCCATACCATAACATATGGTATCCTTATAAAATAGACAACATTTAATTCTAAACTTGAAATAAAATACCATTGTGTCCAAAATATACACTGGGACTATATTTCTCGTAATTTAAGAAACATAATAACAATTATTAAATACATGTACCAAACCACTATGAAAAGTTAGATGATAATATCTTACGTCTAAGGATACCAGTCTCACACCATTTGTATCTCAGATATCCTCCTTGACCTTTATAGTATTTTTAAATATACTTGGTTCCTTTATATGGATATAAATGTGTGATCCACATTTTTTATCCACTACCAAACATGTAGATAAATATAGATTGCATTCAATAAGAAAAATACTTGAAGCAGAAGCATCACCTTTCTTATTTCCTCAATCTTTTCAATTATTATTGCAGTAGATTTTTTTTCACATACAAAGATGATAGTCTCATTCTCATTTCCCTCACTCTGTATCTTTTTATTTTTGTAAGGATGGTGGATCAGTGTCTTTAGTTTTGATTTTTTCTTTAGACCCCTTATACTTACCCTTCCTCCTCTTGTTCACTATAAGAACTGAAGATCTAGTATTATTCATATTTTTACCATCTCAGAGAAATAAAACCAATTGATCTAGAACATAATTTTTCATATGGCAGTTAATAATGAAATTTGAAAATCTTGGCAGTAAAGAAGAAAGAATGAGATCAGTTGCTATTTCTCAGGTTATCTTTAACCCAAGATGTTCAAGTATCTCAATATACCCAATCATCTTGAGTAAATGAGGCCATACTCGATTCCATTTTGATAAATTAAACTAATACAGTACAATTGATATCACATAACTTTTTTCTCATTACGTTCCCCTAATATAACTATTAGAGATGAGATAAAATCTTGTAGGCTACCTAATCCTCATGCATTTTAGAGAATTGACTGGATATTGATGAAAACATGATGCATTATACATATAGTGTATCATGTGCATTATTTTTTTACATATATTTATCTACCTTGATTTCTTCCTAATAGGGATTATTAAGAAGTGTAACATCTATGTTTTTTTTCAGGTAAATCTTTGAAATATATCTAATAATATTTTCAGATGTAGGTGTTGAGACGACTAAATATTCTGAGGAATTATGAGACTGATATTGATATTATAAAAAAACATTAAATATATTAATATCAAGTGTGCATAGTTTTATTGAAATTTTGAAATAACACTATAATGGTGGATTATATCAAAAAATTTAGGCCACCATTGAGTTCAGAGCACTATTTTTACCCTTAGCACAACATAACCTTAGAGAACATCAGATAGTTGGTTTTAGCGTGGTAGTGGGCAGATAAATAAGTAAATAAATTTATTTATTTATTTACATGTTTAATTTTATACTAACTAATACTTCCTCTATAAATACTTGGTTATGGATAAATTTTAAGGTTAGATACATAACCATAGAGACCTAGAGCGGAGCTATTGGAGGATCGTTCTTGGAGGAAAATGACTAGATTGTGGATCAATGATCGGTGTGCCACATAGTTTGTAGATCTCAGAAAATACAGCAATGAAAAACCCTTACTAATCATCTATCAATCCAAAATCCAAGTAGGATATTTTTTATGGATTCATCCTATTTTATTATCTTATGTTGAATGCATATCAATTCAATAAACAAGATTTTATTTTCACATCGATAGTTGATTTATTTTATGGTTTATTTGAAGGTTGTTTATTTGGTTCTTTGTTCATTACTCTAAGGAAAATGAACCTATTTTATCCCAAACAACAGTCAAGGTTCATTCATCATTTTTTGTTTTGTGATTTTCTCCCCCATTTCATCGTATGTTCATTACTAGAAATTACTTTGTCCGGCAATTTCATGAATACCTAATATCCAATCATTGTGTGACCATTCTTCGACACAACAGATAAATAATGTGGGCATTATTCACAATCAATAATGTGATAAGGGTGTGAATAAGATGAAAGATGATCATATGTGGATTGGACCAGTCTGTTAATTCCCATTCTTTCTAGTTTGATATGAAGCAATGACATAGACGATGATGATGGTTTCTTGAACAGTTTGGATATGATCTATGATTATGAAAAGGATTTCATAAATGAGATCCATAATACATGAGAGATATTGGAGGTTTATCTAGAGGTGAATATGGTGCATTCATAATCTTGAAGGAATCATAAGTTTCTATATATCCCCATTTCACCATGTGTAATCTGAAGTTACAAGTCGTGTAAGACCCCTGGCTATATCACTAGTGTTTCTATGAAAAGTTAAGGATCACACACCATTTTTTCCATACCACAAGGTGTGTGACCCTTGGATGGTGGATTACCATGTATCTCCAAGGTTAAATTGTCATAATCATAGACAAGAACACATGCACGGGCATATCCAGACACATGGGAACAGGTTGAGTACACGAGTAAACTCGGTATTAGACATGGCCCAGTACATGGGCACAACCATAGTACATGGTAATGACTAGGTTTACACAGGCATGTACATACAACATAGTAAAAGTGTCATCCATCCTCTACATTCCATGTACTAAGAGAGTACATTCAATGTATTTTAATATTTACATGTCGTGTGAGATGGTGAGACAGGAGCATACTAGGGGTTGTAAAGACACTCCATGTACCCCTAGTACATTCCATGAAATCCCTATGAGGGTGTTCAGAACACTACATTTCTTAATTTTAGACCAGGATCCATTAAGTGGGACACCTTGGTCCTTTTTCTTGAGGGTACATTGCAACATTATGTCCTTGAATTATTATCCCTTTTATGGGTTCAGAATGAGAAAAAGTTTGGTGTATCCTCTAGTGTGACCAGGGTGAAATACTATATCATTTTTAGATGGGTTTCATGATATCGGCATGAACACCATGCATAGGTAATAAATCCCTAATCTAGTAGGTTGATATAGTTATGATTGTGGTGTCCTGTATTGGCCCTAGAAGTGATCCCCTACCCAGATGAAATGATCTTTAGAGATGTAGTGATTATTTCTTTCCAAGATATATGAGAACGATCTCTTAGATGAGTTTTATCAGTGAAAACATGACTTTTCAGGTGATTTATCCCATAAAGTGAGTTACCATGAATCCTTAGAGAGCATCCACTAGCTGATAGTATTGGTTGAGACCTTTTGAGACCATATGTCTGTTATGACTATATATGGGTTATTATATTGTTGTTATGATCAGAAAAATATTTATGCTTTATGATTAGTTATTTTGGGGTGTACTAATGGGTATTGTTACAATCACCCCTACATGGTATTTTATAAAACATGTCATATCTTATACATATGATAGTCTATTTGATGGTCACATAGGAGGATTGAGAGAAGGTGAAGCTTAGATTCGGCTAGACCGAATGAGGTGCTTATGAGGAGTTTCATTTGACAGTAGTCCCCTCCTTCTGAGTAGGTTGGATTACTTTTTAGTTTTTGGTTGGGCTTGTATTTGGGCCCCAATGTCACTTTTATAAGTTTTATCAAATTATTATTGTGGGATAAATTACATACATGCATTAGTATTAGTTGGGTTGTTTTACATTTTAGAATTGTATGGTCTTTGAGATGTGTGTGTGAATACAAATACATTAGGCTAATGCCTCCCTTGTGTGTGATATGCCTAATCGGCATTGGACTCCAACCCATGGATTATTAGAGGTGAAATTAGGGTATTCACTCTTGGCTCATTATCGACCAGGAAGGCCTTAGTGGGTCTGGTTGTGATAGAGTGGTATTAGAGGTAGTCAGTTCTACCTTAAGATCAATGAATATATTTTTTGTGTAGTTATGATATTGGTTTATGATTTTTGGAAACCCTGTTAATGGTTTTTGAGTTTCTATTTCAGTAAAGGGTGTCTAGTGCACATGTAAGGATGGAATATCCATTCAACGTGACTCTGATAACTTTCTTGTTAACTTGGTACATGTAAACATGGGTTTTAAGGGAAAACATTGGTGCATGAATCATATAGGAATGGGTTGTGGTTTCTAAATATTTATTGAGTTAGTTCCATAGATATAATCATTAGCCATGCTGCATCTTTTTTATTTTAGGATTCCCCCATGAAGATAGCTATCCAGGTTTCAACTATGTGATCATGAGGATAAATCACCAAGTGACAAGGATTCAATACAAGGGTATGTAAAGGAGGTGGAACCTCTGGGTGGTTTTCTAGTTATACCACCACCCATAGAGTAGAATTTAGTTCCAGTAGTACCTAATGAGGATGAACATAGGTTCAGTGCACTATATGATATTTATAGATAGTGACTTCCCAGGGTTTGGGGATAGATAGGCTGATAGGAAGATAAGGATTGGTGAGAGCCAATCACCTGAGTTTTTTAATTTGTAAGGAAACCAATCGAGTATATGGTGGACTTTGTAGCGAGTCTTCATCAAGGATCTGTTGGGAAATGGTGGAGTTGGGTGAATCAGTCACATGAGGAGATAAATCTCTCCTACATAGACTTTTATTGTCTCATTAGGGTGGAGTTTATCCATACACATTATGATCAGTGCATATCCAGAAGCATATACAGTTTCAACAGGGAAGTATAACCATGGTAGATCATTCAATGAGTTTCACTGACCTTTCATGATACTTTATGAAATTGGTTTCAGATCTTTTCTTTAGATTATGGTCATTTTTGAAGGAAATATGCAAAGATATCATGGATGGAGTGATATCTCTCTACATTTCCACCTATTCTTGAGTTCTTGAGTGGGAATTAATTGTGGAGAGCTTCCTCAAAGAGCATACACTAACATTGGGTGATAGTAGTGGTAACACAAGATTTTTGACCTTGGTAATAGGTAGCCGATGAAATCTATAGGGATCTAGTTGTATGAGATTATTTAGGAGATGATTATAAGATAAAGGATCTGTGGTTCATGTCTCTCAATATGGATTGAGTCAGCCTAAGGAAATGTGGTACTTCTCTCACAATGGTCAGGGATATCTTTCTCAAGATTCTCCACCCACCACATAGATGATAGAGAGAAGGTCTATGGACCACCTTGGTTGAGAAAGAGGTAGGATAAAGAAGGTAAATAAGGTATCATATGTGGTAGAGGAGCAGGTATATAAATATAAGGTTGGTAGGCGGTTTGACCTATTGCCACCACCACCCATAGGTGGTCTGCACCAGGCTCTTGGATCTAGTGAATAGGAATGAGGAAAGCTAAAACTAGTGGAGGAATATGACCCCAAAGAAATCAAAATGATTAGAGGTATAATATTTTATTCTCCACTTTAGATACAGTACTAATAGATATTAATGAGATACTCTCCTTTTTTCCACTTCATTAGTTCGATACATAGAGATTTCAGTTCAACCTTTATACCAAACCTTACACATAGAGACTCTAGACAAAGGTAACTTAGCTATAAAACACATTTTATAATAGCTTGATCTGAATCTTGGATGATGGAGTTTCTTGTGGGATCTATTTTTAAAAGTGATGAGGCCTTAAGACATCATGTTAAGTATATACTGACCATCCCCATTTCATGCCCAGATAGACTACATCAGGTAGATGTTATAGTGTGTCCATGGTTATGGGGTGAGGTTTTATAACATGGGTTAGAAGGAAAACCAAGAAGAGAAGGAAGATTTCATATATAGGATAGTAAAACTGATTAATCACTAGTTGGCTATCATGACTCTTGGAGTATTGGAATCTATAGGCTACTAGTTTCTTATAGTGGTGACAGAGTATAGGGATGTCTTTCTTGAGAACATTCCAAGATTACTACCCCACTAAGAGATATAATACTACATTGAAATACACCCTAGTATGGACCCAATATCTATGATAGTATGTAGGATGGAACTTATAGATCTTTGATAGTTGATGGTGCAGTTGGAGGACTTATAGAGGAAGGGCTTCATGAGACCTGGTATTTCCCCATGGGCAGCCCCGGTTTTGTTCACCAAGAAGGAAATTGGGAGCTTGAGGTTTTGTACCAATTTTAGGTTCCTAAAATAGGTGATCCTAAAGAATAAGTACACACTACGAAGGATTTAAGATCCCTTCAATTAGATGAAAGTGTCGTGATAGTTCTTGAATATTGACCTCAAATCAGTATTTCACCAGCTATGAGTACATGACAAGGATATATTAAACATAGAATCTTGATGTCTCTAGGGTCACTATGAGTACTTTGTTATGTCTTTCAAGATGAATAATTTCCTAGAAGTGTTCATGGGAGTCAAGAACTAGATATTTCACCCATTATTATATTGGTTCATGGTGGTCTTCAATGATGACATCTTAGTGTACTTAACATCCAAGGAGAAGCATGTGAGGAACTTGATTATGGTCCTAAACATACTCAAATAGAGCCAAATTTATTCGAAGCACTCAAAGTGTCAGTTTTGGATTCCGGAGGACCACTTTCTAGGACATGTCATCATGGATGAGGGTGTAGTAGTGACCCTACAATGGTTGAGGCCATGTTAGCTTGGTATCCACACAAGAATGAAATAGAGGTGAAAATATTCCTTGGTTTGGAAGGATATTATAGGAGATTCATGATTTATTTCTCCCCAATATTATCATCTTTGACTTCTTTGACCCTAAAAGGGAAGCCTTTTATTTGGATGGAGAGGTGCCAACTAGATTTTCAAGATTTGGGACAAAGTTTTATGAGAACTACCATCTTTATATTTCTATTGGAGGTTTTTGAGTATTTAGTGTTATGAGATACCTCAGGGACTATGCTTGGTTGTGTTCTAATCCATTGACATGAAATGATTGCCTATGGGTCTCAACAACTAACACCACATGAGTAGAACTACATGAAACCTTATATATAGTTGATAATGGTATTATTAAACATAAATATTTGTATATACTACCTTATGGGAGATTGATTTATTTTCTACTATGACCATAAGAGTATTAAGTATATCTTCTCTCAGAAGGATCTTAACTTGAGGCATGGACGATGGATAGAGTACCTATATGATCATGACTTCAAGAAATTCTATACTTATATCAAGGGGAATTTAGTATTAGAATATCTCTTATAGAGATATTTCTCCAAGTTTTGGACTAAGTATTTAGAGTATTTAATCTAATTATACTTGTCCTTAGTAGACAAGTATGGTGCAATAAATCCATAGTCAATGGTTGTTACCCCACTGCTTACACAACATATTAGGGATGCTCAGCATGGAGATACCGAATGTGAGACCATATGTAACCAGATATCCATGAAATGTTCTCCTGATATATTTCTTGAGGGTGGGAATCATGTCATCAATCTTAGAGGATAGTCTATGGCACTAGTGATGTTTTGGGAAAATACAAAGAAGGATTTTTATACATCCCATTTGGTGGTACATCCAGGTGTGGTAAAGATGAACCATGACCTTTGAGGTCTATTTTTGTGGTTGGGTATGAAGAAGTTCATTATGAAGTTTTCCTCTCGATACCTCACTTATCAGTAGGTGGAGGTTGAGGACAAGGATCATCGAGTTTAGACCAACCCTTTATTGTGCCAGAGTGTAAGTAGAATGTGATATATATATATATAATTCATGGTTGGGTTACCTCATACATCCAGAGGAGGTGATTCCATCTGGGTGATCACAGACTAACTCACTAAGTCAGACCACTTACTAGCTATCCATGAGCAGAGTTTAGTAGAGATCACAAGATTCCTTTACGTGCCAGATATATACCAGTTATTTGGAGTTGTCTTGGAGATTTTTTAGGCTGTGATGGTCACTTAACTTCATGATTATAGATAGGATTGTAGGATTCCATTGCAATTGAGTTTCATTTGAGCCCATCATTTCACCCCAAATCTGATGGCCAGACTATGAAAACCATTAATTTTTGGGAGGATATTCTTTGGGATTTCATGTTGGATTTGGTCCATACTTGGGAGGATCTCTTACCCATGGTGGAGCTTTTTTACAATAACATGTACCATTCCACCATCTATATAGCTCCATTTGAGTCCTTGTATGGATGAAAATGTAGGTCACCACTATTTTTGACAAATGCAGGAGAGTCATAACTCATGGTACTCGAGTTGGTACGAGCTACGACAAAGAAGATTCAGATCATCTAGGACCATATTAAGACTACACCTAGTTGTCATCAGTCCTATGTGGACTAACGATGAATGCCTTTTTAGTTTGAGGAGGGATACCATGTGTTCATGAAGGTTGACCGCGCTATCATGAAATTTTAAACTGATAATGATTTAAATTTTATTTATAGTATAGGATAGACCCTAGGTCGTATCTCATGAAGTTTTTATAGGTTTAGTGTATGAATTTTTTATAAAAAGTACTAAAAATGGGGGTGGTTTTGAAAACTGTTTAAAGAAAATAACTTAACTTAAAGAATTTAATAGTTGAAAAACCAATTGTATTTTGAAAAATATGAGATAAAGGGGTCATTTTTATTTCACTATAGACATTTCAAGTTCATTATTCTTATATATTCATTTAGGTTCAGAGTAATTCTTTGGTTGAAATTAATTTGAATCCCGATCAATTCTTAAGACTTTATTTCATTGCTTGAAGAATCAAACCATGACATAATAATTGTATTGTAAAGGTCCAAAAATTATGCATGTAATAAGAGCATCCAAACAGATTGCAATCTCAAGAAAGTGGGTAAGAAAATGATTCTTGTGTTTTCCAATCAGAACAACAGGTGTCATTCACTCAAAACCTCACACCAATCAGTTAGAAATTAAGAGCAAATCAATCACATGCATCAAAATAAGAATTAAAATATTAAATAATTTAAGATACATGGGTTGAATATTCTTAACACCAAAATCAATCCAAAATAGTTTCTAATATATTTTTTGGAACACCCTTGACATTTGTTTATCTCCCTCATAATGAATTCCCACCGCTTAGCTCAACATCGAGAGGATGAGGAAGCTTTGGTGGAACACCATCTTCATTCTTGACCCCCCCTATAAGAACAGGGGCCTCCATAACTTCTAGTATTAAGTGGATACTCCTCTAGGACTTCATAATGGTAGATATTTTCTTTTTGTTCGAACAAAAAAATGAGGTTCCCTTGGTTCCCTTGTATAGAAAAAATTTTAAGTGGTTTTGGGAACCTAGTTTTGGTGATACTATTAGTGTCTTGGATTTGGAAAACTAAATGACCATATTATGACTTAAAAACATATGAGAGTTAATTTAAGGAATATTTACTATCTCCCTGTCAAATTTGGTGGCCATTGGAAAAATATATTGGGAGATAATGTCAAAATAACAAACCAAACTTCTGACTTAGTGCAGATTTTGTCCCCTGGATAGAATGGTTCGAATGGGACCCTTAATAGAAGAATGGGGATTGGGTTTCTTGATAATATTTTCATCCCATGATGTTTTGGAGTGGAACACAAAGTTTCATACCATTTGGATTAACATAATTATCTTAATGTTCAAAACAGTGGATAGATTTCCTTGGGATGCCATGCAGTTTGTCCCATTTTTCTTCTAGATCATCTTTGGGGCCTCCGAATAACCTCCTTCTACAATTAATTGATTAAACCAAATAACATTTCTCTTTTTAAAAGTGATAAGAAATTTTTTTTATCAAACACGAAGTAAAATTTATTATTATTTCTATAATTTTCAATACAAAACAAGTTTAGCACAGTGGTGTATGGGTGAAAATGAAACGGTGAATCACGATGTGATCAAAGGTCCTCCCTTTATGTGGATTTCATATATTTTGTCAATTTGGAAAGCTATATTTTAGATTCATCAGTATTTTACAAATACTATATAGGTTTGGTGAGGTGTTATACCACTTGTCCCTACCTCTATAATTAAACCGGTTACATGATGCCTTCCGTGTGTTGTAGCTCAATGGGTATGTGTATGATCCATCACACATTATTGATTGGGGCGAGATATACATCAAGTATGTAAATACGTTTGCAAATTACTCAGTTGATATTGAGGATTGGAAAGAGAAGATACAATTTGGGTGAGTAATTCCCTGGGTACATGTTCAGTGGAAACATAGTAATATCCAGGAGATCACTTGAGAGCAGGTGACCCCAATGAGAGCTCAATAACCAAACCTTTTTGGAGTAGTATTTTTCTATTTTCCAGATGAAGATTCCGAAGGTGGGGAGAATATAACATCTATATTTTTTCCATGTTAAGATTTTAAATATATATATTAGTATTTTCAAGGATATTTACTAATATGACATGAGATTACAAGGCTTGGTGAGCATGATATTTATATTATAAAAAAATATTAAATATATTAATATCACATACACATAGTTTTCCTAAAATAGGGAAATAAATATATTTGGGAGTAAATGATCAAGAACCGAAGGCTTCTATTGATTTCATATTCCGAGTTTTAACCTAGGAGAGATATAACCTTGGACCATGTTAGGTTCATCATTTGAGCGTGGTTATGGGAAGATAAATAAATAAGTAATTTAATTTGATTGATTTATTTGTTTAATTTTCCATTACATAGTCCCTCATTTTTAAATACCTAGTTATTGGTAAATATTTGGGTTTAGCACTTAACCATGGAGTCATATAGGGGATCCATTGGAGGATCATTATTTGAGGAATGATGACTAGATCATGGATCAACAATCGGTGTGAAGAAGAGTTAGTGGATCTCACCAATGATGAAAAAACATGATCATTCTTTATTAGTGATTAATCCAAAATCCAAGTAGGACATTTTTTTGTGTATTTATCTTATTTTCATATCCCATGTCGAATACAGATCAATTCCACTAAAAAGAATTGATTCAAGCATTCATGGATGATTTATTTTACGATATATTTTATAGTTTTTATTTGGTTCTTTATTCATTGTTCTAATAAAAATGAATCGAGGCCAACCCAAACAATGGTTGAGGTTTATTACACATTTTTTGGTTTGTGAATTTCACCCTCGTTTCTTTGAAAATTCATAATTGGTAATTACTTAGACTGATGGTTCGATGAATACCAAGTATCTGATCATTGGAAAACCATTATTTGGTAGAACAGATCAATACCGTATGTACGGTTCATGATTGAGGATTCAATTAAGGTGAAATTACAATTGAGGATGATAAAATGTGGATCGAGTCAATCCAATTATTCACGTTCTTCTGGGTTTGATGTGAAATTATGGAATGGGTGATAGATATGATTTACCCATCTGTTTGGAAAACTGTAATCAGGTATCTAGAAATTTCACGGCTAAATCAAATGAGAACCGTAATCTCCAAGTGATATTAGAAATGAATATGGAGGCAATAGTGGAACAAGTGTACACGTGAATCAACCATGAGCTTCTACATATCTCGTATTAGACATTGTGTAATTTGAAGATACATGTTGTGTGGGAACCCTATCTATAACCCTAGGGTTTTGGTGAAAAGTTAAGGATCAGATCTTGTGTGGTCCCTACCACATGTCATGTGACCCCTGGCTTTTGGCATGTTTTGTATCTCATAGGATACAAGGGCACAAGCATGACCAGGAACACAAGAATGCGTTCAGTACATGGTCATGTCCCAATACTTGGGCACATATTAGTACATGTACCATAGTACACGGACATGACCTAAAGTTCCTAGGAATGGATAAGTAAACATGGGCATGGGTAAACAACCAAATAGAGTGTCAGATGACCTCTAAACATTGTGTACCCATAGAGAACATGCTGTGTATTTGGGGATCTACATGCCACATGATAAGGAAAGAAATGGGTAGACCAGGGGTAGAGAATATAAGCTATGTACCCCTAGTACATGCCATATATCACCTTTGAAGGTTTTTAGAGAAATTTGTTTCCTCAGTTTATACTAGTTTTAGTTGATTGTGACACCTTGGTCCTTTCCCTTGAGGGTACTAGGTGGCATTACACCCTCGAGATATGTTTTTGATCCCCTATATGGGTTCAGTATCAGATAGAGTTTACTGTGTGCCTCTGTATGACCAAGGTAGAATCTACTGACATTCCTAGATGGGGTTTATGGTATCGATGTTACCAACAGGGACAGGGCATTAGTCCCCAATCTATAAAACGGATCTATTAGGGTTTATGGTGTCCCCCAATACTCTTGGCTATGATACCCTACCTAGATAATGAGATATTCAAATATCCTGTGAGTATTTCTTGGATAGGCCTGATGAGAATGACCTCTTGAATGAGTGTCTTTAGTGAAAACATGGAAGTGGAGTGAGTTATATCAGAATGAGTGTTACCTTGAAGCCTAAAATAGTATCATATGGGAGGAATTATTGGTTGGGACCTTTTGAGATGATTTGTCTGTTATGAGTATATTTGGGTTAATGTATTACTATTATGAGATGACTACTCTAGATGTTTTATGCTTTGTGATTTAAGGGTTCCCTACTAGGTATTGTTATACTCACCCATTCATAGGATTTTCCCAAACATGCCATGTGTGATATAGATGAAAAACCATTTGATGGTGTCCTAGGAGAATCGAGAGAAGGTGGATCTTAGATTAGGCTATGCTGACTTAGGTGTTTATCTAGAATTTCATTTGATAGTGTTCCCCTCCTTTTGAGCTGTTTGGAATCCTTTGAAGTGTTTGGTTGGGCTTATATTTGGCCTCTTATATCTCTTTTAGTACATTTATCATACTATAATTATAGGATAAATGTTATTCTTACATTGGTATCACTATGTTATTTTATATTTCAAAATAGTAGGGGCCCATATATTTGTGTGTTCATACAGGTAAATTAAGCTGACGCCTCCCATGTGTGTGATATGAATACTTGGAATTAGTTTCCAGCCCTTGACCTATTGGATGTGGGCTTTGGGTAGCCACACTAGGCTCATCGGTATCCAGGCAGGCCTTAGTGGGTCAAGTCATGAAATGAAGTGAAAAATCTAGCACATAAAAGTTACTCTCTTGGCATAGTACTATGTGAAAAGGCCACACCACTCCTAGAAGTTATAACCATTCAGGATATTTTCTTTATCCAAAATTGATTTCCATTATAATTTATTGGTGGTTTTGGTTTCCATTTTATATATGAAAATTAAATTTAGTAGTTAATACTTTATCTTGATTATCAATTAGACATTATTGATTAATTAATTAAATAATTAAATGTATCCCACTATAATATCAAATCCTAGTGTCCCACACTACTAGACTTGGAATACAAAATCACATGAGTATTCTAGTTGCATGAATTCTTAGAACCTCTCATCATGGTACAAGTTAGGGATACATCACTAATCAGAGAGTTTCAAGGCATTCATGAGACTAACAAACTGCATTGAGTCATGACTTCTTGAACTATTAAGTGAAGTCCCAACTTCTCAATATGTTAATACTATGTGATCATGGTCACAACTGAACAATGAATTAGTAAAAAAGTATTCATAGCATCTTTATGAATTATTTTATTATTATTTTACATGCTCCCTCAAACATAATTATTCATAAAATAATAAGAAATTCATAGGTTAAATAAACCACCTGATTTATCTGGAAAAATTTGCATTGGTTGATCCAAGGGATCCACCGTGGCCCTAGGGGAATAATACCTGAGTTGGGTCTTGACTTGTATTACATATCACACCCTTGTCCAATGTTTCCATGCATCATCTAGTATATCGCCTCATCTTCACATGGGCCAAATATTACAACATAATCATCGAAATACATAAATACTTTATCATAGGTGATGGGGTATCAGAAAGTGAAAAATTAAAACAAAAATTGAAAAATGGATAAATATTATTTTTTATATATATTAAATGAAGAAAGACAATGTTTAGACCATCAAAAAATTAACTAATTATTAAAATCATCACACCCACTTGTCAAAATTAATTAAATACATTAAAACCAGAAAATCAATGGTTCGTCTATGATAAATACCAGTAATGAGAAAAATTAAATAGGAAATAAAAATAAAAAATTCAATAAATTAAATTTCAAGAGAAATTAAATAATTTTAATGAATTATTTTAATTTAATAATTTTTTTGATCCTATAATTAAGTTTATTTGAATCCAAAATTAAATTTCTTTTTTAATATTAAATTTATTATTATTTTTTAAATTCCAAAAAATTAAAATATTTTTTGAATATTTAAAATTTTCTTCAGTCCCATAAATCAATAAAAAATGTTTTTGGGTTTTCCAGACCTGGATGGGGCTCGGAAGGTTGAGAAGAACCTACATAGCCCCATTTTGGGTTAAGTAGAACCCACTCTGACCCATTTTGGGTTGGGTCAACATATATTTTACAATAAGTTAACTGGTTTTTAGTAAAAAGCCACATTGAGGTGAGTCTGATAGTGGTGGTTCACACATGGATGATCTGGTAGTTGAAAGGGATAACACTTGTGTGTGTGCCTGATAGTAGTGGAATATTATGTGGAGGCTGCTATAACTGGGGTGGTCAACAGAGGTGGTATGGTCAGTCACTAGGGAACATGTGCAGTAGTGGCTATAGGATTTGGGAATCTAATGGAGGCGAGTAGTATAAAGAGTGAGGTGGAACATTATCTATGGCAGTTAGAGGAGGTGGCAGTGATGGAGGTTCAAAGAAGGGAAGGAGGCCTTAAAGGGATGGCAGATGGTGGAGGAGAAGCGGGTAGAGAGCACTATGGGTGTGGGGGACCCTCCTTCCATTTTAATTAAATTTTTTTTGTAACTTCCATTGGAATCTACCCTTATAATAGTTTTTAAAAAAACGTTATTTATGAAAAATTATACACACCTACCACCCCTATTATCAAATTTCCCCCACCTTTTTAAGTATTTTTGTATAGACTTATGCAACTACCCTATTTTTTTGGATTATTAAATAATGGGGCAGAAGATATTCCCACCAGATAGTACTCTTCTAGTGTATGGAATTTGGCTGGATCCTAGCCAAAAAATAGGTGGTCATCAGAATTGTAATCTACCACTAAAAATGGGTAAAATTAACATATATAAAATATTTTTTCTTGAATTTTCAAAATCCATAAAAAATGATTTTGTTTCTAATTAAATTTTCAGATTGATTTGACTTGCCCTTCCCAAATCAGATCTATGCATGGTCTATTCTGTTGGGATGGAAATTTAACCCCTCTACTTAATTTAAGGAAAATTTAATTTTACTTGGATAAAATAATCACACAATCCCCCTGATACCAATTATTGGTAATAAGGCATGCAATGGAAGCAAGTGGGCCAAGGATTTAAAAACTTTATCTTCTTATTGATGTAGTTTTGTCATATTCAGTAATCTGATCCCCAGTACAGGCCTGAGGATCTCACATGAATTTATTTAGGAACAAAATTAAAATAAAGAATTACCTTATTTTAATTGATTGAATATTAAAAATAAGCTCAAAACATGTGATCTTTTCTTAAAGGATTCAAGGTAAAATACCACTATATAATCAAAACATGCTTCAAGAGTCCTCAGGAATTATGATCATGAGAATATAACTACTAGAGAATAGGAATATCCACACCATCAATGTCCTAATGATCAACACTACATTGTTCCTTGGATCCATGAAGGTGTTTTTGGATCATTTACTTGGATGGATGGTTTCTTTCTCTAGGATTTTGGGAAGGTGGAGAAGGAATCTCTAAAATTAGAGTATATGAATATTACCTTAGAAATGAGCTCATTCTTGCTTATATTTTGGGAATTAATCACATATAAAGGGTTACCTAGGACCTATATAAATAAATCCCACTAAATAAATATTAAATTATATGTTATGAACATCTAAATATGTCTTTAATATCATTTAAATTTTATCACTTTCTTGTAAAATATAATAAATATATTACATGATAAAATTGAGTGATTAACTCGACTCATAATTCCCAAAAATAATAAACAAACCTTGAATATTAAAATAATATCCATTCATATAATATTTTTCCTTATATTCACATAATACCTTGTGAATAATTTAAATAAATAAATTCAAATCCAATTATTCTATACTCAAATAATAATAAGTTTATTTATCTGTTGGCAATAATTTATTCTCAGACATATCTGAGATCCCATAGTGGGTCCAACTATGTCTTGTACTCATATTCATTAGAATAGGGCATACTTTTAAGTACACTTATGTGTGTGACCCTCTAGGTGCTTATCTCAATAGCAATGAATACTATTCATATACTAGGAGTGGGGACTAACAACCCATCAAGGTTCATAAAGAGATAAGGAAAAGTATAGCAATGAAAACCTTTCTTATGAACACACGTCATGTAATATAATATATTTATCATACGATATCTCATAAAGTATGACACACACCTTTTTTCATCATCCCTTATTGATTTATCATATTTTGACCATACTAGAAGGACTTTTCTACTTCTACTATGGTCATGGATTTAGTGAAGGTACTACCATTGTGATTAATTAGCCCCGATATATAACTTCCATTCAGAAGAATTTTTTTATATTGATTATTTAGTTAATTTCATACCAACAATGACACACCAAACACAAGATATTGCACTATGACATCAATTCCATAGTTTTATTCTTTCATCAAAGTACATAATCAAATAATATACAATGATAATAATCTCAATTCAGGAGACAATTACACATGACATTTGGAACATGTGGTGTTCTTATTAGTAGGCTAGTCCTCATGATCTCATCTACTTGAGATCACAAAGTAGAAACTTTATGAAAAGAATTGTCCATTCTTATAATCCCATAAAACTTGATTTTGAAACATCATCTGTGCTATGTCATCATGATGTATCTAGACCATAGGAAATGTCTTTAAGAATAATTTCAGGGTATCTATAGCTTCTCATCATAGCTTAGGAATTATTACAACATTTTCATGCAATAAATAATCCAAGTAATGTATGATAAATATAGTGGTTGAATAAGTATCAACACTATTATGGTAAAATAAACACATATATATGTAAAACTGTATATATGTAATGGTAATCAAAGTACATACATAATTTGGGTTTAAAGGTATCCACGTTAAACACTCCATAGTAGTAAAACAATCCATAGAAAGATAGAATACACGATTCTTTCTAAAACATAGACTTTTTATATCATAAAATATGTGTGTGGATCAACTAGTACACAATAAAGTGGTGGTATATGGAACTTTTTTACCTTAAGATATAATTTTAGTATATTTAAATATTTTTTTATAATAAAACCCAACTATTGAGTTTTTGAAATGCTACAAAACATCTAATAACTATGTAAGAAAATAATATTAGAAGTGTAATTAAGTTATTTTCACAAAATTTATATAGTGAATACAAAAGTTAAAATATTACCAACTATTTAAGGGGGTTTGGTATTATATCATAACCGTCTAATTTGGAAATACCATAATATAACGGTGTGTTAAAAGATAAAATTATTGTTAATCATGGATCAAATAATGATGATTTAATATTGAGATTCTTATATTATTTTGGGAATATGAACTAGAAATAATAATATTCATATTTAAAAAATATCTATGCATGAAAACTAAAATTCCTCATATGTGATATAGATATGAAATAATCCAATTGTTTTATAAGAATTTGTTCTTCAAGGTGACCTCTAATGACTTACAATGACCTTGATGACCTTTTATGAGGTGAAATGACTGGAGATGATGATCTCTATTTTAAAATGTTATATTATTATATCTCTTAATGAATCAATTTAAAAAATAATGATTGATTAAATGTTAGTTATAATAATAATAAAGTTACTATTATAATAATTTAAATTCGTATAATTCTTGGTCTTTATATGTTCTAAAATTGTGTTCACACAATGAAAATTTATGCCAAATCTGATTACTATATGTGTTTGTATATAAAGAATATCATTTTAGGATTATAATATCATACAATCTGTGTATTTATTTATTTTGAAAAATTTGAATATTTTTTAATCAAATAGGTTGGATATGAATAAAAAATGGATAGATTCCAATAATATGAAAATATAATATGAGGATGAGGTGAAATATTTAATAAAGTTTGAAAAATATCATGCATACAAACCTTATAAAATAATTTTTCTGTGTTTATAATTTTTTTATTCAAAATGTTATTTCAGATGAGTTTTAAGAACGCTTGATCTAT
This sequence comes from Viscum album, assembly GCA_963277665.1. Lineage (NCBI taxonomy): Eukaryota > Viridiplantae > Streptophyta > Magnoliopsida > Santalales > Viscaceae > Viscum > Viscum album. The sequence continues at coordinate 1,701,388,780 of OY728161.1, read as the reverse complement.
CATATAATACTTCTATGTTATAAATGTTGGACTAAATATGGGGAAGAACTGAATATAGCCAATGAATGGGATAATAATGCGTTTTATGGATCATATGATGTGATTAAAAGTGTTAAGGATGATGAAGATCATATTAAGGATATGATTACATCTGTAAATGATGATGAATATCATATTGGGTAAATGATAATGACAGTTGAATTTGAACCTTCTGATTTTAAAAAACCATTTCAGAAGAAAAAAGTTTGGAAAAGATGCCATTATATGTGGGTTGTACTAAATATAAATCATTGACATCCATATTGAATCTATATAATATAAAATATAGAAATTTATGGAGTGAAACTATATTTATTAAACCATTTGCTTTCTTGAATGATATGATACCAAAATATAATGAGCTTCCTTATAGAACATATGATACTAAACGAATGCTATGTTCAATGTGTATAATCTCTGAAAGAATAAATTCATGTAAAAATGTTTTTATACTTTTTTTCAAGGACAATGAATCACTTAAAAACCCCAAATTGTAGTTCACATCTTTAAAAAAAAGTGTGTTGCCCCAGACATGTGATCCTGATTATGGTACCATGAACACATACATTACATACTCAATTTTATACCAACTATATAATACTAGATATAACCATACTTAATTACAACATAAAAATTTATTATTTCATCTCTCATATTTCAATGATACTTTTAAGTTTAGATATTTAGATAATTGGAAAAAAACATAAACTAAAAAAACTCATTTTATCTGTATCAAGAAGTCATTTTTTACACTATCATATAAACAACACAATACATAATGAATATTTAACATATCCCATAAGTTCTTTCACACGTGTTATCCTTATAAAAATGTCACATGTACTACATTTTATCATAACCTAGGGAAATGGAAACATAATAAGGAGTGAGATAAAATGTTTAGTAAGGGAAAACATACAACTGAAGAAATCAGGGAATAAATATGGGATAAATATTATGGAAGGAATAGGTAAACAATAAGAATCCATAATAAACATGAAACTAATTACATGATATATCCATGATAATAAATAAAATCATGGATATCAATAATACAGATCTCATAATGTTGTAAATTATAATGGAAGGCATTAAAAACCAACTTCCAAGGGCTTGTTCCAAGACATTTACTTTCCATAGAGACCATAGTCAAGATATATCTCCAAATTAGGGAGGTATATATCAAATAACCAACCTTTTTGTCTCATTATACATGTTGATGCATCAAGGGAATATATAATTATAATCCCCACAAAACATTTTATTAAGTCCAATGCATTCACAATAAGAGTCATAAACACCTTTTATACCATTCCCTAAGGAACCTCTTACTGAATAAAACATGGTTATACATGTACTATGAAATATAGAAATAAATTCATAATCAACATGTGTTAGCAGTCAGTAATCATCAATAATATAAATATTTTTCCTTATGTCAATAAAGTGATAACAAGATCATAACCTATTCATAGAAATAATGTGGATAATCGAATAATACATAGTCATCTTTCCAATAATATTATATATTGGAATAATAATATATACTATACCAATACCTTTATCCATTAAATAAATGTGAAACATGATCATAAATCACATGGATGAAGAAATTAGATGGTTAAAAAATACATATTCAATTTCTTGATAATAATACATATTAGAATAAAAACATACAAAATGATAATACTTTCCCCCATAGAAATAAAATAATATTATATATAGGTGAACATTATATAATCTTAATTATATAAAATTTTATTTTCGCACTATATATATAAATGATTATATAGCTAAGTCAATATTATAATAATCATGATAATAATACATCTAGTGAAAGAAGGTTGATGGTTTTGAAAGAACATAACCCTAAAAGTGATAAATATTTGTCAAAGATTTAATTTGGTCAGAATTTACATCCCAATAAAAAATGAAATAATACCACATAATACAATCAAAGGTAAGAATGTTAAAAAAAATTAAGTTCAAGATAACGATCATAACTCAATGAATTAATGTTGAGTTACCAAAAACCCTTACTACTTGGAAAACAAATGAATCAATATCCACTTTAATAAGGGAAAATGATTTGAATAGTAAATCCAATGAAATAGATATAGTATGATGAAAATATATACATGGTTATTGGATAAACCATACAAAGAAATCATGGTTCAAAAAATATATTATGTCTTAAGTAATGAAAATAGAGATCAATAAATCCCTTAGGAATTTTGAAACCTTTGAATCAAAAACCATTTGAAGAGAGGGATTTTAATTGAAATTCAAAAAACATGATTAAAATAAAATTAATTACATGATATCTTTAATAGGTAGTATATAAACTATAAAAATGAAAGTAGGTTTATAATACCAATCATGTATCAAAGAGAGGAATATGAGATGAAAACCCTTACGGATTTAGAGGATTTCAAATAAAACCATATTAAAAGAGATAGATTATAATTGAAAATAATATACCCTAATCAAAATATATTTTATGATATTATATCTAAAATATTAATTATATACACTACATAAATGATTTTTGTTGTATAATACCAAATATGTCTCAAAGAGAGGAATTTGAGATGAAAACCCTCACCTTATTATGATCCATTATACACTTACACAAAACATTCTGAATAATTAAATTAATTTCATTAAATCAATACCCAAGAACCTTATTCATAACTATACCCATATATACTCCTAATTTAAAATCATTCTATACATATACATATTTGTTAGTATTCATGTATCTTGAACACTGGGTGTATGTAATCTTTATCTCTTTGAACTAGTTTTACAAATTAAGTGTTAGTATATACTCTTTTTTAAAATTACATCAATATTAGATATTATAAGACACTTTAATATTTGTTTTAAGATATTTTATAAAGTTATAATTTTATTTCATGTAAGTTTTGGTTACAAATAATTAAGATGAAATTGATGATGATCTTGTTTTAGTGATTCTTAATGTTTGAAAGGTGTTTTCTTAATTAATGGTCTTAATGTTTATACAAACATACCAAAACAAAAAAAAACATATTCAATTATTTATATAATATTATACCAGTAAATAAGTTATCATATAAATCAATGAAAAAAATTTATAATATAGTTCAAGTACATGGTTAAACCATCCCAAACATGAACCTACCATGATTAATGGATGATTATGAGATGGTTTAGTTGCAATATCATTATAAAAGAGGAATAATTATTGGAAAACAAAACATGTTTCTTCATGGAGGCATTAGTCTCCACAATGCACAAAAAACAATTTTTTTCCTTAATGGATGGGGTATATGAATAAACATTGAAAATAACCTTAAATAGTAAAATTACAGTATACAAATGATTATAATTGAATTATATTATTGTGTATAGAATAAATTTTAAAGAAAATAATCAAGGGAACAAGCTAAGTAGTTAATAATACTCATGTCAGGGACTTAAATTTTATTTGTAAGTCTCCATGGAAATGAAGGTCTTAAGAATAATAATGGTGATTATAGTATTTTAAAAGTTAGATATTGTTCTAGGGGGACTATTTTTTAATTTTTTCATGTGTAAATTATATGGATAAGTGAGACTTGAATTGGTGGATATGTAACCATTTTATAAGTGAGAAGGGTAGTTTTGTGAGTAACCCTTATATTTTCAATAATGTAAGGTTTCTATCCATGTTTAAAAGGAAAAAAAACAGAAGCATAAAATTATTTTCGTTAAAAAAATTTCCAAAAAAACATATTTTTTAAAAAAAATTATTATTTTATGAATTTTTTTAACTTTTTAACTGTAACCCTAGTTTAATTTTACCATGGTAATGAATGTATAACTTTAGTAATTAATTTTAATGTAAAGGATTAATATTAAACATTTTTACCTAATTGGATACTTATAATTTCAAATTTTAAAATAATTATATCAAATAAAATTTCTAAAGGTATGAGAATATGACTTTAAAATAAATACACATAATTGCGTAAAAATAGTTTTTAGATAAATAAAGTTTTTAATATTTAAATTTATATATAAAAAAATTATCTTGGATTTTTATTTTAATGAATAAAATTTATTTAATATAAAAAATAAAAATTATGAGGATTTCAAGGAAATCCAAAGCCGAATATCCCTTGAAAATACTTGATTTGATGAAAAGACATAAAATTGTATTTTTATTAAACTAGTATTTTAATTTAATATATAAAAGATGGAAATAATATTTATAATATAAAATAATATTTTAAAACACATAAAATTATTCCACATATTCTTATTTGATCACATTGAATGATTTTTAATCTTATATGTCATTCCTATATACAAATAATGTTAAAGAAATCAGATGTTTTGTGAAAACTGTATTTTTCGAATAAAACCTAACATTTTACAAAAAAATAACATAAATTAATACTATATCAATTTTTATATGTGGAATTAAAAAATGAATTTAATTTTTATTAATTTCTAATTCCAAAATTTGTAAATTCTTTTTTTAATTAACCCATAAAATATAATGGAAAATTATTTTTATTATAAAGTGAAATTTTCATATGTTAACTATTATTATTATTATTATTGAATATCATTTACCAAATAAATTGGCATTAACCAATTATTAATATCAAAAATAATTTATTATTAATAATATGTCTCTTTAAATAGAAATGTGCACTATATAAAATGTATTTTTTTGGAAAATAAATTTATATATAATAAATGATCTTATTATTCATTTTAGGTAAACTAATTGAATTAAATTCATATTAGAAGAAGTCTTTATTTTCTATATAAATATAATTCATAAAAAGGTTACTCCTACTAATTAGCTATAATTTAATAGCTAGGTTTTTAACATCCATACTTAAAATATTCTGATTTTATCTAAATATATCATTATATCATTTAAGTTTGGTGTTACATGTGGGGAATGATATAAAACACATTGAATTATTTAAAGGTAATAACATATTAATATTTTGGAGTTTTATATTCTCCCCACTTAAATAAATTATGTCCTCATAATTTTAATTACTACTTATTAAAAACATAGGTGTGGGTATTCTTAACAGATTCATCATTTGGGGTATAACCTCTATAACATCTACCATAATTTCTTAGTATATATCAAGTTACTTATATTTCATCAAAAAAAATTACCCATCCTTAAAATCATATTCCCAAGTATGTCTATACCATAATCATATACTCCCAATAACACAATTATCCCAAAACCTATTTCAATCTCCAATACATTAACCCTATATGATATTTTATATTCCTATAAAAATCAACACTATATTTAACCCTAAAATGGTATTAACCACAAGTTAATATGTTCTAACACTATTCTATTTATTTTATAATCCTAAAAATCCAGTGAACTTCACCAAAAATTTTATGAATCAATTATCTATATGATGGTTACCAATACTATAACAACCCTTGTATTTATTATGCATTACATATTGATTTATTACATAGGATTACACATAATAAAACCTAGAGGATCAATAATCCTAGTGTATTTTGGTAATTGGGTACATTACATAAAAACTTAAAAATACACGGCACATCGACATTATTGAAAACTTCCTTAACATGTTCATAATATTATATTGTTCTTAGAATTGTATGGGATAAAATTGGGGCATACAAAAGAATGGGGTGAGATATAAAGACTAGTAAGAGAATAAAAAATCATAATGTGAAGAAAACATTATGTGTTAGATAATAGGTATTTAAATGGGACATAAAATGGGTAAGAATCATAATAATGAACAATGAGGCATGATGTATCATGATAACATAAAGGAAGCAGGGGAATGGGGAAACAAATTTATGTATAACATTATAAGCATAAGTCAAGGTTAACCAAAAATAAATCATAACATAATGAATTTAGGATAACCTCCCATGCACCATACATGGAATATCATGACACTAAAACATTATCCATTGAATTTTATTTCTATATGGATCCACACATCATAATCATATAATGTACATTCATAAGTGTGCCACATAGATCATATAACATAAAAACATATTTCATCACATTTATTCCAATGATTAAGGATTGTAGGTTACATACATTGAAGTCCCTAATAAATGATTTATATGTTAAATTAGGTGAATAAAATTGAGAAAAAATGGGTACGGTTATACACCTCAGAAATGTTCAACATGGAAAATCATAGGCATTTTGACAGTGTAACGACAGTATGTGAAGATTCATAAAATGGTTCAATGAGATATTAATGGGTATCTCATAACTTGGAATTAAAAATTAAAGTATTAGGGATATTTAATAAAATAATCCAATATAATTTTTTTGTAATTAATAGGAATAATACAAGGAGATTTCTTGAATAAAAACTCATCATGGAAAAAATCATAGGATTATTTCGACAACGTAATAGACGTACATAATGAATAATGGGATAGACTAATGATAGATAAAGGGGTCACTAATCACTTGTAAAATAGTAAGTTAAGTAATAAGTATGCAAAATATCATATTTCAATGATAGGAATTGGAAGCTAAAGTGAATTACATAAAAAAGGCGCATGATTAAAGAGGAGAAAGAGAGGATCCCTTAGTAGATTTTGACAAGGTAACGATTTAGGTAAACACTATAATGCGAGGGGAAGAATTATATCTCATTATTTGCAAATAATTGTAAAATATATATATGTTTATAAATCTATTACAACATAAACAATTTTATCTCAAAATTATAAATACAAATAAGGTGCTTAAATGGAAAATAAGAGAGAGAAATCCCTTACCTGGAGTGAGTGATTTCAAAAGTTTGGGAGGAGCTTATTGAGATCTTGGGGGGACCATGGGAGGAATATAGATAGGGGAGGGAAGATTAAGGACATGATACATTTTTTTAGTGATGAGGAATGGGGGATTGGGTGGGTTTATATAAGAAGAGGGAGGAGAGTTCTTTATTATTTACCAAACATAGGTTTTGGAATATACATAATAAAGTAATCAAAAGAACAAACCTTCCCATTGACTTTTACCATGGTTTCTACCAAATAGGAGTAGTTTTATTTATTTTATAAGTTAAATGTTTTAACTTTATAAAATATTAACCTTGGTTGTGTGTAAGTGATTCATGTTTATAAACAATTGATTCTAAAACATTAAAATATAATATAGGTTTTAGAGGATCCAAAAAGGATTTCTAAAAATATTAAAATAAAATCAAAATAAAATATATTATATTAAAACACATATTTGGTCTTGGATACCATTTATTGAATTAATAGATCACTTTTTTTTGTCACTATGATGTCCTAAAACATACCTTATATTTATACTGTATTTAATTTTTAGTAAAAAATTAGATCATCTCAAAAAATTATGAAAAATTCATTATTATATAATTTAGATTTTCTAATTACAAAAGTATTATTTATTTCATCAATATAATTTTATAAATATGTGAATTTTCACTTTTAATATAAGAATCAGCATTTATTGGTAAATGTTGGATTCTTTAACAATAATTATTTTTAAACCCTTATAATAATTACATTTGACTTCATAAAATTATATTATCATTTATATTTAACAAAAATATTTATTTATATTATTTTATTAAAATATAATTTTTTTGAAAACTAATGAGTTAATAAAAAAGGACTGTCTTAATTGAAATTCAATATTACACAAAAATACAATTTGTGTTTTATCGTATCAAAATCAAAATCATTTATAACATAACAAAAATAACAAGTAAATATAACCATTATTCTATTGAAAATAATATATAAATATTAATATTGTTAGGGTATTGATACATATACCTTTATTACACCAAAGAAATGAAGTTCCCAATCAGGATCCAAGTATCACTGAGAGGGGGAGGGGTGAATCAGTGATATCTTTCTCTTTTTAAGTTTCCCCTTTTTGAAACAACCTTCGCCTCCTGTTAAAGAGTTTCTTCCCTGCTGAACACACACATCCACAGGAACACAAGATTTACAAGGTTCACTACTCAACAAGAGTAGCTACGTCCTTGGTATGGTACGGAGATAATCCAGTATCACACAATCCACTAGAAAACAATCCTTTGATGTGGAATACAACGAGTAGGATATACTCTTACACTCGTGCAGCACTTTGAAAACAATCCAACAGTGTGTGTGCTCCCTCTTAGCACAAATAGGATAACACAATGTTTCAGTGCTTCTTTACAATTAAACAGATGTATTCTCCGAAGTAAAAATCTTCACTTTCTTACCCAGAAGCCGGTAAGAAGATTACGGACTTAAGATAGTTCAAAAGCTGTCCGCAAATGTATTCTGAATTCCGGTTCCGGATTCTCCATTACGAATCACCGTTCCGAATTCTCCATTCTGAATCCTCATTACGAAATTCCCAATCCGAACTTCTGCTTCAGTTAGAGGGACTCAGTACGATAACAAACCGCTTCTGAAATCTCGTTCCGAAAGTCCGTTCCGAATTAATCACTCCGAACTTCCCGTTCCGGATACTTCTTCACTCTACCCAGTCTTCTTCAATCCAAACTCTTCAATCCGACAAACCACTCCGGATACTTCACTTCAAAAGTCTTCAACCCGAAAAGCTTGATACGATAACAAACCGTTATCAAAACCTCGTAATCGAAGGTGCAATGAAACTCATGTTCGGCTAACTCTTCTCCAATCCGAACTCTTCTTCTCTCTAGATGATCAGAGCTTCTCTCTCTAGATTTTCAGTAATTATCATCAATCATCAAAGTTGCACAGTGAGCGCCTTTTATAGGAGACCCAAAAATCGTTTAGGCGGGAAACCAAATTTCAATCCCGCTTAATCGAAATCATTCAAATCTTAATTCTCCTTAAATCTCGGCGCATTCTTTGACTCCATCAACGCTTCTGGATTCTTCTAGAATTTTCTTCAACCTTCACTTGATTACGGTTCTTGCTTCATTCCCGGATCTGCTTTTGTTACACAAACTCTCCGTAACCACATTTCCGGATCTGTTATACAGACTCCTCGGTTCCGCATACCAGGTTACGAATTTCAGGATCTGAAAGATGACCCTGAAATTTCTCTTCAGCCAATCAGCTCCATGCTTCTTGATACAACCAGACAAATCCGATCTTCTCGTTACGAACTCCTCGTTACGATCTTCTGATTCCGCAACGTCAACTCTGATTATCTGACTAGTTGACTTTGAACACTTCTTGAAGCAAGTCGACTCTGAGCTTCTAACAACGAACTCTTCATTACGAACTTGTTGTTACAAACTCTTCTTCAGGACGTCATCTATGAACTTCATCGTTACGAACATCTTCAGAATGACTCCGATCTTCTGGCTCAGACATCCTCAATACGAACTTCCTTAATACGAACCTTCTGAGTATGAACTACCTCATTACGAACTTCTCAGTCAGATCTTTCATCACCGCATGCCAATTACGAATCTCTTCACTACGATCTTCCTCGGTACGAACTTCACATTACGAAACATCTGGTAACTTCTCCCCCTTGATATGCACGTCTCAGTCAGGAGATAAAGTCCAACCTGAACTCCTGACTTTTGTAATGACTTCTCTGGATTTTTCGCCATTGCATCCCGTTACGAACTTCTCACTACGAACCTCTTCATCACCAAATCAACTCCGAACTCCATTCATGAGAGGTCGACTCCGAAATGCCTTCTCGTACCGACTTTTGCTTGCATGTGAATACCTGCAAGTACTCACAAATAGGAAATACAAAACAGCATAGCATCGTCACATTCAGTGTGAGTCTTCACACTTTAGACTCCGAACTTCACGGTTCCGAACCTCAATACTTTGGTTCCGACTTCTTGATTCCCAGACACCAAATTTTCAACAAGCACCAGGATACGAACTTTCCTTTCCAGCAGCGATCGATAGGATCCGAACTCTCAGTTCTGGAACAACAACCTTCCAGCGCTGATTCAGTACGATTCCGCACTTCAACTGGTTCAGGAACCACCCTGTTCCGAACTTTCACACTACCAGGTTCTGGATTCTCCATTCCGGATTCATGGTTCTGAACTCCTAACTTCGTTACACTTCAAGAATATGAAAACTTCAAGTTTGCCTAAGTGAAACGTTTCTCAACAAGTCTTTTATGAAAACTTCAACAACAAAAGACAACTTTCAACAAAGACAACCTTCAACAACAAACAGCTTCCTTCAGCTTCGTCCCAACAATCTCCCCCTTTGGATTTTGTTGTCAACCAAGTTTTCATAAATCACCAACTTTTGTAACCACACGCAATGGATTACTAATCAACAATTCTAAGCCTACGTGAGCTAACTCATTGTAGGAAACAAGAATTATTGAAAGCAAGACCATGATGTCCATCAGTAGTGATTATGACACCACCAACATCTTTCTTCTCTAACATCTTCATGATTCCTATTCAAGAACTTTTCCTACACCCACTTCAACAAACGGTTAGAAAAGTTCACACACAAACGCTGAGTTCACAGCTTACCCACAACTCTCTCTTTAAGCAAAAGATTTATGATTACAATTTCTCCCCCTTGAAAACACTATCCAAAGCTAAGACAAGAGAGGGGACAGAAACATGTACCTTACCCTTGATGAGAAGGAGGTTGTACACCCATGTTCAACCTCAACTTCTCAAATGGTTCCTTCGGTAACGGTTTTGTAAATATATCAGCAATTTGTTCAGATGTAGGAACATACTCCAGCCTCAGTTCATTCTTTTCAACCTGCTCTTTGATGAAGTGGTACTTTATATCAATGTGTTTAGAACGAGAATGTTGTACTGGATTTCTTGTAAGATTGATTGCACTTTGATTATCACAACCCAAGAGCAATGGTAGCTTTACTTCAACAAGTAGATCTTCCAGCTGAGTCTCCATCCACATTAGTTGAGTTGCAGCTTGAGTAGCAGCAACATACTCAGACTCAGCTATGCTAAGAGTTATTGAATTCTGTTTCTTGGTATGCCAACTAACACAGCTTTTTCCTATAAAGAATACTCCACCAGATGTGGATCTTCGATCATCAATATTTCCTGCCCAATCAGCATCAGAATACCCAAATAGATCAATATTTTTAGAGCCGTCATACCGAATTCCAAAGTTTGTTGTGCCTTTGATATATCTGAGAATTCTTTTTCCAGCAATAAAATGTGATTCTTTAGGAGCACTCTGAAATCTTGCACATAAAGTAACAGCATAGACGATGTCGGGTCTTGAGGCAGTTAAATATAGCAGACTTCCAATCAGTTTTCGAAACTCTTTCTGATCAACTTCCTTGCCTTCTCCATCTTTAGACAACTTGGTTCCCACTGAAATCGGTGTGGACACTGGTTTCGAATTTTCCATGCCAAACTTCTTCAGAAGTTCCTTAGCATACTTTTCTTGAGACAGAAAAACATGATTCTTCTTCTGTGAAATTTGTAACCCAAGAAAGTACTTCTTTTCACCTAGAATGGACATCTCAAATAACTTCTTCATCTCCTCAGAAAATTTTTCACATGATCTTTCATTATTTCCAGCAAATATAATATCATCGATATAAACAATAATGATCAGTGAAAACTCCTGACATTTCTTGATGTAGAGATTGCTGTCAACTCTCCCTTTCTTAAAGTTCATCTTCTTCAAGCAAGTATCTAATTTAGAATACCATGCTCTCAGAGCTTGTTTTAGCCCATACAGAGCCTTCTTCAACCTGCACACATAGCTTTCATATTTCCCAATAACAAATCCACAAGTTTGATCAATGTAAACTTCCTCGTCAAGATCACCATTCAAGAATGCAGATTTTACATCCATTTGAAATATTTTGTAACCTCGTTGTGCAGCAATGGCAAGAAATATTCTGATTGTTTCTAATCAAGCTACTGGAGCAAAGGTTTCATCAAAGTCAATGCCTTCAATTTGTGAATACCCTTTGCAGACCAATCTTGCCTTGTTTCTTATTACATTACCTTCTTCATTCAGCTTGTTTCGAAAAACCCACTTTGTACCAATAATGTTCTTGTTGTCCGTCTTGGGCACAAGTTCCCATGTATTGTTCTTCTCTATCTGATCAAGCTCTTCATTCATAGCATGAACCCATTCTGGATGCTCAAATGCTTCATTTACATCATTCGGTTCAACTTTCGAATAAAGAGAAGTATGTGATATAGCATTTGTTGTTCTTCTTGTTTGAACCCTCTGATTTTTATCTCCAATAATGTTCTGAGCCTCCACTTGTTTCCTCAACCTAGGACGAGTTGTTTGAACTTCATCCTCATCACTTGATATTTCTGAGTCAGATTCCTCTTCTTGAGTAGGATGAACAAATTCTGAAACATTATCAGAATTGTTAACAAAATCAACTCTATCCCACTCGACTTCCACATCAACATATGACTGTTTTTCTTTCTTAGCACTTTCAACAACATTTACATCTGAAGAATCAATAATTCTTCCTGTTTCTTTGTTGAGGCATCTATATCCTCTTCCTTCTGGAGCATAGCCAAGAAAAATTCCGTCATCTCCTCTTTGCTCGAACTTTCCCAGATTTCCACCTTTCTTCTTTATAATACATGGACTCCCAAAGACTCTCAAGTGTTTCAGACTTGGGGTTTTTCCATAGAACATTTCATATGGAGTCATATCTGAGTTTGGCCTATAGAAACACCGGTTCTGAATATACACAGCAGTGCTCATGGCTTGCCTCCAATAATAATGAGAGAGACTATGTTCAAGTAACATAGTTCTCCCCATTTCCACCAGACTTCGATTCTTTCTTTCAGCCACCCCATTTTGTTGAGGTGTGTATGGTGAACTAAACTCGTGCCGAATTCCATGTTTCTCAAGATAACTTTCAAACTCTTCATTCTTATACTCACCACCATTATCAGTTCTTAACTTCTTCACTGAATACTCACATTCTTTTTCTGCTTTCCTTCTGAAACTCTTAAACATTGTTAGAGCATCTGACTTATGTCTCATGTACATAACACAAGTAATGCGAGTAAAGTCATCAATGAAAGTAATGAAGTACTTATCTCCATTTGAATATTTCTTGCTCATTGGCCCACATATATCTGAGTGTATGAGTTCTAAGGGTCTTTTTGAGCGAATTTCAACTCTCTTGTGCATAGAATTAGCAATCTTCCCTTTCTCACAAATAGTGCAGCACCAATCTCTTTCTCTTGATAAATCAGGCATATCCTGAACACTTTCTCTCTTTGACAACTTGCACATATTTCTCTGACACATATGCCCCAGCCTTTTATGCCATAATTTATTTTCATCCACCACACTCATATAAAAAGAGTTCTGTCCATCCCCAACTTGGAACAAATTCCCTCTTGTACGTTGGCCCATTGTAACTATGTTTCCATCATTTTCACTTTTTACAACAAATCCATCTTTTCTGAAGATTACTTTGTTGCCCTCATCACAGAGTTGTGACACACTGAGCAGGTTGTGTTTTAGTCCATCAACATATAGTGTTTTTCTGGATTTCATTTTTTCTTTTCCAATGATGGCCGATCCAACACCTTTGATCCTTAGAGATTCATCATTTCCAAATGTCACAGTTCCTTCTTTAAAGTCTTTCAAATTCTTCAGCAGCTTTAAGTCTCCTGTCATATGAGATGAACATCTACTATCAATAATCCATGGACGTTCTCCTTTGGTAGCCTTCAAAGCTGTTTCAACAACAAGTGCTTTTTGTTCTTCCTTTTCCTTCACTTTCTGTTTTGCTTCTTCCAATTTCCTAGCCAAATCAATGTGTTCTGGCCAGAGAACCATGCATTCTTTCTTTTCAGACTTATCATACTTGTCCCATTTGTATTTTAAAAACTCTATCTTCTGAGGATTATTCACAAACTTTTGTTGCTCTGGTAACACACTAAGGCAGCCCTTAGCAAGATGTCCAGGTTGATCACATCTTTCACAATAAGTTTCCAGTGGTTGGAATCTATTCCCAACTTTCACACCAGTTTTCTCAGATATCTTCTGAAACTTATTTGGAGATCTTCTATTTTGAAAGCGTTGACTTCCCCTCAATCCTTGTCCTTCAAAACTTTTGGAATAGTTGTAATGTTGTTTGTTAAACCAACACATACTTTCCATGTGTCCGAATCCACCACAATACCAGCAGTAACCATAGAAAGAATATTTTCCTCTGAAACCTTTATACTGAATGGAGTTGTGAACACGCTTCTCAAAAACCATCATATTTTCATTTGTAACTCTCTTCTTCAGCTCAGATTCAATAGTACCAGAAGTATTAGAAGCTTTTCTTGACTCAAGATTTTTATGCACTTCTGATTTTTCTGTATTGTTGATTTTGACCACATACTTTGTCTTTCCAGCCTTGTTCTTATCAGAACCAGTTTTGTCTTTCATTTCAACCTTTGAAGGTAAGTTTGGTAGATCCCTTTTTGGTTCATTCTTACTGGAACATTCCCCTACTTCTGAGATAGAATTTTTGGAACTGATATTCATTTCTTCAGCTTTATGCAGTTTTTGTTGGACAAATTCCAACTCTTCTTCTTTTGCCTTCAACTTCACTTCAAGATGATCATTACGATTCTTTGTATTCTCAAGAGAATTTTTCAGATCATCAATCTCTTTTTCCATCATGATTTTATCATCTGTAAAACCTTCTTGATTGCTTACTGTGGAATTTTCTTTTATTAACTTGTTGTTTTCTTTCTCAAGTTTTCTGATCTTCCTCAAAAATTCCTTCAGCTCTTCTTTCAGATACTGTTCAAGTTGAGTCTCTTCTTCTTCTTCAGTACTACTACTCTCATAATCATCATTATTCACTATTGCAAAAAAGGTACTCTCTCTAGTTTTTTCAGTAGCAGATTTTTCTGATTCAGTCTCGCTATCATCATCTTCCTTATCTTTTGACAAAAAGCTTCTTCTTTTTGATTTAAAGAACTTTTTATTCTGACTTCTACCAGAATATTTATCTTTTCGATCCTGTTTCTTCCATGACCTTCTTGGTCCTCTGTCTTCTTCATCACTGTCGGCATCTTTCCCCTTTTGAGGGCAATTAGCCGCAAAGTGGCCAACTGCTCCACATTCCAAAAAATTCAAAGGGAGTTTCCCTTTGTATTTCCCTGTGCCTCTTTTAACATGTTTAGAAAACAAGGATAGAATTTCATCAAAATTTTGACATGCCTCATTTTCAGAGTTGGATTCACCAGCTTCTTTATTAATAAGAATTTTCTTCGACTTCTCTTCCTTTTCTGCCCTGAAAGACATTTCTCTATCAGTTTTTGCTTTGTTCTTCATGGTCTTCTCTCTTCTCATCTCATACGTGATGAGAGTACTGTGCAAATCATCCAAAGATAATGTTTCCGGATCTCTGTCTTCTAGTGAAGAAACTTTAGCATCAAATTTTTCAGGCAGAATTCTCAGGATCTTTTCAACAACTGTATCATCTTCTAACTTTTCACCAAGAAATCTGATTGTACTGACAATGTCATTAACTCTGGTAAAGAATTCCCCAACAGATTCAGATTCTCCCATTTTCAAGTCTTCATACTTCAGCCTCCAGATTTGTAGTTTTGCCTTCTTCACTTTTGTATTTCCTACATAGATATTCATTAGCTTATCCCAGATGCCTTTAGCAGTAGTGACACCTTTCACTCTTAAAAACTCACTCTCAGAAAGTGATGAGAGTAATGCATTTTTAGCTCTTCCATCATTCTCAAGATTCTTCTTATCGATAGGAGTAAGAGGGACCTTGTCATCAATATCAGGAAATCCATATGTTGTAGTTTCAAGAACTTCATATCCAAGATACATAAGATACGGCATCATTCTGTCCTTCCAGATGTGATAGTTCTTTCCATCGAAGATTGGAATCCCCTTACTGTTCACGCAATTTAGATTTTCCATCACAACTTCTCTTCAAACACTTCAGCAAAGAGTAAACGAAGGCAACCTGCCTCTGATACCAATTGAAGTTCCCAATCAGGATCCAAGTATCACTGAGAGGGGGAGGGGGTGAATCAGTGATATCTTTTTCTTTTTAAGTTTCCCCTTTTTGAAACAACCTTCGCCTCCTGTTAAAGAGTTTCTTCCCTGCTGAACACACACATCCACAGGAACACAAGATTTACAAGGTTCACTACTCAACAAGAGTAGCTACGTCCTTGGTATGGTACGGAAATAATCCAGTACCACACAATCCACTAGAAGACAATCCTTTGATGTGGAATACAACGAGTAGGATATACCCTTACACTCGTGAAGCACTTTGAAAATAGTCCGATAGTGCGTGTGCTCCCTCTTAGCACAAATAGGATAACACAATGTTTCAGTGCTTCTTTACAATTAAACAGATGTATTCTCCAAAGTACAAATCTTCACTTTCTTACCCAGAAGCCGGTAAGAAGATTACGGACTTAAGATAGTTCAAAAGCTGTCCGCACATGTATTCTGAATTCCGGTTCCGGATTCTCCATTACGAATCACCGTTCCGAATTCTCCATTCTGAATCCTCATTACGAAATTCCCAATCTGAACATCTGCTTCAGTTAGAGGGACTCAGTACGATAACAAACCGCTTCTGAAATCTCGTTCCGAAAGTCCGTTCCGAATTAATCACTTCGAACTTCCCGTTCCGGATACTTCTTCACTCTGCCCAGTCTTCTTCAATCCAAACTCTTCAATCCGAAAAACCACTCCGGATACTTCACTTCAAAAGTCTTCAACCCGAAAAGCTTGATATGATAACAAACCGTTATCAAAACCTTGTAATCGAAGGTGCAATGAAACTCCTGTTCGGCTAACTCTTCTCCAATCCGAACTCTTCTTCTCTCTAGATGATCAGAGCTTCTCTCTCTAGATTTTCAGTAATTATCATCAATCATCAAAGTTGCACAGTGAGTGCCTTTTATAGGAGACCCAAAAATCGTTTAGGCGGGAAACCAAATTTCAATCCCGCTTAATCGAAATCATTCAAATCTTAATTCTCCTTAAATCTCAGCGCATTCTTTGACTCCATCAACGCTTCTGGATTCTTCTAGAATCTTCTTCAACCTTCACTTGATTACAGTTCTTGCTTCATTCCCGGATCTGCTTTTGTTACACAAACTCTCCGTAACCACATTTCCGGATCTGTTATACAGACTCCTCGGTTCCGCATACCTGGTTACGAATTTCAGGATCTGAAAGATGACCCTGAAATTTCTCTTCAGCCAATCAGCTCCATGCTTCTTGATACAGCCAGCCAAATCTGATCTTCTCATTACGAACTCCTCGTTACGATCTTCTGATTCCGCAACGTCAACTCTGATTATCTGACTAGTTGACTTTGAACACTTCTTGATGCAAGTCGACTCTGAGCTTCTAACAACGAACTCTTCGTTACGAACTTGTCGTTACGAACTCTTCTTCAGGACGTCATCTCTGAACTTCATCGTTACGAACATCTTCAGAATGACTCCGATCTTCTGGCTCAGACATCCTCAATATGAACTTCCTTGATACGAACCTTCTGAGTACGAACTACCTCATTACGAACTTCTCAGTCAGATCTTTCATCACCGCATGCCAATTACGAATCTCTTCACTACGATCTTCCTCGGTACAAACTTCACATTACGAAACATCTGGTAACTTCTCCCCCTTGATATGCACGTCTCAGTCAGGAGATAAAGTCCAACCTGAACTCCTGACTTTTGTAATGACTTCTCTGGATTTTTCGCCATTGCATCCCGTTACGAACTTCTCGCTACGAACCTCTTCATCACCAAATCAACTCCGAACTCCATTCATGTGAGGTCGACTCCGAAATGCCTTCTCGTACCGACTTTTGCTTGCATGTGAATACCTGCAAGTACTCACAAATAGGAAATACAAAACAGCATAACATCGTCACATTCAGTGTGAGTCTTCACACTTTAGACTCCGAACTTCACGGTTCCGAACCTCAATACTTTGGTTCCGACTTCTCGATTCCCAGACACCAAATTTTCAACAAGCACCAGGATACGAACTTTCCTTTCCAGCAGCGATCGATAGGATCCGAACTCTCAGTTCTGGAACAACAACCTTCCAGCGCTGATTTAGTACGATTCCGCACTTCAACTGGTTCAGGAACCACCCTGCTCCGAACTTTCACACTACCAGGTTCTGGATTCTCCATTCCGGATTCATGGTTCTGAACTCCTAACTTCGTTACACTTCAAGAATATGAAAACTTCATGTTTGCCTAAGTGAAACTTTTCTCAACAAGACTTTTATGAAAACTTCAACAACAAAAGACAACTTTCAACAAAGACAACCTTCAACAACAAACAGCTTCCTTCAGCTTGGTCCCAACAAGAAATTCCCTAATGGTAAGTTGAATATTGGTGAGATTTTATAAGGTGTTTCGGTATACATGATTTGGGTTGTGATCTCGATGAGATTGAACTTATCCTATAAATAATTTTGATCATAATTTAGTTAATGGACCTCATTTTGGAATTAGTCAAGGGTAATTAACAGTGATGCAATATCCCTTTAAACCTCTTATAAATGGGTTTTATAGGGCATGATCCTACTGGTTGAGGCCATCACTTCCTTTTTCTATGTGAATTGGATTTATCAAGACCCAATATTTATAATAATCATATAATCACTTTTAAATGACTATTTTATAAAAATTTATTATGTCTAATGGACTTTTAAATATGATAGGATATAATAAAACCAAATAAGTGCATGTATTTTCTATAACAATAATAGAGAATTTAATTCAATAAAAATGGTGGGAGGGAAAAGTAAGGAAATGCTATAAGGTTTTTTAGTGAAGAGGAAGATGATCCTTGGTGGGTTTATATAGGAAAAGAGAGGGGGTTATTTATTATTTCCCAAACATAGGTTTTGGACTTTATATAATAAAATAATCTAATCCACAAATCATCCCATGTTTTTTCCAACATTTTCTACCAAATAGAAGTGGTTTTCTACAAAATAGGACTGGTTTTCATTATTTTATAAATAATTGATTTTAAAACCTTAAAATATGATATAGGTTATTAATGAATCATAAAGGATTTATAAAAATACAAAATATTCAAAAATCATATTATTTTAAAGGTGAAAAACATATTTTTTCATGGATACTATTTATTTCATTTATTAAATCACTTTTCGGTCATTATGATATCATAGTATACATTGTATATTTATACCGTATTTAGTTTTTACCAAAAAAAGTCAACTATCGTAGAATATGATGAAAAATTCACTATCGGATAATTCAAATGAGAATATTCCAAAAATAATATTTATTTTATCAAAATTATTTTATAAATATTTTAATTTTCCCTTTTTAAATAAGAATTAATATTTGTTGAGAAATATTGGCTTCTTTAGCAAAAAAAGTTTTCGAACCCTTATAACAATTACATTTGAATTCATAAAAATTATATTTTAATTTATATTTTGAAAAAATAATTAATTCTATTATATTATTAAAATATAATTTATTTTTAAAATTCATGAATTCCAAAAAAACGTATATCGTAAGTGAGAATTCATATTACAAAAAAATACAGTTTATTTTTTATCATATCAAAATTGAAATCAATTATAATGTAAATTATAAGAACTAAATATAAACATTATTATTTTGAAAATAAAATATAAATATAAATATTATTAAGGTATTGATACATATCCCTTTATTACCCTTTGAAAATTATTTGAGGTTAAGATGAGTAATGGTGATATTTTTATGGGGGGGGGTTCAGCATAACTGGTTTGGGTTGTGATCTCGATGAGCATTAAATTCTCCTATAAATGGTTTCACTCATGCTTAGTTTTTTGGATCATGGATTGGTATTGGTCAATGGAAAATACTAGTGATGATATGTCCCTTTGAGGCCCCAATAAATAGTCTTTATATGGTATGATCCTGCTGGTCGAGGCCGTCACTTTCTCTATCACTGTCAATTAGATTTATGTAGAAAAAACTTTAAACATGAAATCCTTAGCCTAATTCAAGGTTAAACACCAAGAAATAATAAAATAATGTTCTTATGAGAAACTCCAGTGCACAATAAATGGAATATCATGAGACAAAAACATTACCCAATTCATTGGAGTGATATCTGGTGCACAAATTATAATCCTATCATGTATATGCATAAGTTTCCCATATAAAACATATAAAAAAATAACATTTCTTACCACATTTCATCCCAAGATTAAGTATTATGGGTATGATAAATGAAATTACCCAATAAATTAAGTATATTTAAAACTTGGTAAATACCCATCAGTGCAAATGGGTACAGGTATACAACTCACAATTGTTCGATATGGAAAATTACAATGACATTTCAGCAGCATAATGTCAGTACGTAAATATTCATAAAATGGTTCAATGAGAGTGAAAGGGGTTTATAATCACATAAAAGTAAAAATTAAAGTATGATGGATATGTTAGAACAAAATCTGACATGAAAATTTGTGAATTAATAGGCATACGACATGGTGTGTGCTTGAATAAAAACATGGCTTCGGAAATAATCATAGGATAATTTCGGCAGCATAATAGGTGTACATAATGAATCATGGGAGGGATTAATGATAGTTAAAAGGTTAAATAATAACTTTTATATTAGAATTTAAGTAATATTTATGTTTAATATTATATACCATCAATATTAATTGGAAGAAAAAGTGCATTACATAAATAAGGTTCTTGAATAATGGGGAGAAAGAGAGATCCTCTTACCTTGAGAGGGTGATTCCAAAAGCTTGGGTGGAGCTTCTTAAGAGCTTGGGGGAACCTTAGGAGGAATCTAGAGAGGTTAGGTAAGATTAAGGACGTTTTCTAAGGTTTTTTATTGAAGAGGAAAGGGATATTGGGTAGGTATATATAGGAAAAATAGAGGGCAGTTCTCTATTATTTTCCAAACATAGGTTTCAGACTCTATATAATAAAATAATAAAAACCGAAAACCTTCCAATGGGATTTCACATGGTTTCTTCCAAATAATAGTGGTTTTATTTATTTTATATGTCCATGTTCTAAGATTAATAAAACATTACCCTCGATTATTTGGAAGTGAGTCATGTTTATAAAGAATTAATTTTAAAACCTCAAAATATAATATACGTTTGGGAGGATTCATAAATAATTTATAAAATTAATAAAATAACATAAAAATTAAATTATTTTAAAGGTTAAACATATATTTCTTCATGGATACCCTTTATATATTTTATTACATCACTTTTGGGTCTTTATGATGTTATAATACACATTGTATATTTATATGGAATTTAATTTTAACATAAAAATTCAACTGTCAGAAAAATTTAAAAAAATTAACTATTGGATAATTTTGAAGTTCTGATTCCAAAAATAGTTCTTATTTTATCCAAAAATAATTTTTTAAATATGTTAATTTTCACTTTTAAAATAAGAATCGACATTTATTGAGAAATGATGGGTTTTTTCCACAATAATAGTTTTGAACACTTATAAAAATTACATTTGACATCATAAAAATTATATTATCATTTATATTTAATAATTATTATTTAATTTTTTTATTTTATTAATATTTTATTTATTTTTATTGTTTAGGAATTTATCAAAAAATAATATCTTAAATGAAATTGAATATTTCAAAAAAATACAATTTTTGTTTTATCATATCAAAATCAAAAATCATTTTTAAATTAATGATAATAAGATGTAAATAAAAGATTTGTTATTTTTAAAATACAATATACATATTCATATTATTATGTTATTAATAAATAACCCTTTATTACCCCTGAAAACACCCTAAGGGTAAGGTGCATGATGGTGTGATTTTTATGGGGTGGTTTAGCGTACATGGTTTGGGACATGATCTTGAGGAACTTGAACTTATCCCACAAAAGGATTATCTCAAGCATGAGTTTCTGGATATCATATTAGTATTGGTCAATAGAAAATCCTAGTGATGTTTTCTCCCTTAGAAACTCTGATAAATTGTCTTCATAGGGTATGATCCAACTAGTTGAGGCCATTACTTCCTTTTACTGTGTCAATTGGACTTATCAAAACCCTATATTTATACTAATCATATGATCACTATGAAATGGACATATGTGTTGTAGTGGATCATCTTATAAATACTTCTCACTTAATTTAAATTCTTTATGAATTTTCACTTGATTGAAACCCAATTATATACATTAGATAAGTTGTGAGGAAGTTTGTAGCCCCACTATCGATTGAATATGATTGAGATCCAAGATATACCTCCATGTTCTGTAAGAGTCTCCAACACTATCTAAATACTAATTTGAACTTCAGAATGAATTAAAAACCTCAAAATGATTTCCAGTATGATGAGAATATCCATACATTAGAGTACATGTTAAGATCACGATCTTTGGAATTCAAGAGGATAAGATCAACATATCACTTTGGTCAAGTTCTCATAAAATAATTGTTTCCATTCAAGCATCCAACTGGATACCTACAAATACTTTATGATAAGGAATGAAGAATACCTACATGTTGGGATGATTTCAGTGAACACAAACTACTGGGTCCTAAAATGGTCAAAGAAATAGTGGAAAAGTTCAAGACCATTCAATATCATATCTAGGATACTCAGAGTTAACATAAGATATATGTTGAAAATTGTTGATGATACATGGAGTTTGAGGTTAAAGATAATTTATTCCTTTAGATATATACATGCAATAAATTCAACATATTTTGGAATAAGGGAAATATTAGTCCAAGATACATTGGTCCCTTTGATATCCTTGATCGCATTAGAGTGGTGGCCTATCAACTAGCACTCCCACCTAACCTATATCAAGTATATGATGTGTTCCATGTATCCATATTGAGGAAGTAAATACTAGAACCCTAACATGTGATGAATCTATAGGTGGTACCATTGGATAATGACCTTACATATGAAGATAATTTTGTGAAGATTATAGATTATAGAGAATAATTTCTACAAAAAAAGATAATTCACCTGGTAAATGTACTATCGAGAAACAAAAATTTTGAAGAAGTGATGTGGGAACCAAAGGAAGTGATGAAATATAAATACCCTCATCTATTTTAGTGTATAAAATAAAAATTTCAAGGTCAAAATTTCTAATGTGGGGAATATTGAAATGAACCAAAATTTTATAAATAAAATTCCCTTTGTGATTGAATTAAATTCCATATTGTGGTTATAAAAAAAATGATCTTATTTGGTTTTATTATATCCTATCAAATTTAAAATACCAGTAATAATAAAACCAAATAATTTCAAGTGTTTTCTATAACCATAATAATTAATTTAATTCAATCACAAAGGAAATTTTATTTATAAAAGTTCAGGTTGTTACAAATATGACAACCCATGTCATTAATACACATAAATTCATGATTTATTACATAATAATACACATGATAAAACCCATAATATTTATAATCATAGTGTCTTTGGGTAATTAGGTACATTAAATAATATCTTAAAAATAGGTGGTACATCAACATTATTTAAAACTTCCTTAACATGCTCATAGTATTCCATCATTAATAAAACTGTATGGGATAAATCAGGGACACACAGAATAAATGGGAGAGATATAAAGACCAGTAAGGGAATAAAAAAATTATAACTTGAATAAAGTATTAAAATTTAGATAATAGGAATTTAAATCAGACATAAAAGTGGTGAGAAACATAAACATGGAAAGTGAGGCATGATGCAGAATGATAACATAAAGGCAACATGGGAATGAAGAAACAACTTTGAACATGACATCATAAGAACAAGTAAAGGTTAAAAACAAAGAAATCATAACATTAACTATTTATGATAACCAAATTTTCACCATACGTGACATCCCATGAGACTAAAAAACTACCAAATTCATCGGAGCACTATCTGGGTGAACCCATCATAATCAAGTCATGTATATTCATAAGTGTTCCACATAGATCATATGACATAAGAAATTAATTAATTACATTTAATTCAATGATTAATGATTTTGGGTTACATACATGGATATACCTAATAAATTATTTATAGGTTCAACTATGTGAATACCCTTTAGTGGAAATCGATATGGGTATATACCTAAAAATGTTCAGTATTTAAATCCCAGTGACATTTCGTACTATAACGACAATAGATGAAGAATCATAAAATGTTTAAATGTGAGATAAAGGGTTATATAATCACTTTATGGTAAAAATAATAGTATTAGGTATATTTATAAACATAATTCAACCTGAAAATTTGGGAAGTAATATGTATAATCCAAGTAGGGTTCTTGAATAAAAACTTGGCATAAGAAAATCACAGGATAATTTCAAAAGTGTAAGGGGGAACATAATGTATCATTTGAGGGATTAATTATATTGAAAGGGGTCACTAATCACATGTAAATAGTAATCGTGGTAATATTAATTGTAAGAAAAATTTAATTACATAAATAATGTTCTTGAATAAAGAGTAGAAAGAGAGGATCCCTTACTAAATTTCAACATAATAAAATATTCAATAAATGATATAATGATAGGGGATAAATGATATATCAGAATTATAAAATTATTTGGATTTTATAGAGATATTTATAAATTAATAAAATCCTAAAAAATTTAAATTCAAAAGGCTAATTACAAATAATGTGATTAAATGGAAAATAAGAGGGAGAAATCGTGAACCTTGAGAGGGTGATTCCAAAAGTTTGGGAGGAGTTTCTTGAGAGATTGGGGAACCTTTTGAGGAATCTAGAAAGGTAAAGGTAGATTAAGGACACTACATATGATTTTTAGTGAAGTTTATTGGGAAATTTTGTGGGTTTACACATGAAAATAGAGGATAGTTCTTTATTATTTCTTAGACATGGGCTTTTCACTTTCTTTAACAAAGCAATCAAAACAAATAAATTCCCTTGGTTTTTTACCATGGTTTATTCCCAATAGGAGAAGTTTTTTTTATTTTATAATGGGAAGGTCCTAACTCATTAAAATATTGCCCTCAATGATGTGGAAGTGAGTCATGTTTATAAAGAATGGATTTTAAAATCTTAAAATATAATAGAGGGTTTTGAGGATTCATAAAGGCTTTATAAAATTAATAAAATAACCTAAAAAACAAATTTTTTTAAATAGGAATCATGGATATGGGATTGGATACCATTTATATCATTTATTACATCACATTTGGGTTATTATGATGTCATAATAGACATCATATATTTATACGATATTTAATTTTAAATTGAAAATTCAACCATATCAGAAAACTATAAAAAATACACAATCAGAAAATTTTGAAATGATGATTCCAAAAATAATATTTATTTTATCAAAATAATTCTCTAAATTTGTAAATTTTCAATTTTGAAACAATAATAATCATTTTTTGTGAAATTATAGTTTCTTTGACAATAACAGTTCTCAAACCCTTATAGCAATTACATTTGACTTTATAAAAATTATATTATCATTTATATTTAATAAAAATAATATATTTTATTATTTTATTAAAATAAAATAAATTTTAAAAATTCATGAATTCATTAAAAGGAATTTCTTAATTGAAATTACATATTAGAAAAACACAATTTGAGTTTTATCATATCAAAATAAAATAATTTATAAAGTAACAATAATAAGAAGTAAATATAACCAATTTTTTTATTAAAAATAAAATAAAATATTCTTATTTTTAGGTTCTTGATACAGATCCCTTTGTTACACAATCAAATGGATTAAGGGTGAGGTGTTGTATGGTGATATTTTCATCGGGTGGTTTCGATACACACAGTTTGGGCTACGATATCGATGATCTTGAGATTCTCCCAAAAATTGATTTTCTCAGGATTTAGTTATTATAAATCATATTGGGATTGGTTAGGGAAAATAACCTTTATTATATCTCCATTTTAATCTTTTATAAATTGGATTCATATGGTATGATCCTACTGGTTGAGGTCATTTCTTTTTTTCCGTGTCAATTGGATTTACCATATCCCTTACTGGTGTAATAAAGGGATAT
Organism: Viscum album; assembly: GCA_963277665.1. Classification (NCBI taxonomy): domain Eukaryota; kingdom Viridiplantae; phylum Streptophyta; class Magnoliopsida; order Santalales; family Viscaceae; genus Viscum; species Viscum album. Next base: position 1,701,362,705 of record OY728161.1, on the reverse strand, counting down.
GTATTAAGAAACTAATAAAATAGATATTTATATTATATTTTTAATAGAATAATGGTTATATTTTATTCTTATTTTTGTTACATAATAAATACTTTTGATTTTTATATTATAAAACTAAAAATATATTTTTGTGTAATATATAATTTCAATTAAAAAATTCATTTTTGATGAATTCATGAATTTTGAAAATAAATGAAATTTTAATAAAATAATAAAATTAATAATATTTATTAAATTTGAATTATAATATAATTTTAATTAATTAAAATGTAATTGATATAAGGGTTGGAAAATTGTTATTGTAGAAAAAACCAACATTTCTCAATAAATGTCTATTCTTGTTTTAAAAGTGAAAATTTACATAATTAGAAAATTATTTTGATAAAATAAATAGTATTTTTGGAATCATGGAATCAAAATTATTCCACAATAAAATTTTCATAATTTTATGGTATAGTTGAATTTTTGGTTAAAAATTAAATACAGTAAAAATATGTAGTGTATTATGTCATCATAATGACCCAAAATTGATGTAATAAATACTATAAAAGGTAAAATAAAAAAAATATATGTTTCACCTTTAGAATAATATTTTTTGGAGGTTATTTGATTAATTTTATAAATCCTTTATGATTCTCACAAACCCTATATTATATTTTAAATTTTTAAAATAAGTTCTTTATAAACATGACTCACTTCCACATCCCCAAGGGAAATATTTTATTCATTTAGGAAATTGGACTTATAAAATAAAGAAAAATAGTACTCATTTGAAGAAAACATGATAATATACCACATTAATGTTTTGGTTTTTTATTAACTTTTAATATAGAGTCCAAAACCTAAGTTTTATAAATAATAGAGAACTCCCCTCTCTTGTTGTATATAAACCCACCCAAGATTCCCATAATATTCACTAAAAACCTTTTATCATGTCATTAATCTTCCCCAGACTCTATATGTTCATAAAATGGTGCCCCCAAGCTCTCAATAAGCTTCTCCTAAGCTTTTGGAATCACCCTCTCAATGCAAGGGACCTCTCTCTCTTCTTTTCAATTCAAGCTCCTTCTTTGTATTTAGCCTTTTGAATCTCAATTGGTTATGTTTTCATGAATTTATAAAGTTACCTATAATATAAAATTTATTTCATAATAATTATATATCACTTATCTCCTATCATTATAGCTTTTAGCTACGTCGTTACTATATCAAAATTTAGTAAGGTATCCTCTATTTCTCCTCTTTATTCACAAACATTATTTATGAAATGTACATTTTTTCCAATTTATATTGATGGGATATGATATTAGACATACCTATTAATTTCTTTATTATTTAAATGTGATTAGTGACCCATTTAACTCTTAGTAATCCCTCCCATTATTCATTATGTACCCCCATTACTCTGTATAAATTATGTCATGTTTTTTCATGCCAAATTGTTATTCAAGCACCATACTTGTATTATGACTATTAATTCCTATATTTTCATATTTTATTATTTTATTACACATCCCTAATACTTTTATTTTTAATTACATGTGATTATATACCTATTTATCTATCATTTAATAGTTTTATGAATCTTCACGTACTATTGTTATGCTACCAAAATTTCACTGCAATTTTCCATGAAAAAAAATTGTGAGGTGTATATCCATACCCATTTACACAGAAGGGTATTCATATAGTTTTAAAAATAATCCATTTACTGAGGAATTCCATGCATATAACCCACAATCATTAATCATGGGATTAAATTTTAAGAAATATTTTCTAATGTTATATGATCCATTTGGAACACTTATGCATGTACATGCTATAATTGTGATGGGTGTTCCTAGATAGTGCTTTAATACCCCAGTTAACATTTTAGTCTCATGAGATGTAATTTATGGTTCATGGAAATTTATCCCAAGCATTTTATATTATGATTTCTTTGTGGTTAAACTTGACTTATGATTATGATGTCATGTTAAATTTGTTTCCACATTCTCATGTTTCCTTAATGTTATCAGCTGACACCTTGCCTCTTTGTTCATGTTTATAATTCTCACCACTTTTATATACCAATGAAATGGTTATTGTATAACATGTAATAAATTATTCTTGTTATTATTTATTTATTCCCTTACTAGGATTTATAGCTCACCCCTTTTTAATGTATATCCCTAAGTTATCCCATTTATTTTTAAGAAAGATGGAATATTATGATCATGTTAAGGAAGTTTTCAATAATATCAGTGTTCCCCCTTTTTATGTTTTTATGTAATGTACCTAATTACCCAAATACACAAGAATTATCAATCTTTTTGGTTGTATTATGTGTACTCCTATGTAATAAAGTAAGAATTTATGTGTAATAAAGATAAGTGTTATATTAGGATAACTTCACATCCACCATAAATGGAATTCCGTGATACTAAAACATTACCCACTACATTGGAGTGCTATCTGTGAACACCCATAATAATCATATCATGTACATGCATAAGTGTGCATAATAGATCATACAACATAAGGACATATTTCATCACATTAAATCCTTATATAAAGGATTGTGGGTTACATAAATGTAATTAAATAATAAATTATATATAGGTACTAATTTGTGAATACATTTGAGTGGAAATGGGTATGGTATACACCTCAAAAATGTTTGTAAAGTAAAATTTTATTGACATTTTGGCAGTGTAACAATAGTACATGAAGATTCACTACAAGAAAAATGATTTATAGCCATGGACCTGTAGCCTCAGTTTAATTGGTACGTGGCTATTGATTAAAATATAGCCATGAATTTTTGCAAACCATGGATTTAGAATAGATAAACCTACAACTAAATTGTCTCCCGTGGCAATAACTCCTCAATTAGTTCAACTCCATTTTGAATCATCTCCCGCCCACATCACCTCCCTTAGGACTCATCTCCCACCCACAAAACCCTTCTCCCCCATCTCCAACTAGCCAATTCTCCCTCAACGATCCTCGCTAGATTCTCCACTCAGTTCACCCATCCCTTGCGTGATCCCTCCCATCTCCTTCATCATGTATTCCTCTCATCCTCCACCCCCTTCATTGCACATTCCTCCTCCAATAAGTGAATCATCCAAACTGAGACCTTGCGTGAGTGGTATCCACACAAGCAATCCTATACGGTTTCTACGAATATTCTTGTGGTTACTCCTTCATGACAGCTACTCCGGTGAAAGGAAAATCATTCCATAAACCCCCTGTTCATGCCATGAATGGAGCCAAATTTTATTTTTTACATAGGGGTAGTCCTGTTTATTTAAAATCAAGGTGATTTGGTTTTAATGGGTTTTGGACATTAGGATAATTCCAATTCTTGATGGTTCTACCTCACTTTTTCCCTCCTTTGATCCCCCTTGAGAGGGGATCGATTTCTGGTATTATTCGATGATTATTTCGAGTGAGTTATTCCATCCCTTTTATTTTGCTATAGTTTCCATCCATAGTATATAATTTTAGTATATTTATTTTGGGTTTTATTGGAAATTTCCACTAAAGGATGGTGTAAATTGTCCCACATGATGAGGATTTTTCTTGGTGTAGATAGAGGATGTATTGAGATAATGTTTGTATGTTATGTCATGTTGTTTCATCAAAGGTACGTCACCTGATGATTTTGTTTATGGTTTTCAACAAAATTTACTAAAATCGCCTATTAAATAAATAACATTTTTTTATTTTCCCATGCAAGTATCAGGTGTATTCCATGGAACCTCCATGTGTGTTTGTTCATGGTTTCGGTGCATTGAGGCAGCCTAGTGATTGATTAAGCATTTATGTCTTTTGTTTTAAATTATGAAATTAATTATAATCAATATAATTAATTTAATTGGATAAGATAATTAATTATAAAATGTTATAATTGATTATTTATAATTTTTGGGCTAATTTAGGAGCATCAGTTGATGCAAGATCTTATACAAGCTTAGAAGGTAGTAAAGATTCTTTAAAGGAAATAACTTCAATTAAAGTTAGTGGTTTCTTGGGCATAAACCTTTGGTTTATACATGATTTATGTGAAATGTGATGTGTGTAGTTTCACCACCTCAAGAGATTAACCTTTATAAATTAATTAATTATTTAAATTATAATGGAATTCATTTGAATTAAATGTGAATGTTCCAATGTCCATTACTAACCATTGTGCACTAGCTATATATCTCGACCATAGATGTCAAAGGAGTATTAGTATAATTTTATTCCTTGAGAAACATGAACCCCATAGGGGGTGTATATAAAATAAAGCGAATTATATAAGTGTAGTGGACCTTATTGTAGGTTCCTTGGTGACCTTCAAGTGGAGGGATGTGAAGAGATATGGTTATTATACCTAGTAGGACATGAAATATCCTTAATATGCCCTAAAACCTTCATTCTAGTAGAGATGAGTGTGGGAAGGTGTTCCTCCCCTAATGAGGTTTTGATACCTTGATGGGTATAATTTATCTAAATTGACGATAGGTTTGGTGAGCGGACCTACATAGTGTGACTTGGAAAGTGATATGGGAAAGTTTCCATCTCTTTAGACCTATTAAAGTGATGATTTTTTTGAGTATAGTGAGGTCATGAGATGTTTATGACTATTTCGAGGGAGTTGATTCCTTTCGAGTGGTGGTTATTGAAATGATAAATGAGTATTTGATAAAGAAATAGACATAGGGTGTTCGTGCTATAATGTAACCTAGGGAACCCATGAGGGTGCCTCAATGATTTTGGCCCATGTGATGGTGCATGAAATAAGGATTATAGATGATTTTGGGTGTCACTTTGGAACCTAAATCTATTTTGTGTGAGCCAGATATGGAATTAGTGATGATGATAGGTCATACGCTTGAGAGGGAAACCCTTGTTTTTTTAGATGAGTTTGAGAAGATTGAAAACCTGTACATAATGTGTTATATATAATGTGTTATATTAGATATTATGGGCGAGACAAACTACCCTAAAGGGTTAAAGTGGAATACCCAATAGGTTATATAAGATTCAGCTGTTTGGTCTAAATAAGATACATGGGATGTGATCCTAGGCTCTGGCTGTTGATCTTGATACAATATGAATTCCTTGGGGAATCCCCTTATATTTAATATTTTGGTTTATATAGAATTCATAGGATATTGGGATTCCATATTTGGGTCAATATGATTACCTAGGGTCATCCCCCAAGGAATCTATTCTATTGATGATACTACTTGATTTCTTAGGCCTATCCCCCCTAGGAATCTTTTATATGCTCGATATTACAAGATTTTATTGAACACACTCCTTGGAATTAGGCGTGGGATTTATATAATTATATTTAATATAATTACCTCTAAGGAATAAGTGATTTCACCTTATAATACATTTTTATTAGCCTCTATACTAGTAAGAATGATCATGTGACATGCTAAAAATCTCTGACACTAAACAAAGTAGGTGTAACCAATACTAAGTGTCATGTTATAGCCAAAGGATCAATGATGGGTATTTATTTATGCTCCACAGTTTATTTATTTATTCAACTGAGCATATCATCTACCCATACACTATATTTTCTAGTTATGCATAGTACACCATTGTTGGTTCTATACTTATTTGTACTCAAACACTTCCTATGTGGCCATGATGCTTGGGTACCTAAGAATAATTCACTAATCATAGGTTCAGGTTGGGAAGAAGCCTATAGTTTCAATATTTATTGAGATATATTGGATGATATTTAATATTGGGATGAGGTTAGGATTAGGGATAACAGTAGAACCTTCATTTAGGATCAGTTCCCTAGTATGATGGTGATTTTCATGTAATTCCTGATATGCATATATTTAAGAAATTTAGAGTGGGTTTAGCACATTAGTTGTATCAAGATAAATGAAATGGGAAAAAATTTATGTTTCCCTATAAGATTTGACCTATGTGAGATGTGGTTTTTGTGCCAGGTGGGAGGGACTAATTCTCTTGAGATATGAATCAAGATATTTCTTATTCAGGTACTATGCTTGAGATGAGATATGGTATATGATATTAACCCAATAGAGGCATTAGCCTGGGATTATTAGTTCCTTTTGAGACAAAATCATGGGTAGATTATTTAAATTATGATATTGGTGGATTATAGGAACTATCAAGTATATGGTATAGGCATGGGGATTCTTTAGGCTTCCATTATGAAAATATCTTTAGGCGTTTCAGTATTAATGTTAGGAATTTAAAGGGAAGGATTTGTAGGATACTTGGCCAGAATATTTTTGGGTATGAATCCCGATGAGTTAAATGATTATGATCCTAAATGGAATGATCTTGGATGGATAGAGTAAAAGTATACACTCAGGGTTAGAGAAGATGATATTTTATGGGTGGTTGTGTGATTAGACTTGGAATAGTTCAGATGTTAGGCTTATTGGGGAGAAATAACTAATATGAGTTTTTGATGAAATCTATTTTGACTGAACACTAATATGTGTCTACTTATAAGGCTATACCTATTATGATCATGTGTCTTCCTTCGATAATGTTGTAGGCTGCATGGATGCCCCTCGGGTCCCCCCTCTCCTAGGGTGGGGGGGATTCATCCCAACTACTCTGGATTCATATTTCTGACCATTATCCCCCTTCATCAACCATAGACTTTTTCTTAGCTTCCCAAAATTGAAATTAGCCCTAAAATTCTGTCAGGAGATGATGAAATTATTAAGATTTTAGTTTCCCCCTAGAATTTTTAAATACATCTCTCCTATTGAATCTCACATTAGTGGATCTCTTTGGCAAGAGTATCCCCTTTATGGAAACCTTTTATAGGTTTATTTTTTATTCATGTGGTTTTCTTGAACGAGTGATTATAGTGATTATGGATTTTTAGAAATTTTTTATTCATTTTTCAAAAGAAATGCCCTTATCTATTCCTAATTGAATACTCCACATGATTTCACTATCTTAAATTTATCTATTTTCTATTGGATTTTAAAGTTCCACCTAAATTAGGATCTTCCATCCATGGTGATTTGGATTTCTATCCCTATCCTATATCCCCCAATTTAGAATTTGGTGATTCTTAAATTGATTTTTAATATGTTGGGCCACTTCTAATGTACTAATAATCACACTATAACTTTCTTCCACCTTATTACTCATGAAATATGTGTTGAGTTTGATCTATCAAAGGTACCGATAGATTTTATCTGCATTGATATTGAAGGGGAGCTTTGTTGGAAGAAGCAGGTCTGCTATGAATCATGGGATGGCGTCTATTCATCATGTAGACACAGGGGTCATGATCTATCTAACTACAAGAATGGGGAGAAAGTTTAACATCTTGTTGGCCTCTAAATAGCTAACTCATAAATCAAAGGCAAAATAATAAATGATTCCCACTAGAAGGGGTGAGGTCACTGCAAATTAAACTAAGGGTCAAATATATCTTTGTTAGTTTGAGAAAAGACTTGGAAAGATCCAAGTGGTATATGAAACTCAAGGGAGATTCAAATCCAATCTATTCCACTACTATATCCACCTATTCCCAATCCATGACTTCTATAAATGGGTGAAAAGGTATGTAGCTTGATGATAGTGCTGTTCTGATCACTACTTTATAAATTTAAAATGACTATAGTCCAATTCCATTAGATTCAGTTCATATTTTGACATTCTAGGTTAGTGATACTATTATTATTATAGATTTTTTTTTGAAAAAAATTTGGTAGAACTAAATCCTCAGACATTTTATGGTCCAAATACAAGTGATTCTGAAATGAATTTGTATTCTGAGATGTGATCCCCCCTAACTCAATCTATATGAAAAACCATTTCAAAGATTTGAATTAAAATGTCAAGGGTTATAATGATATTTAAGGGTGGAAGATAGTCATTCCCAGGTGAAAAAGGAAGCAGGTTGTTTCAAATATCTAAGCAGAACTAGATCTGAGTGATAAATAAGTATATTCTACATTTTCTTTAGACTATGAGTAGGATCATCATGCAATAGTTTCATTTGGGTTTGGATTAAGGAATTGGAAGAAAGACACTTGTGAGTCATTGAAATATTCTGTCAGTAAAGGGAAAAGAATAATGCATCATAAGTATTATTCAAATTTTCTGATTCCCTGGGCTACCAGATCTTCTGGTAAAAATAAAAAATCTATGGAAGAGGTAAGGCCATTTATGTTGGCACCATAAGTGATTTCAGATCTAAAGATTAAATAGAATTAGGATAAAGAAAACTATTCTTAGGATGATGTTGAGGAAGATAATTTTGATAGAAAAAATATCAATATTAGATACAGAAATATGAGAAAATTGATGGTGTTTTGAAGGCTGTAAGAATGGAAAAAAATGTGATGGAATGTGTGTCCATGCCTAGAGGTCTTTCACTCATGGGGGAAATTGAGTGTAAATTGACAATCATTATTAGTCATTTCATTCAGCGTAGGACTAAATGAGCTCTAAGTAGAATGATGTTAGTGTTGTGAGGTTATAAGAATGATACTATTATGGTGAGGATTATCAACCTGGTTTCGTTTTAAATGACCGATCTAGTGGGAAGGGTCATGGTCTTTCATAAGAATGGACCTTGTATTATCTTGGAGACTCTATAAGACTAACGTTCAATAGACCTATGAATATATGTTTCAATGATGAATGCTTAATTCTTGATTCATATGTAACATTGGATAGATTTTATGATAATGGCTTTAGACTCCAAAGGAAATCTGTGCAAACTGAGAGGAAATTGGATTGTGGGTAGGTTGGTGTAGGGTTTAAAGCCATGTGACTTGTAGAATTGGTTATTAAATCAACTTGTAAAATCTATTCAATGTTGGTTCATAATTCTATGAGGTAGGGGGTCTGCCTAGGGGGGAGGGGGATGTCCAGGGTTGGGGGTCTTTCTAGGAGGGGGGGGGATTTCTGGGGGGTGTCCATGGGGGATTGGAGGGGGGCTTTGCAGGGAGAAGTGGGGCTGTAGGGAGATAAAGATTCATAAAATGAGGAAATAAGGCTGGTAAATGTGATTTCTCCAAAGAATCCTCTCATTTATGAAATACAGATAAAAATATTGATGATTCTGGGCATGACCCATTAAGGGGGAGGGGGGATGTTCAGGGGAGGGGGTGTGTCTAGGGGAGGCTGTCTAGGGGGTGCAGGGTGGGGTGGTATGTCCAAGAAGGAGTGGGGGAGGTGTCCAGGGAGGAGGGGTGTCCAAGGTGGGGGTGGGGGTATGTCTAGGAAGGGGGGTCTATAGTGGGGGAGGGGGTGGGTGTGTCTAAGGGGAGTGGAGGGAGGATTTGTAGGTGGACGGGGGGCTACAGGGGGATAAAGATTCGTAAAATTAGGTAATAAGACCGGTAAATGGGATTTCACCAAGGAATCCTCTAATTTCTGAAATGTAGAGGAAAATATTGATGATTCAAGGAATGAACCATTAAATTAGAGGTTATATCCCCACAACACAAGCTACCTATCTATCTTCCTAGTTTTTCATCCCCATAGATTTCATATACACCCTATCCTAGAAATAGTGCGAAACATGGAGGAATTATTTTTCTATTGGTGATATGAAGTTTCCATTAGGAGAAAGAAATAATTCTAAATGGGTCTTCAGAAATTTCTACACCTTAAAGAATTTCTTACATGAAGCATCATGATATTGTGTAATCTTTCAAACTAGACTTGAAAAAACATACATTTATAATTTCAATTATATGAACTCCCTCACATGGCCAAGCTCCATCACCACTCTTTGTCCAACACATATCATTGTCAACAAATCTAATATATATATATACATATATATTAGATCTATTTTCTCACAACTTCAAACTCCTCTCCAACCACTTTTTCAACATGTCTAACTCAAACTCACTTTAGGGGCATCTATCAGTCTCTCCATATTTTCAACGAATCATCTTGGGAAAAGTCCACACATTTTGTCAAAAAATACAACACAACCCAAGGGGTGTCAAAAAGTATCAATATCCCCTCATATTTTTCATGCTTCCCATCAATAGTGGAGAAATATACTCTATTATTGAATACTCACTAGATATAGAATAATATTACTCCAACGCTTATGTGGTGTATGTATTGAATGAAATTGGATTTCATCTAAAAAAAATCCTTTTTAACCATCATGTTATTTAGTATTGAGATGTACATATCAATCAGAATATTATTTTTTTCATTTTTTGTTATTGAGTTATGTATAATTTATCATGTACAGATGACACCCTGATCACATATATATAAGAAGTCATTATATCTCACTTATTTCCCCATTATTTACTTACAAGTGGCTACTTATGATGAGGTTGATTCTACCCACCACTATAGAAGGCAGTGAGTTCAACATCGGATTCAGGCAAGGTTTCTTCCATTTTTATTCTTTGGATCAATTTTAATTAAGGTTTTTATGATTTTTGGGTTCCCTATATTTTGGATGTGAGTTTTGGATCTCATTGAGGACATGGAAGCACCACATGACTAGAATATCTTCTCAACCTATGGGCACGAGGCATTCTAAAAATTCATTACAATGCCTGGCTCGTTGGTTCAGTTTGGGTCAGGTTAGGTTTGCTAAGTTATGTTTTATTAGGTTCATTTTTTTGGTTTATGTCAATTTTAATAGGTCCATTTTGTTGGATTTGGGGATATTCAGTTCAATTAAATTAATTTTAGATTCAATCAGGTATATTTCATTAGTTTCATTTTTTTTCTTAGTCAATTACTCTTTATTGAAGTCAGTTTTGATTGGTTTGAGTCAATTTTTTTACATTATTTTTAGTTTGGTTTCATATCATCTTTTTCAAAACCATTTTGTTTGGTTCCACTCTACTCAATTTGGATTGATGGTGTTTGATTTAGCTTTAGTCATATTAGCATGTTTTTTTATTAGTGTAGTTCATTTTACTAGAATTTTTTTATAATAGCCATATTATCATGTTGTCAGTTTTCCAAATTCAATTGACTGGTGTGTAGGTTAGGTTGGGGGTGTAGGGTGGGGGACTATCTGGGGGGGGTGTTGTCCAAAAATGGGGTGGGGTGTCCAGAAAGGGATGAAGGGGGGATAGAGGGGGAGTGGGGGTGGGGTTTTCCAGGTAAAGGGGGGAAGGGGGCTGTAGGGGGAGTGGGGGGGGGGGGGGAGGGGGTGTATAGGTGGAGTGGGGGGGGGGGGCTGTCTAGGGGGAGGGGGACATCCAAGGAAAGGTAAGGGATGTAGGGGGAGTGGTGGGGGGGGGGATTTTCCAGAGGAGGTTGGGGGCTGTAGGGGGAGTAGGGGTGACATTCTATCCAGGGAAAGGGGGGATATAGGGGGGAGGGGTAGGGAGGGGGATAGAGGTGGAGTGGTGGGGGTGTCTAAGGGGTGGGGTCATTCCAAGGGGAGGGGGGCTACAAGCGGAGTGGTGGGGTGGGCCTATTCAGGGGGTGGGAGGGGGGGTTGTCAAGGGGTTTTAAGGGGGTGCTGTATAGGGGGTGGGAGGGGCTTTAGGGGGAGTTGTGGGGGGGGGATATCTAAGGAAAGAGAGGGGCTATAGGGGGGCAGTCTAGAGGGAAGGAGGGGTTATATGTGGATTGGATGGGGGGATATCTAAGGGGAGGGAGGGGGGATGTCTAGGGGATATGGGTGTGATGTGAGGAGGGTGATGGGGTGAAGGTGTGCGGGAGGGGGGTTTAAGGGGAAGGGAAAGGGGGTGGGGCATGGGAGGTGTGCATGAGAAGGGGTTGGGGGTGCTGGTGCGGGGTGGGGGGTTGTCTGTGGGGGGTGGGAGTGGGGGTTGGTATTGTCCTCTCAACAACCAGTACGGTGAACTTTGCTGGGTTTTTATGCAATGGAAAGGCCTTTATCCATGGTTTTAAACCATGGATAAATCCTTATAGCCCCATTTTGAACCATGACTATAGGACAATATCCACAGTTTTATGAACTGTGGCTGTTATTGGCGTGGATATAGGGAAAACCCTATAGCCAATCTTGGAGCCATGGCTATAGGGATATATCCAAGGTTTAAAAACGTGGCTATAGGATCTGCCCAATATCCATTCCAATACAATCCATGGTTCATGAAACTGTGTCTATAACCTATAGCCATAGTTTTTGGGCCTATAGCCATGGTTTAGAACCGTGGCTATAGCCTAAATTTCTTATAGTGATTCGTAAAATAGTTTAATGAGAGAGAATTTGGTCTCTAATAACATGGAAGGAAAAAATAAAAGTATGAGTGATATGTAAGAACATAATACAACATGAAAATTTTGGAATTAATAGGAATAATACTAGAAGGGTTCTTGAATAAAAACATGGCATGGGAAAAATCACAGGATAATTTCAGCATCATAACGGATGTAAATAATTAATAATTGGAGGAATTAGTGATAGTGAAAAGGGTTAATCATCACATGTAATCATAAGCAATGTAATATTAATGTGTAATATAATATCTCATCAATAGGAATTGGAAGACAAACGAAATTATATAAATAAGGTGCTTGAATAAAGTGGAGAAAGAGAGGATCTTGTACATTGGGAGGGTGATTAAAATATCATGAGAGGTGATTCTTGGGATATTAGGGTACCTTGGGAGGACTCTCTATGGGGTATTTAATATTAATTATGTGATACAAGGTATTTTAGTGAAGAGTAATGGGGTCTTGGGTGAGTTCATATAGGAAGAGAGAGTAGAGTTCTTTATTATTTCTCAAACATAGGTTTTTGATTCTACATAATAAAATAATAAAAACTAATATACCTTCCCTATTTTCTTATATATAATATAATATTTCTTTCTTTTATAATTCCATGTTCCAAAATCAATAAAATATTACCCTTGGCGATGTGTAATTGAGTCATGTTTATAAATAATTTATTTAAAAACTTCAAATATAATAAAGGTTTTTGATGATTAATAAAAGATTTATAAAAATAATGAAATAACCTGAAAACAAATTAATTTAAAGTTTAAAAATATATTTAGTCATGGATACCATTTATATCGTTTATTACATCACTTTTGGGTCATTATGATGTCATAATTCACACTGTATATTTTTAACAAATTTATTTTTTACCCAAAAATTCAACTATCTCATAAAATTATTAAAAACTCATTGTTAGATAATTTTAAAATGATGATTCCAAAATTAATATGTATTTTATCAAAATAATATTCCAAATATGTTATTTTTTTCTTTATAAAATAAGAATCAACATTTGTTGTGAAATGCTGGGTTTTTTCAACAGTAACAGTTTTCGAACTCTTATAACAATTACATTTGACTTTATAGAAATTTTATTATCATTTATATTTAATAAATATGTTATTATTATTTAACAAATCTATTATTTATTTTTAAAATTCATGAATTCATCAAAAAATAATATATTAATTGAAATTTCATATTTCACAAAAATACAATTTCTGTTTTATCATAGAAAAATAAAAAATAATTTTCAAAGTATTAATAATAAGAAGTAAATAAATACATTATTCTATTGAAAATTCAATATAAATATTCATATTATTAAGATATTGATATATATATATATCTTTATTAAAATAGAAAAATCCCTGGGGGTAAGGTGCATGATGGGGATATTTTCATGGTGTGGTCCGACATGCATAGTTGGGGTCATGATATCGATGAGATTGAACTTCTCACATAAAAAATTTTGATCATGCTTTATTTGATGGATATAATAATGGAATTAGTGAATTTAAAATCCTAGTGATGTGATCTCCCTTGAAATATTCAATAAATGTGATTTATCAGGTACGATCTTATTGGTTGAGGTCATCACTTCGTATGTGTTAATTGCATTTATCAAAACCCTATATTTATAAAAACAATATCAACATTTTTCAATGGATATTTTATCAGTGGTTATGATTCTAATAGTATTATAAATATGATAGAATATAAAACACTATATCTCCCTAGCCCTTTTATCCCCCTAAATAGTGCTTTGGGCCAAGTTCCACTGGCCTTAAGTGCACCACCCCAAATACCAAAGGCTACCAACTAGAAGTGAGGGTGTAAGAGGTGATAGTGTGGAGACTATAAACTAAAGTGATGATATAATTATTGCCTATATAAAATAAAAATAAGTAGAATAAATACCATAAATAATCAAACTAGTAACACCATGAAATAGAGGAAGCATAATCAACAACAATAATAGAAATAAATAAACAATACGACATGCCATTTGTAGATACTGAAATAGAACATACATCCAATACAAGTCACACAACACAATAATAAAAACAGGTCACCCATAGATAGCCTCATCACACACACACACACAAATATATATATATATATATAACAACATGATGAAACAAAAAAGAAACAAAAAATAGAAAGTCCATATAAGGAAAGAACCGATGGTCCCTTTCCTTCCATCCCACATAAAACATCCACTAAGATCAAGATCCAAAATATGAGACTTTACTTGAACATAAATGCATAAAATCTACACATGTCTTAAATTTCCTATGTTGGGTGAGATAATTATTGTTAGTAGGTCACCACGAAGGTGTTCCTTCATTAAATTTTTTATTAATTAGGTGTAACCTAAAGATTAATAAAACAGTAGCTTATGCATAAAATAAAAAAAAGTTCCCTAGTGCTCAACAACCACTAGGAATCTATCACCTACCTTAGATAATGCCAAAAATTTTAAGAGGATATGATATTTAGACCATGGATCAAGGCATCAAATGATGTTAAATAGCCCTTGGTGAACCCTCAGGTTCCACCTCCATGTTTCCCCCGACACCATGCGCTAACTGATACCTCATGTCAAAGTAAAGTCACTAATGTCCTGAAGGCACACACAATCAAGAATCCATTCCCTCAGACCCTTGTTCAAAAGTACTCATCGGATCAAAGACCTATGTTTAGAGTCTCATTAATATCATTACTCAAAATAAATCAAAGTCAGATCAATAGATGACATCCTATGTAATGGTGATTCTTGTCCTCCCAAAAGTATCTGGCCCAATGGCCTCAAGCACAACGAGCCTCAGGCCTCAACTGACAGCCTCAATGTTGTCACCCGATGGTTCTTAACCATCATCGTTGCTTTATAATATAATAAACTCCAACTATAATTCCTAATACACAAATATCAGAGGCCTCTACCCACCTAAGTGATCAAAACCACCTCATCACTGAGTCAATCTATGTGCACGGGAGTCCAAATTTCCCATTGACCCAGATGGGTGAGCAAAATCACCAAATAGAACTTAATCCACACTAGTTTTAGTACCTTATGCCCCTATGACCACATCTCTCAAACATATGGCCACACCATCCAATATCACTGAGCCTCACCCATAGCCTAACGTCCTAACCACCTCAATCTAATGACCAAGTCACCCAATCAGCGATTCTCAACACCCAAAAGCCTCGGGCTAAGCCCATCGTGACAGTCACATCAACTCAATACAGATGACCAATTATATCTCAATCCTTGGGCTGAGCCCATCACAATCCCAAGGATCACATCACAACAAATTAATATATATAATTCAATTCAAATTAAATTAAAAAATTTAATTAAAATAGGAAGACACCCTAGCCTAAACTGCCAAAGGTTCCAAATCCCCTCACATGGATCAAATCACTTGTAGTCTCATGAAAGCATTCCCATAGTCATCTCACAAGGTTTAATTTAATTAATTAAAAGAAAATTTTTAAATTAAGGGGTCTTATTCAATCAATATAATGTAATGATAATGTATCACCCCTAAACACTTGCTAAATCACAAATAAAAATATGCACCACCTACCTTGTAGTTGTAGACATAGTAATATTCAATTTTAGCCTTTAAATATAATTATTTTAGATGAAATATATGTTTTAGAGGAAATACCAAAAAAATAGTGGAAAATGAATCGCACTGATTTAGCAATCCGTGAGGCGTGAGGAAATGAAAATAGAAGGAAAAGGGTGATAAGCCTTATCGTGACAAATCCAATGCTACAAACGACTTGATGGAAAAAGGTTTAATGATGTAGATGGATCAATATATAGATGTAATAATAAAAGAGGAAACCCAATATTTTTTATGTGACCAAGGTAAGATAAAATAAGAAGGAACGAAATAGAAGAGAGGTGTAAAAATGTCATTCCACACATTTAATGAGCCACACAGTTAGCTTGCACGATCATTCAAACCTTACAGAAATCGTGAGGATCCTTCTATTTAGAATATAATAATTTCATGGTTATCCCACATGTTTAGTCCTAACCATGTGCAAATTGTGTGTGCTACATTGCAATGGTACTTCCCAGTTGGTAAAAAATGTTCAGCCATATGCACGATTTTTCAAACCATGCACATACCATACAAATTACCTCTACTAAAAATTGAATAGGTCTTGAATGGACTTATTTCCCATCTTTAATGGTTTCCCAAACCATGATCAGTGAAAAAAGGGGTCACATAGTTTGTACTAAGAGGCTGCACTGTTAATTCTAACTATGCACCTCAGCCTGCACTTTTCCAAAATAGGGATGTCGGGCCTTCGACACACCCGAAACCCATAAGAACACCTAATTCATTTTCCAAAACTATTTAACCATATGAAAATAGGGTTTTGGGGTAATGGAAAACATGCAATTAAGTTATGATAAACCAAAAAATAGTTTGAATTCCCACCAAACTCCAAAAATTAAAAATGGATAAGGAATTCGACCCCCTCATAAAAACCAATACATAACAATCTAGCAACCTTAACATATCTCATACCAAGTATATAAAACATATATCCGAGATTTTTCCAAACATACCCATTATTTTAAAACATACCAAGACTACTCCAATCAAAATGGGATAGGTCAACTACCTCAAGGGGGCTCCCCACCTTAGGAGTTACCTAACCCAATTACATCGCAACCCAAAACTCATGGAATAAATATGGCCCACCAACTATCCCCAAAATCAATCTCCTCCCATGATTCATTATCACTCCTTAACCTCATCAGGTGCTCCCATATCATACCTGACACCCATCAAAATCCCACTTTATATTAGTTTCTACCACGTTCCCATGTCTCACATGGAATCTATATGGTCCCACATATCATGCGATGCTCAAATCTATCCTGTAGAATCACACCTCAATCAAGTCCCACATTAAAATGATTCCAAGATTCCAATGCACCTCAAGTAACCCACAACTCGTTGATGTCCTAATGCCAATGCACCATAATAACCTAAATCTTCATGATGCCCTGATTCTAAAGAACCTCAATAACCATGCACCCAACTATTCTCACATATAGCTCCTGGTTCCCCACAACTCATATATATATATACAACACATCCAAAATGACTCCAAACTACTAACCGACATGTAGTTAGTCCAAAAATACATCTCATGAACCTCATGCAACCAAAAATGACATGTCACTAAAAATTAAATCCCAAACAAATGAAAAGGGCATGGATACACCCATGAAGTACCTCCGACCTTTATCGGCTCACCAGCCTGCTCTAACCCTGGTATCTCCATGGTATGCACCTGGCCTGAAGCCCGACTTCTTGAATCATGGTCTCCATGCAATGCTACACCATCCACCTATAAGAACTCGGTTCTTATTTTTGAGGTATGAGTTTATTTTTTCCCCTTTTTCCTTTAAGGTTTTTGAAAAAATAAGGAACATTGGAGAAAATCCCAAATTTTGTGGGTATACCAATGTAAGTTTCCACACACTATGTACTTTGGCTGTGTGGGATGAGTACACAGGGTGTGTAGGCCTGTCGGTGATGAAGGGTGTAAAAACTGACTACAAGCCATGTACTTAGTATTTACACACCGTGTAATCAATCGACAGGTGAACAGTAAGGCAGTGGGAGTAACCACCAGCAGAGCGACAGTACACATCGTGTATTCAGAAATACATGTTGTGTACTCATGTCGACAGATGAATAGTACGACGGTGAAAATTAGATGCCAGAAGAACAATTAAAAAATGGAAGGTACATGCCGTTTACTTGAGAGTACACACCGTGTAGTTTGTTTTTTCACTTAAAATGGCCAGTAGCCTCATATTTCAATAGAGGAAGCTTTGAATGAACCAGGAGCACCATGAGAGATGGCCGAGGCTTGGAGGGGCTCCCGAATGCTCATGGAGAATCTGATTCTTCTGCCAGTGATCTCATTTGGACCGTAAAGGTAAGACCTTCCTTTTTCTTGGGTCTTTCCATCCAATTCTTTCTAAAGGGGAAGTTATTTATGTTTGAATGGGAAATATTTAATCCCAGATTTATGTCGTTCTCGGGTGTTTCGGGAGGCGTTGTTCATGTATACTAATCGGAGGAGATCTAGGTAGGTGGTCTGATTTTAATTCCAACTATTGAGTGTTTTTGTGTACCATTTTTCTACGCGACCATGTTTGGGGTGTCATAGGGCTGAGGCCTTGATTAATTGAGATATCTAGAATTTCATTGATAATATGATGATAATTATAAACTACTTTCTGGGATCATTTCTTGGACCTAAGGTCACCCCGTGGGTGTGTTTCCATTTTTTAGCCATTTGGCTAGGATACCCGAGGGTATGATGGGATTATAGCATGCTATGAGTTTTTTTTAGAGAAAATATATATTTGATTGCTTGTTTATATGTTAGACTCACCCATGTTACTTTCATAGCCTGAGGGCAGTGTTCTGTTTAGCCTGAGGGAAACTTTTATTATGCCTGAGTGAAAGTGATTGTTTAGCTTGAGGGTAATGTTTCATATGTCTGAGGGCATTAGCTTCCGTGCCTGAGGGAAATATCTCATACGCCTGAGGGAAATATTTGTTATGCCTATGGGAAATCACCTAAGGGTTTTGATTCTAATTACCTTAGGGTAAGGTTTTACTTGTCTGATGACTCGGTTTAATTTTCATATTCACTGTGGTTATTTTACATGTTGTACTTGCTAAGATAAAGCATAGGTTTGGTAATGTTTTACCTTTTACTTGTTATATAGCTTGTCATAGTTTTGTTGCGGCACTGTTAGGATATTTTCGGATGAGGATGAGTCTCAGAGACTTATAATTCAATTATATTTAATTGTTAAATAATAATAAAATGGAAATGGAACTGGTAGGAGTGACTGATTTTGAGTACTTCCTTTTTTACTGCATTTCATTACTACACACTGTTGTTGCACAAATTCACTGATAGTTGGGCACGGGCCTTTGGTTGTTTCCTACTGGGATTTATTTCTCACAGCCTATTTGGGTCATGTCTTTGGCCCATACTAATTATATTGCTACAGGTGTAGATAAGGGAAAGATTCTCTATATAGGTACTTGATTGCAGCATAGGAGTAGAAGAGAATGGGACCGGGCTTTGGCTTGCGATGCTGCTGAGTTCCTACTGCGCTGTTTCATTTTTCTTTGCTGTATTTGCCTCTTGTATTGTATTGTTTTAGATTGTAGTGTATCATGTTTTGGATACTTTCTTAGACATAGGTACATATTGCATCATCATATATATATGACTATCGGTCATTTCCTTACTTCAGTACTATTTTCCATTTTAGCATTGGTATTATTTATTGCTTCTGATATTGTATGTTTATATTTTGTTATGCTGCGCTACAATTTAAAAAATGAGGGCATAGTTTCCCCACTATCATACCTAGGCCCTCGCTGCTAGTCGGCATCCTCTAGAATTTGGGGAAATGCACTTGAGGTCATGTGACCAACCGGATTCGAGGCACCCATTGAGTGACATCCTAATCCGAGAAGTTATAAAGCGGTATCAATGGGATTTTCTTTTCTCTGAGTTATTTTATTTTTTTGGCGATGATGGAAATAGATAGATTGGTAGGGGATTCGATAATAACTGTGCCCAGGAGTAGCTACCCCGTGTATAGGTAAAGTCCAAATTACCTCGAATTATATTTTGATTTACTGTTTATGATTATTACAATTGATTTGATTTTCACCATTAGGTGAAACACTTGTTGTGTGATGTTTATATTTTTATTCTTGGGTTCTATTTAGTTGAAACACCATGAGATGAGGGTATTCCATCTCATGCTTCATTTAAGAATATGTTAGAATCCCATGCCACACGTAGTTTCCATGCCATGTAGGTACATTAGAAATTGCATGTTGTTTTGATAGATGTCGTGATAGAAAATGCATGCTGTTGTGATAGATTTTTTGATAAAATACCTATTATTTGATAGGGTATTGTTATGTAAGGTTTTGATAACGAACACCAAACTTTGGTTTTTTAAATTTATGGGCCCCCATTAACCATAATTTGGTGGATAATCGACTTTTTTACCTTTTTATAACACATTTAAGATGACAAGCTTTGATTCACAGGGAGTATGGGCCCTCACAGATTAGAATTTGGTACTTAGGTGCTGGTTTCAGTGTTTTTATGGGTCAGGAGTAGTTTTTAAGGCTTACTGTCTGGAGAAACCTAGAATACACATCATGTAGTTTTTATTACATGCCATGTACACTTCTATTTGGGAAGAAAAGAAAAAAATTTAAGTAAACGTCGTGTAGTCTCTAATCGTGTCATAGGCTGTGTGGGCAGAGACACGAGATGGGGAAGTTCTAGAGGAAATACACCATGTACCAATTATACATTCCGTGAATGTTGACCCTATGTCTGCCTGTGTAACTAAAAACATGGACAGAGGAAATCTTTGTTATACATGTCTTGTCAATGCCGAAGACACCGTGTAGTGTAACCTGGGAATCCGAGCGTGTAACTAACAAACAAGGGTCAGTGTAATCCTTTCTTGTAAACACCGTGTCTATCTAGAACACTCCGTGTAGTGTGAGCCTTATGTCCGGCCGTGTATCTAACAACACGGGTCAGTAAAGCTCGTCTAGTACACACCGTGTACCTGAGTTACACGCCGTGTAGTTTTGAACAGTGAAAGACCGTGTGGACTTGGTCATGTGGTTGGGGAAACGGGGTGGTGTACATGTCGTGTGCGGGTGTAACAAACCATGTAGTGTCAGATGAGTAGTTGTCCGTGTCACTAACAACATGATAAGTTGGAATTTAATCCATACATGCCATGTCTATCTAGAACACGCTATGTAGTTTGAGCTGTGTACCCAGCCGTGTAACGGACAACACGGGTCTGTGAAGCTCGCCCAGTACACACCGTGTAGATATTAAACACGCCGTGTAGTCTCGTTAAAAGAGATTCGTCTGGCTAAGCCATTGTTGAAGCTCCATTCCATCACAGAGTCAAAAGATTGACTAAGGGAAGTACCTCAAGCAAAAAAAGAGGGAAGAAAATCAAGAATTTTACAAAGGAATTAAGCGCGCAATTATACCAGCACGCCATCCTTGGGCATGAAAGTCACTTGCGCGCCATTCATGGGCGCATAGGTCACTTGCACGCCCAAAGTGGTTTTTCTCACAAACTCAGGTGGCCTATAAAAAGCCCCTGTAGCCCCCCCCATTTCGAGGACGAATATTCCAAAACTCAGATTCAAGCTCTGGTCTCCCAAGTCTTTTCCTGACTTCTTCCAAACACTTATAAGGTAATTCATTTACTCGAATGGAAGTTCTAAAGAGAAATAATAAGGGCTAAGTATTAGAACTCATCAATACTTGCGCGCCAAAGTGTCCAGCCCTTAAGGGAAGTGAAGACACTTGTGCGCCGCCTTTCCCTCTCAAGGGAACTTGTGCGCCACCCTTCAGAAAGTCTCTAGGGATGATACTAAGGGATCTAATTCAATGTTTCCCTATTATCACTTTATGGATTCTTCTTCTCCCAAGTTGACTCATGTCGTGCAAGAATGCTTGCGTGACCAGGACTTGCGTGCCAAAACAAAACTTGTGTACCTTTTTCCTAGTCACCTCCTTTCCCCAAATCCAACTTTTCCTCTTCAAATATAGCCTTAAAAAAACCCTTTTTAAACCCATTTGTGGCGTGGTTCCTTTAGTGGGATTCCTTATCTGAAAGGAATTCCGAGAAGTTCATTTGATTTAGGCCTCCTTCTTAGTAGTAAGTCCCAAATTACAAAGTCCCCTTAATATGGGAATCCTCCTAAGGAGTAAGACCCAGTCTTAATTTCTTTTGATTTGGGATTCCTTCTCTGGAATAACACCCAATCATAGGTCCCTCTTAAATTATGGATTCCTTTTCAGAAGTAAGCCCTGGGTTAAAACCCCAAATCTCCATAAAGTACAAACACCTTTATGGGCCCTACTCTTAGGCTTCTTTCCTAAAAGTGTTTGTCTTCATTTACTTGAGCAGTCATACATACATAAGCCCAAAATCATTTCTTACGATTGCATCTTTTTTGGAACAATCGTCAGGTTTTAATAATACCTCTTATTTCTCACACCAAGCATGACTCACGTGAGCTTAGAGTGTAAAAGTTATTATGACATCTCTTTTTGAGACATTAATCATGCATAAACCTTATACTTCTTCACTCAAACTACATGGTTTCTGATTCCTTTTCTAACAAGGATAAATAGGTAGCCCATCTACGGGTATGATCCCAACTCTAAAATAATCCCTATCTTGCTGAATGAAAATAAACATCAAGTTCCCCACTAAGTGGCTTTAAAACCAGTATGATCATTATAATGACCAATGGAGTTCTATATAATGTATGGAAGGATACCATTGACTAAGAATTACTAATTCATATAGATGATTCTCTATTGATTAAGAACCTAAAATAAATACAAAAGATTCTATAAATCTTCTACATATCAATCATTGATTGCAAGATCTAAAGGAAAAAATCATTTTCATGCTTGATAAATTAATAAAGATTCACGAACATAACTCAAATCTATAAGAGAGTACCAGAGTAGACAATAATTCCCCCCAAAAAGGTGTGATGAGTTTTACCTCCCATCCTCTCGACCAATGAAAATTCTTAAGTCTCATCAATCCACAACTAATGGGCACATACCTTTGGAAAGTAGGTCCAAATGGATATAGAATCATTCGATGTTTCTGGTTCAACAAATAAACCTTTTAGAAACCGATTGTATGGGTTGAACCTTAAACAAACAAGGTCATCCTCATTTTTAGAAGAAACAAAAATGGTGAACTCAACGTGAATCCT
Organism: Viscum album; assembly: GCA_963277665.1. Lineage (NCBI taxonomy): Eukaryota > Viridiplantae > Streptophyta > Magnoliopsida > Santalales > Viscaceae > Viscum > Viscum album. Next base: position 1,701,339,627 of record OY728161.1, on the reverse strand, counting down.
TAACCAAGTTAAATGATGTTTTACTTATTTGTTAGGCCCCTATTTAACTTAATGTGAGGGCCAACAAAGCAATCAATAAAATATGTGCTCATCCAAAAGATGTAGTCTGACCAAATTTATCTTGATTATGTCTCTTATATCAAACATGAACTCTTTTCCAAGATCTCTCTGCATTACAGAAATGGCTTCTTTAAAGTTCACACCTGTGAATGCCTTAGCCACTACTCCTACTGGATCCTCATCCGCTCTAAGGATGACATCACCTACTCAGCGTCTTCAACGCTGGGTCTCAAATTCATTGGTTAAGGAATACCATCAACACGGTAACATTCCAACTCTGGATGCCACTCGACAATCCCTCCAAGTTAAAAACTCACCCTGGTTGTCCAGACAGCGATGACCAGTGGTCAAGAAGTAGGTGCCTCCGACCACCGTCTCCAACTATTTCGGGTCGTTATCCCCAGAATGCAATCACCAGTCCCTCCCATATTATGGGGAGGTGAATGAAAAGGTTACTCAAGGCCTTAATTCAAGAAGAAAAAAATTCAATCTTGAGGGATCCCATCAACAATCACCGCCAGAATCATGTGGTTGTGTACCGTCAACATGATGAGGCTATCGCATTTAGGGGTTCAGCTTAGGATCCTCAGACCTGAGCACACAAGACGAACCGTCAGCGGCGAAATCTGGTCAATAGAGAGCATGTTCTTACTTATTCCCCCTTCGGAGACGACCATCAAGCCAACTTGATGGAAAACAACGAGTGGGCATATACACCCATCCGTCTTGATGTTACTTCCCAGCTGACTCGTCTGGCAGTAACACGCCAATCCCGCCAGACAATTTCGGCGGAGTATTATAGGCAGGCATATACGCCTGTTTATAATTCATAAGCAAGTCATCAGGCTCGTATGACTTCAACCAAAGAAACTCGCCAATAATATTTGGTGGGGAAAACTAGTAGGCGCATACACCTTCAATTCATTAGGCTAACCAACAGTCTCGTTTGGTAGCACCTAAAGATGTCAATTGGAAAGATCTAATGACAAGCATGAGGCATACACAATTTTCTGCCCCCACACATGAGTACTGTCAGAATTAACTGACAGGAAAAGGAGGACAGGAGAAGGAATACACACCTACTCCAACCACATAATGGACTTATATTCCCATTATGACAGCTGAAGTCACCAAGCACAATCTTGACAATGGTGAAATAGCAGAAGAAAATCTCTGCCCATATTCTGGATGCCTATCAGAATATTATAACAACTTCAGCAGCATCATAGGGATGGAATCATAAATCTATCCCTATCCGTAGAGTGAATCATAAACATATCACTCTGAAAATAGATACACACCTCTATCCCAGTCCATGAGGGTTGTGGGTCATACTCCCCCATGTCATACAGGCAATCAAGTCAAGCACATACACCCAGATTGAATGGAGATAATCAACCTAACCTGACCATTTCTCCGAATTAGGCACATAAACCTTCCAATAATAACCACTTTCATCAACAAGTGGTTTCCAAAGTGAGTAAGATGGCATCTAAGAAAAAGACCCATCCAGCACAGTTGAGAAATCAAGAGCCAATCTGTAATAAGGCCTTGCTCGATGCTGGAGTTCTTAAATCCCTTAGACAATTATCTATTGAAACTCACGATTCTAATCTTTCTTTCTCAAATTCTAGAACTAACAATAATAATTCCAAAGGTATTCATTAGAAAATTCCTCATGAAGGATTGCTTCAGGACAGTTCGGTCGATCTCGAATTATCATCTTCAGATGAGAGCCACGATAACCCTCTGCGTGGCTAGAAGACCAAGGAGCAAAATATTTCATCTTTTGTTGTAACCCACCATGGTGGTCCTACCCATGATGATGGATTTAGCTGTGAAAGTCCCCCCCGCAGTAGTAATTTGAATTTCTTGGAAAATTCTTCAAAGGAAAATGCAGTAATGAGAAAACCCTCTTATCTTGAGGCACTAGAAAATTTGAAGCCAGTAATATTTGATGCTTTAATGCTGGAAGGTGAAATACTTTCTCAATCAGAAGTTAGACCAGGGTGTAGTTCATTCTCCAAACCACCCCTGGTTCATTCATCTTCTAATTTGATAAATGAATTCTCTACCAATCTTGTTGAATCTGATGAAGCAACACATAAGAACCAACTTTGGTCTAATCAGGTAGAAGAATATTCATCAAATTATAAGGAGGAACTGTTGAATATGAGAAAACAACTGGCGAAAGGTGAAGTACCAGTCATGTTTTGGCCTTTGGCTGACTCTCAGTATGATATTCCTGAAATGTTGATGGAATATTTTATTCATGATATTCGTCTCAACATGTGGAAAACTCTTTGTCACTTAAAAAAGAAAATATTATCTTATGTTGAATATGAAAATAATTTTAAGATAATATAAGGGTTAAACACCAAATTGATTTGGAATCTCTCTCAGTTTCCTGATATCCAAAGGTTAAAAAGAAGTGGAGTTCCCTTCATCATGCATGATTTGGTGCACTAAAAAGGTTGTGCCAGTTAATTACCAATACCCCATCCGGTATTCATCTCAGGGGATGGGGTGTTCATGGAGCACTGCATTTCACTGTAATATCTAGTCAACAAAGCCCGCCAAAAGTGGTCTCATTCAATGTTATTTCCCATGGCCAGCCACAACCAATTGGTTTCGTGTCTAACCAAAGGCTTGCTCAGGAACAGGCCTCAACTAGTTCTTCCCAAAGTCAGGCATACAAAGAACAAGTTGTCGAATTAATCTTTCAACAAGAAAATGAGAATATCGAATAGGATTCTCATTTAGATCATGTGCATCATTAGGTGATAGAGGTTTGAGAAATCATTCAACAATCATTTGAGCCATGTGATTTGAGTGAATGTCGGATGATGCATTCAGCTAATTTCTGGATTAAAATCCGCAAAATCAGGAGATCTTTTAAGAAACTCTTAGATGTATCAGCTCAAGAACCACCTCATCTTGCAAGGATGGGGACTCTTTTAGCCCAACCATTGGGATCAATAGATGGGATGCAAGGAGTTGAACAGGTAAAGTAGGAACAGCCCCAGTCCATCGAATTGGGGACTTTTTCCAATCCTCAATCTCTTCCTCAGCGAAAGTCAGTTTTCTCTCGGTTAGGGAAGAAGCCACAAGAGGAACGCAGAGCCGAATTATCAAGATATTCCCTCCAAATTATGGTTTATCAATAATTTCTTGAGGGATCAACTCAATAAAATGAAATGTCTCATTACGGACATGGAAGAAGAGAGTATCGCAGTAATGCCGATAGAAGGGATACAATGTGTTATGCATCAATAAATGTCATCAATGTCATTGTCACTGATCCCCTAGAACATGAGGTTCAATCAGAGGAATCAGATGAAGAAGTTCTTATTCAAGAAGCTGTAAACACAGAAATAAATGAAGAAGGTGTGCATACTAGAAGCCAGAAGTTTTCCCAGAGGAAAGATATTCCTTTGGGAAATTCCCTTCCATACTCCAGAAAGGCACATGCCAAGGAAAATGTTAAAAGTCAGGTTATGTCCCACCCTACATCTGGAGAAGGCCAATCACTCTCATTAGAGGAATGGTTTGCACAACAAGAGTAAGAAATGAAGGAGTTAAGGAGGTTGAATGCAGAACTACTTCAAGGTAGTCTTCCTCCTAAGCATGTTGTAGTCATTCCATCAAGGGAATTAGTTGCAGTTACTGGGATGGATCAAGAATATCCTCCTTTACAATTACACCATCACAGGTCCAATCTTATGGGTCATGCGCAACAACAACTGGTAGTGCTACCATCAGTTGTAGTACCAGTCACCACACCTGTCCAAACTCCAATTATTACACCTTCTTAGGTCCAAGCTCAACCAGATGTTTCTCAAAAGTTAATAAATACCATTGAGTCATTAACAGCTCAATTGGAAGCTATGGAGGGAAAACGTGCACAAGTTCAACCAAAAAATAAAGCTTATCCTGAATGGGTTGATGCAATTCCTCCCCCATCAAAATTTTCTAATACCACATTCCCAATTTTTAATGGTTCAGGAGACCCAGAACAACAATTAACACATTTTGTTTCTCATTGTGATCATAAGATGGTAACTCCTTAACAACAAGAAGCATTTAATCTTAGATGTTTTGTGCAGTCATTAAAAGGGCCTAATTTTGTCTAGTATACAAGTTTGCAGTCTCGGTCAATTACCGGGTGGGAAGATCTCCATCAATGATTCCTTCTTAAATTTAGCTCAACATTACCAAAGACGACAGTTGTTTATCTTAAAAATTTTAAGAAAAGGTAAAATGAAAGAGTTTCGGATTTCATTGTTTGCTGGAAGGGATTATCATATTTCCTAATCATAGCACTCCCCCAAGAATAATTGTTTCCAATCTGGGTGGAAAATTTGTGTGATGAATTAAACACACTGTTGATTCCTGTGAAATATAGAGGAGTGTTTCGAGACCTTACCTCAATCGCTCAACAATTAAAATATTCTCTTATATATAGAGACTAAGGAGAAAACTCATGTAATTCCATTAGCTCCGTGAAGGAGAATGGGGAGAGTATAGACTGCTATAGTTTCACTTACATAAGCATATGTACCTACTTCCACTTTAAAACCTTCATTTATCGAAGGGCTCCATATTCTGAGCATCAACAACAGAGGTTGTCTCGTCAAGATGATCCAAGAGATCAAAGAAGGAAAAAATTTGAGGAGTTAAAGAACAAATTTTATTCTTTTTGAAATGATCAATTTTTTGGTTACTTTATTTCGGCTCTAGAAAATAATTTGGTTCAGTTTCAAGGCCTAAAAGGCCAAACAAGGAAGGATATGAAGACCTTCCCAACTATTTCCCATTTCATCAGATGTTGGGGCATCCCATTCAGGAGTGTTTTATCTTCATAGTCATTCTGTAAAACATGGTGGACTCAGGACAAGTAAAACTGAAAGGTTCTTTATCTCAGGTATCATGTGTTACTGCTATAGAACTTGAGGAAGAACGCGAGTGGCATGAAGTAAAAAAGCAAAAATGCAAAGAAATATGATGATTGGATGGTCAAGAAAATGATCAACCGAACTCATGCCATTTTACAGATGCAATTGAGGAAACCAATGGTACCTTCTTCTATTTCTACAACAGAGAAACTCCCTTCATCAGAAGTAAAATCCTCAAAGAGGTGACATAATTCGAAGAAAGAAGAGCATTCAGAAGAAGATGAGCTCGTGTCAAAGCCTAAATTTTGTTTGACTCTGGTAGATTTTATGCCATCTACTTCAAAAGCACAGGCACCACCCCACTAAATGGTACTGCATGAAATGGTTCACCAGGTAGAGTCTTCATTAGATAAATAGTTGATATTTGGTTCTCTTAACAAAATTCACTTAAGGGATCCGTATGCTAGTCACAGTTTCGATCTTGATGAGCCTGAGTTCCCTGTATCAAACAGAGGAATTAGAGGGAGTTCCAGAGGTCTAGGATACAAGGTAATACATGGATATTTCAGAAGAAACTATTCCAATCGTACCTCTTCTAGAATAGTATATGCAGCAGAAACCCATGGCAATGCCCTTCAGCAGGCTCAATAAGTACAAGAAAGTTCTTCCACACATGGCAGATTCAGTCCTGGCACAGTTATTTTGGACGATTGGTTAGAGGTTACACCTTTTTCCTCTTAGTAAATAAATAGACCTAGTCGGTCTAATCTTCCAAAGCTAGAATTATTTCCAACTCCTACTCCTGATACAAGATTCATCTACTTCCAAAGCATCAACATCTAAGGCACCTATGAAACCACATGTTCATGTTGGTAAATGTAGACCTTTGGACCAAAAGTATGATGTCTTGAAACATTTGGCCCAAATACCAGCCAAGTTATCAATTTTAGATGCCTTGAATCTTTCAAAGGATCTTCCAGAGGTACTCATTGGGGCTTTGTCAAGTCTTCGGGAATTCAAAACTGAAATTGTTGCAGCTAAAGTCTACCATATAGATAATGATCGTATAGAATTCCATGCAGTGATACCTTTTACAGGTAAAGATTAAGATGATGTTGTGCATGCACATATTAGACCTTTGTATTTATCTGGAAAGGACAATGATGTAGACATCCGACAAGATTTCATTGATAATGGTTCAGGAGTCATCCTCATCTTTATTTATACACTTCGTCGATTGGGCCTCACCGAATCTGATTTATCTCCTTCTACTTTGATTTTTCAAGGATATGATAAAAATGAACAAGAATCTCTGGGAAAGATTAAACTCAGAACTCAGTTTGGAGACCTTGTATCCAATTCAGATTTCATTTTTTTCTTCATGACATAGCCTTCAACATTTTTCTTGGAAGACCTTGTCTACATCAACATGATACTATACCTTTGTCATACCATCAATGTCTCAAATATTGTTTCAATTGTCAAATTAGGACATTGTATGGTGATAAAGCCCCATTCAAAACATTTGAGTCTCAATACATTGAGGTGGAATTATATCACATGGAGGGAAAAGAGATATCCACAACAAAGGAGGTTACCAAAATTAATGCTCTATATGGTTTGAAAAAGATTCCAGTAAACCCATTCCTACATGTGAGTACAGATTATGTGTTGTCTATTAGTCAAATTGATAGGATAGACCCAAATCCAAATACTCTAATAGAAACTTCCATAATGTTAATTACGGCAACCAAGCCAGACAATATGGTAGAAATTGTTGATTCACCAGACAATGCTGAAAGCTCAAATGGAGATGTCTTCATTTCATCTACTGAAATCCATCAATTCTATACATCATCAACCAGGCCAGAAGAAGTTATAGAAATGTCATAGATGAATGATGGTATCGATTTTCAATCCATCATCTCCTCTTTATTACCCAGGGAAGAACCTTCATCATTAATAGGTTCAGAAATGGTAACCTCTCTTCAAGATGTTCAAATTTTATCTTCTATCCTGATCATGGAAATTCTTCTTCGTCATCTACTATGCAAGTAGAAACAAAATAAGTAACACATATTGAAGAAGAAGAGGAAGATCTCAGGGATGCTCCTCCATCATTTGAAGATGGTATCTCAACCACTGTGGATGAACTTAGAGAAATAAATCTGGGTACAAAAGAATATCCACACCCCACTTTAATTAGTGTAACCATGACTCTTGAAGATAAAGAAATTTATATTTCATTTTTAAAGAAAAATAGAGATGTATTTGATTAGAACTATAAAGAAATTTCAGGGCTTTATCCTGATGTTTCTACTCATCATTTGGTTTATCCAGAAGAACATCGAGGATTCAAGAATGCTGCAAGAAGAACACACCCAACTTATGCCTCCAAAATTGAATCAGAAGTGGATAAGCTTATCAAGTCTAACTTCATCAGAGAAGTTCAATATCCCAAATGACTATCTAATATTTCCCCTCTGAAAAATAATAATGGACAAATTATAGTTTTCATTGATTTTAGACATCCTAATCGGCATTTTCCCAAGGTTGATTTTCCAGTTTCGGTCACAGAACTCTTAATTGTTTCAACAACTGGCTATGAAGCACTTTCCTTCAAGGATGGATATTCTGGGTATAATCAAATCTAAATGGATCTAGAAGATGAATAATCTACATCCTTCAGATCCCCTCAAGGTGTGTTTTGCTATCGGGTAATTCCCTTTGTCCTGAAGAATGAAGGTGCAACATATCAACGTTCCATGCACCGTATCTTCAAACCCTTTTTAGGAAATTTTTTTGAATGTTATATGGAAGATTTGTTGGTTAAATCTGGACAATCTTCTAATCACTTGGATGACTTGGAAATCATATTAGACAAACTTTGACAACATAATTTGAATATGAACCCCTTGAAATGTGCTTTTGGGGTAACCTCAAGAAAATTTCACGGCTTTGTTGTACGCCATAGTGGTATCGAAGTTGATCCTGGGAAGACAAAATCAATCATTGGTATGTCACATCCTAGAAATTTGAAGGAATTCAGAGGAATTCAAGGAAACGTGGCCTATATTCGGCATTTCATTGCCAATATGGTAGGCAAATGTTTACCCTTCATAAAATTAATGAAGAAGGGAGTCACTTACCAGTGGACTGAAGAATGTCAAGAAGAATTCAATATTATCAAGAAATATCTCTTGAGTACACTAGTATTAATGCCACCTATTGAAGGAAGACCACTTATTCTTTATGTAACAACTTTTTAGCGATCATTGGGTGCCTTCCCTGCCCAAAAGAATGATGCTGGGAATGAAAACAACCTTTATTATCTCAGTCAGACTATGTTTTAGGTAGAAACTCGATATTCAGGTATTGAAAAGTGTTTCCTAACATTAATCTTTACAGTTCAGAAATTAAGACACTACCTGAGACATCATGAGGTCCAATTGGTATCTCGCAATAACCCGCTCAAATTTATCTTTAGTCGTCGAATTCTTATAGGAGGTCTAGCAAGGTGGGCAGTTATTTTGCAACAGTTTGATATCCAGTATGTGTCTCAAAAGGAAATAAAAGGCCAAGATTTGGCTGATTTCCTTGCTGAACACCCTTCAGTATAAGATAAATATTTAGATATTGAACTTCTTGATGAGGAAGTCTTCTATATTCAAGATAATATTCAAACATGGGAAATGTACTTTGATGGTTCTTCCAAAAGTCCAACAGGGAAGAAAATAGAAGATCCTAAATTCAACAAATTTGGGTTAGGAATTGTACTTATTTCCCCTAAAAAGGTAGTTCTAAATTATTCCTTCTTATTTTTGGAAGGTGGAACAACCAATGAAGTAGAACATCAAGCTATTATCTCAGGATTGGAGTTGGCACTTCAGGCACAGGTGAATCAATTAAAGGTTAAAGGTGATTCAAACATGGTAATCAAACAAGTCAATGGGGAATATTCCATCAGAAAAGAAGAGTAAATCCATTTGTATGATTACGTCAGAGAGTTAATGGCCGAATTTCCTTCGGAACTGACATTTTCTTATGTCTCACGATCACAAAATGCTCAAGATGATGCACTGGCTAATATAGACACAGCTCTGTAAGATCCAAATCGGGATGAAAAAATCATCAATATTGCCCACTGTCGTACAGTTTCACCTTATGTTAAAATCAGAACAGAGTAAATCAATTAAATTAGTCCCATTTCTAAACCATCTGGTCATACTATAGGATGGATGACAACTATTAGGGAATACCTTCAAAATGGAACACTCCCACCAGATAGAGCAAGGAAAGAACAAGTCCCGAAATGTGTGGTCAATTTTACTCTTTATTATAGCCCAGATCACCTAGAAAAAATTCTCTACAAGAGAGGTTTTGATGGAATTCTCTTTAGATGTATTGATGGTGAAGAGACAATGGTTTTCATGAAAGATGAACATGCAGGAGTCTTTGGGGGCCACCAGTTTGGACATAGACTGTCTGATCAAATTTGAAGACATGGATACTTCTGGACATCAATGATACAAGATTGTGTTGATTTCACTAAGAAGTGTTATTATTTCCAAGTATATTCCAATTTCATTCATCAACCCCCAGAGTTTCTCCATACAGCTAAATACTCATGGCCATTTGCCACATGGGGAATGGATATAGTAGGACCTTACCCTTCAGCTATATACAAGCAGTTTGAGTATATTCTTAATGCTACTGACTTCTTTTCCAAATGGGCAGAGGCAATAACTCTCAAATAAGTTAATTTTAAAATCATTTTTAGCTTCATCAAGTCTAACATCATTACCAGATTTGGTGTCCCTCATACCATATTGACGGAAAATGGAACCGGCTTCTGTTTATCTTAGGTAAGGAAGTTGTATCAAGAATACAACATCAAATCCAACCATTCATCTTGGTATCATGCATCGGCCAATGGAAAAATAGAAGCCTTCAATAAGACTCTTTCAAACATACTACAAAATATGGTGGATAAAGATGAGATATCATGGCCTGATAAACTTTTTCATGCTTTATGGGCTTATCGGACCACCACCCGCACTGCTACATGGTCAACTCCATATTCATTGGTATATGAAACAGAAGCAGTATTTCCCATTGAGGTTTAATTACATTCGCTCAGAGTAGCCATTTGTGATCAGTCATCTATAGATTAACAATATCAAAAGAGATTGGATGAATTGGAATGATTAGATGAAAGAAGATTGTGCACCCTACACCACTTGTAAGTCTATCAGAATCGAATAGGACGGGCTTTCAACAAAAAAAGTTCATCTTCGTTCATTCATTCAAGGAGAATTGGTATTGGTCTCTAGAACTCTAATGATACCAGGAAAGATACCTCCAAAGCTTGAGTCAAAGTGGGAAGGACATTACTCAATACATAAGGTCTACTCCAATGGAGCTTATTCCATAATCTCAATGGATAGTGAACTCATCACGACTCCAACCAATGCCAAATTTATGAAGAAGTATTTTGTGTAACAAAAATACATCTTTAGTCCTTACAACAAAACTTTAAACTACATGGTCCCTCCATTGTCCAACATGACGTTAAACTGTGTCCAATCCCTTATATGTCCTACATGACGTTAAACTGTGCATCGTTAGGTTTGTTGCTACCTCTTGTTTCCCACACCGAGTATGACTCACGTGAGCTTAGAGTAAACTTCAACCATAATACCCTCTCTGGGCCGATCACCATGCATAAGTCCCAACCCCATTTTTAGGTCATTTTCCTCAAGTGAAACTAGATCACCAATTCATTTTCAATTGAACTACGTGGACTATGATCCTTGCCTTCTAGGCTAGGTACGTAGGCAACCTCCTGAGGTTCAAGCCCGAATCCAATATCTTCACATTGGTTCACCATCATCCTTGCAATATGACGTTAAACTATACAGTACCTTATTGTACTCATTGCAAGACATTAAACTTCATAACAATATGTCTTATCTACATGACGCTAAGCTATGAAGCACCGGTCCATGCATATGACTCTAAACTATTCGTACTTTTGTCCTCTATGACAATAAACAACCACAGTCTTTGACACCCTCACCTGAGAGGGAATCATTTTTGACATTTATCTCCATCCATGTCATATTACAAGGACTACATTCATACATGGAAATGCCTAAACCTTTAATCTCAGGTCAAAACATCATTTCACTAAAGTTCCCTTTCACCCTTCACTTGTACGAACCAAATCTGTACATAGGGTATTTAAATAACTATGTATGTATTGATTCTCGTCCTTATAGGATACATAGAAACGTTTGAGTATCCCTCGAATCCAACCCCAAGCCTTGGGCCTAACCTCAAATTCCACTTTCAGTCCCTTGGATGAAAAGTCCCCCTATGAAAACATGAATGTGGTATGAAAACCCTGGTCTTCATTCACATCAGGTTTATAAAACACACAATGTGTATTCCTCATTATGGTCCGAGCTCTATGACCCAAAACTAATATGTCCTACACTATCGTCCCACATGACGTTAAACTCTATTTCAAGAACTACGTATGACTTGATTCCCATCCTTATGAGATATGTAGTGAAGTCCAATATATCAATTCAGGACCCATCCACAACATGATTATGGTTAGCATTGGTCTGTGTATCTCCTTCATGAATTGGAAAATGCCCATTTTGATGTTTCAAACTCCTAACCTTAAATACTTTTAGATCTCCATAACCCTTTTCTTGACTTCTAGTCACAAAATTTCTGATACCCAGAAATTATTTTTCCTGACTATGCATCGCGTTCCCCTAGGTGGCCTTGCATAAGTAGTCTACATAACAGACCTATCATCCAAAAGATACTATTATTTGACTATACAGCCAATGCCCTTAAATGTCCCTACAAAATTCAACCCCCTAACATGTTTTTCAAATAGCGGTAACTTCATTGTTGGGAGAACAACCTCTTTTGTCCTTATTTCTCTTAACGAAAATATGTAGAGATCTGCCAAAAAAGCCATCCTTAACATATTTTGCTCATACTCTTATTAATGATCTAAAAGTATTTATGTCTATGGTTTATATTTCCCTTCCCGACATTTGGGTCAGACCTTCGCAGGATTGACATTCATCCAATTCTTTGAAAATCTTGATTGGAAATATCCTCCCCATATTCAAGTACTTCTCTCCATACAGAAGACTCTATGATTTGGAAAATTTTAATTTCCATAAACTTTCAATAGCTTTTAGAAATAGAAAAGTTAAATTTTTGAGAGTTCTTTTTCCTGACTATGCAGCTCGTTCCCTTAGGTGTCCTTGCATAAGTAGTCTATATAACAGACCTGTCAGCCAACAGATGATAATATTTGACTATGCAGCCAATGCCCTTAAGTGTCCCTACATAATTCAACCCTCTAACGGGTTTGTTAAATAGTGGTAACTTCACTCTTAGGAAATACTTCCTCTAATGCCTTCCTTTTTTTTCATATCATTCCTCAAATTCAAAATTTATTAAGTCATTGATTACATGTTTTCTCCCATACTTGAATGTGGTAATATTTTTTCAGATAAATTATCATGGAATTGAGTCAATTTTAATCCATTCGGTCAAAGCTATTAGACCTTAAACATTAGCATTTTTATGTCCAACATGCATGAATTTAAACTACCAACAAGAGAAAGGGTAGTCATTAAATTGGGAACCTATAAAAGGAAATCTGAACAAAAGTAGATTCCCATCTCGCTAAATGTACATTTTGTATGATTTAGGCAATATTGATAAATAAAAAGATTCAAAGTATGTAGGGTTATTTTTATAATCCTAACAACAACTAAACTATGCTTACTAGGCCCATTGGATTGGGTAAAAAATATATAAGTAATTATCAAGAGGATGCGGGTACAAATGATTGAAGGTGAAATGTTTTTTTTTGTTAATGCAAAAAATTAGAAGAACATCCACAGATCATATTATCTTCACTTTTTCGAGAAATTAATAGAGGCTTTAAACATAACTCTTCATTTGATTTACAGCATCTCAAGATTCATCAGCAGCCACTTGAAGTTCATTCACTTGACCAGCTTCACTCTTTTCAGCTTGATAGAGTGCTTTCTTGGTATTTGCGCTGGCTTTTATACCATTCATTTGAACTCCTTCCAGTGAAATATTAAGATGGTCAAGTTCTCTAGTAATAACATCTAACTGCTGCTGAAGGTGCATCTGTTGGACAACTTTCTCCTATATCTTATGCTTCAGCTCCTTCAACATTGTAGCATGATCAACCTCTGCTCGGGACACTGCAACCTCGAATTTGATGATATTGGTCAACAACCTTGCTCTGATCAGATCTTGATGGTACTTTTTCTCATGCTCTCTCCTTATGATGAATTGTTTCACTGCGACATGGATCTCTTGATATCACAAACCGCCAAGTTCTAACATGATGAAAAAGAATGACAGTCATGGTATCTTCAAAGAAAACTCTTCAAGAGGAACTTCAGATATGATCTTCCATATATTCTGCCATGCCTTGCGACGTGAGAATTGGAGCACCTTTTTCACATCTGGGTATGAATCAACATCACTATTATAGGGGGAATATAATCCGGGATTAATGCACTTAAATAAGTGCCCTGTTATGCTCCTTCCCCCTTGACCCTTGGTACTTCACTTTCTACTCCAGTTCGGTTGGAGGATGAGTCTTCACCTCCAGATCTAGCCACTGAAATTGACAGCCCTGCATAGTCAATTGAATGTTTTGATTAGTTTTAAAGGATAAAAAAAGTTGATTAAGCTATCTTGAAAATTAAGTACATCCAAAAATATTATTATCTCTTACCCAACAGTAGATCAACAACATCAGAGGGCTCCTCCGCGTCTTTCCTAGATTCAATAGGATTTTCAGGACGGATTTCAGGAAGCTGGGCCGGGTTAAGTTCCACTTGATCTAGAATCTCTGCAATGATAGGGTTATATCTACCTCCTTCAGGCATCGACAGGTCAGCAGATTGCTCATACGGAACTGTACATTTCAACCAATCATGGTTAGAGATGTAATAAGAAATTTTTAACAGGACTAAGGATAAAACTCACATCCAAAATCTTCTAAATCACTTGGTAATTTACGACGATCTAAAATTTATTCAAAAGATGCACCAAGTTTCATCATTTAATCTAATGATATCTCAGATTCCAAGTTAGCCTCACCAGTTGAAGCATTTGATATGTCTTCTTGGCGACCCTCATCCCATGGCCTCTGACCCCAGACAGCTTCTTCAGAGAAAATTGTAGAGTCAGTTGTAGTGGCTCCCAAATGTTCTGATGCAGGTGTTGAACCTAAATTATCATATAATAGAAGTCAATTGATGTCTTCATTCAACATTATATGAAGTATTGTTAATTTACTAGACACATGATCTTCTCTCCTTGCTATAGCAACATGAGCAGTACTGGGAACAGACGCTGGCTCTTCTTCAAGAGCAGCCAGGTCAGCATGAATTTGTGACTGTTCACCAGCACCCTCCATCATCCTCAGTGGAGGGTCAGTCCTCTACCTCAAATTTGAAGCTGAGGAAGCCCCTACAATCCCAAAAAATATGAGCAATCTTTTCATGAGTTAGGATTCATGACTATACGAAGGACTTACCACTACTGATGAAGCATTTAGCGGTGGAATTCTTCCTTCTATGCCATTGTTTCTTTGAATTTTTGGGTGTGTTTACACCGTCACCTCAAAATAAAGGTATTGGAGAGTGGAAATCCCTTTCTAACTCCTCGTCTATGGCTTGCCGGCCTGGAGATACCTCACCTGGATCACGAGGAGATTCAATAGCTCTGATGGCAGTGCCACTAGGGCTATACTATGGTGAAGGAACCTCATCTGTTCCGTTCTTTACAAGCTACAGGATGAAGAAAGTAATTTCATTGAGTAATAAAGATTTAACTAAAATCAAGTTGCAAAGAAAATAAGGAAAGAAACTTACATCTTCAAGAGCCATGTAATCGTTCCACTCCTCATCTACTGAAGCACCAATCCCCTCAGTTGTGCCACAATCCATCATTTCCTTCACTCTCTTGGTGATAGGAAAGGAATCATCAGTGGAATATATGAGCATATACAGATCTATAATGCAAGCCCACAATTCATCGGGGTTATCCTCAAAACAGATATCAGTAGAATCCTGAAGATTCCCTACTCCAGGGATATGTAGCCCTTCGCATAAGCCCATCCAGGCAGTTTCAGCATTGAAATATAAACTCTTCCATGTCTGGACAGTCTCTAGTCATAAGTATTCAGCATGTGCACCAAAAGACCATGAGGAGGGTCCTACAATCTTGGACTTCAACTTCTTCCCAGCTCCTGCAATCACAGATAATGAATAAAAAAATGAAACTTGTTGATCTATAAAATAATGGTGATTAAATTTACATAATGATATAACTCACTAAGAATTGATGGAGTAGGTATCTTAACTCTGGAAGGAGGATTATATCTGGCATGAGGCTACTTTGACGCATGTTGTGCCTCATCATCCCCATCCTGGGAATCCAGAAAATCAGACCTGGGTGAGGAACCCAGTGAATCAGCTCCGGGTGAGGAAGAGTCACCTTCCAGATTAAGGGTTTCTTTCCTAACAGTACTATTTTTTCCCACTTGAGGAACTGGATGATTCAGTAATCCTTTAGGGTATGATTTTACCTAGTTCTCCATAGCTGTTAGCAACCATAGTTGTCGAGCAACCATTGAATACATCTCTGACCTGACATGCATAGGAGGGGATACAACAATCTACTACAAACACTTGAATTGGCATGCAAATCTATATGGAGAATAGGACTCACATATAATCTCTCCATCAATTCTGGTGGCCAATACACCATCTATGCAAGCCAACATGTATGACCTCAATTACAAGCTAGTTTTTCCATCTTCAACAAACCGCCTGGTTGGTGGGTTTCCATAAGGAAAGAAATGGAATTCCTTGAACATTCTCATCCTCACCTTCATATCATAGGAGTTGAGGGAAAATGGAAAAATTTTAGAATAAGCCTGCACTGATGGCCTGAAATAACTTCAAGGAACCTATACTCTGCTCTGTATAGCATATGTCTTGAAGTGAGTGGAAATCCATCCCCACAAAACATTGAATGGTCCCACTATTCTAAAAGGAGACTTACCCATATAGACATGGAGTAAGATCATGTGAATCTTCTCCAAAATTGGGGTGGCCAACCCAACCATTTTTCTCTCATCCAACTTGTCTTCAACAATGAAGGTCTTTGGCTTGACGCCTCCCTTCGAATCTCTAACTGGCAGAAGATAAACACTAAGACACAAAGCTAAAAATCCCACCAAACGGGTCTTCTATGGAATTATTTGGTCCACTTCATACCCCCACTTTTCAAAATCTCCCTCTTCCAGAGTTGGCCAGAATGTGCCAAGAGCACCCCCCTTCTCTATTCTGGGGCAGCTGGTAGGATGAGTATAGGTGGGACCCTTCTCCTTCTTCTTGATAATAAACATATCCATCCACTCCTTTGGATGAATATCCTTTATAGAATGAGTTTTTGAGGACTTTTAATTCTTGAGGTTGTGTAAAATTTTCAATAATTATCGAGACAAAGCCGGAGTCTTTTACGAATCATTCCAAGTCACCTTGGGGGGGATAAATTCATCATACATATCACCCAAAATTGGAGCCCTCAAGATCTTATAGACATCCCACATAATAATACCTACTTCTCTATGAGTCAGATGGAAAGAATTGGTTTCTGGGATCCAACGGCTGATTAGCTCCATCACAAAGTTATCATTCCTGTAGACATATGTCTTCCCAAACCATATGGCTTCATATATCGCGGCTTCTTTTAGATCCTCAACAAAATATACATAGGTTTGTCACACCCAATATGCCCACATCCAAGTTGGCTTCACACCTCCTCCAGGATGAAAATCCCATCTCTTTTTCCATCCCTTGGATTGATCCATCTGAGAATTTTGGAAAATAGAGGGATAGCAATGCGGCTGCAGCTCAGGCTTGTGAGGTTTCAAATCTAGAGAACATGGGCTATGATTCATTATAAATTCCTTCTCCATTGTTCTAGCATTTACAAATGATCCTACAATTGTGACATTTTCTGAAGCGAAATTGGTGTAAGTATGAAACCATGAATGATGAATAGAGTTCTTTGCATCGGGAATGTTGAATCCTTGCAGATGACCATGGACATATAAAGGCAACTAAATACATTGTGGGAAATTGACATGATATTTCTTCAATTAGATGGCCAAATCTAGGAGAGTGTTGTTGCAGATATCATAGTAATCATGACCAACGATGTTCATCATGTCATCAATCTGCTTGCTATCCAGCTCATCAGCCGATCCAGTATTCCTTGGAGCCATTGAATCTGCACAAATATTGAATAATTAAATTTTAATTAAGTTGGTTTTTCATAAAATTTGTGAAGAAATCGAAAAAAATGGATAAGGAATTAAGGTGTGCAAGTCTAATCTTTGCACGCATGTCTAAGCTGATTGCGCAAGTTGTACTGTGCTAGTACTGGCGTGCATGTCAGAAACAGACTGAGGAAGCATGATGCAATGAACAGAAGCATGGATGAGCGAAAAGTCAAGACACCCATGTGACGAGAGCTCACTTGTGCGATGAGAGTGAGAAGCATTCGAAAGCTGGATGCTTTGCACTAAGTGACGCCTATATTTATAGGCGATCCAGAAACTTGCGCACTGCATCCTGCACGCCTCATACCTACGCACCGGTAGATCTTGGTTTCTCCTTTTCCTCAGAGTCAAATCCTTTTTCCTTTTTCAGATCCAACTCTAAGGGGTGACTTTTGTTGAAGCTATGTTCAATCACAGAGTCCAAAGATTGACTATGGGAAGTACCTCAAGAAAAAAAATAGGGAAGAACATCAAGAATTTCACAATGGAATTAAGGTGCGCAAGTCACTTGGGTGCTAGTCATGGGCGCGCAAGTCACTTGCGTGCCAGTTATGGGCACGCAAGTCACTTGGGCGCTAGTCATCGGCGCGCAAGTCACTTGAGCGCCCAAAGTGGTTTTTCTCCCAGACTCATGTGGCCTATAAATAGCCCCTCTAGGCCCCCCATTTTGAGGACGAATTTTCCAAAACTCATATTCAAGATCTGGTCAGCCAAGTCTTTTCCTGACGTCTTCCGAACACTTCTAAGGTAATTATTTACCTAGAATGGAAGCTCTAAAGAGAAAGAATAAGACCTAAGTATTATAACTCATCAATACTTGCACGCCTAAGTGTCTATCCCTTAAGGGAAGTAATGACACTTGCGTGCCGCCATTCCCTCTCAAGGGAACTTGTGCACCACCTTCTGAAAGTCCCTAGGGATGATACTATGGGATTGAATTCAAAGTCTTCCAAGTATCACTTTATGGATTCTTCGTCGCCCAAGTTGAATCATGTTGTGCAAGTATACTTTCCTGACCAGGACTTGCGTTCCAGAAAAAAACTTGTGCACCTCCTTCCTAGTCACCTCCATTCCTCAAATTCAACTTTTCCTCTTCAAAGATAGCCTTCAAAACCCTTTTCAAAGCCATTTGTGGTATGGTTCCTTTGTTGGATTCTTTATTTGAAAGGAATTCTGAGAATTTCTTTTGACATGGGCCTCCTTCTCAAAAGTAATCCCCAAATTAAAAAGTCCCCTTAATATGGGAATCCTCCTCAGGAGTAAGCCCTAGTCTTAATTTATTTTTATTTGGGCTTCCTTCTCAGGAATAAAA
Source organism: Viscum album (assembly GCA_963277665.1). Classification (NCBI taxonomy): domain Eukaryota; kingdom Viridiplantae; phylum Streptophyta; class Magnoliopsida; order Santalales; family Viscaceae; genus Viscum; species Viscum album. The sequence goes on along the minus strand of OY728161.1, from coordinate 1,701,320,918 downwards.
CCCAATCATAGGTCCCACTTAAATTATGGCTTCCTTTTTAGAAGTATGTCCTGGGTTAAAACCCCAAATTTCCATAAAGTACAAACACCTTTAGGGACCCTGATCTTAGGATTCTTTCCTAAAAGTCGTTGTCTTCATTTACTTGGGAGGTCATACATCCGTAAGCCCCACATCATTTCTTATGATTGCATATTTCATGGAACAATCATCATGTTTTACTAATACCTCTTGTTTCTCACACCGAGCATGACTCACGTGAGCTTAGAGTGTAAAAGTAATTATGACATCTCTCTTTGAGCCATTAATCATGTATATATCTCATACTTCTTCAGTCGAACTATGAGGCTTCTGATTCCTTCTCTAACAAACATAGGTAGCCCATCTATGTGTACGATCCCAACTCTAAAATAATCATTGTCTTCTTGAATGAAAATAAAATTCAAGTGCCCCACTGAGTGGCTTTAAAACCATTATGGTCATCATAATGAACAAAGGAGTTCTATATAATTTATGGAAGGATACCATTGACTAAAAATCACTAATTCATATAAATGATTCTATATTGATGAAGAACCTCAAATACATATAAAATATTCCTTAAATATCCTACATATCAATCATTGATTTCACGATCTAAAGGAAAAAACTTATTTTTATGCTTGGTAAATTAATAAGGATTCACGAACATAACTCAAATCTATAAGAGAGTCCTGGAGTAGACAATAATCCCCTCCAAAAAGGTGTGATGAGTCTGACCTCTCATCCTCTTGACCAATGAAAATTCTTAAGTCTCATCGGTCCACAACTAATGGGAACCTACCTTTGGAATGTAGGTCCAAATGGATATAGAATCATTCGATGTTTCTGGTTCAACAAATAAACCTTTTAGAAACCGATTGGATGGGTTGAACCTTAAACAAATAAGGTCATCCTCATTTCTAGAAGAAACAAAAATGGTGAACTCAACGTGAATCCTTAACCAAGTTAAATGATGTTTTACTTATTTGTTAGGCCCCTATTTAACTTAATGTGAGGGCCAACAAAGCATTCAATAAAATATGTGCTCATCCAAAAGATGTAGTCTGACCAAATTTATCTTGATTTTGTCTCTTATATCAAACATGAACTCTTTTCCAAGATCTCTTTGCATTACAGAAATGGCTTCTTTAAAGTTCACACCTGTGAATGCCTTAGCCACTACTCCTACTGGATCCTCGTCCGCTCTAAGGATGACATCACCTACTCAGCGTCTTCAACGCTGGGTCTCAAATTCATTGGTTAAGGAATACCATCAACACGGTAACATTCCAACTCTGGATGCCACTCGACAAGCCCTCCAAGTTAAAAACTCACTCTGGTTGTCCAGACAGTGATGACCAGTGGTCAAGAAGTAGGTGCCTCCGACCACCGTCTCCAACTATTTCGGGTCGTAATCCCCAGAGGCGGTGCCAACCATTATATCGGACACAGGTACAAATGTGCAGTTCCATTAAGGCTTCGTGCGGTTCATGCATACCTTCTAGGGAGCACTTCCAGCTTCCACATCTATGGCAGAGCTGACTCGTATATTCTAACAGCAGCATCCACCTATGTTTTCAGGGGATAGTGGACCACAGGCTACAGAATCTTGGATGGGTTCTATGCAGACTATCTTCGAGCATTTGGAGACACCTCCAGGTTGGAGGGTCAAGCTCCCTACATACATACTGCGCGATTCCGCCAAGATGTGGTGGGATGTTACCACCCAGACTGAGCATCACAAGGACATGGTGTGGGAAGATTTTCAGGCAGTCTTCTATGAATTTTTCTTTCTGGAGATGCTGTGGGAAGATAGAACACGAGAGTTTATGAATCTATATCAGGGCGCTATGATAGTGATGGATTATTCTACCCGCTTCACCGAGCTACAACGCTTTTCACTTGTTCTGGTGTTTGATGAGACGTTGAGGGCCTAACGCTTTGAGGATGGTCTTCGATATGACATCTGAGTGCTAGGGAATTAAAACTCACAGATGATTGTCGCCTATCGACTGGTCAAAGTTTCGGTGCTCTGATAATGTGTATAACAACACTCGGGTCGAATCCTCGGCGATGATACTTTGAAATAGTTGTTTGTTTTTAGTTGATTGTATTCTGATTGGGGGGGGTTTGTTTGGAGATATAAATTGAAATGACTAATTTATTACGATTGATTTATCAAATTGATAATTATTGGGGTGAGTTCATCATTAGGTTAGTTAAGCTTGTCATATCCTTGATCTTTTATTTATATTGCATTTAAATTAACACCCATGTCAAAAGTTGACGTTGATTTGAATTCCCAAGTGTTAAGGATTTAATACAAGACTTAAATTAACATAGGGTTATAATCTGGATCATATCTTGTTTATGGTAGTGTATTTATGGTTCCAATAATCCATGGAAACCACATGTTAAACAAAACAAGTCATTAATCCATGACATGCTAAGTCCAACATACACAATGTTAATTCAACGAATACTCATCGAGCGAAAGCTCTCAATCGCTTAACATAACTAAATTAAAACTCACCCCAATGAGAGATTTAATCATCCATTAAGATGTTTATTAATCTGGTAATATATGTTTATGGTGATGAATTATAAAGATAATAAAAAGAAAGTTACAGGATAAGAGTAGTGCGCCGAACACACACACAAACGATGAAGAAAATTAAAAATGAATTTTGGATTGAATGAGGAAAAAAAGAAGGGAAGGGGATTAAACTTAATTTAAACTATTTTAATAACATAAATATTAAACTACAGAAGGTGGATGAGAATAATAGATATTGAAGAAGTAACTTGCATTAAAACAGAATTACAAAAAAGAGACTTACAAGATTACAAAAACGAAGAACACGAAAGTAAGTGAAAAAAAGAGAGAGGAGGAAAAGACTCTCAAGTGAAAACTTGAGTTTGGAAGGTCCTCCCAATACTTTGGAAAGGCTTAGGTCATTCCAATATGTTCTCCTCTCTTCTGAAATGCCAACCCTCTCAAGGAGAGAAGGGAAGAGTATTTATAACCCAAGGAGTGGACTGTTTGCATTCCCAATCTGTACCTCCACTTCAATTTCCATGTTAGCTATTCAGATAGCAAAATATTGAGAAATATCCTTCTTCAAAGTTTTATATACTAAAATTGGACGAATACTCTCAAAATTTGGAGGAATTTGGACCCATGTATCCAAAGTTATGGCCAGAGGATTAAACAATTTTAAACTGTCCATTTCAATCCAGTCGTTTTGATGTCCAACATGTGAAAGGGTTTTTTGAATATGAATATTCCTTCAAATCCAAATGATTTATTCAAAAAATTAGTCCTCCTATATCTCCTATTTCACACTGAAATATATAATCTCGATTGGATTCTTACATCATGATATATGTCATGAATACTATACTGATTTTATTTCTCGTCCAAAATGGTGGGCTGGAATTCAGAGCTTCATTTGGGCCCCTTGTTCTTATAGTTGGGACCTGAAATTTTTATCCAATACTCTTTTAATTATCCACCTAACTTTTAAGGAGAATAAAATAATTTCTACTTCCTCATTGAGCCCAGAAATTAAATATTCATGGATGGTCCAGTTTCATCACTGATTCGGTAGGTCATCTTGTGTGGTAAATGTGATCCTTCAAATGGCAGAATTGGCCCATGATCCCTTATAGTGAAATGTTTTATATTAAATTAGGTATCCTAAAAACCAAGAACCAAACAATTTGAATTATTAGGGTGATAGTTATTAATAAAATAGTAAACTGACTCAATTGGACTACTTCTAAAAATGCTCAAAAATTATATTTTGTATTAAAATAGTAATATTTCCCACAAATTATTCACATTTCATATAAAATAAGTAAAGGGGGTATATAATAATAATTGAAAATATTAATAACATCAAATCACCCAAACATAGTTTTGTGAATGTCCTCATGTGCAACAAATATAAAAACATGACAAAATTATTTTCACTCACCAACAAATATTAAAATTTTGTTTTGTCCAATGAGGGGAGGTTTAGACTATTTCAATCATCCATTTTGAATTCCTCCACAAGTTGTTATAGAAAAAATGTTCCAAAACTAATTCATTTCTTCATGCTAAAATTTAGAAATGGAAAATGTGGACACTCAAAACTCAAACCTCTCAAGATGATAAAATTCATTAGTGGAGGTTCACTCTTTCACCAACCAAAAGTAAACATCTTAGAGTTTGAAAGAGATATCAGATTAAAATACCTATCCAAAGTGCACAAGAATCAAGTGGTATTTTTAAGGGGTTTTTCTATGGCTATGGGATGGTTGGAATATAATGTCTAAGAGAGAGAATAATAGGGTTAAAAACACCAACATAGAAAAAAAAATGCACATTTTTTGAAATAAAACATGGAAGGAAATGAAAACACAATTTTACAAGGGAATGATTGTTTGAATAAAGACATAATAGAGGAAGAAAATATGAAGGTAATGATAAGATATAATATTTACAAAACAAAAAACTTCTCCAAATAAGAATATAATGCAAGTGTTCTTTTTTTTTATTTTCCTTTTTTTATTTGTTTTTTCGAAAGTTGAACTTGAAACAGATCTCACACTCATATCCCAACCCATGTTTGATCTACTCATGACACTAATTGTAATAGTTATAACAATATCAAAGGCTTATAAATAGTGAATTTTGACCTACCCAAGAAACAACCCATTCTTATTTTCATTTTTTTTATTTTGTTTTTGATTTTTTTGATTTTTTTTGAACAATTTGCAAAAATATTTGTATAGGATTTCATAAACATACATAAAATTCCAAAACTCACTGAATGATAACCTCTCCCCTCACCAAAATGGATGAATTCCCTAAAGCAAATTATAACTCGTTGAAAATCAATAATAGGGTACCCAAACAATGAAACCCATTCCCCCCCACACTGAAATTTCAAAAAAATATGCAATGAAAATCCATGTTTATATTGGGTGGGAAAAGGTATTGGGCTTGTAATGTGGCTATCAAGGAAAAAGTTTTCATAGGCTCGAAGGGGCTTTCAAAATGATGAGTAATGTATGGTAAATGGGAGGTTATTTGGCTATTATAATTCTCATGTGGTTCAGAAAAATGCCTCTATCATATTAATGCACACTAAAGTAGGAAATTCAGCTCGAAGTTCCACAAACTCAAGATTAAAAAATGGGGGTGAAAACACACATTTTGAAAAGATGGTCATAGGTGGACTTGGCATAAAAGCTAATGTTGGTTCTCATGGTTGGGGGAAATCATTTTCCAAAAAAAAATTGAGGATTCAAAATTTGCTGGTTTTGACAGACTATTCTTTATCCAAAGTCACGATGATAATACAGAATTTTTGAGATTAAAACATGCCTGTTGACTCCCCAAAAAGGATGGACAACATTTCAAAACTCAATGGTGAGTAAGTATGACTCTTGATTTTTTTTGTTATGATTATTTTTTGTTTTATTTAGTTTTTTAGGTTTTTATTTGTGTTTTTTATAAAGATACACCCACACATAAGAGAAAGTGAAAAATAAATGTTTTGATAAAGAAAGTGGTAAAAAATTAAAGAGAGAGGAAGAAGAAGAAAGATGTAGAGAGAGGAAGAGATAGAGAGAGGGAGTTAAAGGGAAATATGTTCCCCCTAGTTTGGATTTGGCGGGTTGCCATCTCTATCTAGTGGTTGGTCGACTAGAGAAGTTGGGGATCCAGTGGAAGTTGATGATGATCCAGTATTGTGTGTCTTCTCATGGTGATGCTTTAATCGATGTCCATTAACCATGAATGTATTTTTGGAAGAGGGGTCTTGGACTTTCACTCCACCAAATGGGTAAACATTAGTAATAAAAAAGGACCATCCCAACGATAATTAAGCTTAACTGGGTGAAGCCAAAATCAAGAATTGATGAGAATTACCTTTTCAGCTTCATGAAATACCTTTATCAAGATGTGTTTATCATGTAATGCCTTGGATTTTTCCTTATAGAGATTATAATTCTCATAAAAATCAAGTCGAAGCTCCTCCAGTTCATCCAATTGCAATAGTCTTTCTTCACCAGATTTTTTACAATAAACAATTATAGGTTTTCAAATCCCAAAAAGTCTTACGTTGGATTTCAACTGGTAGATGACATTCTTTACCAAAAACTATCCTAAAAGGATACATCCCAATGGGTGTTTTATAGGCAGTTCGATAAGCCCAAAGTGCTTCACCAAGTCTTTCATGCCAGTCATTTCTGGTGGGTTTTACAATTCTCTCAAGCACTCTTTTCACTTCTCTATTAGAAAGTTCATCCATGCCATTTGTTTGGGGGTGATATGCAGTTGAAGTTTTATGTACAACCCCATTCGTTTTCAAAAAAGATTCAATTGTTCTATTACAGAAATGGGTTCCTAGTCACTGATCAAGGCACGAGGTGTGCCAAATCAATGGAAGATGTGTGTCTTTAGGAACTCACTAACAGTATGTGAGCCATCCTTTCTAGTGGATTTAGCCTCAACTCACCTAGAAACATAATAAACTGCAAGAAGGATGTATGAGAATCTATTGGAAGGAGGAAATGGTCCCATGAAATTGATACCCCATCATTGAAGACCTCACATAAAATTAAAGGCTTTTGGGGCATTTTATTTCTCTTTGAAATTGTGCCAAATTTTTGGCAAGTAGGACATGATTGATAAAACTCATGTGAGTCCTTGAAGAGTGAAGGCTAGAAGAATCTAGAGTCTAGGACCTTTCGGGAGGTCCTTAATAGTCCAAAGTGGCCACCTCCAGGAAGTGAGTGACAAAATTATAATATGGAAGAATGTTCATTTTCATCGACACATCTCCTTATTACCAAGTCAGCCCCAGCTTTCCAATGTTTATTTTCTTCCCAAAAATAGCATTTTGAATCACTTTTCAACTTCATTTTCTGTTATTTTGAAAAAAAATCAATAAAAACACTAGAAACCAAGTAATTTACAATTGAGGCATACCATTGTATTTTTGGAGTGAGAGATGAAAGCTGCTCGGTGGGGAATTCAGGATCGATGATTCCAGAATGAGAAGAATTAGAAATTCTACTCAAGTGATCAGCCACAGGGTTTTCTTTTCCTGGGCTATCTTTGATTTCAAGGTCAAACTCTTGGAGCATTAGGATCTATCTTATTAGCCTTGGTTTGGAATCACTTTTCTTGGGTAAGAACATTATAGAAAAATGGTCTATGAAGATGATGATTTTGGCACCTAAGAGATAGGGATGGAATTTATCTATGGTAAAAACCACTGCTAAAAGTTCCTTTTCAGTTACAGTGTAGTGATATTGAGTTTCATCCAATGTTTTTGAGGCATAATAGATCACATGAGAAATTATTTCTCTTCTTTGACCAAGAACAGCCCAATGACTCTATCAGAATCATCACAAATCAATTCAAAGGGTAAGGACCAATCTGGGAGTTGGATTATCGGGGCATATGTGAGATAAGTTTTGATTTCAATGAAGGATCACTTGAAAAACTCATCAAAATGGAAAGTGACATCATTTTGGAGTTACCGAGTGAGTGGAAGGGAAATCCTACTAAAGTTATGGACGAATCTCTGATAGAAACCGGCATGACTAAGGAATGAACGAATGTCTCGAACGGAAGTGGGTTCAAGAATTGATTGTATTGCTTCAATTTTGGCAAGATCACCTTCAATACCATCTTTTGAAACTATGTGCCCTAGAACAATCCCATTTGCAACCATGAAGTGACATTTTTCAAAATTTAAAACAAGGTTACACTTAACACACTTTTGAAGGAATTGAGAGAGTAAATTCAAGCACAATTCAAATGACTCACCATAAATGGTAAATTCATCCATGAAGAGTTCCATGAAGTGTTCAATGAATTCGGAAAAGATACTCATCATACACCTCTGGAATGTTGCAGGAGTATTTCAAAGGCCAAAATGCATTCTTCTATATGCATATGTTCCAAAGGGGCATGTGAAAGTAGTATTTTCTTGGTCCTGAGGTACGATTGGGATTTGGAAGTAGTCGATGTATCCATCAATAAAGCAATAGTGTGACTTTTCGGCTAATCGTTCTAGCATTTTATCAAGGAATGGAAGAGGGTAGTGATCTTTTCTTGTTTCAACATTCAATTTCATATAGTCTATGCACACACTCCATTTGTTCTTTACTCGAGTTGTGACTACCTCTCCATGTTCATTTGTGACAATAGTTATCCCACCCTTCTTAGGTACAACATGAATTGGACTAACCCATTCACTATCAGAAATTTGGTAGATAATACAAACTTGAAGAGACTTGGTGATCTCTTCCCTAACTACCTCAAGTATGAGTGGATTGAGTCTTATTTTTGGTTGCCTAATTGGTTTGGATGACTCCTCAAGATGGATGTGATGCATGAAAAGGGCCGAGTTGATTCCTGGTATGTCATATAGGGTCCACCCTAAGTCCTTTTTGTTTTCCTCTAACACTTGGACAAGTTTGGACTCCTCAGTTTCGGTAAGTGAAGAAGAGATAATGACAGGATAAAAGTGATCATGGAAAAGGAATGCATATTTTAGGTGTTCAGGTAGAGGTTTCAGATTAGTCTCATCTTTCATTTTTGGGTTAGAAAACTCAGTAATGGAAGAAGGGACTTCAATTGTGGCATATTCATCTTCCCTAATACTTTCCAAGGTGGAGCAGTAGAGATCAGAGTTGATGTGGGATTAAAGAGAGTTTTCAAGATCCTCTAGATTTATAGAGTCTATGAATGAAAGGTCGACATCAACTTCACCATTTATGACTTTGTTAATCATGGTACAGATTTGACAAGATCCTTTTTAATTAGAAAATGAAAAACATGGTGGATTGGGGTTCTATTGACTCTTAGAAGTGTCCTCAAAAGCATGTATTGAGAATGCAGAGTGATCCTCAGATGGGTATCGCATGGCTTGGAAAATGTTGAACTTTACCAGATGGTCACCAAATTCCATGGATAATATTTCTGAATGGACATCAATATTGGTTCTTTCATTCAAAAGGAATGGTCTTCCTATAATTAGGGGAGATCGAGAAGAGGTTTTCTCACCTTCTATGTCAAGGACGTAGAAATCAGCAGGGAAGATAATATCATTGAATCGGACAATGACATCTTTAATTATTCCCTCAGGACTAGTTGTGCTTCGATTGGCTAACTTAATGACAACACCCGTTGGATTTAAGGGACCTAGACCAAGGTTGGAGAATATGGATTTGTGCATGACATTAATTGAGGCTCCTAGGTCTATGAGTGCATCATCAAAGTTGGAACTTCCAATTTGGGATGGGACCGTAAAGGTCCCTGGATCCTTGAACTTTATGGGAATAGACTGCTAGGTGGAAACATTTTCGAAGGTCCTAAGTTTCCTCTTATGGGTACACAACTCCTTGAGAAACTTTTCATACATAAGAATTTGTTTTATGGCATCTAATAGGGGAATGTTGACTTAAAAACTTCTAAACATGTCCATCATTTTAGGATCAGGTTCAAAGGAATTCCTTGGTTTAAAAACAGCTTGAGGAAAAGGAATTGGATTCCTAAGTGGAATGGAAGTAGGTGAGGGAATGTATTCAGGTTCCTTTTCAAGTTTCTTTTTCTTTTAATTTTCTAGGTCAACATTCAAATGAGGGTTGGAGGACTTATCTTGAGGCATAGAAATTTGATTTCTCGATCTAATTGAAATTGAACTTACATTACCCTTGGGGTTGGGTAATGGTTGAGCTGGACGTTGTGAAGAATTAGATGGTTGTTGCTGACTAAGGTGGGATGCAAGTGGACCAATTTGGGTTTCAATGTTCTTGAGGCTAGAACGGGTGAAATAGGCAAGATCTCCCACTGCACTTTCCCATGGTTTCTTAAAAGAAGACGCTTGTCCCAAATTGGGATTACCTTGATTTTGCTTCCTAGGAATGCGATTTTATTGATTTTGGAATTGGGAAGGCTCACTAGGATAATGGAATCCAGGAGGAGGATTGTTCCTTTGAGGTGGAGGAAGAAAAGGATAAGGTTGTTGGAAGTTACCAACACCTTGACCATATTAAAACGGGTTTGGGTTTTGAGGAGGGAATTGAGGGGGTGAGAGATGGGATTACCATACCTCAGGCCTTGGTTATAGGAATAAGAGAAGGGATCAGAGTGAGGTTGGTTGAAGTTTCTAAAAAACTGACCTAATAGTTGAGGGTTGTTGTTCCGCTGAGCATATGCTGCATTGAACTCCATTGGTCTAGATGAATTAGATTAATCCTCTTGAAGTTGTGGAAATGTGTTATTTGGATGAGATGGAGAGTTGTAGATTCCAGAGTTTATCATAGGTCCAGGAAACATTGATTATGGAGAAGACGACGATGGAGATTTTGTATCCACAACTAGTTGTCACACAAGACCTATAAGTTCACTCATCCACTCAGTCATCTTATTCGGCTCAATTGATTGATTATCTTGGGATTTTTTGACTTGATAATGTGCTCGAGTATAGAATTGTTGTGTGTTTTCATCCATGTTACTTATGAGATCTCTTACAGCTGCGGGGGTTTATCAACAAGATCACCACCACTTGCGGAATCAATGAGAGTTCTCTCCATAGCCAATAACCCCTCATATAAGTATTGGATCAAGAGTAGGTTAAAAATTTGGAGATTTGGGAGGTTGCAATAAGATTTTTGAACCTCTCCCAGTACTCATGGAGTGATTCACTTGGTAAATGACGTATACCACTAATTTCCTTTCGGATAGAAGCAGTACGAGAAGCAGGAAAGAATTCCTCTATGAAGAGTTGCTTCATGTCATTCCATGTGGTTATGGAACCAGGAGGTAGGTAGTAAAGAAATGACTTTGCAGTGTTAGATAGGGAGAAAGGTATTGCTCGAAGTTTGATTTTTTCTTCAGAAACTCCTTGAGGCTTCATGGTAGAGAACACCACTTGAAACTCATTAAGGTGAAGATGTGGATCCTCACCGGCTAGCCCGTGGAAATGAAGGAGAATATGAATCAAATCCGATTTGAGTTCAAAGATAGACTCTATGTTTAGATATTGAATACCAAGAGGTTGGTAATTCCTTTCATGGGAAACAAGTTCTTTTACTGTCTGTTCCCTAGGATTGGCCATATCTAATTCAATTGGTTGGAGAAGGACTAGTTCTTGAATTATTTGATTATATCTTATGTTCCTCCTAAGTTGGAGAAGTGTTCGCTAAATTTTAGGGTCAAAAAAATCTGAGGGATTTTTTGGGAGGCTATGGGGAATTCAGAGAGATTTTGAAAGAAAGAGGAAGATAGGTTTTTCTTTTTATGTTTTTTGTTCATGATTTTTATGAGAAGACGAGGTTTTCGTTTTGTTTTTTTTTCAATTTTTTCTAATTTTTTTTTTGTTTTTTTTACAATAACCAGAAACTAATGACTACTTAAAGAACCATCTCTGTCAACGACACCATTTGAAACGCACAGCCTATTTTCTCCTATCGACTGGTCAAAGTTCCGGTGCTCTACTAATGTGTATAGCAACACTCTGGTCGAATCCTCAGCGATGATACTTTGAAATAGTCGTTTGTTTTTAGTTGATTGTATTCTGATTGGGGGGGTTTGTTTTCCGAGCTTAATTAAAATGACTAATTTATTATTATTGATTTAAAACATTGATAATGATTGGGGTGAGTTCATCATTAGGTTAGTTAAGCTTGTGATATCCTTGAGTTTTGATTTATATTTCATTTAAATTAACACCCATGTCACAAGTTGACATTGATTTGAATTCTCAAGTGTTAAGGATTTAATCCAAGCATTAACTTAACTTAGGGTTCTAATATTGATCATATCTTGTTTATGATAGTGTATTTATGGTTCCAATAATCCATGTAAACCACATGTTAAACAAAACAAGTCATTAATCCATGACATGCTAAGTCCAACATACACAATGTTAATTCAACGAATACTCATCGAGCGAAAGATATCAATCGCTTAACATACCTAAATAAAAACTCACCCCAATGAGAGATTTACTCATCCATTAAGATGGTTATTAATCTGGTATTATATGTTTATGGTGATTAATTATAAAGAGAATAAAAAGAATGGGACAAGATAAGAGTAGTGCGCCGAACACACACACAAACAATGAAGAAAATTAAAAATGGATTTTCGATTGGATGAGGAATAAAAAGAAGGGAAGGGGATTAAACTAAATTTAAAATATTTTAAGAACATAAATATTAAACTTATGAAGGTGGATGAGAATAAGAGATATTGAAGATGTAAATTTCATTAAAACAAAATTACAAAGAAAGAGACTTACAAGATTACAAAAATGAAGAACACGAAAGTAAGTGAAAACAAAGAGAGGAGGAAAGGTCTCTCAAGTGAAAACTTGAGTATGGAAGTTCCTCCCAATACCTTTCAAGTCTTTTTTCGTGATAATATGTTATCCTCTCTTCTGAAATGACAACCCCTATCAAAGAGAGAATGGGAGAGTATTTATAACCCAAGGAGTGGACTATTTTCATTCCCAATCTATACCTCCAATTGAATCCCCGGGTTGGCTATTCAGACAGACGAATCATGAGAAATCTCCTTATTCAAAGTTGTATATAATAAATTTGGCCGAATAATCTCAATATTTGGAGGAATTTGGACCAATGTTTCCAAAGTTATGGCCGATGGATTAAACAATTTTAATTTGTCCATTTCAATCTAGTCTTTTTGATGTCCATCATGTGAAAGGGTTTTTGAATAGTAAGATATCTTTAAATCCAAATGATTTCTTCAAAAAAGTTGGCCTCCTATATCTCCTATTTCACACTGAAAAATATCATCTCTATTGGATGCTTACATCATGAGATATGTGATGAATACTATACTGATTTTACTTCTCATCCAAAATGGTGGTATCGACTTCAAAGCTTCATTTGGGACCCTTGTTCTTAGAGTTGGGCCCTGAAAGTTTTATCCAATACTCCATTAGTTATCCCTAGAACTTTGGAGGAGAATAAAAGAATTTTTACTTCCTGATTGAGCCCAGAAATTAAATCTTCATGGCTAGTCCAGTTTCATCACAGATTCGGTAGGTCATATTGTGTGGTAAATGTGATCCTTCAAATAGAAGAATTGGACCACGAACCCTTCTAATGAAATGTTTTATATTAAATTAGAAATCCTAAAAAACCATAACCATGAAATTTTAATCAGTAGGGTGAGAGTTATTAATAAAATAGTAAACTGACTCAATTGGACTACTTCTAAAAATGCTCAAAAATTATACTTAGTATTAAAACATTAATATTTCACACAAATTATGAAAATTTCATATAAAATAAGTAAATTGAGTATATAATAATCCATGAAAATATTAATAACATCATGAACATTTTCAGGATGCCTACAATGCATGTTATTGTGAATCAGGCACTGATTATAGAGTGGAACCTGCGGGAAGCTAGTGGTGTAGGCCAGGGCGGTTCGGCATTGGTTTCTGGTACTATTTCTACCAGTAAGAGGAAGTGGCAGATGGATTTCTCTCATGGTGGCAGTACTAGCCAGAATAATTTTCCAGGTGGCTAGGTGATGTTCTAACAGTGCGGTAAAGAGGGGCACAAGAGACCTTAGTGTCCACGTGACCTAGTGGAGTTCCAAACTTGCGGTTAGATGGGTCATCTGCAGCATTACTGCATGGCGTTTCCACCAGTGGCTAGTGAGAGGGGTTATGTGCAGACTCCGTGTGCAGGAGAAGGGCCAGAAGCTTCTTACCAGTTAGGGAACTGAAATACGTCATGACGTTCAGGTCGAGGTGGTGGTCATGGCCGTGGTAGCTAGACACCAGGATCTCATAGATATTAGGGCGGGATAGCTCAGGGTAGCCAGGCTGTGTCGCCGGGCCGCGACATTGGGCAGACATATGTAGTGCAACATACCCAACATGAGCAGGATCCTGGACCTTCCACTATCAGAGGTACTATTCTAGTTGCTTCTGTGTTATCTTTGGTACTTTTTTATACTAGTACTACACATAGTTTTATATATGTTTCTGTTGTGGAGATCCTTGGGCTCTGTGTTTCTTCTTATTCTGATGTTATGATGCTAGACACTCTGTTGGGGATTAGAACGGCAGGTGTGCGTCTATGCAGGGAGTTCCCCCTAGTGGTTGGTGGGTGTGATTTTCTATGGGACCTCTATGTCTTAGAGATGACGAGCTATGACATCATTCTTGGGATGGACTGGTTGGTACCTTTTCGAGACTTTGTATATTTCTATTGTCTCAGGGTGAGTTTCACATCAACAGAGGGTGGAGAATTTCTATACAAGGGTGAATGGGGTGTCCAGGTGAGCCGAGATGGACCCGAGCATCATGGGAGAGGTGGAGTGACAACCCAGATTGTTAGTTTATATCTGGATGACAAGGAAACTTTCAGAAGGATTTTCCTCCAGTAGTTGATTGTTTCAGGGATGTCTTTCCAGATGACTTTTCAAGTCTACCTCTGGAGAGAGAGGTGTATTTCTCTATTGAGATTGTGCCAAGAGCAGGACCTGTGTCCATTCCTCCTTAAAAGATGGCTACACCAGAGTTGCAAGAGCTCAATAGGCAGTTGGAGGAGTTGCAGACAAAGGGTTTCATTCGACTCAGTACTTCTTCTTGGGGTTTTCCTGTCCTATTTGCTAAGAAGGCAGACGGTAGCCTCAGACTTTGCGTGGATTATCGGACGTTGAACTAGTTTACGGTCAAGGACTGATATCTCTTTCCAAGTATTGACAATATTTTTGATTAAATTCAAGGAGAAAAAGTGTTCTTGAAGATTTAATTGAGATACAGATATCATCAGTTACACGTTAGACCATCGGACATACCGCTTACAGCTTTTCAGAGCAGATATGGCCTATATGAGTACTTGTTCTTGCCGTTTGAACTCACGAATGCACCAACAGTTTTCATGGCTCTGCTGAATCGTGTGTTTCATACATATCTGGATTCTTTTGTGGTAGTATTCATTGACAATATCGTGGTGTACTCTCACACTCTACATGACCATTCCACCCATATTGAGATCATTTTGAGTACACTGAGAGGGAATCAGTTTTATGCTATGCTCTGAAAGTGCCACTTTTGCATAGACCAGATACACTTCGTCGGTTATATTATCTCAGAGGCATGAGTTGCAGTAGACCCAGATAAAGTGAGAATATTAGTTTCCAAGGAGCATCCTAATAACGTGTTTGTAATATGGAGTTTCTTTTAGCTGGCTGGTTACTATAGGAACTTTATACAGGACTTCTCCTGCTTAGTAGTGCTATTGACGGGTTTGACTAAGAATGGTGTAAAGTTCATTGGGTTAGAATCTTGCAAGACAACCTTTCAGGAGCTAAAAGAAAGTTTGATATCAGCACGAGTCCTGATACTTTGAGTTAAAGGTAAGATCTATAGAGTTTACTGTGATGCATCAGTGTTGATGAAGGGAGATCAAGTAGTTGCTTACGGGTCTCAGCAGTTGAGGCCAGATTAGAGGAATTACCTAACACATGATCTCGGGTTGGCTACAGTTTTTCACGCGTTACTCCGTTGAATACATTATCTCTTGGGAGAACATTCTGTGGTGTTCACAGACCACAAAAGTCTCAAATACATATTTTCCTAGCGTGACCTGAATTTGAGATAATGAAGGAGGGTTGAATACCTTCAGTCCTTCGACTTTGAGCTTGCCTATACACCTGGTGAGGGTAACGCAGTTGCAGATGCACTGAGTAGGAAGACTCAGTTATAGGTAGTGCATTAGGCTAGCAGTGAGTGGAAGCTTATGAATTTGTTCTCTGAGATACATTTGGAGGTGCACGATAGTCAGGGTTGAGCCTATGTTTCTTCCTTAACTACAACTTCTACCCTCCTGGATAGAGTGAGGATGAGACAAATATCATATTCAGAAGGCCTAGTTCTACGGGAGTCAGTGGTGAATAAGGACCCTCCTCCTGGTTGGACGATATGCGATGATGAGGTACTGCATGTCCATGGAAGTGTGTGGGTTATAGGGGATATACGTGAGGAGCTTATGCGGGAGTTTCATGCTTTAGCTTTGGTAGTGCATCCCAGAGTTACCAAGATTTACTATGACTTGAGACCTCAGTATTGGTGGCCGAGTATGAAATGGGATGTAGATGATCTTGTTGCGAGATGTTCTACCTGTCAGCATGTGAATGTAGGGCATCAGAGGCCAGCTGGACTATTACAACTGTTACCCATTCTAGATTGGAAATGAGATGATGACGCGATAGAATTCATGATCGGGTTGCCGAGGTCACCTCAAGGCAGTGATACTGTGTGGGTTGTTGTGGATAGACTTACAAAGGTAGCTCACTTTTTTCCGATCAAGGAGACCTTCAGTGTTGATGAGCTCATAGAGTTTTATATCCAATAGGTGGTACGTATTCATGGGGTTTCTCATTCTATTGTTTCAGGTAGAGACGCCCGCTTTATGTTTCATTTCTGGTAGAGTTTCCAGAGGGCCCTGGGTACACAGGTGCTTCTGAGCATTGCTTACCACCCTCAGACCGATTTCAAGTCAGAGCGTATGATACAGGTGCTAGAGAACATGCTACGTGCCTGCGTCCTGAACTTTGGGGGCTCTTGGGAGATGCACATATACCCACGGTGAAGTGTTCCTACAATAATAGTATTCAGGAAACTATTGAGATGGAACATTACTAGGATTTATATGGTAGGTCATGCTGATCACCCATGTGCTGGTTAGAGGCAGGCGAGACAGCTTTACTAGGACCGCGTATGATACAGGAGACTTCAAAGAAGGTCCAGTTGATTCAGAAGCAAATGGCTATTGAACAGTCTCTTCAGAAATCTTATGCTGGTCACCGCAGACAACCCTTGGAGTTTGTGGTCGGGGATTAGGTTTTCGTGCATGTTTTACCGAGGTTGGGACACAAGCAGATCAGGAGATAGGGTAAACTTTTACCAAGGTATGTGGGGTCGTTTGAGATTATCGAGAGAGTCGGGCTAGTTTCCTATCGATTTCAGTTACCACAGAGGCACCAGGCCATGCATGATCTCTTCCAAGTATCTCAGCTGCATCGTTATCACTCAGACCCATATCACATCTTTCAGCATTAGGAGGTTGAGCTTCAGGTCGATGCATCCTTTGAGGAGCATCTGATTCGAATTGTTGGTAGGAGAACGAGGTATACCTGAGGCCAGTCAGTTCCTCTCATACAGGTGCTATGGCATCATTTCCAAGTTCAGGACGAAACTTGGGAGTGGGAGACTGACATACGTACTAAGTGGCTAGAGTTGTTTTGAGCTTTATCTTCACCACCCTTGGAAGGGAAATTCGGGGACGAATTGATTTAAGGGGGGAAGTTTGTAAGAACCTAATTCTTATTCTTGAGGTATGAGTTTCTTCTTTTCCTTTTCTCTTTAATGTTTTTGAGAAAATAAGTAA
Source organism: Viscum album (assembly GCA_963277665.1). Classification (NCBI taxonomy): domain Eukaryota; kingdom Viridiplantae; phylum Streptophyta; class Magnoliopsida; order Santalales; family Viscaceae; genus Viscum; species Viscum album. The sequence continues at coordinate 1,701,303,449 of OY728161.1, read as the reverse complement.
AATGGGGAAATCCCAAATTTTTTGGGTACATGCCATGTACTTTTCCACACGCCATGTACTTTGGCCATGTGAGATGAGTACACAGAGCGTGTAGCCCTGTCGGTGATGAAGGGTGTAAAAACTGACTACACGCCGTGTACTTAGTATTTAGACACTGTGTAATTAGTTAGAAGGTGAAAATTAAGGTGGTGGGAGTACCCGCCAGCGTAGCAACACTACATGCCATGTATTCAGAAATACACACCATGTACTCATGTCGACAGATGAACAGTGTGACAGTGAAAAGTAGCCACCAGAGGAACAGTTAAAAAATGGAAAGTACATGTCGTGTACTTGAGAGTACATGCTTTGTAGTTCGTTTTTTCACTTAAAAAGGACAGTAGCCTCGCCTTTCAATGGAGGAAGCTTTGAACGAACCAAGAGCATCGGGAGAGATGGCCAAGGCTTGGAGGGGCTCCCGAACGCTCACGGAGAATCCAATTCTTCTTCCAACGATCTCGTTTGGACCGCACAAGTAAGACCATCCTCTTCTTGGGTCTTTCCTTCCAATTCTTTCTTGAGGGGAAGTTATTTATAATTGAACGATAATTTTTTAATCCCAGATCTACACCATTCTCGGGTTTTTAGGGAGGCGTCATTCACGTATACTGATCAGAGAAGATCAAGGTAGGTGGTCTGATGTTTAATTCGAACTTTTGAGTGTTTTTGTGTACCATTGTTCTGCGTTCCCAAGTTTGGGGTGTCATAGGGATGAGGCCTTGATTAATTTAGATATCTATAATTTCATAGATAATCAAATGATAATTATAAAATGTTTTCTGGGATCATTTCTTGGATCTAGGGCCACCCCATGGGAGTGTTTCCCTTATTTAGTTGTTTGGCCAGGATACCCAATCCTATGATGTGATTATAGCATGATTTGAGTTTTCTTGAGAGAAAATGTATATTTTATTGCTTGGTTATATGTTGAGATCGGTCTGGTTACTTGCTTAGCTTGAGGGAAGTGTTATATTTAGCATGAGGGCAGCTTTTCTTATGCCTGAGGGAAAGTGCTTGTTTATCCTGAGGGCAATGTTTCATATGCCTGAGGGCAGCAGCTTCCGTGCCTGAGGGAAATATCTCATATGCCTGAGGGAAATATTCATTATTCCTATGGTCAATCACTTGAGGGTTTCTATTATGATTACCTGAGGGTAAGTATTTTCTTGTCTAAGGACTCGGTTTACTTTTCATATTCAATGTGGTGATTTTACATGTTATACATGCCAAGCTAAATCACAGGCTTGGTAATGTTTTACCTTTTACTTGTTAGATAGCTTGTTGTAGTTTTTCTGCGGCACTGTTAGGAGATTTTCGATTGAGGCTGAGTCTCTTCGGCTTATAATTCAATTATATTGAATTGTTAAATGATAATTAAATGGAAATGGAACTAGTAGGAGTATCTGCTTTTGAGTACTTCTTCATTTACTTCATTTCATTACTGCACACTGTTGTTGCACAAATTCACTAACAGTTGGGCATGGGCCTTTGGTGGTTACCTACTTGGATTTATTTCTCACACACTGTTTGGGTCATGTATTCGGCCCAACCAGATTATATTGTGGAAGGTGTAGATAAGGGCAAGAGTCCCTATACCGGTACTTGATTGCTACAGAGGAGCAGGAGAGCATGGGACCGAGCTTAGGCTTGGGATGCCGTGGAGTTCCTGTTGCACTGTTTCATTTTTCTTTGCTATATTTGTCCCTTGTATTGTATTGTTTCAGATTGTAGTGTATCCTTTTTTGGATGCTTTCTTAGACTTGGGGACATATTTCATCATCATATATATATATATATATATATATGACTGTTGGTTTTTTTTTAATTCAGTACTGTTATCCATTTCATCTTTGGTATTATTTACTGCTTCAGCTATTGTATGTTTATATTTTTTTCCGTTTTTCTACACTTTGACAAATGAAGTCATAGTTTCTCCACTATTAGACCTAGTCCCTCGCTGCTAGTCAACAGCCTCGGCTATTTGGGGAAATGTGCTTGAGGTCATGTGACCAACCGGGTTCAGGGCACCCGTTGAGTGGCATCCAAATCTGGGACATTACACTACCGACCATTGACCCCACTAATGGGTCCCACTGTCTATTCCATGACCTTTACATGAAGTTTTAACATGACTACAATCACTTATTACCACTCCCGGTATGACCTCAGAACCATGAGTCTACCCAGGTCCTTGACTGCTAGTTGTCTAATGAGGCTTCCTGCAGAACCTCTCAAGATGATCAGACTATGAACATGCCAATCACTCCATTAAAGGCTTCTCGTAGTGAGTCTAGACATTTCATGGTTTCCCATACTAGAAGAAAATCGTTGACGATCCAATCTAAGGTGGTATTCTTGATACCTTTGACTGACTTCCCTACTGGAAGTCAACCAATCCTCTCTTCCTATCATATGAAACGTCACCAATAAAATCACATGAAGCTGTCATCCAACTTGAGTATGATCAATCCCTTAGGTTTCCCTTAGTTATGAGCACCTAATTAACCACCTATGAGAATGAGGCTAGCCTGAATATGTTCAATTTCACCCAAATGGAATGCCATAAACCATCCTAAAAAAACATCACCCTCGAGGTCTCATTTATCACCTTTCCATATGTGAAGCGAGATAATTCGGTGGACGACGTTGCATACTCCATACCATAAATGTCAACCAGATAAAAACTAAAGAACTCTCAGTCTCTCCCCTCCCTTAGCATATCTATGAATAATTTCTTGAGGAACCCAGCCTCAAATTTCTTTTAGGGAAGTCCCTTATTCCTACCAGCATGAACCAACACGTCCCACTAGTGCTTTGCTGATCCTATGATAATGTAGGTATCCGACTTCACCTCAACCCGAAGTCATATCTAACTAATCTAAGATCATATGAATCGATTCAATCCATTTCCCAGTCTCCTATAGACCCCCTCATCCTGAATCAGTAGTGGGTGATGTGATTGGAACTCCCACATAATATACTCAATCAAAGGCTCTAGTCCCTATGCTCCCCTATCAATGCCCTGAATAACATGTATTAGGATTTCTTCGAGATTACGTTCAATCCATAAACCAAGAGATGTAAAATATGTTGGATGCTCTACCTGCACAGGATATTGTACCTATGGATCATGTTCTGACTAATCCCCTAGGGCCTCATCCCAACCCTTGGGGGTTACAACATGTTCCCGCTCTATTATAAGCCTGTCAACAACTACCTGACATTTGATCTGAAGCTATCTAGGTAGAAACCCACCTTCCCCACTAAAACCATGTCATAAGGAATCCCAACCTCATGGACTCCTTTCCAACCCATATCAAATCCAAGTATCACATATGCCTTGGGTCATGCTTTTCCCAACGAACCATGATCACCTCAATATGAAAAGTTCCTCACACAACTTGGTGATCATCATCACCCAAAATCATCATACCAGCCTTCTCTTATTAGATCCAAGCCTATACAAACATAAATATCACACATCACATATAAAAAATAAATTTATTTCATAAACATGTATATATAAAGATATATAAAAATCCTTATATGTGCATATGAAAAGAATAAACAATAAATCACCCCTTACCATACCAGGCCAAGGGGCCAAATCCCCTTCCTTTTCATATCAAGAAAATGATCACATATCATAATAGGTAACACTAAAATTCAAAGAGAACCACTCATGGTAGATGTCATAATAATTGTAAAATGATTAAAATAGAATAATAATTCTCACCCATGGAAACTTGGTCCATCTCCTATGCATGGGGATGTAGGCACCCAACACGAGTTATAAACCCATTTTCGATAACTTCCTAACTTCTTGTCAACCATTTACTAAATATTAAGTCTAATAAAGAGTTAAAAGAAACTATTATGATACTATATGTAGTGCCTCAACCCATTTATCTACCTGAATAATTCTTTGGGATGAGTTCCATTGGCCTTAGGTGTGCCTCCCCGAATACCAAATACTTCCAACTGGAAGCAACGGTGTAAGAGGTTATAGTGGTGAGACTATACCCTCATGTGATGATAAAATTATAGTCTATTTTAAATAAAAATTATTGGAATAAATACCATATGGAATCGAACCAATAAGACCATGAAATAGAGGAATCTTAATCAACAACAGCAACAAAAACAACTAAATAATTCAATACGCCATTTGTATAATATAAAACCAAACATGAATCCAATACAGGTTATAAAGCACAATAACAAAAAAGGGTCTCCCATATTTAACCTCTATACACATACATACATACATACATACATACATACATACATACATACATACATACATACATACATACATACATACATACATACATACATACATACATACATACATACATACATACATACATACGTACGTACGTACCTACATACATACATACATAAATACATACATACATACATACATACATACATACATACATACATACATACATACATACATACATACATACCAACATACAAACATACATACATACATACATACATACATACATACATACATACATACATACATACATACATACATACATACATACATACATACATACATAAATACATACATACATACATACATACATACATACATACATACATACATACATACATTCATATATAACATCATGCTAAAACAAAAAGGAAATAGAAAATAGAAACTCTAGATGAGGCAAGAACTGATGGTCCCTTGCCTTCCATCCCATTTCAAACAGCCACTAAGATCTAGATCTTGAAACCGAGCTTTTACCTAAACACAAAATCATGAAATCTACATGCATCCTAAAGGGAATGTATAGGGTGTGATAATGAGTCTCATTAGGTCCCCACCAACATGTTCCTACCTTACATTTGTGATTAATAATGTGTAAACTAAAAATAAAAAAACAATTGGTCATGAATAAATTAAAAAAAGATTCTCTCGTTATCAATAACCACTAGGAAGTTATCACCTACCTCGATGAATAATGGAAATTTGAAGAGGATACGATCCTTATCTCATGGAACAAAGAATCCCTTAATATAAAATAAACCCAAGTGAACCCTTAGGTTCCACCTCCAAGTGTCACCCTATACCATGTGACAACTAGCACCTCATTTCCAAGTCAAGTCACTAACATACCGAAGGCCCAAACAATCAAGAATATAGACCCTTAGACCCCTTCTCTAAATCACCCATTTGATAGAACCCTAATTTCTAATGGAACAATGATATCATTCCTCAAAATAAATCACTATCATCTCAACAGCTGACATCTCGAGGAACGACGACACCCATCCTCCCAAAAGTTTCCTAGCATAATGGACTCAACCATTGTGATACTTAGCCCCCAACAGATAGCTTCAACACTATTATCATGATGGATCCTCACATCCTCATAGATTTATATGGAAATAATCTCTAACCATAATTCCTAAATCACAACTACTAGAGGCCTCTACCCACACAATTGGTCAAAAAAACCTCATCACTGAGTCAACCTATGTGCATACGACTCTAAATGACACATTAACCCATATAGGTGAGTAAAAATCCCCAAATAAAACCTAATCCACACCAATTTTGTCACCTCATGCCCCTATGACCACATGGTTCAAATCGATGGTCATGCCATCCAATACTACACTAGCCTCGATCATAGCCTAATGGACTAGACACCTCAATTTGACGGAAAATTCACCCAACCGGTGATTCTCATCACCCAAATTCCTAAGGCCAAGCCCGTGAAAATGATCACAACACCTCAATCTATATGGAAAATTATATCTCAATCCTTAGGTTAAGCCCATCATAGTCCCAAGGATGAAATCATAAGAAATTATTATATATAATTCGATTGAAATTAAATTAAACAATTCAATTAAAATAGGAAGACATCCTGGCCTAAACTTCCCAAGGTTCCAAAGCCCCTCACACAACTAAAATCACATGTATTATCATGAAAGCATGCCCAAAGATATCTCACAACATTAAATTTAAGTAATTATAGTTTACTGTTTAAATTATGGATCTTCACTTGGTCAACACAAAGTCATGGTGAATACGCACCCCCAAACACACATGAAATCAGAAAGAAAAGTATGCACCACCTACCTCCTTGTCGTAGACATAGGCATGTCTGAACTTATCCTCTAACTCAAACTGATTTGGATGAAATCAAAATTTTATATGAATTTTTTGAAAATAGTGAAAAACTACTGACATTTATTTAGTGGTTCAAGAGGTTAGAGAATAAGAAAATAGAAGCAAGAGGGAAATGAGCCTTACTAATGTGGATCCAACATCGCAAAGCGTTTGAGGAATGTAGTTTAGACAAGGGAGATGAATCAATCCCTATATAGAAGAAGAAAAGAGTAACCCACACCACTGTACATGAACAAAGGAAAAGAAAATAAGGACATGGAAATAAATAGGAGATATGGGAAAAAAATTTCATTTCACACATTTAATGATCTTCATGGTTAGCTCTCACAGATTTCCAAATTGTTTGGAAATCGTGTCACTCCTTCTATTTATGATCTAATCCCAGTATGGTTATCCTATATAGCTAGGCCTAACCATGCGCAAACCTTGAATGCTTTACTGTGAGGTTACTTCTTGATTGGAACAAAGTGTGAATCCATGTGCATGATATTTCAAACGGTGTGCTCACAGTGAGAATTACCTATGATAAACACTATATAGTTATCATATTGTCATGTGCCCTAACCTTCTTGGTTTACAAAACTATTATCAGTGCAAAAAGGGGTTGTGCGGTTTGCACTATGAGTCTACGCAGTTAAATATAATTGTGCGCCACAACCTTCACTTTTTCAAAATAGGTCTTCCAGGCCTCTGATGCATCTGAAACCCATCCGAATACCTAATTATTTTTTCAAACATATAAAACCATCTAAAAATAGAGTTTTGAGAGAACCAAAAAACTCATAATTAAGTTTAGATAAATGAGAACATAGTTGGCATACCCACAAAATTTAAAAAATTCACAATTCATGAGGAATTCGACCCACTCCAAAAAACCGAAACGTTATAAAAACCAAATAATTTCATGTGTTTTCTGTAAACATAAGAGGGAATTTAATTCAATCACAAAAATAATTTTATTTAAAAAAGATACGGTTGTTATAATATTCCCTCATTCAGAAATTTCACCCTCAACATTTCATTTCTCACACTAAAACAGATGAGGCTAATTCTATTTCATCACCCCCTTTGGTTCCCAAAATATCTTCTACAAACATGTGGTTTCTTCATAGAACTTTTAAAAGGTAAATTATATTATTTTTTAGGAATTTTTCTCTTGGATATAATATTATCATCAGATACTCTTTATATAAAATATCATTCTCCAATGGTACAACCTCTAGATTCATCACCTGTAAGGGGTATAATATTTACTTCTTCAAAAGGGATACACAGAACATGTCAAGTACTTGAGATAGGTTTGGTGGGAGTGAAAATATATAGTCCACCACTATGATTCCTTCAAGGATCTAAAAGGTACCAATGTATCTTGGAGTAAAATTACCCTTCTTCTTGAATCTCATGAATTTATTCCATGAAGATATGTGAAGGAAAACATTATCTCTAACCTAAAACTCTAGGTTTCATTGATTATTGTTATCATATATCTTTTTTTTTACTCTCAGCATCCCTGATGTGTTGTTGAATTGTATTTACCTTTTCCACCATTTCTTCAATAATTTCAGGACCTAATAGTTTTTGTTCACCAACTTTAACCTATCATGAAGATGTTCTTCATAACTTACCATAAATGGATTTATAGGAATCCATTTGAATTCATGAGTGAAAACTATTATTGTATGAGAAATTAACAAAAGGAATATTTTGATCCAATACTCCTTTTAATTCAATCGAGCATGGTCTCAACATGTCCTCATGTTTATGGACAGTCTGCTTAGATTGACGATCATTTAGAGGATGATAAGTCATACTGAAGTTCAACTTAGTATTTATTTAATGTTTTAGAATCTTCTAAAACATAGAGGTAAATATTTTATCTCAAATAGATACAATTTATAGTGGTGATTCATGAAACCTCACCACTTCTATAATGTATAATATTACAATTTGATCAGGTGATAAGTTCTCTTAAATTGAAATGAAGTGAGAATTATTGTGTAAGATTATCCACCACAAGATATATATAATTATTTAATATTTATGTCTTTAGTAGTCTAGTAAAAATTCTCATGGTTATGTTTTCCCATTTCCATGTAGTTATGGGTAATGGTTGCATCATTCCCTTGGATTTTTTCCCTTTATACTTCACTTGCTGACAAACAAGACACCTTGATGTATATTTCATGATCTCCTTCTTCATATAATGAAACAAATAGTTATCTTGGATATCTAGGTACATATTTGGGATCCCTAGATGGATGGAGAAGTCTAATATATGTGCATCATCCAACAAATAATTCTTTAACACATGATTTTATAATATACATAGTCATGACCTAAATCTTATAGCTCCTTCCTCATTAATTTTGAATTTTCAGAATTTACCTTTTCTCATAGCTTCCAAATTATTCATAATTTAGCATTATCTATTTGATAATCATTTCTCTTCTCTAGTATGGAAGTTTGATCAATAATTTGTGAAGTAATTGATGATTTTACTTTCTTTATGATTCCCATGTCAATAATTTTTTATGTATACGTAGATCAGATCTTTCTGAAATCTCATAAATGATAAAATTTCTGAATCCTATATACTTAGAGAGTCATCCACTTTATTTTTTCCCAATATAGTAGTGTATTGAATTATCATAATCCATAATATTCTTTATCCATCTTCACTGGTGCAGATCCATATCTTCTTGTGTGAATATATACTTGAGGCTCCTATGATCAGTATATATTTCACACTTTTCCCCAAAGAAATAACTGTGCCATATTTTCAATGTAAAGATTACTATAGAAAATATTGATCATGTGCTGGGTAGTTCTATTCATGAACATTAAATTACCTTAAGGAATAGGCTATCACATTTTCATTTTTCATTAGTACACATCCCAAGCCCTTCTTCAAAGCATCACTGTATACCATGAAAAGTTCCTTCCTTTTTGGTAGAGCATATAAAGGTGTAGGGATAAGCCTCATTTTTAAATCCTTGAATCCCTATTCAAATTCATTAATCTAGAAAAAAATTACTCCCTTACATGTTATCTTGGTTAGAGGGTTTAAAAATCATGAGAAATTTCTTATAAATCATTGATAATACCCAGCTAATCTAAGGAACTATAGATTTCCATCACAATGGGTGGTCTTAACTATCCTTCAATTGCATCTATTTTTGAAGGTTACATAGATATCACTTTTATGGTGGTAACATACCCTAATATTTATATTTTCTTCTAACAATAATCATATTTTAAAAAAATTTCATAAATATTATCCATTCCTAAGGTCTTTAGTATAATTCCAAAATACACATCATGCGCCCACTTTTTTATATTATATTATAATATTGTCTATAAATACTAATAAAATTTTGTCTAGGTAATAATAAAGACTATATTCACTATACCATGATGATTTATAGAGCATTATTAAGTCTGAATTACACTAATATGAATTCATAGTGCTCATACCTTATTCAGAAAGTAGTATTAGGGATATCCTCCTCATTCACCATTACTCGATAGTACCCTGACCAAAAATCCACCTTGGAGAAGTATTGGAATCCACATAACTCATTAAAAAAGTTATTAATATGTGGAAGAGGATACTTGTTCCTTATCATGATATTATTGAGCTGATGATAATCAATGAAAAGGAACATCAACCCATCCTTCATCTTGATGAATAGGACTAGTGCACACCATGGTGAAGCACATAGGTATATTAAACCTTTAGCCCAATTCTCATGTGGTTGATTCTTCAGCTCCTCATGTTCCACAAAAACCATTATTTATGGATTCATGCATATTAGAAAATTTCCATGTATAAGCTTGATTAAAAATTCAACATCTCATCTTTGAGGAAGACCAGACAATTCTTTGGGAAAGAGATCAGTGTATTCCCTCACAATGGGAATGTATTCAAAGATTATATTTTCCTTATACTCAATAATTTTAGCTATATATTATTTCTTATAGGGAAATTATATCCATGCTTGAGATGTTCTTGCTAAATAAGATTCATCCATCTCCATAAACTTATATAGAATTGGAGAATGATTTGTGATACAGAGGGTGATTTTCTTCTTGTCGAAATTTATGTTGCTTTAATGTAAGGAAAAACAATAAATACCTATAATTGAATCAAATTAAACTAAATGAATTATCATAAGTTTCTTTAGGAAGTTCACCTCACAAATTTTTATAGGAGAGGATGTATATACTTGTGATGCAATAATTATCCAATTTTCCATTTTCACTGACTGTTTTACGTACATGATTTGTGGTGGTGTTTATATAGTCCTACTAAACTAGCGTGATATAAAATAATTCATAGAACCATAATAAAAAACTTCATTTTGAATTATGAAATGAATAACTAGCATACCTGTCACCACTTCATTGTCGGGATCCACCTCAGCAGTTTTGATTGATGGAGTTCGTGCCCTAGAAACCAACTTCTCTGTAAATTATGATAAACCCAATATTCATTAAATGAATATTAATAAACTCTTTCTCACATAATTATTGTTCTTATACATGACATTGTATGTGACAATGTCCTTAGAATATCTGTCACACTAAAAGGTCATAGAAGATCCCTACTTTGATGAGAACCTAAAAGTGCCATGACACTATTCATGAATATATATTCTATGACTGGATGATATCATTTGAAGGGACGCAAATGATACAGGCTATCAGGGGTGGGGACTCATGAAACTTTGAGGAACCTTATCTTAGTGTGAACCCTTAGTAATGTCCAGAAGGATATTATGAGAACATGACCCACTAGTAGGAAATCCACATTCATAAGTGTTATTGGATGTTTCTATCTACGGAAGTGTGTATTGGTCCTTATACTTTAATATTATTATTAATGAGTATTATGAATCATTCACTAAGATGTATTTACGAAAACCATGATAATAGATATTCGCGAGGAGGTAAGATATGTTGGGTGCATCACATATAATAATTCATTAATGAATAATTCAAGAAAGGATTTGTCACTTCTACGGAAGTAGATATCTCAGGCCCTTTGATGAAAATGATATAGCCTCACTAAATCCATGGCCATGGTGTTCTCTAAGAAATTTCAATTTCGATATGTCAAAGAATGAGAAATAGAGCACATGGGATGAAGACACTTCCATGAAACCCATTTGATTGGAGATATCTGGACAAAGAGATTATATTACACTGTCAACATTTGTATGAGGTGACATGTCATTGCAACATCAAATTATTTATATTAGGTACCTTGACCTATTTCTGGATAGTAATATTAGACTTTAAGAAATCATGACTAATTCCAACGAGAAATAGGCCTAGAGGGTCACACACTAAGTGTAGCTAGTATCTTAGTTAAATAATTTATTTATTTAACAAGTTGAATAAATATTATTCCATGTTGTAGTTTAATAATTATTCCAGTATGTATGATCCCATTTATTTCTTCGCTAGTTATTAGAGAGAATATATTGTGGCCAGAATATTTTTTTATTTACGAATAATTGAGTTATATTTATTTAATAAATAAATATTCATTATTCAATGCCCGATAAATATTGAGTAGGATTGGAAGACCAAGTTATGGGTCCCTTGAGAAATAATATTAAATATTATTTGGTTAAAAAATATTTAAATATAATGTGAGATTTAAGCACATGTCATGGAAATAATAGAATTTCTATTATTATTTGACATGGGGTTTCATATAGAATAATAAATTAATTAATGACACATGTGATAATTATATATTATTTCCTGGTGATTTAAATTCCATGTTATGTTATTATTAATTAAATTATCCAATGAGGTCATTTGATTGACTATCCAATAGTTGTGTGCACAATATCCTTGGAGAAAAGCTCTCGAGCCTAGATAACTCTTCCCTCTCCAAGAACACTCTCAGCAATGAGAGATGTTATCCTCCACCAGATCAAGGAGAAAGCTTTGGAATTTATTCTCAAGGCGATCAAAGGAGGACATCACAAGCCTCAGGATCCTCCATGCTAGAACCCAGAGACTCTTTCAGCGACATACGATGATACATGGAGAATTTTTGGATCACTTCTAGAGGATTCCTATCATTGGATTCTACATCACAAAAAATATTCACCTCAAACCCATGGTCAAACACTTCAACAAAGAAAGAATCACATTGGAGGTAATTATATAATTTAATAAATTAATTAGAAACAAAATATGGAGATCCTATCTTCTCAGTTCTGGGTTCTCTCCTTTGTATTTTATCTTTGATTCAATTCCATGGATACTGGTGGTTATCATCTAATTGTATCCTGGATTAATCATCAATAATGAAAATTTTCAAAGTTGGTCACACACCCATACAACACTTCTGCTGCACCCAGAACCTACAAGTGGTATCAGAGGGGTCATATTTTCGTTTATAATTATTTAAATTAGTCATTGATGATTTAAAATTTAATAATTCAGTTTTTCAATTCATGTTTAATTGTTCTGGTAATTTTAATTTTTAGATCTACTCCTCCATTATTGTTTCTCACAAATCTAATAGAAATGAATAATTTTATGATTAAAATTAAATTGATAATCTCATCAGGAGGTGCTGACAATTCTGTCCAAATAGAAAAAGATTGCATGCCTTGTAGTAGGATCTACATGCCATGTATTTGTATTCAATGAATCAGGAGTTATTAGTAAATTACTCAAGCAGTGTGCGTTAATGACATGTAGTGCAATTAATTCTTACACCGTGTATTGACCATGATAGATAGGCGCACTGTCAGCCAAACTACATGTAGTTTAGCCCACTGGACACGACCTGTCTTCCCATCAGGTTATGGTCATGTCCTATATCCCATACACGGCTTGCCCCACCGGTGACCATGTAACGCAGAGTCTATATGGTGTGTGGCCCACTGGACATGCCATTTACTATGAATATTTCTAAATTACACCTCACATGCCATTTCCTCATGTGTGTAATCTGTATGGATGGTGAGGAGGGTACACATCGTGTAGTCGGATCTACACATCTTGTACTGTTTCTAGATTATAGAGATTTAAAAATTTATTTTTATATTATGTAACCCTTGAGACATGTACCTTCGTGTGGGTGTAAATCTGGGACACAACATGTGATAGATGTTTGATGTGTGTGTGTGTGTGTTTAATTAACATCTGTGTAATATTCAAAGATCTCCATATCATGTATGATTTTTATTACAATTATAATTATGTGTTCATGCTACATGTCACAAAGAATAAGTGTATACAAGTATAAACACATACTGGGTAGTTTTGGATGGGTATTCACCAGGTTTCTTCTAAGGTACAAGTTATGCACAAGGTTATGGATGAGAATCTCAAGAAAATTAAAAAAATTTATAAAGATAAAAATGATTGATTAATTTAATATAATGATTAATCAATTAGAGAATAATTTTTCCTAATATGAATTTTTAAATAATAGAATTCTAGTTTTATTAAATGCGTAATTAATGGATTTTATGTGGATGATGATGAGCTAGACCATACCTTTGTATGTTATTGGATTCCATTTAATTTATTTATTAAATTAAAATTGTTGACCTGCATTCTTTATCCTCATTAATATGTTGGGCATGCATTCCCATGATTTCTTTTATGTAAAACCCCTTTTACGCCTCACCCGCATGTGAGTTAAAAGCATATATAATGGGTGGAGCTCCCAATATAGTGGAGTCGGTTCAATTTTGGAGACAAGGTGAAACCAATAAAGGATATACAAAGTTAGATAGGTGGAAAGCTATAGACACAATCCTTAAATGGTTCAAGGTGTTTCTCCCCCAGGCTAGGGTTAATTTATCAACTGATAGATAAACTAACCAATAGTAAAGATCATGATCAAACCCTTTATTTTATTTCATTCAGTTGTATGGTTATTCACTATGGATGTTTGACACAATCACATAATTAATGAACTAAAAAGCATACAAGATGGAAGTAAAATAAAAATGTCTTATGAAAAAACATTATATATACATGGTTAATCACTTATTTATATCCCACATAAAATTAACAATCATGTGAAAATATAATAAGTGGAAATTTATTCATAATTGATAAAATACCTAAATTAAATATTAAGTCGGTATAGCCTTCAATTAATTTTATTAGAATGAAACCATAGTTCAAATTTCATGACCAAACCTAGTTGGGGTGCTTTCCGTTATTGGGGAATTAGAATTTGATGTTCTTGTTTGACTTAACATAGTTTACATCAAGGGTTGAATGCCCTAGCTGGACTTGGTGTAACTGAGAGGAAAAGGTTGAGGAAATCCAAAATTTAGGATTTCAGGATTTGGGAGTTCATTCAACATATCAAGGAGCTGCGAGTTAATGTATTTGGAATTTGGAATGCCTACCAAAAACCTTTCAAGTTTCTTAACTAACCCTTGTTAGGGTAATGCTAAGGGAAATATAGATCTTTTCCACTATAATTTCCAAATAACAAGATATTCTGAATCCAATGGTGAGGGCTATTAGGTTTTGACAAAATAGTGCAAGACTAATAGATATTAATTTATTTATTTTTCTATATTTATCAAGATAAATTATTGAAACACTATTCATCTTAATTTTTTGAAACAACAATCAAAATGACATCAAACATATCATTGTGAAACTTACTTAAGACCGAAAACCATCTCACTAGCACTGATTTCCAAGAGTGGAAAAGGTTCCTTTAGGTTATCCTTCTCCATGAGAGGAAAATTTATGTGCTAGAAGATCCTTTACCAATTGTGCCTAGAAATGGGGAGAGTGATGATGAAATATCTATGTACGAGAAAAATCCTAATGATGCAATGGATGTTCAAAGCCTCATTCTATCAACCATGGCTAATTAGCTCTTGAAGAAACATGAGGAAATGGATTCTTATAGCATGATGTCTCACCTTCCAGGTCTCTATCAAGAGAAGGTGATACAAGAGAGGTATGATATCTCCAGTGCTTTTTTCACTACTAAGATTGGAAAGTCTATGCCAGCTGGACCACATGTAGTTAAGTTTATTGAATAAATTGAGCATCTAGACAACTTAGGGATTAAATTCTTAGATGAGTTGTGTACATATCTCATACTACCATCACTTCCCAAGAATTTCTCTAGTTTTATTGTGAATTATAATATGAGAAATAATGATAAGAGTCTATAAAAACTTCTTACCCTAATTATCCAAGTGGATAAAGACATGGGGTGTGAAAGACCCAAATTCCTTATAGTGAATCAGAAGAGGACGGATAGGGAAAAGTGGCCTAAGATTTATAAAAAATATAATGCCTCTGAGAACCATCTGAACAAGAGGAAGAAGATCCAGAGGTAGGGCCTAGAAAAGGTTTCAATATGATTTTCATGTGGCAAGTCAGGCTAATAGAAGAGGAACTCCACCCAGAGGTAAGGAGAATCCAAATATGTTTTTATTATCAAGTGAAATCTTTCAATTTCTTCACATTGGTTATTATATACAGCTTATGGGGATTACATATGTATTCAAATATAGGAACAAAGTAGATTTCAGAAAATTTTCAAAGTAGAGGTAGATCTATGAGCTGCCAATGGTGCACACTTGGCTATTATTTCCATTACTAACTACCACCTCACATTTCCAATGGGAATGATTCTGGTTTTACGTGGTTGTTATTATGTACCTACTATTACCAAAAACATAATTTTTGTATCGAGTTTAGAAATATATGGATTTATTTTCAAGTTTGGAAATAATTTTTGTTACTTTTATAAGGACAACATATGTTATGGTATGGTGAATTTAAATAAAAGTATGAATGTATTAAATTATGAGAACCAAGTGTTGGAAATTGATAATGAACCAAGTTCACATGACTCATACAACACCTAGTTATGGAATCACCACCTTGGTCATGCATAAGAGAAGCACCTGACAAATCTCTATTAATAAGGTTATTTAGACTCTTACAAGTTAAAACTACTTGATAGATGGCACACTTGTTTACAAGGGAAAATGAAAAAACCACCATTTGGTGGATACGGTGGAAGTGCCACAGAGCTTCTAGGATTGGTACACACTGATGTGTGTGTACCATTTATAATAGAATTAAAATGTGGATATTCTTACATCATTAATTTTATTGATGACTTGATTATATATGGCTATTTATACTTAATGATGTATAAGTCTGAGTCCATTGAGAAATTCATTGAGTTCAAGAATGAAGTAGATAATTATTTTGGTAGGAAGATAATGATGCTTCGATTGTATCAAGGTAGAGAATATCTTAACCAAGAGTTCATCGACCTTTTATAGGAGTATGGTATTCTATCTCAACACACTAAACCTTATAAACCAGAGTGTAATTGTGTTAGTGAAAGGAGGAATTGTACCTTGTTAGACATGGTAAGGTCAATGATGAGTCATGCAGATCTTCCATTATCCTTTTGGTGATATGCATTATAAACTGTGGAATAAACATTAAAACAAGTACTAACTAAGGTAGAAAATGAGATTACCTTCGAGCTATGGAGTGGAAAGAAACTCGGTTTTTCACATACACATGTATGGGGATGTAATTAATTTGTTAATTATTTATCAGGAAACAAACTAGCACCCCAGGGAAAGAATTTTATCTTTATAGGGTATCCCATGGAAACAAAGGGATACTACTTATAAAACCCCTCTTATAAGAAAGTGATTGTTTCCAGACATTCCATATTTCTTGATAGGGACCACATCCTCAAAAATGATAGTGAGAGAATGATTGAATTTGGTAAATTTGATACTCGAGATACATAAGTTGGTACATGAATGAGTTCCACAAGCCCCTTTGGAAGAGGTAGTTCCTAAAACACAAGTACTACGTGCGATTATAAGAGAGGTAAGGGAACACGAGATATATGGTTTCCCTATAACTATGTATGGTGACTCATTATTATTGAATAATGATGAACATATCTTCTATAAAGAAGCTATAGAGAGCTTAGAAGCTACAAGGTGGCTAGAAGCTATGAATTCTGAGATAGATTCCATGTATGAGAACCAATTATGGGTTTTGGTCTATTCACCGATTGATGTAAATCCTATTGGGTGTAAATTGGTATTCTATAAGAAACAAGACATGGAAGGACAAGTTATCACCTATAAAGTAAGGATAGTGGTAAATGTTTTAAACAGAATCAATGAATTGATTATGATGAAACATTTTCTCCAGTTTCTATGTTTAAATCCATAAGAATCATACTTTCGATAGAAAATTTCCATGGATATGTGATTTGGGAGGTGTATAAAAAAATTGTATTCCTTAATGAGAACCTTCATGAATATTTCTATATGGCACAACCAGAAGGGTTTGTGACACTAGGTGATGCTAAAAGTGCATTCAAGTTGTAGAGATCCATCTATGGATTAAATCAAACATCCAGGTCATGGAACTTTTGTTTTGATGAAGCCATAAAAGAATTTGGTTTCATTAAGAATGAATGTGGTCCAAGTGTTTACTAGTAGTTTAATGGGAATGTGGTTATTATCCAAGTAGTGTATGTTGATGACATATTTATTTCTAGAAATGACATACTAGTCTTACAATCAATCAAGGACCGGTTGAACAAGTGCTTCTCTATGAAGGACTTTGACGAAACAACCTACATTCTAGGGATCAAGATCATTCATGATAGATCCAATAGGTTTATTGTACTATGTCAAAGTACATACATTGAATAGATACTAAATAAATTTATTATGGGATAATAAAATAGGGGATTGGTTTGAGTTTCACATGGAATACATATTTCCAAGAAAATGTGTCCCCAAACAGAACATGAGAAAGATAGGATGAGTAAGATTCCATACACTTAGACAATATGATCTATCATGTATGCCATGTTATGTACCTAACTTGATGTTGCCTATGAATTGAGCATGGTATGAGGATATTAAGAAGATCCAAGAGAATGAAATTAGAATGCTTTCAAGACTATCTTTAAGTATCTAATAAGAACCAAGGATATGTTACTAGTGTATGGAGGAGACGACAAGATTTTAATCAAGGGGTATGGTGATTCTAGTTTTCTAATAGATCAAAATGATATGAATTCACAATTAGGATATATTTTCTATCTCAACATAGGATCTATGAGATGGAGGAGCTAAAAGCAGCCAGTTGTCACTAATTCTACAGTGGATTGTGAATATAAGTGGCTTCTGATGCAGCCAAGTAAGTCGTTTGGATTCAAAACTTTTTCCAGGAGATCGATGCGGTGCTGAGAAGTAAAGATACCATTACATTGTATTGTGATAATATTGTAGTGGTGGATCTTGAAAAAGATCCAAGGTCACATCATTGGACAAAGAACATATCACAAAAGTGTCACATGTTGAGGTATTTATATCAAAGAGGTGAAGTTTAAATAAGTATATTTTACACAAAAGAGAATATGGTGGACCCCTTAACTAAAGTCCTATCTTAGTAAAATCATGAATATCATGTGAGAGCTAGAAGACTAAAGGTTGTTAGCAGTTTTCTTTAGTGAAAGTGTGAGTCTTTTGGAGTTGGTTCCCTAGAAACCAACTTATTTATACTTTATGGTAAACCCAATATTCATTGGATAAATATTAATAAAATATTTATCACATCATGATTTTTCTTCTACGTTAAATAGTATATGATAATGTCTTAATAATAGTTGTCTCACTAAAAGGTCATAGAGGATCCTTTCTAGGATGAGAACCCAGAAGTTCCATGAAACTATTCTTGAATATATATTCTATGGATGGATGATATCATTTTAAGGGTCAAAAATGATATATGCTATCAGGGGTGGGGAATCATGAAACTTTGAGGCACCTTCTCATGGTGTGTGTCTGTGGAAATATCTAGGAGGATATTATGAGAAGAAGACCCACCGGTAAGAAATCTATATTCATAAGTGTCATGGTATGTTTCTATCTGTGGGAATGTGCATTGGTCCTTATAATTTAAGATTCTTATTAATGGGTATTATGACTTTCACACTTAGATGTATCGATGAAAACCGTAATGATAGATGCTCACAGCAAGTTAGGATATGTTGGGTACATCACGAGTAATACTGAATTAATGAATTATGCAAGAAATGATTTTTCACTTCTATAGAAGTAGATATCTCATGCCCTTTTATTGAATGATATAGTTTAACTAAATCCATGGCCATGGTTTTCTCTAGATAAGATCAATTTCAAGAAGACAAAGAATGAGAAATTGAGCACATGGGTTGATGCTACTTGCACACAAACCACTTGATTAGAGATATAGGCACAAAGGGGTTATATTACATGGTAAGAGTTCATATGAGGTGACATGTTTTTGAGACATCAACTTATTTATATTGGGTGCCTTGACCTATTTCTAGATAGTAATCTTAGAATTTAGGCTAGCCCACCTAATGCCACTGAAAAAGTGGCCTAGAGGGTCACACACTAAGTTTAGCCAGTATCTTAGTTAACTAATTTATTTATATGAAAATTTGAATAAATATTATTCTCATTTGGGGTTTTATAATTATTCAATTATTCCTAATTGCAATTATTTCATCGCCAGTTATTCGAGAGAATATATTTTAGACGAAATATTTATTTATCAGAGAATAATGAATTTATATTTATTTAATAAATAAATAGTTAGTATTCAAGGCTAGCAAAATACTGAGTAGGATTGGAAAACCATGTTATGGGTCCACAAAGAAATAATATTAAATATTATTTGGTTAAATAATATTTAAATATAATGTGCAAGTTAATCACATGTCATGGAAAAAATAGCATTGTTATTATTATTTGATATGGGGTTTCACATGGAATAATAAATTAAGTAATGCCACAAATGCTAATTATTTATTATTACATGTTGAATTATATTCCCTATTATGTTATTATTCTATAAATTAGCCAAGAAGGTCATTCAATTTTCTAACCAATCATTGTGTGCACAAAATCTTTGGAGGAAAGATCTTGAGCCTAGAGAACTCTTCCCTCTCCAAGAACTCTCTCAAGAATTATAGTGATCCTCCTACACTGGATCAAGGAGAATGATTCGGAAGTGATTATCAAGGTGATCGAAGGCGAACATCGCAAGTGCAATGATCTTCCATGCTAGCACCCGGAGACTCCTTCAGCGATGTCCAGAGATATGTGGAGCATGTGTGAATCACTGCTAGATGATCCTTATCCTTGGATTCTACATCACAATGAAGATGCACCTCAGACATGTGGTCAGACACATTAATGAAGAAATAATCACATTGGAGGTAATTCTATAATTTAATTAAATTAATTATAAAAAAATATGTCAACCCTCTCTTCTCGGTTCTGGGTTATATCCTTTGTATTTTATATTTAATTCAATTAAATGGACACTAGTGTTTATCTTCATATTGATCCTAGATTAATCATCGATAGTGAAAATTTGAAAAGTTTGGTACACACCAATCCTGCACTTCTTCTATGCTCAGAACCTACAGTGATAACATATCCTCTCTCTTGCAACCTTAGAGATTGTTGGCATTGATTGTCTCTGACAACCCTTAGATTTGGGAAGTGGTTTTCATAGTTTCCTTCTTCCTCTTAGTTGAAACATTGGATAATTTTATAAGGGTTTACTCAAGTATTCCTCTCTTACATTAAATTAATAGGTTTCTCAAGTCATCAATCGCCATCAAGGTGCCCTTCCTTTCCACACCTAAAGAATTTTCTCACCACCTTCAAAAACATTTCGGTGTGATTAATTTCACACTTTTTATAATTGGGTTATTAAAATTTCTTATAACCATTATATTTCTCTATCACACATTTTAGAATTATCTTTCATATAATGAGTAGCTAGTGAAGATATTAGATCATAGAGAAAAATTTTTATGAAATATGAAAATGAACCTAGTAAAATTTCTATGGAGAAGACACATGTTTGAAGAAGCATCATGGGAACCAGAGGAGGTGATGAAATAGAATTAATATCATCTATTTTATAGTTTGAAATGAAAATTTTATGGGAAAAATTATGAAGGGGGAAATATTGTAATGAGATTTACATTTATAAATAAAATTTCATTTATGATTTAATTAAATGACATATTATGGTTATAAAAAACACATAAACTTATTTGGTTTTATTATATCATATCAGATTTAAAATATCATTAAGAGTCATATCCATTGATAAAATAGACATTGAAAAATGATCACATGATTAGTATAAATATCGGGTTTTTGATAAATCTAATCGACATAGATAAGGAAGTGACGACTTATACCATTAGAATCACACCCTATGAAGAATATTTATCATAGTTTCAGAGGGAGATAATATCACTAGGATTTTCCATTGACTAATCCTTAGCCAGTATTCAATAACTAATGCACAATAGAAACCATTTCTGGGAGAAATTCAAGCTCATCGAGACCAGGCCCCAAACCATGTACACCAAACCACCACATAAAAATATCACCATCGTAATCATACCCTAAGGGAATTTAATGCTGTAATATAGGGATATGTATCAAGATACTAATAATATGAATATTTTTTTTGTCAATAAATTCCTCATGGTTTCCTCTTATAATGTTTTCAGTTTGATTGTGTTGGTTGACAGAGATAGATGACTACGAATGAGTATTTTCAGTATTTTCCGAAGAAGGTTTTTAAGGTGGCACAATTTCCTAGTTTTTACCAAATTTTCAACCCTAAAAATAAGGAGTTTACTTTTGGAAAACAGATGTTGTCCACATAGGATTGAATAGTATATGGAATGAAAATCACAGTTTACAGACCAAAAAGGTAGTACACAGAATGGTGAAGGAATTCAGAAAAATAATATTTCCGCATAGTTGTTATATACAAGTCACAAAGCTTGGTACATGGATTGAGAATGGAAAATGGTTCATGGGGTGGCTTGAAGTTTTAAGGAGGACAATAGTACATCGAAGGATTATAGTACGCAAGATGAATTGTCATTGGAAAAAATGATATGGTGATTTGGGACACCGTAGAGGAAGAAAGGAAGTACACAGACTGCATAGGGAAACAAATTTCATGGGAGAAGTGGTACGCGGTGAAAACTATACCACATAGAATATTGGGTAAATAATGTATTATTGGATTTTGTGGATCTATTTTCATATATAAGGATTCCTACTCGCATTATTATATATAATTATTTTCATAAGGAAACATCTTTGCTCTGAGAATTCAGTGAAGTCCAAAAGTGGTTTGTGAGGGAGAATTCTGCAAAGTATGAAGTAGTTCACAAGGAGGATTCTATGAAAGGAGAATAAGTTGTACCCTGAAAGATAAATACATGTAAAAAGTAATTCCACAAAATTATAAGTGGTAAGTAGAAGAAATACATAGAGGTGGTATGCAGAGGTGGTTTGTGAAAGAAGAACACGGAGGTGGTACACGGTGATGAAAGCAAAGGAAGTTCGTAGAAGAGGTAGTCTGTGAAGCATATATGCTATGAGGTTCATAGAAGAATAAGGAGGTTTTTGAATGGGCTTAAATATTCCATGAATGTAATTTAGGAAAACTATCCGTACATAGAAAAGTGAATTTCATCTGTGGGTGAAAATGGACTTCAAGAATGAATCCATCTACAGTTGAGGATGCATGTTTTCATGGAAATAAAGGGACCTACATGTCCATAAACTGTGAGTGCATCCCTTCCAAGAGTAGTGATAAAAGGAAGAAGAAGAAGATGATCTTTACAATGACGGTGCGTTAGAGAAAGATACATAAGGAGTGACCCTTGGGAATGTAATGAGTATACCCTAAATCATGTAAAGGCGTCATCATGGGAATAAAAATGATCTAGTCTAAACCTTGTAATTGTTAGTGAGATTTATTGGATTTGGTACATTAGAACATTTTTGATGTATGCTCCTTAGATTTAGCTCAGTGAGGGTGAACTAAGTAAAATAACTGTGTCATGTGCATGATTTCATTTCTGTTTATACATTACTATTGGAGAAAGAGAGAAGTTCATTTTGTTTAATGACGAAACAAGATCTAAAGGGGCATTAGTTTTGATCTATCATACCCCGATTCACCCCCTCTTAGGGTATTTTACCTAGTAGACCTGACATATGTATATTTTATTTTCAATAGAATAATTTTTATATTCACTTATTATTTTTGTTATTTTATAAATAATTTTGATTTTGATAGGATAAAACAAAAATTGTATTTTTGTGTAATATAAAATTTAAATTAATACATTAATTTTTAAAAAATTCTGGAATTTAAAAAATAAATTTTACATTAATAAAATAATAAAATTAAATAATATTTATCAAATATAAATGATAATGTAATTTTTATGAAGTCAAATGTAATTTTTATAAGGGTCCGAAAACTGTTATTTTCAAAGAAACCAACATTACTAAATAAATGTTGATTATTATTTTAAAATATAAAATTCACATATTTATAAATTTTTTTGGTAAAAATAAATATTATTTTTTGAATCATAAATTCAACATTATCAAACAGTTAATTTTTCATAATTTTCTGACATAGTCAAATTTTTGCGTAAATATTATATATAGTATAAATATACAATCTGTTTTTTGATATCATAATGACCCAAAAGTGACTTAATAAATGATATAAAGGATATAAATGAACAAATATATTTTTCCACTTTAAAATATTATGTTTTCTATGTTATTTGATTAATTTTATAAATCCATTATAAATCCTCCAAAACCTATATTATATTTTAAGGTTTTAAAATCAGTTCTTTATAAATAGGACTCACTTACACATCACCAAGGGTAATATTTTACTATGTTTGGACCTTGGACATATAAAATAAATTAAAATAGTTCTATTTGGTATAAATCATGGGAAAAAATATGGGAAGGTTTTTTAATATTATTTTATTATATAGAGTCCAAAACTTACGTTTGGGAAATAATAAAGAACTCCCCTCTCTTTTCATATATAAAAATACAGAAGATTCACTTCATCTTCACTCAAAAACCATGTATCATGTACATATTATACACTCATCTCTCTATATTCCTCCCATGGTTCCCACAATCTTGCAATAATCTCCTCCCAAGCTTTTTGAATCACCCTCTCAAGGTATGGGGTTCTCTCTTTCCCCTCTTTATTGAAGAACATTATTTATGTTATATACCTTTTATTACAATTATTATTGATGATATATTATATTAAACATAATTATTACTTCCCTTATGATTTATAAGTGATTAGTGATCCCTTTCAATCTCATTAATCTCTCCCATTATTCATTATCTACACCCATCACGCTGTTGAAATTATCCTGCGATGTTTTCATGCCACCCTTCTTGACTTATGATAATTAATTCCTAAAATTTCATGTTTCATTAGATTCTTATGTATACTTCATAATTTGATTTTTTTTTTAATTTCAATTTATTAGAGGACCATTTCTCTGTTGTTGAACCATTTT
The DNA here is from genome assembly GCA_963277665.1 of Viscum album. NCBI lineage: Eukaryota > Viridiplantae > Streptophyta > Magnoliopsida > Santalales > Viscaceae > Viscum > Viscum album. The sequence continues at coordinate 1,701,278,781 of OY728161.1, read as the reverse complement.
ACGAATCTTCATGTACTGTTTTTAAACTGCCAAAATTTCACTGTGATTTTCCATGCCAAACATTTCTGAGGTGTCTACCCATAGCCATTAAACTCAATTGTATTAAACTAGATGTACCTATAATTCATTTATTGGTAACTTACATGTATTTAACCAAAAATCTTTAATCATGGGATTAAATGTGATGAAATATTTTATTATGTTATATGATATATGCGGCACACTTATGCAAGTACATGATATGATTATGTTGGGTGCGCCTAGACAGTGCTTCACTTCACTAGGTAATGTTTTAGTATCATGATATTACATGTATGGTGCATGGGAGGTTATCAAAAGAACATTATTTTATGATTAATTGGTGTTTAATCTTAACATATTCTTATAATATCATGTTTAAAGTTTTAAATTTCCCATGTTGCGTTTATGTTATCATGCTACATTATGCCTCATTATTCAAGTTTATGATTCTCAACCATTTTATGTACCATTAAAATTACTATTTTATAAAATAGGGTTACATTGAAAATATTAAAAACTTTCATAATATGATCATAATATTCGATCATTCTTAAAACTGCCTGAGATAATCTGAGGACAAACATAATAAATGGGTGAGTTATAAATCTCAGTAGGGGAATAAATGAATAATAACATGAAGAAATTATTACATTTTAGAAAATAGAAATTTCAATGAGAAAAAAATGGGTGATAATAATAAACATGAACAATTAGTCATGATGTAGCATGATAACATAAAGGTGACATGGGAATGTGGCAAAAAAATATAAACATGACATCATAAGAATGAGTCAAGGACCACTATCAAGAAATCTTAACATAATGTGATTAGGATATACTCACATTCACTATAGAGGGAATCACATGATACTGAAACATTACCCAATTCGTTTGGATCTCTATCTTGGTGAACCAATCATAATCATATCATGTACATGAATAAGTGGGCCACCTAGGTAATATAACATAAGAACATACTTTATCACGTTTAATCCCACAATTAAGGATTGTGGGTTACATAAATAAAACTATCCAATAAATTAAGTATTTTTACAATTATTTGAATATCCTTAGGTGGAAATTGGTATAGGTATACACCTCATAAATGTTAGGCATGGAATATCAAAGTGACATTTCAACAGTGTAACGACAATACATGAAGATTCATAAAATCGTTCAATGTGATAGAAAAGAGAATATAATAACTTTTAAGTAAAAATAATAGTATTATGTATATTTAATAACACAATAAAACATGATATTTCTCAATTAATAGTAATTAGACAAGGGGCATGCTTTAATAAAAACATGGTACAAAAAAATCTCAAGATAATTTTAGCAGTATAAATGGGGTACATAATGAATCAAGGTAGGTATTAATGAGAGTTAAAGGGATAAATAATCACTTTTAAATTATAAATAAAGTAATAGGGGTGTGAAATATCATATAACATCAATTGAAATTGGAAAAAGGTGAATTATATAAATAAGATTCTTGAATAAAGAAGAAAAAGATAAGATCCCTTACCTTGAGATGGTGAATCCAAAAGATTTGTAGGAGAATAATGAGTAATTGAGGGAAAATATTGGGGACTTTATAGAGGTTATGTATGATTAAGTATATTTTTCCTAATTTTTGACTGAATAGTAAGGGGATTTTCAGTAGGTTTCTATAGGAAAAGAAAGGGGAGTTGTTTATTTTTTTCCAAACTTCATTTTTGGACTCTATATAATAAAATAATAGAAACCAAAAATCTTAACATGGGGTTTCCCATGTTTTTACCAAATATTATTGAATATATATTTTTTATATTTCCATGGGATGAATATAATAAAATATTACACTTGGTGATGTGGAAGAGAGTCATTTATATAAATAATTGATTTTAATACCTTAAAATATAATATATGTTTTGAAGGATTCATAAAGGCTTTATAAAATTTATAAGATAACATAAAAATAAAATTATTTTATAGGGGAAACATATATTTAGTTTTATATACCCTTTATAGTATTTATTGAATCACTTTTGGGTCATTATGATGTCATAATACACACCATATTGTTATACCGTATTTTTTTTACCTGAAAATTTGACTATCTGATAAAATCATGAAAAATTAATTATTGAATAATTTAAATGTGATTGTTCCAAAGATAATATTTATTTTATCAAAATAATTTTCTAAAAATGTGAATCTTAACTTTTTAAATAAGAATTGTTAATTATTATGAAATGTCAGTTTCTTTAGCAATAAGACTTTTCGAACCCTTATAATAGTTACATTTGAATTCATAAAAATTATATTATCATTTATAATTAATAAAAATTTATTTAACTATATTATATTATTAAAATATATATTATTTTTACAATTCATGAATTCATCAAAAGTAATGTAGTAATTGAGATTTCATATTACATTAAAATAATATTTTGTTTTTTCTTATCAAAATTAAAATCATTTATAAAGTAACAAAAATTATTAGTAAATATAACCATTATTATATTGATAATACAATATAAATATTCATATTATTATGGTATTGGTATATATCCATTAATTATACCAGAAAATGCCCTGAGGGTAAGGTGTGAGATGGTGGGATTTTAATGGGGTGGTTCAATGTACATAGTTTGGGTCATGATATCAATGAGCTCGAACTTCTCCCATAAATGGATTTGATCATGCTTTAGTTTTTGGATATTGGATTCAGATTAGTCAAGGGAAAATACCAATTATGAAATCCCCCTTGGAATTTATGATAAATGGGATTCATAGGGTACGATCCTACTAGTCAATTCCATAACTTCCTTTGTCTATGACAATTGAATTTATCAAAACCCCTACATTTATACTAGTTGTATAATCACTAATAACATGATATTTTATCAAAGGTTATGATTATTAATAATATTTTAAATCCAATATAATATTATAAAACCAAACAAGTGAATGTTTTTTCAATAACCATATTTATTACACTTTAATTCATGATTTATTACATAATAATACACAAAATACAACCCAAAAGATCGAAAAGTCTAGTGTATTTGGGTAATTATGTATATTACATGACAACTTAAACTAGGTGGTACATCGACATTATTTAAAAATTCCTTAACATGCTCATAATATTCCATCGTTCTTGAAACTACATGGGATAACTAGGGGTAATACATAAGAAAGAGGGGATCGATAAATCCTAGTAAGGGAATAAGAAAATCATAATATAAAGAAATTATTACATGATAGAAAATTGGAATTTCAATGGTACATAAAATGGGTGAGAATCATAAACATGAACAAAGAGGCATCATATAGTATGATAATGTAAAGGAAACATTTGAATATGGAAAAAACTTTATATATCACATCATAAGCATAAGTCAATGTTAACCACCAAGAAATCATAACATATTGTGCTTAGGATAAAATCCCATGCACCATACATGGAATATCATGAGACTAAAATATTACCCAAAGTATTGGTGCACTATCTGGGTACACACATCCAAATCATATCATGTACATGCATAGTTGTGCCACATAGATCATATAACATAAAAACATATTTCATCACATTTAATCCCATGATAATTTATTGTGGGTTACATACATGGAATTACCCAAATATTTTTTATAGTTAAAACTAGGTGAATACCCTAGAGTAGAAATAGGTTTGGGTAAACACCTCACAAATTTTCATCATGGAAAATCACATTCACTGGTAGAAATAGTGGCTTCAATTTTGAAGCATTGATGTTAGTTTTTTATAAAACAATGAAAAATGTATTTACAAGAACTTTTCGGTGTCTATTTTAACATAAATTGACACCAAAAAAATTATATTGAGTTTTAAGCATTAGTTTTCTAAACACCAACACAAAAAATGGTAGGTAACGACTTTATCGTGTATGTTTTGTAAAAAACCAACGCGATGAATTTAAAAAATAATAATTTTAGGCATTATTTTCTATAAAAACCAATGCCAAAAATTAGTTTTTGGGTGTTAGTTTCTATAAAAACCGATGCTAAAAACATTTAGAAAAACACAAGATCACAAAACCCTCATTTTTTAGATACATCAAACTTTTCTCTCAACTCTCAATGACCCCGAACGAGACCCGCTGATCCTCAATGGCCATTATGGTTTATTTTCTTCGATTTTTATCATCATTTCATGATCTATGGTCTCAATTCATCATCTTATCTCATTGTTTAATCACCCATATAAGTATTTCTCATTAGAAATCATTTTCTAATCGATAATCATCCATGGTTTGATTTTATTTCTTTGTTCTTATTTATTATTCATTCATACAAATTATTTTGTTATATCTTGTAGTGTTTATTATTCAAATGAATTTGAGTGAGAAATTTTAAATTAAAGATCCATTTTTCATGTTTTTCTCTACATTTTTTTCTGTTTTTTTAATTTTGAACTTAAATTATTTTTCATTTAGTTGTATTGTTTAGTTTTTGTTTCAATTATTTATATGTATTTGATTATAATTTATAAATATTATTGATAAAATTTGTTTATTTTGATAAATTTTTTATTTGATGAAATTTTCAAATGGTCATGGTGATATTATACAATGTACAATGATATATGGTGTCATAATTCATTGATATATTGTATATCACATGTAATGACTCCATATTTATCAACTGTTAAATTAATATAATCTTCAATAACTTTTGACACATGCAACACCAAAATAATGTAAAAAATATGAAATATGAACTAATAAATGATATATTATTAAAGACAATTAAATTATGATATCAATAAACCAAATATATGTAATATGAAAATAAAAAATTTACTATTTTTAAATTTAGAAGATATATAATTTATATTAAAATAGGATGTTTTTTAAATAAAACATGTTTACATTTTATGTAACTAACCCTAATAAATTAAATTTACCACTTTTAAAAGATTTAAACAATATATTATATTTCAATATATGAACTTATTATTAATTATTTTTCATATTCTTTTGAAATAATATTAAAAAACAATAAATTTTCAAATGGTCATATTTTAATAAAAATTGTTTTACAAAATCAGGTTTTTTTACGGGGAATTTATGCTGGGTTCATTACTTATGTTGACCATTAAATCGTCATGATAAACATCATGAAAAATAAATATCTTTATTAGATTAGTTTTTATTTTATTCTTACTAATTGTTGATGCTTCCTATCTGATTACTAATCAATTTTTTTTGAATGAGTTTATTTTAATAATTTATATTTTTATATATATATTTATAAATTTTTATATGTTGTAATATATTTATTGATTATATTATGATATTAGGTATTGAATGGATCATAATTGGATAAACTTACAAATTACCACAAGTGAAAATGAAAAAAGAGTTTATGATTTTGTAGAATTTTCTAAATGAAATCTTCAAAACCTAGATTTTATTTTCTATCCATGTGTGAAGTGTTTGAATATGAGGAATCTAAACTCCAAATAAATCAAGTATCTTCTCATTTTCAATGGTTTTATCCTTAATTATACACTCTGGATCTGGAATAGTGAAAGAATTGATAATTACACATCTAATGTTGATGAAAATATTCATAATGAAGTAGGAGATCGTATTGAATAATAGATTCATGATTTACGTGTTGAAACCATTGAAAAAACAACTATTGAATGATATTATAGAGATTATGAGAAACCATTATTCCCAGGTTGTAGTAAATATATAGTTTTACCATATGTTTTTAGATTAGTTAACTTAAAAGTAAGAAATGGGTGTACTGATAAAATTTTCTCTAACTTACTTGATATTTTAAAAGAGCTACTTCTAGAAAGCAACAAGATTTAAGATTCCAATTATGAGGTGAAGAAAATATTATTCCCAAAGAGATTATGGTATAAAAAGATACATGATTTCACCAATGATTGTGTGTTGTATATTATAGAATATGAATATTTATCTGAAAATCCTATATGTGGGACATCACACTATAAGATGGATTAAAAACTGAACTTAGATTCACTCTTAGGTACTGACATCTAACATCATGAAAACCAATTTTTTATAATTTCTAATAATTTCCTCAAATAATTCCTTCATATAATTTTTACAATTCAACTAGGATTAAATATCTTGTACCAGAATCCAATATTATTCTAAATTAATAAAGAACCTTCCAATAATTCCTCTTTTGAAGCGTTTGTTTACAAATTCAATTTATGTAAAAAGGTTAAGATGAAATTTAGATGAGTGATTATCTAATGGTAACTTATGTCACCTTGCTGATTCACCATAGTAGAAGAGATTTGATAAACAATTATGTGATTTTTTAAATGAATTTATAAATCTTCGAATGGGATTGTGTACTGAGGGAATAAATCCATATTAGAGCCTAAGTAGACATCATAGTTTAGGGACTATTTTTTTGGTATTTTACAACTTTTACCCACATATATGTATGAGGAAAAATATGTTATTGATGATCATGAATATTTCTAGACCAATACATTTGGTAAATTATATTGATGTTTATCTTTCACTATTTATTGATGATTTGAATCTTCTATGGGAGAGATGTGTTAAAGTTTTCTGTGCATACAAGAAAGAGTATTTTCTTCATTGTGCTATGATAATGTTCACTATAAATTACTTTCCTACATATAGAAATTTATCTGGACATGGGGTTAAGGGACACAAAGCATGTTTAATTTGTAATGAAGGGACTTCATATTATCAATTTCATAATGGAAGAAAGACATGGTACACGAGACATCAAATATTTTTGCGAATTGATCATCCTTATCATAGATTGAAAAAATAATTTAACTATTTACATGAATAAAATCTCCATCCACAACCATTTTCAGTTGAATAATATTACAATAGGGTGAAAAATATTTATTATATATTTGGAAAGAAAATAATTTATGGTCCAAAATAATATCTAGAAGAAATAGTCTATCTTTTTCAAACTACCTTAATGGATATTTTTAGATATAAAACCGAACATTGATGTTATGCATGTTGAGAAAACCATATGTTCTAGTTCAATTGGAACTTTGTTATTAATAAAGGGGAAGAAAACATATTGATTGCATACTATATTATAATAAATATAAATGAGAATAAGTTTACAGTTACATCCCACTATGAAAGAAACCAAAATAAATTTACCTCTGGCTTGTCACACATTAAAGAAGATTGATAAGATGAATTTATGTCGGTTCCTTAATGGTATTAATGTAACTAGTGTTTATTCTTCAAATAAGAATAATTTGATATCATTGAATTATTGTAAATTAATAGGTTTGAAATCTCATGATTGTCATGTATTGATGTAATAACTTCTACCAGTCGCACTGCATGGTATATTGCTGACAGCTATTAGAAAGACTATCATTAGGTTATCTTACTTTTTAAAATCCATTTATAGCATAGTCGTTGATCCAAATTTGTTATATGTGTTACATAATTAAGTTTCTCTTATTCTTTATCAACTATAAATGTATTTCCAACCTTTTTTTGATATAATGGTTCATCTGGTTATTCATTTGGTGCATAAGATAAGAATATGTGGGCCAGTTTATTTATGATGGAAGTATCCTTTTGAAATATATAAGAATATTTTTAAGGGATGTGTCAAAAATCCTTATCGGCCAGAACCCTCTATTGTTTAAAAACATATATCGGAAGATGTGATTGAGTTCTGTACTAATTATTTTTATGAAGTGAAGCATATTGGTCTCCCTATATCTAGATATATGATAGTTGATAGTGAAGGTAGATGGATTCAAGGATTAAAGCTAAAGTTCATTCCATGGGATTAAGGTATGCATACACATTTATACATTTTTAACAACACAATTGAGGTTCAATCATATATATCATCAGATATTATTGAATTAAAGTTACGATATCTAAAAATAAATGAAAAGTGGCTAATGATTGACAATAAAAAGATATTTTTTCATGGTTTAAAGAGAAACTCATCACATATATATCTGCAACAGAAACATTGAAATTGTTGGCATGGGGACCATTTCTTAATGTGATCACATGGTCTAGTGTTGATATAAATGGGTACACATTTTACAAAAACAAATATGGTTGATAAGAGTACTATTCACAATAGTGGTGTAATGGTTGCCACTGAAGCACTAAATTTTTTGAGTGAAAAGCATAAAAACCCAATTTCTACATCAACACCATATTTTGGAGTTCTTGAAGACATATGATAAATTTATTATATTAAATTTATTTTCATAGTGTTTAAGTGTCATTGGGTTTCCAGTAATAGTTTTGTAAAACATGATGAATTTGGGTTTAAACTGGTTGATTTGAAAAGATTTATTTGCAATGAGGAACCATTTATCATGGATACACATGAAAAAAATATTTTATGTCATTGATTCATCAAATGATAAATGGTAAATTGTTTTTCAAGGTCAAAGAATCAATTTTGCTGATGAGGATGATAATGATGTTATTAATTTATATGAGGATTCTTCGTCTATTACATGATTTTCAGATAACAATGCATATAACACAGACATAGTGCATACATTATGAAATGATCATATTGAAGTGATATGGGAAAACACTAAATTAATCTCCTAATTAATCTGGTAATTATTCACATTATATTTATTTTTTAAAAATTTACATGTGTAAAAACTATATTATTTAATAAATATTGGATATTTAATTATATATATTGGATTATTTCTATGATTTTTTTTATTAAATTTTGATATTCTACGGTTATGGTTAAACAATTTTTTTATTTAAATACCTGTAATAGATAATAATATTTTGGTAAAAATAATGCATAGGAAAAAACTTTTTCAAACATTGATATTTAAATTTATAAATGTTTCTATCATTTTAGAAGTACTATTTATATTTAATATTTGACCTTGTATATTTTCATAGTTCAGAATCATAACATCACTATTTTTTAAAATTACACATGTGATACTATTTAAATACTTACATATTTATGTTTTTCAGTTTTCTAATTATTTACTTGTCTAATAATATACATCTACGTAATTACAATTTCTTGTTTCAATGATGGATACAGATATAGAGACAGAGGAACATGTACCGAGGTATTTGAATTTTTTTATACTATTAAATATTCAGTAATATAATTATTTATTGAAAAAAACATTTAATTTACAAAAACAATTGTATGAATATTGATGAGACTTCCGCGGAGGAGTCTTATGCTTTTACTGTTAATAAATTGAGTTCTCGAGTTGGTAAACATGACATTTCAGGTTTACCAAAACTCTCACATTATCATGGAGATGAGTGATTTCATATTAGTTTTGATGATAATAATAATGCAACTAGCCTAAATTCAATTTAGTTTTGTTAGCTATATCTCTATGAATATTCATTGAAGGAGTAGTATTTAATATCCTGATTGGATGTCCATCGACCAGAAAGTGATAAATTAGATTTGGGAGGCTGTAGGTGTAAAATATTTCAATTGATTTATTTTATCTCATTTTTTGAATATGATATATTTTAAATGACTAATATTTATTTTATTTAATTAATTATGTCATTTGATTTTGAGGAAACAAATGTAATTAAAAAAATATGTATTTTTTTAGCAGGAGTTCGATGGAGAGATTTCAAGGAAAATTTGACAAAAACTTATGTTTTTGGAAAGTAAAAAAATAAAATCCCATGCCTTAAGTATGAGTTTTTATACTCAGCGACAAGGACGAATTTCCTTTTTCAAGATGACATGATGAAGCCTTCTGAGTATGATAATTATATTATATTTTAAATTTTATTATATGTGCACCTAATTACTTATTAATTTAATTTTTATATAATAGGCATCTAGGAAACCCACTAAAGACATCCTATTTTAGAATATATTCCCTCATACTTTATCATGTGGAGGGTATCATTTATTGAAGAAAAAAAATTACGGATTAAAAGTTTAAAGAATTCACATATCAGTTTTATAATGGTTCTAATGAGGTCCAATTCGGTCCTCCATATCCCCCCACTCACCATGAAAAATTAAGAAAAGTGAGAAGTAAATAAAATGAAAAGTATCATATAGAGAAATATAAGGAAGCAGTTTAAATAATTGTAAGTAAATAATTTTTATTTGTCATGATTTTTTCTATTTTGATAATTAATAACACTATACACCATTTTAATATTTCATTTCAGGTTGAAATTCCATAGAAATCATCACAGGGAACCTTTATCCATGAGAATGTGATGGATATCCTAGGCACTTCTTTAGGTAATCTAGAACACCCCAGCCATATAAGAGGATATGAGGTGGGTGTTTATATTCAGAAAGATTTTGGTCATCATAGTAAGCAATCAAGAGATCCAAAAATTTAATCCTTAAAAAATGATCAGAAAGATATAAAAAAGTCAATGGGATATAAAATTAAATCAACTGTGTAAACTATGTTCAAACAATTGATGAGACAAACATAGTTTCCATAGCCTTCCCATCATGTCTAGCCTTTTCCATCGGCTATGCAGCCTATACAGTCCTCCAAGATAGACCTTCCTACCCGACCTTCCTACTTTTATCCTCCACCTCCTTTCTTGGACCCAACCATATAATGTGAGTTTTATAATGGAGATCCTCATCTACATATTGTAGTGTTTAGAGTATTTCATTTTTGAGAGATTCTGTACATCACAAGCCTATGCAGATGGGTCAGGTTAGAGTATTAGTACATGATATTATTGATCCTTCAACTATACTACCATTTCCTACTGAGCAGGTAACCATATTTTGGGATTGTATGGGTGATTTTTACATTGTTCATATGTCCTTCTTTCTTATCTTTCATCCGAGGTACACATTTTTTAAAATTTTAGTTACCTCTGATTGAAAATTACTTATATTTTTATTTCTCAAATTTAACTTATATAGGAGTATCTAATATCAAAAGAAATGTAACAAAGGAAATAGAAGGTTCAAGAACAAACATCTATAGAGACTTTTGATATTTTTTATGGGATAAAAATATTATCGCATGCTTCTTATTCCTTTTATAATATCTATGAATTTTAGATGATGTTGGATATATTTGTAAGAGACTATACATTTAGAATATTAAAAAAAGATATCATAGATCTAGTTGATTATAAAGAGATCAATGTACCTATGTCACAGTTGTTTTCTATGTAAGTAAATTTATGTGTCACTTTTTATTTCTTTAATTACAAAATCTTTAAATTAAATAACTATATTGATTTTTAATTAGTTATCTACACACACATCTTATTAAAAATAAGTCCACAAATGCTTATGGTTTTAAAGAACAAAAATTCATTTCAATGGTTATGAAATATGTAAAGACTTCTGATAGAGTTACATATATATATGTAATAGATTATCAAAGTTGGAGATTGAGTGTTGGTTTTTTTCATTAATTGATGTTTAACAACACAAACATAATTATTCACCAATGTTCATTATAATTTCATAAATTGTGAACTTTTTGTATTTTAGTGGTCATTGAATGTTAGGCGATGTTCATAAAAAATTTACCACCTTGCTAGATTGGTATGTTTTCTTCTTTTTTATGAGTTAATAATATTTAATTCTTATTGTATATAGATGTATTATAAGATGATATATATGAAAATTAAGGTCATGGAAAAAAATCAACAAAGATAACTTATTGATAAAGAACCCAAATGAAATCAAATATGTGAAAGTAACAGTAATTATTTTTTTATTTGAGATATTATTTTTTTGATATATATATATACATCTATTACTTTTTTATTATCCAGTTAATTTTTTTATAACTGTAGTGTCATCAAGGATATGTCGAATGTTGTTATTATGTTCTAAGATTCATGTATTATATAATCACAATTGGGGTAACTAAATAACTTTATAAGGTTAGTTATATTAATTATTTTTTATTTTCTATCATAATATTACTATTTTTTAATCTTATATCATTCAATTTTATTATAGACAATCAATGATTCTGAGTCTTAAATGCAATATGAACTTACACATCTTTGATCTTTGTTTTGATGTATTTTTATGTATAATTATGATTTAAGGTATGTATATTATTATTTTTATGATTGGTATTACATTTGACTAAAAAATATATCTAAAAAACTAATATTTTTTTTACAGTAGGTGTTTGAACATAATGATCTCAAAATAATGGTTCAACATCAACCGAAAATGATCATGTTGTAAATTTCAGTTATGTGTTTTTTAATTCTTCTTTATAATAAAAATGTGTATATAATTTTTGCTTAACTTGTTAAAATTAGGTTTGTTTTTATAGATTTTTAATCAATGATTCATTCTATTTGATGTTTATATACTATTTTTTATTTTATAGGGATTATGATTTATTTGGGTGTGTAATATTCAAAATTTTATATTTTTTAACTTTCATCATTGGTTTTTATTAAAACTAATACTAAAACCTTAAAATAATTTGGGTTTTCGGCTTCAGTATTCATAAAAACTAACACAAAAAATAAACCTGTTTCACATTTTCGGCATATTTTTTTTAAAACCAACACCAAAAAATATATTCTCAATGATACATTTATATAATTCGGTTAAAAACATAAAAATGAATAAAAATAATCTTAAATATTATTTTTTCACTAGTATTTCCCAAAAATCCAAAATCATCATTTCTTGATTGGATTTAAGAGAAGAAGAATTGAAAATAGGGAATGTATTATTGTCATCTAAGAATTAAAACATGAGTTTTGAAGTCAAGTCCTTAAATTCAAGATCAGGTTGGACAGAACATTCAATTTAAGGATGATACTTCACATCAAACCGAGTTTAATTTTCCCAATTTATTAATAGAATTGGTTTCTTTTGATTATAAGTTTCAACCACCACATTGGCTAGATAAGTTTTAGGAATGGGCATGGAATCTATATTTTGGATTTATCCAATGGTTTCATTAATGGTTGATCCTAGAAAATCATCAAAGGATCCATTTGAAAGAGATTCTAGAAAAGGAGAAAAATTCACCTCATGTGAAAAAAAATCAATCTCATCTATTCACAAACATTATTCAAAAATTCCTTGATGTTCCTCTAGTTCACTATCAACAATACCTATACAATTTACCTCATATATCTCTTCATCATCCCCAATTTGAGAGTTTTCTTTATAATTTTTCAGATAAAGGATCGTTTTTAACATTATTATCATGTTCCCATTCCCAACTCATATGACTGGGTTGATTTTTTCTAAGATGGGATGAACAAGGATGATTGGGTTTTGATCCATATAACCCAATAGAGTGTGATTTTCTAGGAAAATGATTCCATAAGTGTAAATGAAATTATCCAATTTCACTAAAACATCTTTTAAGATCCCTTTATGAACTCAAACACTACGATCTGTAAGTTGGAGTGTGACAGAAGTTTGTTGGAGATCATTAAGACCTAATTAAAAATACACGGTATATGTAATGAGGTTCACACTAACTCCTTGATAAAAAGGGCCTTTTATAATTTTTTATCTCCTATCACAAAATTTATATATATACATCCTCAGTCTTTAAACATAGGAGGAATGATACCTTGAATGGTGGTACTCACATTAGCAACTGAAAGGACCTAGTTTTGATGAGAAATTTTCTACTAAAAGTGCATAATATTTTATGGTACTTTGAGTTAGAAGGAATGGGTTTGATTGCATCAAGAATTGTAATTATCATCTTAACCTCTAATAATATTTCTCAAAAGGTTTCAATCAACTATGTTTTAGTTTTTCTTCTCATACATTAGGTAAGGGAGAAAATTCATTCAGTGTTTGGTGTGGTTGTGGGGGTTTCAAATTATTATTGGATTCTTCAAAATATAAGGGTGGTTATTAAAAATTTTCACATGATATTAAAGTTTTTATTGGTTATGGAATGGGTTTTTTATGTTTTTCAATGGATCTCCTTCTTCTTAAGATAGTCACTTATTTTAGTTGTTCATGAGTGGTTTGTGTGTAACTTGATTTTCCCCTTATAGTTGGTGATTGAACAACCTGAGTAGGCATGAGTGAATTTCCATTTTTGATTATTTGTAAATATTTTTTAAGTTATGATACTTTTGAGTTAATTTTATCTACTTGTTTACACAACTATTCAAGGATTGGGAGAGGGACATATTTGACATGGGATTTTACTGGTTGTTTTATCCCAGGAGGATACTTTGGTTATTGGATTGGTTGTTGAATGGGTTGTTTATAATGAACAATAGGATGTTGGTATTAGACCTATGGTGGTTTGAACTAATTATGGGTTTGAAAATTATGTAGAGGTTATTGTTTTAGACATTTTGGTTATGTTGGTTATTGATTTTCTTTCCAACGAGTGGCTGGAAGGTCATTATACCTTGGATTGAAAGTGTTTTGGTACTATTTATTTTAAAAGTTTAATTAATTAACCTTTTATAGTGTTACTCATAAAAAAAATACTTTATAGAACTAATTGTTGGGTATTTGTTAGTTTTGTGGTCATTTGTTTTCAAAAATTGTGAAAACAGGCACAACATTTGGGGTTTCATGGTCTTTCCTAATATTGATCTGCTTGACCTTGCTAGTGAGTGCAGTTATATTTACTCTAATATTTTCTTCTTCTCCAATATTGATTATTACACTATATTTATTTGGCTTCTGTTAGTAAGGTGTTGTTCCACATGTTTGGTTCTATTTAGAAATATTTTCCAAATTCTTATAAGCATAATTTGGGGATTTGTTTTTGAATTTTTAATTGCACATCATGTCAATAAATTCTTGGTTTCCTGAACCTAACCCTTTAAATAAAATTCTCACTATTTCTTGGATTAAGAAACAATGGTTTGGTATTGTGTTTAAAGTGTCCTTTTACCTTTACCATGTCACATAGAAAGTTCCCCCCTCTTTTTTTAAAAAATGGATTCTCTTTTTAAGTGAAGTTGTTTTCTGATGGGGGAAGTATTTTTTGTATAATTCTTATTTCAGTTGGTTTCAAGAGTGAATGGATGCTAATATAAAATTATTTAACCAATTATTTTTTCAATAATTCATAGAAAAAGGAAAGAGTCTCATTTTAACTAATTCAATTTGATTTTGTGGGAATATGGTTTCAATAATGTCATTAAATTATTTAAGATGAAGGTAAGGAATCTTAAAATCCATCCCATGAAAGGTTGGAAGGCGGTTCAAGACACGGGGTTTGAAAATATATTTGGTATGTCCAATGGAATCATTACTAATTAATTATATTACATTGGTCTAGGAATGTGTGATGTATTCATTCATGTTCTGGTCTCGAAGAATTCTTATGTTATGGGATTTCTCAATTTTGTTTCTATTTGGGTTTCATCCTTGGTTTGTGATTTATTTTTGCGGAAGATTTTCCATTTTATTGAACTCAATTTTCATAATATAGTATCTTAGTAATACTAGGATCTAAATGAAGTATTCCTCTATATTCATTGGACTCCTTACCCCTCAAATTTTCCAACCTAACAGGGTGGTTTGAGTTGTCACTATTGTAGGTAGACTTACACAAAAAAAGGGGAAAAGATAATAGAAATTTGGGTGATATAAGAGAAATGGGGGATAATAGAATTATTTTCTAATATTAAATAATTGGGTCCCTATAAATAGTGCCAAAATTTTGTGACTCCCAAATTTACCCACGTTTTATTGTTTAAGCAGTCGCTTGTAGAACAACTTGGGTTATTGAATCCTCAGAGACCTAAGAAGAAACCTAAATAAACTTACATTATATGGGGTTGATTTGGATATTAAGTGGATAAATTAGGTTCAAATTTATTTTACTATAAATGAGTTTGATATAATTAAGTTAATTAAATTAAAAAATAATGATTTTATCCTTGGTTATCACTAAGGGTGGATTTTATGAATTCCTTTTTAAATTATTTAAATTTAATTAAGTCAAGAATAATTCATTTGATGAAATAAATAAAAATTCATTACTTACGGATTTAACACCTTAAAATACACATGATAATCACCTATAAACTTAGTGTATCATTTTCATGAGCACTCTAAGGTAAAGGATCTTATTATCACAAGAAAAATATGCTGATAAAATTCAATAAGAATAGGAAAGAAATAAAAACATTGAATGAAAATATCAAAAAAAGAATTGATTAAGAATTATTAAAATGATAAATAACATCCAATAATCCCCATTTGTACTCCCATATAATAACCCATTATATTTTTAGACCTATATTGATTATATTCTATCAACAGAAGATGGTAGTAGACTCATGAGGGCATAATTAAAGAATAAAAATAGTGAAATAACGATCACTCCACCATTTTGTGAAGAATTTCAAAATATTATGTGAATAGATTCACCCCCTATGGAAATTGTATCAATATGATATGAATAATAAAATAATAATATAAGTGTAATAACTTTTATTAATAAATGAAATGTGATTCAAATAGCTTATATGTGAAAAAAACGTGTGAATAAAAAATGGCAGTGTAATAATACAATTGAAATAAAAACATGGATTCCCAAATAAATTCCCTACATACTCCTTAAGAAAGAAGTTTTGGGTCATAGGGATGATCCCCTATCAGTCAATTCCTTACCCATTAATTAAGAGTGTAAAAAAGAGCATGATAAATAAAATGAAATTGGACCTTTTCAAAATTGACAAGATATTTGGATCAAGATTCTTTCCCATTGTTGACGTGCATTTATGACTTTAAATATGGCTGAATGTTTGGGGGTATTTTAAGATAAATATTTTCTTCCTTATGTACTCTAATTTATTTAGAAATTTCATCTCAATTGGATCATCCATGTGGATGTTATGGTTAAATTAGTGGGATGAAAATATGGGCCTTGAAATTTGGACCATATTTTAATCATCATCTTTGACCACCTGGATCACCATAAAAACATAAAAATTATATCCATAAATAGTTTGATGAAATGTTACTAATAATTTTATCTATCTAAATTTAAAATTTTAGATTCACTGGTCTTGAAATGTGAGCTCCACTTTTATCTGATGGTCCTATGGCCCATTCTACTTTGTCCATAAATTTTTGCATTCATGGTAAAAAATGACCATCTTTCGTTATAATTCATTAATTGATCCTAAAATAAAATATATTCCACACAAACTGATAAATAATATAAAAATATATCAAATTAAAAATAAAAAAAATAATTAATTCCACAGTCTGATGATCAATTGGTCCCAAATTGACACATTAAACATCAATTTTACTATGATGTGAAATAAAGTTCAATTTATGAAATGCATTAAAACTAGTGTTTATAGAACCCAGGGTGTAGATCAAGTGGTAGATTCCCCTTTGGGTCTCAATGAGGTCTTGAGTTTGAGCCTCACTGAGTTCATCCCTATATTTCATATTTCATGATTTTCTTCATACATTATCCCATTCCTATAATAAAATGAGGCTTCGAACAAAACTTTTAGAACTTGTGTTTATGGGAATTAAAACACATAAATCATAAAACATAGATAATGAATATTTTACTCTTTTAATGGATAATTGAAATATAAGTTAAAATTACATATCTCAGAGACAATTCCTGTGAAAAATTCCCACATACCACTTCTCATCAAAATGAATAGTGGAATACTAGTTTAATTTAAAATTTCTATATATAAAATACAAGTATCAATAATAGTTCCTATAAATAAAAACTAGTTACATTAAATATGCGTACAACCTTTAGGTGTATAAACATATTATTATTTCATTAATTAAACATGTTCTCATTTATTTTCATTCAGTCTACTAGGATTCTTCTGCTCCTGCAACTGATTTAGGTGCATATTCCAATGCAGGTGTCGATGCTCATGATGATGATTATACTGGTTTTCTAATAAGAGGTAATAATTATATCGGTGTTTCTATATGAGATTATAAGGGTCATTATGGTTCATATGATACTAATATTGAGGTAAATTTTAGATGTAAATTTTATTCTTGGTTTTTACATTAAATTTTATCATTTATTTTGTTTTATTATTATGATAATGATATTGAAATTTTATATTTTTTATCTTAGAGATATTTTGAATTATTTTGATATATATTATAATATGTTTGTGTTTCTTTATATAATATTATTTTTTTTGTAAGTTGTCGGGTTTGAGATCTGTTTGAGTTGTACTGGATGGGTATGGATTTAATGTAACCTTTTGGTAGTGAAAAACCAAAAACCAAAACCCACAAAATAGTTATGGATAAAATCCATCCAAATCCCAATAAATATGAAACTATAGAAAAATAAAAAATTTAAAATGGGAAAAAATATGTGTTTTAGGTCATGGGATATCAGATAGAAGTGCCGCCTCTTCCTTAAGCCATGAAATTCTCAGGATCTAGAAACTAGTCTCAAGCCACATAGTCACCATAACCCTATGATATGTACCTTCAATAAACCTACTCACTAACCACCTATGCTACCCTCTTCCCTCAATGAACATTACATTGTTGGATGAACCAGTTCTATGCTCCACAATAATAATATACTACAAAAACACAACTAGAATATAAACATAAATCCACAAGACTAGATCACCTTTATTAAACACTACCTATGAAACCATGTATTGTTAACTTATACCATAGGCCATTAATGTAAAAACCCAATGATTCCTCTACTATGGGAAAAACCTTTAGAAAAAAATGTTGAACTAAAACCCTAAATTTTAAACAAAATAGCTAATTTGAGGATATCACACCACAAGATTATGAGATAACACCTAGAATAACAAGGAACTCACTGATATAAGAAACTTTTTTTTGAAAAACATTACCCAATTAATCTGTTATCTAAAATACATTAACTAACTCAATAAATCACTAATAATAAACATTATAATCATAAGAAGAGAGTTTTTCAAGTCCAACACAAGCCCCTACCGAAACCAAGATGAATATGACTTTTTCTATCCATTCAAGACTATAATATAACAGCCTCAAGACTTTGTATAAAAATGAAACCTTTGGATCCAGAGGTCAAACTCTATTATTAAATAGTTTATAATAACCCCATTGGGATTCAATATCTATGGAGTTTTTAGTAAGAACATGTGACACCTAAACAAATGAATTTATAGAAATCATGAAAGGAATTAAGGATGTAGAAAATAGACAATTCCCTAAAAAATGAAAGAATGATATTATTATATGTATAACAATTCATGAAAATAAAATTAATTTTAGGATTAGACTTTAATTCTATAATTTAAATAATTATGGAATGATTACATAGAAAAATTTAATGAATAAATGAATAAATTTTCTAAAATAGTGAATGAATTGTTCTATGAGTATTTTGGTGGTGGTTTAGAGCTTAAGGTGTAGTCCATTTAGTGTATAAATTTTCAATTCATGTTGTTTTTGGTTTTTTAGGTCATAATTTTGTGGTGTTACTAATAAAAACATTTATTACTACCGATAGGGTGAGATTTCAGTGCAATAGGTTGGTTTATATATTTTATTCTTTGCATGGATTTAAGTGTTTGAAATGTATTTATATATTATATTCTTATTAGGCATATAAATTTTTGAATTGTGTTTATACATTGTATTATTGGTAGGGATTTAAGCTTTTGAATTCTATTTATATTATATTCTTGTGATATATTCTTGTTTGAGTTATGTTAATGTTTGAATTCTGTTTATATTCATGTTTAAGTGGAATATGTGATATATTCTATTTTGAGTTTTGGAAGGGTTTGAATTCTATTTATATTCTGGTTTAAGAGAAGCAGGCTATTTATTCTTGGTTAATTTTTGGAAGTGTTTTAATTATATTTAAATTCTTGTTTATGTGTAGTAGGTGATATATTATTGTTTGAATTCTTGTGATCTATTCTTCTTTTAGTGGTTTCTAGTGAAGTAATAATTTAATTATAGTAGGATATATTTTGAGTTCTAATTGAGTGGCTACTAGATTGGTAGTAATTTAACTGCAGTAAGTTTATATTTTTTTAGGATTTATTGGGATATATCCATGGTTTTTAACCATGGATTTATTCTAGGGATAGATAAAAAATAGCCATAGTTTTGAACCGTGGCTATAGTGGTGTTTCCATGGTTTGAAACCATGGATATTTGCATATTTCCATAGTTTCAAATCATGGAAGTAGAGTTCCTTGTTAATAGTAATTGTCGTGGTTTCTAACTATCATTACCAGTGTATTTCCATGGTGGAAACTGTGGCAATAGACATATTTCCATGGTTTGAACCATGTTAATCAATCTATTTCCACAGTTTCGAATAGTGACAATAGTCATGGACCTATTTCTACACCAATAAGATCCACAACCATAAAAACCATGGATATATAATTTATCCATAGTTTCAGGATCTATATCCATGGCTATATGTAATTTTTCTAGTAGTTTAAAATTAATCACAATGATTAAGAGAAAAATGAGTTTACTATGGGACTAAACAATAAACTTAAGTGAAAAAATGAACTAGAAACTTATCAAGAACCCATTGGATAAACATATTTCAACCATTTACCCTATTTTCTTGAAAATGGTTCATTATTGGATGCAAATTATATAAGGGATACCTACAAATAGTTTTTATCTTTCGGTATTTACTATAATTCCACCCTTCTACTATAAAAGTTCACTCACCCCACCCCCTCTCTTATTCACACCTATCAAGACATTTAGATTATAAAACCACTTCCAAATCAACTCCAAATTCCCATACATAATATTATAATCCTATATTTTTTAACAATACTATCCATGGAAGTCCTTTGGTGAAAAGAAAAATGAGATACCTAAAGAAGAGGTAATGTTTATCAAAAACTATTTTTATTTTATTTATTCCTCAAAACCCATAATTTCTTTTCATATAATGATTATATAATAACTTAACCATCTTAAATATATTTATATGTATTTATGTTAAGGTTACTCCCAATTACTTCACATACTTCCATCAAATGGTGTACTCAATCATCGTTCGTGTGTACAACGGACTACCACCTCGCGGACAGATGTCGTTTGTTCTTCCATTACCACCTTTCATGACTAGGATTAATGATTGATATATAGATTATATATGATATATGTGATATTTATAATATCATTATTCTTATTTAATTATGATATATCATGAACCTTCATGATTTCCATTTTGTGAGAATACTGAAACCTCGTTCGTGTGTATAGAGGACTACCTCTTTGTGGAGCAATGTGATTCATTCACACTTTACACGGAATGTATTAAGGATGGGTTTAATATATTTATGTGGTATAAATGAAATAACAATGTTAATATAATGATAATATATTCATATATATATAATTTAAATTTCATTATTTTAATAAGATAAGAAAATGGAAATAGCATTCCTCCATACATACAGCCTACCGTTTTCATGAACGATGTATTTGATTTCCTATTTATATATTTTATATATTATTATAAATACATATATAATGAATATATATTATATTCATATCATGGTTTACATTATGTAAATGATTATATCATGATCAAATTCAGAAGACCAAAAATAAAAAATAAAAACATATATGAAAAACAAAGCGGTTATTACCTGAAACGTAACTTCAACATTGAATTATTAATAAAAAATAAATATAAAGTCACAATTGAACCATATATGGTATGTTATATAAGTATATGGTTATTTTTTAGATTTATAATATATTTATATTAATTATAAAAGAGGTATGAACATGTATGAAGGAAGTCAAGACTTAAAGGGGATTTCTAGTCGCACTTCTATTTCTATGAGAATTATGCCATATTCACCACTCGTTTATTTTGTGTGGTGTATATACTTCTATATAAAATTTTATATCATTAATTTAATTTTTTTCATGATATTAAAATTTTAAATTTATGCTATTATTTCATATATCTCATGATTCAAAAGTTACTCAAGTAGTAAGATATTTTTGTCTCACATTTTACGTCCATGAGACACGTGTCATATTCACCACATCTTTATTCTATGTGGTGTCTATTCTACCCATGAATGTAATTTAGGATTATTATAATTAAAATTATTTTTATTTACATATCCATTTCAGTATATCTCTTTTATGGAGTTTACAGTTCAAAATTTTCCTAATCAATAGTAGATTTTTGTCTCAATTTTCCTTCTTTGAGATGTAAGTTATGTTCTACACCGATATTATTTCACGAGGTGTATATAAATCCCATTTGAAATGTAATATCATGAATTTTTTCATATTCATTATATTTTATGTTTCATTTTGTTTTATTTCTTCATAGTAATTTGCATTTAAGGTTACCAAAGTGGTAAGAGTTTTATGTTACAATCTCACCATTTTTGGGATTGTTTATAATCAAGTCTCCAATGTTGAAATATGATGATATTAGTCTCAGTATTTTCCATTAAATTTAATATAATTGTTTTATTAATTATATCTTGAAGTAATGGTACCATTTTCCACTCTTTGGTGATTAATATAATTAAGAATGTTTTTTTAAGAAAATATGCCCTTATTTCTCTCCTCGGTTGGAATTCAGTTTGATTGAAAACCCATGTTTTCTAAAAAAGTTTTCAAAATTGTTTTTAAATGATATTTTAAGCTTATTTTCATGGTAAATGGTTTTAATTTTTTTATGTTTTTAAAATTATTTTAATTTTTTTTCAAAGCTTCCTTTATTATTTTTAAAGGTTATTATAAATGAAAAAGGTTTTTGAAATGTTTTATGTTTTAAAATAGAATTTTTAAAATAAGAAAGGATATTTTCCTCAAGAAATATTTTCAATGATTTTAAAAGATTATTTCTTTAGTTTTATAAAACTTTTTCTAAAGAATAAATGTTTTAATTTTTTAAATTTAAATTATTTTTTAAAGAAAGGTTATTTTTATTAATAAATTTTCTAAGTGATATTTCAAAATTAGTGACCATCTAAGATGAAAAATCATTTGATATAATTTATTATTTACTAGGGATATTATCCAAGGAAAACATTCTTATTCATCTATTTAATGGTTTATGTTTGTGAGGAAAAGTTTTCTCTGAAACTCATTTATCTTCAATGGATTATACCTTGATAAAATGATTTGGAAACCCACTTCTTTTCACAGGTTATTCTACTATAAAATGATTATGAAACCTATCTCTTTTTAATAGGTTATGATATGATGAAATGTTTATGGTACCCATTTCATTTGATGGGTTATTATATGATGTTCATTAAACCCATATCTTTTTATGTTTCACGATATGATAAATGTTTTATTATTTTGTTTTACGCATATGTATGTTTTTATTATATAACAGGTGGGAACTATATCTCCATCCAAGGAATTAGAAAAATATTTATATATCATTAGAAAAAAATGGGAAACAAGTCGATGAGCATGATCCATAATGGAAAATGGATGTATCCTAATTTACAATGCGAAATAGGTGCATCCTAATCCCAAATGGTAAATGTGTATGTCTTGATCCACAATGGGAAATAGGTTCACCCTGATCCACTGTGGGAAAAAGTTTTTCCATGATCCACTATGTTGATGGTCTTGGTATTTATCCTTGACACAAGAAATGGTTTTCCATATTTATGAAGGTTATATAATTTTATGACATGATATTATGGTTCATGATTGATTTGTGATGGTTTCTCACCCTTATTGTAACATCCCATATATGGGATCCACTCAACTGGTTCCCTGTACCCAGTTGTCCACATGGCCTCATGTGCATTTCCCAAAACAACATAGGCTACAGACTAGTAGAGAGTGCCTAGGGTGTGATTGTGGGGAAACTATGCCCTCATTGGAAGTGTAAAAAACAATATAATAATATACAATAGTGGAAGTAGTAAACAATATAAAAATGAATTAAACAGTGGGAAAACTGATAAGATAAATAACCAATCATCATTCCATACAAAAGATGATACATCATGTCACATTTTCTTGGAATGCATCCAAACTAGTACACTAAAGTAATATACAATATATGTCTAAAAATAAAAAAAGTAACAAAAAGAGACTAGGAAGCATCACAAGACTTAGATCAGTCACATGCTCTCCAACTCCTAAGTATCCCATCAAGTACCTCTAGAAGGGTGATTTCCCAGATCAAAACCCGTAATCATATAATCTTTTTGGGTCCAAAAGCATGACCAAAACAGGGTGTGAGACTAAATCCAAGTAAGAAACCACCCAAGGTTTGTTCCAATCTATTAGTGAATATATATAATAGGCAGTGTACAATAATGAAACTATTAAATAGTAGGTACTCAAAAGTAAGCACAACAAATGTCTCAGAAGACAATGTAATCAAGTATAGGTGAAGACCGAATCCAAGATTGTGATTTGTCTTGAAAGATGCATCATTATTCATTATATTTCATTATTCAATTCCATTAGATTATATAAATGTGTCTAGGTCCAACCTAGGCCCAATAAACCGGCATATAACAGTATCCTTCAACTTATGACATAATAGTCATTTAATCATTTGATTATTTGATCATTTTCCAATAGAGCCTGTCCTGGGTATCCCTCAATGGATCCTAGGTTTTCATGGAATTTTGAAATAAGACCCAATGAGCCCGACCACCCTATTCATGGATCTCTCACGACCTTTACATAATTAACCTCTTAATCCCCTCAATTATCTTTTAACTGAGACAATGGTTTACCCAAGGTTTATAAGGTAAAATTAGTCACATGAGCTCGACCATGTCTTTTAACCAAGACTATGGATCGCCTATTACTAATTACCTCTTTTATCATTTAATTCCATTATACATTCCATCTCAAAATCAACACATGCTAATTAAACTATCACATGGTATTAACATAATCAACTCACATGGGCTCAATTGACATAAAAACCAACACATGTAAATTAAACTATTACATTTTTAAACAAGGATAACTCACATGGGAAAAACATATAACAAGCCTACTATTAAATTAAACATTTACAAGTATTAACATAACAAGTATCTCACGTGGTAATTCATATAATAAGTAAAACATATTTTGCAACCCAAGAAAGGGAATTCAAGTCAACCTTAAAGAAATTCTTGAAAAAATGGCCATCCAAGGGAAACACACTGATGGAGTGGCCCTAAATCAAGGTTCACAACCCTAAAAATGTTTTTAATCATCTAATTAATTACCTAATAATCAATAGAAAAGCACAGGATTCATTATTCAATCAAGCGACACCCTAAATGTGGGTGTGTAACACTCTTGAATATATAAACATCATGACAATTTGTGAAATTCACAAGACCACCTACCTAATACTCGTACAACTCTCCTCGTCTAGCATCAGGCTCTAATTCATCCTAGAATAGAGTAGATCTACAAAATGAGTAAAAATTTTCGACCTTAAATAGCTAGATCAATAGAAGAAATTAGGAAGAAAGGTTCAATAGCAATTGAGAGATCACCGAGGGGAATCCAATGCCTCAGATGGTGTTTAAAATAGAGACCAGATGACAAAACGAGAGGCAAAATCTCATTCATATTTTCTTTGGTCTGCTGCTCGTCGAAGGGGGGTTGTTTCTGTCCGTATGGAAAAATGAAACTACTAGATGATTAAATCAAGAAAAAGAAATATATGTACTTAAGACTACACATCGTGTTCATACAAATTCTGGCCAGACCATTACATATTAGTGTACTGAGATTACATGGATTGTAGCCTTCCATACACGGTGTGTACCTATAAGTACACGGCATGTAGTTCCTAGTCACATCATGTAACATTCTTTTAGCCATCCCCTCGACCTCTTTTCCCCCATTTTTACAAGTATAAACATAAAGGTAAAGATCCATACCTCAAGGAAGAACTAGGTTCTTACAAATTTCTCCCCTTAAAGCAATTCAACCCTAAATTTCCCTTCCTAGGGTGGTGAAGGAACATCAGAGAATAACTTCGTTCATTGCAATCCTACATTGGCCTCCCTCTCCCAAGTATCGTCCTGAACTTATCCATGATTCCATAACACTTGTACTAGAGGAACATACCGGCCATTGTGAACCTTCATGCTACGATCCACAATACAAATTGGATGCTCCTCAAATGGAACCATCTGAATAGTATCCTAGAATCTATGGTCGTAGGAAAAGTAACATCACAAATGAGAAACATGGAATATGTAATGAATATCCCTATACCTATGAGGTAACTGAAATTGGTAGGAAACTGGCCCACCCCACCCCAGAATCTCAAACGGCCTAATGTATCTCAGCAAAATCTTACCCTGTCTCATGATCCTCTTGTGTCCCATCCTCAGTGTGACACATAGGAAAACTCGATATCTAAACTAAAACTATAAAGGTCATATAAAATGACCGATGTATTATTTTTTATGAGACTATGCATTATCCATCCATTTCTTAATCAACTGAACCTGCTTAGTGGTCTCTTGGACAAGACGAGTTCCTAACATCACTTCCTATCTTGCCTCTAGTCAACATAGGGGTGGTCGTCATAGCCTACCATACAAATCCTCATATAGAACCATATGAATAGTATCCTAGAAGCTATAGTCATAGGAAAACTCGAAAAGGGGAATATGTGTCTCACAGGAACCCCCAAAATCTAGGATGCATGCCCGATTCATGTCCTCTAGTACCTCAATCGTGCGCTCTGACTGGCCATCTATCTAGGGGTGGTAAGATGTGCTCTAAAGCACCTATTTATCCAAATTCCTCTACAGCACTTACCAGAAACAAGAATTAAACCGAGAAACCCTATCTAAAATGATAGAATGTGGGACCCTGTGTAGTTGTGCAATCTCAATGATGTACATCCTCCCAAGATCATCTACACTGAAGACTTCCTTGACCAGTAGGAAATTTGAAATCTTTGTAATATTGTCAACTAAAACCCATACTACATTATTATCTTGAGGTGACCTCGGTAAACCCATCACAAAATCCATCACAATGTCATTCCATTTACACTCATAAATGGGTAGCTGATGCAACAGTCCTTCTGGTATTTGGTTTTTTTCCTTCAACTGATGACAGGGAGAACATCTCATGAAAAAAATCTACATATTCCTTCTTGCTTGGCCACCAGCACTGATGATATAAATCCCAATACATCTTGGTGAAACCCGGATGAACTACCTAAACTAAAGCATGAAAATCCTTCATCAGATCCTCGTTCATGTCTGTTGACACCCATACACAACCCTGTAACCACAAAACATAATCCTCATCTATAGTCCAACTAGTAGGAGGGTCCTCTCCTGACATACTCTCCCATAGAACTAGGAATTCATAATTCTATAGATTCCTCATCCTCACTCTGTCTGGTAATGTAGAGGTAATAGCTAAGGATATAATAAAAGTCTTCTCTTTCCTATTGTGCACCTCTAGATTCATCTCATAGAACAACATCATCAGCTACCACTTTCCACTGGCCTAATTTATTGCTCGTATCTTAGTCCTCCTACTCAGTGCATCAGCCACTATATTTCCTTTCCCAGGTGTGTAGGCAAGCTCAAAGTCGAAATAATAATGGTAATCCACCCAACTTCGCTGCCTCAAATTCAGATCACACTGTGTAAAGATGTACTTGATACTTTTTTGGTCTGTGTACATCACAATATTCTCTCCAAACACATAATTTCCCCAATAGTACAAGGCATGGACAACTATGGCTAACTCGAGATCATGCATTGGGTAGTTCCTCTCATGTGGCTTCAGCTGCTGAGACCTGTACGTAATGACTCGATCCCCCTGTATAAGCACTGCTCCCAACCTAATAACTAATGCATCATAGTACACAATATAACTCCTACCCAGCTCTAGAAAAATCATTATCAGTGATGGCATGTTTCTCCCTTTCAACTCCTAAAAGGAAGTCTCATAAGAATCTGACCATACGTACTTCACACCCTTCTTTGTCAAGCCCGTCATCGGTGATGCTAAGAATGAGAAGCCCTGTATGGAATGCATATAATAACCAGACAACCCTGAAAACTTTTCACCTCAAAGACTTTTTGGGATGCTCCTAGGTAACTACTTCTCTCACCTTCTCTGGGTCAACTGATACTTCTGTCTCCGAGATGATGTGACTCATGAAGTGAATCTGATCCATCAATAAATGGCTCTTTGAGTGCTTAACATATAACTGATGCTCTCTGAGTGTACTCCAAACTACCTCTTGAAATGTGGTATGGTAATTTTGATTATGATAATACACCAAGATACCATCTATGAAAACCACAACAAAAGAATCAATATAGGAATGGAACACTCGGTTCATCAGTTCCATGAAGACCTCTAAAGAATTAGTGAGACCGAATAGCATAACCACATACTCGTATAGAACATACCATCTTTGGAAAGCTATGTGAGGTATTTCTAATGATATAAAATGAAATTGATGATAACTAGATCTCAGGTCAATCTTAGAGAATACCTGAGATCCTCATAGCTGATCGAAGAGATCATCTATTCACATAATTGAATATCTATTATTTATTGTTAAATGGATCAATTTTCAATAATACACCCATAGCTTGAGGGTAAAATCCATCTTTTTCATAAAGAGGATTCTTGAACCCCCTAGAGAAGTACTGGGTCAGATAAACCCCTTTACCTCCAAATACTCTACCTTACTCTTGAGCTCTTGGAACTTTTTCATAGCCATTCTATAAGGTGGAATGGATATTGGTGACACTCCTGGTACTAGCTCGATAAAGAACCGTACCTCTTTTATCATAGGTAAACCTAAATAGTCGTCTGTGAATACATCCATAAAATGATCAACCACTAGGGGAAATTCCATATGTCATGTCCCATGGTCATCCAGATATAAACTAGAAATCTATGTTGTCATCCCACTGAACCCACGATGCATGGGTCCAGACTGGATTTCCTGGAAATACCATTAACCCTTGTGTAGAAACGATCTTCCCTATGGTGAAGTAAAAATCATCCAACATCAATAAAAATTGACCAAGTCTTGAAAGGTGACTAACCAGTCCTTTCCATGTATGACATCAAATAATGTCATCTCTAAGACATAGAGATCCCAAAAGAAGCAATACACATTAATTTCAAGGGCGAACTCCTTTAATTATTGTGCTCCTATGATGGTGTATCTAGTTTTATAAAATCATCAGAAGTAAAAACATAGATCACTAGGATCTCCAAAACAGGAACATGTATGAAATTATGTTAAGCCCGTATATTAAATAGTACATAAACTAAAACAACGACTACTATAATATTTTCTCTGATAGTAAGAAGTATGGGATCCTTCTCCTACTGGGGTTTTTCACTACATAATTCTAGACTGTACCACATCCCCGAGACACTTCCTGGCTACCCTGAGCTAACCTTCCCTACTGTCACTGAGATCCTGGGGTATAGCTACCACAACCACATCCACTCACTCATCCTGAATGGCCTGACGCTTTATAGTTCCCTGACTGGTGAGAAGCTACTAACTCTGATCCTAAACCTGGAGTTGGTGAAAACCCTCTCTCACTAGATATTAGTGGGAAAATCCGACAAAAAACTATAAGTGGCCCATGTTTTTGCAAGCTCGACACTCGACCGGGTCCATCGGGCACTGAGGTATATTATTCCAAATTATTCCACACTGGAAGCACCTCAACTGGAAACCAAATGATACATTATGAGTATTAGATTCTCCACTTGTGACTTCCAGACGATGATTCCTTATATCAGTTGAAATAATACCAAATCTCGGTACTGAACCTCCATATCTATTACCTCTATATTTCCTCTGATTCATCTTAGTAATTAGTACTTAGTTCACTATATAAGATACAATAATCAGCCTGAATATATTAACATATGACCAGATTTTGTACCTAATAACATCCTTGAATTTCTTAGCCTTTGACAGATTTTCACCCATCAGAATAGGTGCGAAGTGACAGAGCTCAGTAAAGCAGGCCGAATAATCTATAACTGACTGATCTCCCTACTCTAGATTCATAAACTCACTCACCTTATCATCCCTCAGCATCTTTGGACAGAAGTATTCATATAAAAAAATCTTAAAATCTTCCCATTCCATGTCTTGCAGACACTTGGTCTGTCTGGTAACATCCCACCACCTCTTGGTGGAATCAAACATCATATAAGTCATGATCTTGAACCTCATATCAGGATGTGTCTCAAGATGATATAAGATCGATAACATGGCCTTTATCCATGAATCTGTAGCCTATGAGATACCTTCTCTAGAAAACATCAGTGGATTCTACTATTGGACCAATGAAGTTAGTTCTTCTATAAACATGGAAGGTTGTGGTACTCCCTAAAAGGTTTGCATGAACCACATAAAGCCTTCACGGGAAAGTGCATCGGCACCTGCATCTGGTATAACAGGTGGTTCCAAAACTGACATGAATGGAGGGTCCACTGGTAGACTGTGGCCAACCATCTCCAGGGTATGATCATCGCCACACTCCTGGCATACCACTATAGGTTGTCATGGGTGTATTTCTTTGTAAAGTCCAGCACATACACCTCAAAATAATTTTATTCATCAAGGTATACAGTTTAAGAGCACAATATCTAAATAGAATAAGAAAGCCTCAAAATTTCACAAAAGATGAGTAGATGGAACATAGGGACAATACATGATGTGCACACTTAATCCCTTATATAGCTGTGTACTCTCATCGGCCCCGGCGTGTAAACAACCCTGGTACACGACATGTAGGGACCATACACGACGTGTATACTTAATCTCTTACATGGTTATGTAACTTCACCTGCCTTGGTTGTGTAAACATCCTAGGTACATAGAATGTCAGGCTAACAAATGGGGTATACTCAAGTCTTCCCTCCTGGCCATGTAGTTTTACATGTCTAGAGCCACATGATTCTACCTATGTAAAACTATATGGGGTGTACATATGGTAAATGACTTGTTTTGATCAAAACTCAACAACTTGTGCTCTCTCTCTCACACACACAGCCAGATACATAGTCAAAAACCAAAACTGCATGTACGTAAAAAGTTATTTTATTCCTAAACATAAGAACACATGGCATGTTTTCATAGGACCACACATCGTGTTGTTTGGGCTTCCGAATAGTAACCCTCAAAAATATCCGTGAAACCCCTTTTTTCAAAATAAATAAATGGTGTTAAAATTTGGATCTATGGGGGACCATACTCCTCGTGAATAAAATCTTGGAATCCACATATAGTACAGAACAACACAATCTATATCCCATGGACTAAATGTGATCTACCAAATTCTAATCCATGAGATCCCATACACCATAAGGACCAAAGTTTGGAGTCTATACAATTCAGCCATAACACATATCAATACACCTATAACAATAACATGCATATCTATTACGACACCTATCACAATATCATGCATATCTAGCACTGCATCTATCACAACAACATGCAATCAGTAATGCTCTCTAAATGGGATTGAAAGAATGCATGGCACGTGATTTCTAATAAGTGCATATAGAATGAATGATATGGAATACCCTCATCTCAATAGGTTGCAACAAAATAGAACCACAATGATATCAATAATAACAACACAAAACAAGTGTGTCGCCGATTGGGGAAATCAAATCAACTGTAATAGATCAAAATCCAAAAAAATCAATTCCATTCAAGTAATTTGGATTTTCCCTATACATGTTGTAGCTACTAACTGGAACAAATAATTAAAAAATTAAATTTCCTATATATCATCTCTAAACAGTAAAGAAAACTAGGAAATAATTCCTCTGATATCACTTTGTAATATCCCGGATCTAGGTGCCACTCAATTGGTGCCCCGTACCGAGTTGGCCACATGGCCTCAAGCACATTTCCCCAAATTCTAGAGGCATCCGACTAGTAGTGAGGGCCTAGGATGTGATAGTGGAGAATTATGATCTTATTGGTAGAGTTCAACATATATGAATAATAATATACAATAGTGGAAGAAATAAATAACATACAACTGAAATAAACCATGGAATACCGATAAGATAAATAACGAGCATCATTCAATAAAAAATATGATGCAACATGTCACATGTTCTAGGAAAGTATCCAAACAAGTACACTGTAGTAATGAAAAATATATTTATCAAAAGAAAAAAAAGGGAAAAAAGACTTGTAAGCATCACAATACTTAGCTCGGTCCTATGCACTCCAACTCCTAAGAAGCACATCAAGTACCTGTAGCAGGGCGCTTTCCCTGATCAAAAACTTCAATCATATAATCTTTTTGGGCCCAAAAGCATAATCCAAATTGTGTGTGAGACTAAATCCCAATAGTAAACCAACCAAGGTTTGTTCTAATATGTTAGTGAATATATATAATAGGCAGTGTCCACAGTGAAATCAGTAACGAGTAGGTACTCAAATGTAAGCACAATAGATGTATCATAAGACAATGTAATCAAGTATTAGTGAAGACTGAATCCAAGCTTGTCCTTGGGCTTGGAAGGCGCATCATTATTCATTCTATTTCATTATTCAATTCAATTGGATTATAAAAAATTCTTGAGATCTGAACTAGGCCTAAAGACCACTCATATAACAGAAACTATCAACTCGTGACATAATAATCATTTAATCATTTCTTCATTTTCCAATAGACCCCAACCTAGGTATTCTTCAATGGATCCTAGGTTTTCTTGGTATTTTAAAATAAGACTCAATGTGTTGGACCACACTATTCATGGCTTGCTCACAACCTTTATATAATTAACCTCTTGAGCCTATCCATTATCTTTTAACCAGAACAATGGTTCACCCATGGTATATAAGGTGTAATTAGTCACATCATCCCAACCATGTATTTTAACCGAGACCATGGATCTCCCATTGCTAATTACCTCTTTTTATCATTTAATTCAATCACACATTCCATATCAAAAGAAATACATGTGAATTAAAATATCACATGGATTTAACATAATCAACTCACATAGGCTCAGTCGACATAAAAACCAACATAAGTAAATTAAACGATTACATGGTTAAACAATCATAACTCACAAGGAGAAAACATATAATAAGACTACTATGAAATTAAACATTTATAAGGATTAACATACCAATTATATCATGTGAAAATTCCTATAATGAGAAATACATTTTTAACAACCCAAGAATTTGAATTCAATTCAATCCTCAAAGTCATTCTCATCCAAATGACCATATAAGGGAATCACACCGATGGGGTGACCCTAAATCAATGTTCACAACCCTAATTATTCTTTAAATCATCTAATTAATTACCTAATCATTAATAAGAAATCACCAGGTTCATTATTAAGTGACGTGACACCCTAAAAGTGGATGTGCAACACTCTGGCATATATAAACATAATGACAATTTGCAAAAGTCACCAGACCACCTACCTCATTCTCATACGACTCTCCTCATCCAATGTTAGTCTCTAATTCTACCATATAATAGAGTAGATATAAAAAATGGATATAAAATATCGAACTTAAATAACTAGATTGAGAGAAGAAATATGGAATAAAGGATCCATAGGAATCGAGAGCTCACCGAGGGGAATCTAAAGCATCCGATGATGTTCGAAATGGAGATTGGATGATGAAACGGGAGGCAAAATCTCATTCATATTTTAATAGGCGCGCTTCTCATTGAAGGGAGTTCTTTTTTTTCTGTCTGAAAAAACAATTCTACAACCCGATTTAATCAATTAAAAAATTACAAGACGTGTACTTGATACAACACTCCATATACGTACAAATTTTTTCTAGACCATTACATGGTTGTGTATCAATATTACATAGTGTGTAGACTTCTATATACAACATTTACCTATAAGTACATGATGTGTAGTTCCTAGTCATGTCATTTAACATGCATATAGCCAGCCCCTTGACCTATTTCCCCCCATTTTATAAAGTATAAACTATAAAGAAAAGGTCCATACCTCAAGAAAGAACTAGGTTCTTACAATTTTGGATCATTTTATCTAAAATGATAATGCTTTATGACATGGATCATGTTTATGATCCATGAAAGATTGGGTATGATCTTTGAAGGTATCGATTCATTACCACATACCCTTATTTTTATCTTATTCTTTCATATGTACATATATTTAAATCTCTTATGTTTACCCTTACTGAGTATCTGAGCTCACCCTTTCTTATGTTTTCTTCTCCATGTTATGAAGAACGTTTTAGGTGGGATATTCATATTAAGAGTTATAAATGGGAATACCTTTGTGGGAAACATTTAAGATCTCTAACTAATTTTAAATATTGTTTTCCATGTTTCAAAAGACACTAAACTATTAAAATCCTCAATCGTGTACATTTGTAATGTGAATAATATTCATCTAAAATTATTTAATATCCATGTATGTTAAGCCTGGGTCACTACAGTATACATAGTCATGACCCCAATATTACAACTCATTCTTCATTAATTTTAAACTCTAATTATTTCCTTTTTATTATAGCTTCTAGATTCTTCTAAATTTCCACATCATCTTTTTTAGCATCCATTATCTTCTCTAGAAGGTATGGTTGAGAAATCATTTGTAAAAATATTGGTGATGTTCCTTACTTTATGATTCCTATTTCCATCCTTTTCAATTATATAAAGATCATATCCTTCTCAATTCTCACCAGTGACCAATTTTTTGGATCATTTCTACTTAGAGTGTCTTCTATTTTAATTTATTTCCCTAGATGGAATTAGATTTAGAATTCATAGTCTTAAATTATTTCTAACCATATCCACTAGAACATATTCAACTCTTTTTGTGTGAAAGTATAATTGAGGCTCTTATGGTCCATATATATTTCACACTTCTCCCCAAGGAGATAATTCTGCTAAATTTTCAATACAAAAATTACTACATCCAAATCTAAATCATGTGTTGGGTAGTTCTGTTCATGAAATTTTAATTACAATGAGTAATAATATATCATGTTTTTATTATAAATTGGTACATAACCCAATCCAATCTTCAAAACATAGTTTTATTCCATGAAATGTTCCACACATATGGGTTTCATAAGTAGAGGTGCAGTGATAAACCTATTTTTTAACTCCTTGAAGTTATCTTTACCTTCATTATTCTAGAAAAACATTACTCTATTTAGAGTTCGCATGGTTATAGGTTTTTAAAATCAGGGTAAATTTATTATAAACAATCAATAATACCTATCTAGTCCAAGGAAACTATAAATATTTGTCACAAATGTTTTCATCAGTCATCCTTCAATTGCTTCTTTCTTGGAAGGATCCACATATATCCAATTTCTTTTGATAGTGTTCCCAAGAATAAGACTTCTTTAAAATAGAACTCACAATAACTATAATTTATATAAATTTTATCCTTTTATAAGGCCTTTAACATGGTGTTAATATTATCCTCACTATCCTCATTTATTTTGGATTATATTAGAATATCTTCTATAATGACTAGAACACATTTGTTTAGGTAATTTATAAAGACTCTATTCATCAAGTCCATGAAGATCGATGCAACATTTTTGTGTCTGAATGTCATTACTATGAACTCATGTTGCCCATGCCGTGTATGGAACACAATATTTGGTATATCCTCTTTATTCACCCTTAATTGTTAATTCCCTGACCGATGATCCACCATGGAGCAGTATTGGGATCCATGTGGCTGATCGAATAAGTCATCAATCCATGGAAGATGATGATTTTTTCTTTATCAGGATCTTGTTGAGTTAACCATATTTAGTACAAAGGTTCATTCATCCATCCTTATCCTTGATTAAGAATATTGGTGCATCCCAAGGTGAAGCACTTGGGTATATGAACCCTTTATCAAGATTCTACTATAGTTTCTTTTTCATCTCCTCAAGTTCCACAATATCCATTCTATATGGATTCTTGGATATTGTAAAAGTCTAAGGTATAATATTGATTGAAAACTCAACCTCCCAGCTAAGAGGAAGACCAAGAAATTATTCGTGAAACATATTATCATATTCCCTCACAATAGGGATGTGTTCAAGGATGACTTTTCCATAGACTCAATCATTTGAGCTAGATACACTTTCTTATAGGGAAATAAAGTTCATTCTTGAGATGTTGGTGCTGAATATTATTCGTCTACATCCTTGAACATGTACAAAATAAAAGATTTATTCAGGGTAAAAAGTATTAATTCATTCTCCTAGAAACTTATATTGGATATATATAAGGAAATCCAATCCATACCTATAATTACTTCAAATTCTACTAAAGGGGGTATCACAAGGTTATGTGGTAAGTTCAACCACAAATTTTTATAGAGGGTGAGTTATATACTTAGTATTAAATAATTTCCCCATTTTTCATTTTCATTGAATGATTTACTTCCATGTTTCGTGGCGGTTTTTAAATAGTTCTACTAAAATTTCATGATACAAAAGAATTCATAAAAAATAGAATCAAAATGTAAGTAATCTATTATTGAATGAATAACTAGAATACCTATCAAAACTCCATTTTAGGGATTAGTGATTTACCTCCATGTTCAAGAATAGTCCCCAACATGCTCTAAATTTTGAGTTTAACTTCATCACAACATACCACCTTTAAACTGATGGCCAATATGTGTGTACTAACCAAACACTCAAGGACATGTTGATAGCATGCTCAATGGACTTAAAAGGAGGATGGGATCAACAACTTCTTCTAGTCAAGTTCTCATACAATAAAAGTTTCCATTTGAGCATTCAAATGGCTCCCTATGAATCCCTTTATGGGAAGAGATGAAAAACACCTAAATGTTGGGATGAAGTTGGTGAACACAAACTAATGGGTCTTGAAATGGTCTAAGAAATAGAGGAAAAGGTCAAGACCATTCAACATCATATTAGTGATGCTTAGTGTCGAAATAAGATCTTTGCTGACAATATTTGATTATACATAGAGTTTGATGTTGGACATAAGGAACTCCTCTAAAAATATCCATGGAACAAAGTCATGTGATTTAGGAAGAAGTGAAAACATATTCCAAGATACATCAGTCCATTTGAGAACATAGATCGCATCGGAGTAGTGTCCTATCAATGATCCCTCCCACCCAACCTATCTCATGTCCATGATGTGTTCCATGTATCCCTTTTGAGGAAGTACATACCAGACCCCTTACATGTGTTGAATCCAGAGGTGGTATCCTTGGAGAATGATATTTCATATGAAGAGTAGTTGATGAAGATATTAGATCATAGAGACAAAGTTCAACAAAATAAGACAACATACCTTGTAAAAGTTCTATAGATAAAACACATGTTTGAATAAGTGACATGGGAACCAAAGGATGTGTTGAAAGAGAATTACCCTCATCTGTTTTGGTGTGTGAAATTAATATTTTGGAGGAATTTGTTTTTGATGGGGGAGATTGTAACTACCCAAAATTTTAAAAATAAAATTCCATTTATAATTGAATTAAATGCCATACTATGGTCATAGAAAACACATGTACTTATTTGGATTTATTATATCCTATTGTATTTAAAATCACATTAATAATCATAACTATTGATAAAATATCCATTTAGTAGTGATCATATGATTAGTATAAATATAGGATTTTGATAAATCCAATTAACACAAAGGAAGTGATGGTCTTGACTATTAGGATTATAACCTAGGAAGATCAGTTATCCAAGATTCTTAGGGATATATAATCACAAATATTTTTACTTTACCAAGAACATGATGAGATCTAACAACTAAATCATGAGTGGACCTGTTTATGGGATAAGTTCAAGCTTATTGATATAAAAACCCAAACAATATATATTGAACCATCCCACTAAAATATCACCATAGCACACCTTACCCTTTTGGAGTTTTCTAATGTAATAAAGGTCTACCTATCAAGACCAAAATAATATGAATATGTATTCTATATATTCAATATAATGATGGTTATATTTTCTTAATATTATTTTCACTTTAAAAATGTTTTTTTATTTTGATACTATATAACCCAAATTGTATTATTGTGTAATATGAAATTTCAATTAAGATATTCCTTTCCGATGGATTCATGAATTATAAAAATAAATGATATATTAATAAAATAAAACAATTAAATAATATTTATTAAATATAAATGATAATATAATTTTTATGAAGTAAAATTTAATTGTTACAAGTGTTTGAAAATTGTTATTGTATAAAAAACCATAATTTATCAATAAATGCTTTTTGATAATATATTCATGAAATATTGCCTAGATAGATGCATTTATTCAAGGAATCAAGTCAAAACCCAGGTTTTAGTTTTTCTACCCTAGATCACCAACAATTGTTTTTGATAATATCTTCTTGAACAATGACCCATATAGATGCATTTATTCAAGATATTAAAATGGGTACTTCAATATTTTGGGTTTTTTGACATCGATACATGATATCAATTAGAAATATGAATGTTCCTCAAGGATATGGTGTAATTAGATGATGCTAAAGATGATTTTTTAGTGTGGAATCTGAGAAACCATTAACTTCTGACTAATGATAATGTTTAGAGGAGGGGTGTTTAAATTTCATTGAGATGAAGATGTTGTGTGAATCCTTGATCCCAAACGGTGTGTTACCTTTTCTTAAAAAACATATGGTTGAATTTCATATAGAGATTCATGCTTTGATAGTTGGGGTTTTTTGGAGGTGGTGAAACTATCTCACATTTCATGGTGGAATGGTTCTAGGGAGTGGATTAGTAGGGGGTCGAGACCAAGGTTTATAGCTTATTTTTAATGAAATCATGCTATATTATTTGGAATGATAGGAATAGAACTATAATATCCTGACCTAGCTCACCTCTAAGATGGTGTCCAGACTAGTGGGTCACATGACCTCAGGTGCATATCCCCATACGCTAGAGGCTATCGATTAGCAGTGAGGGTCTCGGGAGTTGATAGTGGGGAAACAATACCCTCTTATTAGAGTTTCACAATGGTATAACATAGTATAAATAAAATACAACAATGGAAGTAGTAAATCAATAATTGATAAAGTAGAATAAGTTAATATTTAACTATTTTATAGAAGTGACCAACACCAAATTTTACAATATATGAATGCATGTCAAGGTAATGATACATAACTAAAAAAATAATAAAAAATGATTAATGACACAGTACAATAATAAATAAAGGACAGTCCCCATGGATGATCTCTATGAGTATCCTGAGATCCATCTCAATCCCTTTCTCCTAACTCCTAGATACAAACTGCATAGCACGTGCAATCAATCCTGGTCCGCAATCTTGCGAAGAAGAGAATGTCTACTTGGGTACCCAAGTAAAATGACAACCCAAGTAGGGTGTGAGATATAAATCTTTATAGGTCGGCACCATCTGTGCCAAACCCAATCCATACAATGAATTATAAAATTAAAAGTGTGCCATATAAATTAAATGGTGAGTGATAACAAATGAAAAATAAAAACTTGGTCTGGGTTCCTGAATGGGAACCCTTCCCATACCTTATGCTTAGACCTAAGCCAAGATTCCAAAATGAGTACTTGTAATAATCAGGATGTATATGTATAAAAGTATAGAAAACCCAAAGATAGAAAAAAAGTAAACATACCCCAAAGCCTGTGCTTTAAATTTGCATCTAATTTACGTATCATCAAAGAGTGTCACAGGACATAAGAAAGGTATCAAAATCAACAAAAAAACCAAGAATCAAATTTATTATTATTATGTTCATGTTTTAAAGTTGGAGTTTGAGCCCAACCCGAAGGTATCACTGCTATACATCCTTCAAATTACCCAATACCACTGATCCCATCCAAGGAAATCTTTTGAAAAACCATGTATCGCTCGAGGCATGGTTTTACCAGGAGTTCATCCCAATATCACACAGAAGGGGTAGAGTATAATATTAGGCTTAACATAGACACATTTCCAATGGGTCCATCCTCTATGGGCCCTTTTGGAACTGGTATCTCTCATAAGTATATGGAAATCCAGGGGAATTCTCAGTCTCACAAATACTAAGACACCTCCCTCTGGTGCATAGTGGTAACCATTCAGAAATGGGGACTCCATCTAGGAGTCCTTAAAATAGAAATCACATTCTCTCAATGACCTGATTTTAATTAGTTTTTTTTTTAAAAATTATCATAGTGTAATTCATTTATAATTGCAATAAAATAATTAAGCAAATAAATACCACATGCATCCTGATTAATTACTCTCAACAGTTATACCCAAGACACGTTTCAAGGAAAATATCATTACATATATCACATGTAAAGTATATACATAAATCAATCTAATCAAATAGGCACCATGTTATATAAGATAATCAAGATATAAAGTAAAACAATTCAATCCATGAACACGACATAAAGTATTTAGAACAAGTAATCCCATAATAATGACAAGAAAATATTAACTCTTTAAAGT
The DNA here is from genome assembly GCA_963277665.1 of Viscum album. Lineage (NCBI taxonomy): Eukaryota > Viridiplantae > Streptophyta > Magnoliopsida > Santalales > Viscaceae > Viscum > Viscum album. Next base: position 1,701,238,319 of record OY728161.1, on the reverse strand, counting down.
ATAAAGCTAACAAGTTTAGAAAGATACAATCCACTAAAACAAGGTATCATAATTTGATACTTTCATAAGTGATAAAAAGTAAACAAAAATATATTCTATCAATATACATCAACAATATTTTATTAATAACATAAAAATGGTACCAGCTAATAAGTTTGTTCAAGCAGGGCATTCAATTCAATCCAACATTTCTTTTATAACTTGAAGCCTAAGGAAAAGAGGGCATTTAGGTGGGTCACACCCAAAGGGGTGGCTAAGAGGAAATACAAAAACCCTGAACGGTTTTCACCATAAGTGAAGGCCACAACAGGCATGAGCGAACCACCCAAACAATTTAATAAGAGATAACGAGGCATCGCCGAGAGATTGCGACAAGCAGTACAAGGATGTGGCATAGCATAAGAAACAAAGTAAGGGGAAGAGGGTAGACTCCCTACACAGAAAGTTATAGTTACATGTTAAGTGACATACTTAGAAGGTGTCTTGAATCATATATTATTTTCAAATAAGAAACCTTATTTTGAGATAGCCAGTAAGGGAAATGTAGTAGAACATCATTTTAGTAATTATAATCTCAGCCAATAAGATACACCAAGAAATAAGGAAGGAAACATGAAACACTATCACTACATTTTTAGATTGAAGGAAACACGCCTCAATTGGGGGGTTTTATTATAAAAATGTCGTCTTTGTTATCAAACAAAAATTTATTACATTTATCACTTCTAAACTGCAATTAATTTAACAAATTAACTACATTAATTTAAATAGTAAGTAATTTAAAGACTTAACTACCTTAATTAAAATCTAATAAAAATACGGTGACCAATAAATTAATGTATTATTTAAATTAAATGGACAAAATAAAGGGACCCTAACTCAAGTGGAACTAACCCATCCACTCTGGCCCTTCATTCTTTCTAACTAAAAGCTGATGCTCCCCCACTGGGCATATACAACTTCACACATATACAAGGACACCTAACCCTATGTAAACACATGTATGTCCATGGATATGTGCAAGGGGATCCTTACACATGTGTTTATATGCATTATTTGCATCTCCATTCACCTACGCATGAATTTATATATATATAAATGGTCACTCCTAGCCCCATACGTGCATAATCACTACCATGTATGACTACACATGTAAAGGGGGAACCCACATACATATATTTACTTACCTATGCACACATAGGTGAGTCACCCTTAACTTAGTGACTTGAAACCAACAGGTAGGCACCAACGCTCCACAAGATAAACACTAAGAACTCTAAAACACCCAAATAACACCACATTACATGGGAGAAACCAAACAACGTGTCTAAAACATTACCTCGATTGGTGGTGACAAACCAAATCTCCTTAAAACCACGCGATGGAGTTCAATGCACTAAAAGAAAAATTCCCGGGACTCATAAATCACATAAGACCCTAAATTTGATGATATGAAACAAAACTACGATGTATAAATCTTACTTGAAACATTGTTGGTATAGATAAATGAGTCCATATGCCTCACCTTTGGTGGTGTATGCCAAAACATAGACCAACAGGTCCCGATACATCAATCGCATACCCTAATGAAGGAAGAAAATGGAAATTCAGGTTATCACCAAACCTTAGGTTCAGCCTTCCCTTTACTAGGTGATGGAGAGACTTAAAAGATTGAAATTAAGAGTAAAAAACATACCTATATGATCCAAATTATAACCCTTAACAAATCAGATGAAACAAACAAGATTCGAAGGAATATGAGGTGGCTCGTGCACGCTGCAAGGTGAACCTGAGGAGGTGTTGCACGCCACTGGGGGGTGGGGTGTTCACCAGTTATAACACACGCCTAAGAGGGGGTCCCATGTGAAAGGAGATATAGACATGGAAGAGAGCTATTTCCATGGGAGAGGGAGATAAAGGGAAGATCATGCCACCATGGGAGGGCTGCTCGGGTCACGCCTCAAGGGGGAGGAGAGGTCGCGCCTCACACATACCTCTCTAGGTTTTCTAAAAACCTAAACAAAACCTTAAATTAAATATAATTATTAATATAATAATTAATATAATAATTAATATGACAATAATATTATTAATAATAAAAGTATTAATTTAAATTATAATAATCATAAAAATCATTATATTATTATTATTACTACTATTAATAAAATCTTAATTATTATTTTTCCCATTAAATTTACTTATAATTTATTTTAAATTTCAACTTTACTTTAATTAATTTAACTTATTTAATTAAAAAACAGACATCACTGCATTAACTCTCATAGAGAGAAACGTTCCAATGCTTGGTTTTAAAACTGGCCTGCCCAACTAATGAAAAAATTTAATTTCCTACACTTTTTCATCAAGTTTAAAAAACGGGACGTTACAAGAATGAGGGATGGGGAAATTTTATTTTTTATGGGTCATGTAATTTAATTTGTTTTGGAGATGGGGTTTCTCATCAAGAGTGCATGTTATTTTGTGTTGCATCAATAAATGCTTCAAACAACCTTCACTAATAAAGGGGAAATGGATCACAAGAATATAGGGAAAATTATTTTTTGGAAGGATCCTTACATGGGGGTAAAATGAATGTTGATGGATCCTATGATGTTGGGGGAAATTATAGGGGAGGTATTGTGAGGGATTTCAATGGCTCAGTGATCTTGGGATTCAATAATATCTATGGTGCTAACACTTCACTTGGGGTTGAGGTCAGAGTGATGGTATCCAGCCTATCTCAATATAGGATTTAAAATATCTATATCATAAAGGTGGATTTATATTCTAGAATTCTAGTCAGGATTATACATGATAAGTATAAATGTCCATGGGAACTGATTTATTTGATTTGTATGTGTAGGTATATCATTAACTAGTGTATTAGTGTTAGCTATGACAACCCTGTTCTTTATTACACACTAAATGATGATTTATTACATAATCTCTTCACTTGATACAACATGAAAGATCGAAAGGTCTAGTGTATTTGGGGCTTAGGAACATTACATAACAACTTAAAACATGAAATACAACATATTTATTTAAAACATCCTTTACATGACCACTACATTCCCTCATACATAGCATTACATGGGATAACTTGAGAACATACATAAAAAGGGTGAGCTATAAAGCACGGTAAAGGAATTAACATGGAATAACTTGAGGAATACAATACATGTTAGACAATAGGCATATAAATGGATCACAAGAGAAACATGAATATAAAGGCATGGTAAAGTATGAAAATCATAACATGGAAATGTGGCAACAACACTTAACATGGAATTAGCATGAGCCAAGGCTCATTCCACATAGAGCATGAGTAAACACTCATTTCACATGAAGCACGAGTAACCCATCATTTCAATTTAATTATCATGATTCAACACTCATTTCACATGACATATCATGATACTGTACTTTACCCAATGCATTGGAGCTCTATCAGGGCACACCTTTCTTAAACATTTCACTTCATGCCTAAGTGTGCCACATGGATCATAAAACATGGAATCAACCATCATCATTTGTTAAATGACAAAGGGATGTGGAATAAATAAATGAAGATTTATAATCAACAAGTAAATGTTCATAAAGTTGAATACCCTTAATAGATAAATGGGCATGATATTCACTACACAATGACATTGGCTTGGAAAATTGTAGTGCAATTTCAGCAGCATAACAACGTGAAATAAGAACTCATAAAAAATGGTTGATGAGAGAGAAAGGGGTGTCCCATAATATTTACATGAAACGGATAGTAAGAGGGTCATATAGATACATTTACCAACAAAACATAATGGAATTTAGATGCATAATACAAAATAATTACTTGGATGTAAAAGAGGAGAGGGAAATCCCTCACAGAATTTCGACATGGTAACGGGTGTACATGGGACACATTAATGAGAGAGAAAGGGGTATCCCATCATAAAAACATTAATAGGGAAGTATGGGGGAGGTTCAAAATCATACCCCAACATTTTTAATTGAAAAAAATGGCATAACAACTTAAATAAAATTTGACAAAAATGAGAAAGGAAGAAATCCCTTACTTGGAAGTGTGATCTTAAAGGCTTGGGAGAGGCTTGAGAGAGGCTTCTTGGGATATTGAGGCACCATTGGAGGATTATAGAGAGATTAAGGAATAGTTTGGATGAACTCAAAAGGCTTTTAGTGAAGAGTAAGTGGGATCTTCGGTGGGTTTATATAGGAAAGGAGAGGGAATTCTTTATTATTTAGGATTGGGTCACTACACATTAAACTAATCAATAACACAAACCAGACCATGGTTTTTGCCCATGGATTTTTCTAAATAGGATTGTAAAACAATATTTTATAAGTCCAATGGACGAAAATTTGAAAATAATAGGGTTGATTTTGTGGAAGTGAGTCTCACTCTCAAAGAAACCAATTTAAAAAGACAAAATGTTTTATAAGCCTTGAAGGGTCCACCAAAGATTTGTAAAATAAATCAAACAAACTCAAAATCACATTATTTTAATTTTAATATATATATTTTCCAAAAAATAATTTTTATAGTATTAAATTACATCACTATTGGGTTGTTATGATGTCATAAAACACATTATATATTTAAACGGTGTTTAATTTTTACCCAAAAAATTGATTGTCTTAGAAAATTATAAAAAATTCACTGTTGGATAATTTTAAAATCCTGATTCCAAAAATAATATTCATTTTGTCTAAATAATTTTATAAATATGTGAATTTTTACTTTTAAAATAAAACCAACATTTATTGAAAATTCAAGGGTTTTGATTAAAACAGCTTTCAAACCTCGATAAAAATTACAATTGTATTCATAAAAATTGTACAATCATTTATATTTTAAAAAAGTAATTTATTAATAATATTTTATTAAAATATTATTTAATTAAAAAATCCATTAATTCATCAAAATAGATTTCTAAGTTGAATATTAATTAAAAATATTATTTGTGCTTTAGAAAATATTTACAAAGTAACAATAATAAAATGAATGCACATTATTTATAAAAAATTAATGTACATTGTCATAGTGCTAGTTTCTTGTTACATAACCCCTTATAACACCCTCATTAGACCTAAGGGTAAGGTGTGTGATGGTGATAGACTCTTGGGGTGGCTCGGATAACATCACTCGGGTGGTAATCTCTATCAACTTCCTCTTCTCCCATTGTCAGTTCCTCTCAAGCTTAAAATGTTCAAGCTCAACTTGGGCATGGTCAATAGTGAATACAAATGATTCCAACTCCTTTAAAAGCTCTTAAAAATGGGCTTCGTATGGAGAAAGTCTATTGGATAAGGCCATCAGTTCCTTTTTCTAAGTAAATTGGATTCGTTAGAGGCCTATATTTATACTAATCATGTGATCACGGCCAATGAATATATTATCAATGGTCACAATTCATAATTTTATTTTCAAATCCAAAAATATAAAACCAATGAAGTTTACATTTATATAAAAAATTTAAAAAATGATACATTTAATCGGATCAAGAAAAATTTTCATTAATGAATGTTTGGTTTGTTATATTAACCATATTTGTAGGGAAGGAAATTATACAGTGGACATTGTGGATAGAAAAAACAACCCTTGAAAAGGTATCACAATTTAATATTATACCAATTTATTGCCTAATTAATATTATATCATTATAAGGGTTTAATCATTGGGGCTTCATCACTTTCTTTCCACGTAAGATGAGGTTTCTATCATTATCTTATTTAATTTAAAAAGTAAATTTTGAGTGGTGTGTATTGTGACATAATAATAACCCAAAAGTGATGTGATAAATGATATAAAGGGTATCCACAACCAAATATATTTTTACCCATTAATATTATATGTTTTAGGTTATTTTTTTGATTTTATAAAGTATTTATAAATCCTAAAAAACCTATATTATATTTTTAGGTTTTAAAATCAATTCTTTATAAAAATGATGCACTTCCACATCTCCAAGGGTAATATTTTATTTATTTTAGCAATTTGACTTAAAAAATATTGAAAACAAATATTTAGATGAAACCATGGGAAAAGACCATGGGAAGGTTTGTGGTTTTGATTTCTTTATTATATAGAGTCTAGGACCTAAGTTTGGGAAATAATAAAGAACTTCCATCTCTCTTCCTATATAAACCCTCCCAAACCCACATTCATCATTACTCAAAAATATTAAAGCACATCCATAATATTACATACCCTCTCTAGAGTCCTCCCAAAATGTCCCCAAGCTCTCAAGAAGCTCCTCGAATGATTTTGGAATCATCATCTCATGGTAATGGATTCCTCCCTCTTCTTTTCCATTCAAGCACCATATTTGTAATTAGCATTTTTAATCACCATTGATTATGTTTTAATGTCTTTATAAATATCCTTATACCAACCATTTTAAGTCTTAATAATGGGATATAATTTATCCCCTATCAATATATTATTTACCTAAGTCGTTACTATGCTGAACTTTATTAAGGGATCCTCTCTTTCTCCTCTTTATTCAAGCACCTTATTTATGTAATGCCCTTTTCCATCTAAGTCATATTAATTGGATATGAACTTACACATCCCTCTTGAAACCCTTATTATTTCAAGGTGATTATTATACCCTTTAACTCTCATTAATCCCTCCCATTAATCATTATGTACAACCATTATGCTGCCAAAATTATCCTGCAATTTTTCTATGCCATGTTTTTATTCAAGAAACTTCCATGTCTTATGACTATTAATTCATAAATTTTCATGTCAGAAAATAATATTAAATATACATCATACATTCCTTTTTTAATTCCAATTTATTAGAGACTGATTTCTCCCTCATTGAACCATTTTATGAATTGTCATGTATGTTCGTTACAGTTTTGAAATGTTGCTACGGTTTTCCATGATAAACATTTATGAGGTGTATACCCATACCCATTTTCACTCAAGGGTATTAACCTAGTTATACCTATATTTAAATTATTTATTAATTCCATTTATTGAACCAACAATTATTAATCATGTGATTAAATGTGATGAAATATGTTCTAATGTAATATGAATAATGTGGCACATTTATTCATATACGTGATATATAAGAATTAAAATGGAAAATAAAAGGGGTGAGAATCATAAACATGAAAAATAGGCTTGATGTATCATGGTGACATAAAGGAAACATGGGAATGCAGTAAAAACTTCAAACATGAAATCATAATCATAAGTCAAGGATAAAAACTAATACATCACAACATAATATTATTTTGATAATTTTAGTGTACCATAGATAGAATCTAATGAAACTAAAACATTACCCAATGAATTGGTGTGCTATCTGGGATAACCCATCAAAATCATATCATGTACATGGAAAAGTGTGCCACATAGATCAAATAACATAAGAACATATTTCATTTTATTTCATTCCATGATTAAGGATTATGAATTAAATACATGGAATTTCCTAATAAATGAAGTATAGTTACAAAAAGATGAATACCCTATTGGGACCACTTTGTGTATATGGTTGTATTTGTTGTCAATAGTAGTCAATGAAGATCAAAATGAAGGAGAACACGAAGTACTCCAATGAAATGGAGGAATTGAAATTCAGATGACTGTTGTACTGATTATAAGTTCAAAGAACTTGTGTCAAAGGTGACACATTGTTTACAATAGTGAAGAATGTGAGGTATAATCCATATGAGGATGATTAAAGAATAATGGTATTTTATGAAGACCATGAAATTCTTCATGATTGCATAAGAACCATGCCAGATCCTACTTTAAGCATTGAATCATATGTTTTTCATGAAGTAAAGAATGATGGTTGAAGAAGAAGACATTGTGGAAGGGATTAGAATTCTGAGATGGTCATGCACTTCACATTGTCTCAAAATATGTTGATGATAAAGCTATTCTATAAAATAATATATATATCACGATAGTAGAGTTTGTGATGAAATAAGAATAGTTTTTGAAGAATCCAAATCATATACAGGAATAATTCTTGAAGTGTTGTGATTGTTGAAAAAGAAAACCATGACATAGAAATGTGTTGAAAAAGGGGATTTCATGGTGGAATGTCGAGTTCAAGAGATGTGGTTAATTATCAATGTTTAATTCAAGAACTTCGACAAAAGTAATGAATTCTATGGAGGAGGTACAAAAAGAACATATATAAGGTGGCACTGTTTTTCAGTGTTTTCCATATTTTTGGGCCTGAAAATCGACAAATGGAGAAAAGTGTTTTTGGAAAAGGGACTAGCACACTGAGGTCTTGGAGGATATGAAACTTGCATGCCATATGTTTTTTAAGATTAAAACATGGAAAAATGGAAAATGGATAAGGGCCACGTAAGTATTGGGTTGGTCATGCAAGTGACCTGCGTTCCGTGAAGAGACTTGCACGCCAGTGCATAAGAGGATTGAAAACATGCGCGCCTATTGTTTTTCAACATCAGAATTTAAAAATATGGAAAAATAAATATGGTCGTGCAAGTATTGGTGTGGTCGCGCAAGTGAGTAGCGTGATGGATGCTAGGGAGGATGAGCTGCGCGTCAGAACTTGCGCGCTGAGGGAAGACTTGTGTGCCACTGCGCAGGGTATCTGAATGCATATAAATAGAGGAGCACCCCTCCTCATTCTTTATGAAGTTAAAGACATAGAGACTGTTTGAAATATCATCTCATAGGTGGTTGAGCTGTGCAAGTGGTAGTTGGGTCGCACAAGTAGAGGCTGTGTGACGGCTGTTTGCTGTGCGCCCAAGGTGGTTTGGGAGAGAAAGGAAGTGAGTCGCGCAGGTTTGAAGTTGAAGGAGGAAGTGTCGCGCAGGTGGTTTGGTGATACCTACACGCCAGTTTGGACTTGGGCACTGAAGAATTGTGCTTCGTATTAGGACTTGTGCACCGAGCTTGGAGAAGAGCGCCAGGTGCTGTTGGAATATGCCCATCTTTTTGGAGCTGCACGAAAGCTGAAAGATTGGTCGATATCTTTAATGCCACTGATGATGTATTCATTTGCAAAGACAGAAGAACAGTGAACAAGAGAGGAAGAACAGCTCGTGCAACTAAACTCAGATCTGCATAGAAAGAGAGGAATATATCATTACACTTAGGTGTTGTTATTATTGGGAATCAATGGAAGCGAAGAAAAAGATTTAGTGTATTCAGTTATTGCACTAAATAAGCAGATTGAATACAAAAGAGCATCAACTCAGTACTCTGATGCAAGAATTGTCTCATGTTGAAAAGGAGTCAAAGACTTCAATGCAAATATATTGAAGAGACCTTCACGTCTATAAACTGAGTGGGACTTCACCAAAGGTAGTGAGCCAGGGGGAGTCAACAGGTGTGACTCGAGGGAAGCAGTGAGCTATCCCTGAACCTTTGTAAAGGAAGTGAGCCTAGGACAGAGTGACTGTGCCCAAACCTTTGTAATCAACAACTAGTGAAGATTAGTGGAATTTGGTATGACCAGAAACTTGTCGGTGTATTCTCCTTGGACGTAGACCTTAGTGGTGAACCGAGTAAAAATTGTTGTGTCATCTCTTTTCATGTGAATGTTTCATTGCTGATCATATTCATCATACCTGTTTAACTAGTTCCTACCAACATGGGAACAAGATCCACAACATTAAAAAATAAAAATTTGACCCTCTGATTCACCCCTCCCCTCTCAGGGTGTCCCAGGGTCCTACATTCCCTTGAGTAGAAATGGGTATAGTTATACACCTCACAAATGTTTCACATGGAAAATCGTAGTGACATTTCAATAGCATAATGATAATACACGAAGATTCATAAAATGGTTCAATGAGAGAAAATGGGTATATCATCACTTGGAAGTAAAAATGATGGTGTTATGTATATGTAATAACATAATACAACATGAAAATTTTGGAATTAATAATCATAATACAAGTATGATGACAGAATAAAAACTTAGTATAGAAAAATCATAAGATAATTTCAGCAGCGTAACAGAGGTACATATGAATCATGGGGGGGAGGGGGTTAATGAGAGTGAAATGGGTCACTCATCACTTTGAAATAATAAAGTTAAAAATAGGTATTTTTTATATAATCTCCCATCAATATTAATTGGAATACAAATTACATTATATAAATAAGGGGCTTGAATAAAGAGGAGAAAGGGAGGACCCCTTAAATTTTTTAATTGTGATGGATTTGGTAAAAGCTATAATGAGAGGGAGAAATGATCTATAATTATTAGGAAATAAATTATATAGTGATGTTATCTTTATAAATTCATCACATTATAACCAATTTGGATTCAAAAGGAAAATTACAAATAAGGTGCTTAAATGTAAAAGAAGAGAGAGATTTCTCTTACCATGAGAGGGTGATTCCAAAATATTGGGAGGATATTATTGAGATATTGGGGAACCTTGGGAGGAATATATATAGGGTAGGTAATATTAATGACATCCTACAAGTTTTTTGAGTGAATAGGAATGGGGTCTTGGGTGGGTTTGTATAGGAATAGAGATGGGAGCTCTTTATTATTTCCCAAACATAAGTTTTAGACACTATATAATAAATTAATGAATACCAAAAAGCTTCCCATGGGTTTTCAAAAAATTTAATCCAAATAATATTGGGGTTAATTATTTTATAAGTCTATGTTCATAGATCAATAAAATATTACCCTTGTTGATGTGAAAGTGAGTCATGTTAATAAAGAATTGATTTTAAAACATTAAAGTGCAATATATGTTTTGTAGGATTCATAATGGATTTATAAAATTAATAAAAATAACATAGAAAACACATTAATTTAAATGGGGAATATATATTGGGTCATTGATACCCTTTATAGAATTTATTCATCACTTTTGGGTCATTATGATGTTATAATACACAATATATGTTTATACCATATTTAATTTTTACCCGATAATTCAACTATCTCAGAAAATTATGAAACAAAATTTTTTGAATAATTTATATGTTATAATTCCAAATATAATATTTATTTTATCAAAATAAACTTCTAAATATGTTAATTTTTACTTTTAAAATTATAATCTACATTTATTGAGAAATACTAGTTTTTTTTACAATAATAGTTTTCAAACCCTTACAATAACTACATTTAACTTCATAAATATTATATCATCATTTATATTTAATAAATATAATATTATAGTATTATTTTATTATTATATCATTTATTTTTAATATTCATGATTTCATCCCAAAGAATTTATTAATTGATAATATTACACTAAAATAAAATTTGTGTTTTATCATATCAAAATAAAAATTATTTAGTAAGTAACAGTAATAATAAGTAAATTTAGTCATTATTTTATTGAGAATACAATATACACATTCATATTATTAGGTTCTTGATACATATCCCTTTATTAAACCCATAAACGCCCTATGGTTAAGGTGCGCGATGGTGAGATATTCATGGGGTGGTTCAGCGTATATGGTTAGGGTTGTGATATCGATGAGCTTGACATTATCCCATAAATGTTATCAATCATGATTTTGTTGTTGGGTCTCAACTTCTTATTTCTCAAGTGAAAATACCAGTGATTATATAACCATTGGAAACTTCGACAACTGGTCTTCATAGGGTATGATCCTTGTTGTTGAGGTCATTGCTTCCTTTTTTTGTCATTTGGATTTTTCATAACCCTATATATATAATAATAATATGATCACTGTTAAATGGATATTTTACCAATTGTAATGACAATTTATGATATTTTAAATCTGATGGGATATAATAAAACAAAATAAGTTCATTTTTTTATATAACCACAATATATAATTGGATGTTTAATTTAAATGTATTTTTTATAAAAGTTTGAGTCATTACAGTATTCTGACCTTCATAAATTTCACCCTCATAATTTTCAGTTCATACACTAAAAAAAAGTGAGGGTAATTATATTTAATGAACTCCTCTAATTCCAATATAGATTCTTTAAAATTTTGGTATCTCTATATCACTATGACCAGGTGTATTGTCTTATTTTATAGAAATGTGTCTCTATGATCGAAGATATTTATCAGATACTCCTCATATAAAAATAATTCTATAATGGTACTACCTATAGATTCAAAACATGTGAGGGGTATGGTATGTGGTTACTCAAGTTGGATACATAGAACACATCATGTAATTGATATAGGTTATGTGGGAGTGCTAGTTGATAGGACACCGCTCCGATGTGATCAAGGATCTCAAAGGGACCGGTGTATCTTTGACTAACATTTCCCTTCTTACCAAAACTAATAAATTTATTCCATTGAGATTTGTGGAGGGATTACTTTTATCCAACATCAAAATCCATGTCTCTTATATGATTTTCATCATAACACTTTTGTCGACTTTGAGAAGAGTTGATGTTATTTGGAATAGCCTTGACCTTTTCAACCATTTCCTTAACCATTTTAGGACCTAGTAGTTTGTGTTAACAAACATCATCAAATCGTGTAGGTGTTCTATATCTCTTACCATAATGGGATTCATAGAGAGAAATTTGGATTCTTGAGTGGAAACAATTATTTTATTAGAACTCAACCAGAGAAATATGTTGATCCCATCCACCTTTTAAGTCCATTGGTTATGATCTTAACACGTCTTTGATTGTTCGTCAGTCTGCTTAGATTGGCCATCAATTTGATAGTGATAACCCATGCTGAAGTTCAACCTAGTATTAAGAGAATACTGGAGACTCTTCTACAACATGGAGGTAAATCTTGAATCTTGATCAGATATAATTGATAGTGGTGTCCCATGTTTTTTCACTACATCTCTAATGTATATACATGCAAGTTGATAAAGGGAGATGTTTTATAAAATTAAAATGAAGTGAGAAGTCTTCATAAGATGATCTTCCAACACCCATATAGAATTATTACCTCTTTTTGTCTTTTGAAGACCATTTGCAAAGTCTATGGTTATGTTTTCCCATTTCCATGTAGGTTTGTGTAATAGTTTCATCACCCCTTGAATTTTTTCCCTTACATCCTTCACTTTCTAACATACAAGACACATTGATGTATATTATGTGATCTCCATCTTCATATTGTCCCACCAATAGTTCCCTTAGAGATAAAAATGAATATTTTTTCTCCCTATATGGATGGAGAAGGTCAATCTATGTGCATCATCGAACTTCTACTTCTTTAACTTGGGATTTTATAGTACACATAGTCATGGCAGAAATCTTACAACCACTTATTCATTAATTTTGAAATCTGAGGATTTCCCTTTTCATATAGATTCTTCCTTCTTCTAAAATTATACATTATCTCTTTGAGCATCCTTTATATTCTATAGAGGAGTCTTTTGAGAAAACATTTGTTAAATCATCGATGATTTTTCTTCCTTTATGATTCCAATGTACATTATTTTCAAGTCTAATAAAATCAGATCCTTCTCTATTCTCATTGATGATAAAATTTTTGTATCCTTTCTATATAAAGAATATTAAAAGTTAATTTATTTCTTAGGATGGTAGTGGATTAAGAAGTCACATTCCTTAATCATCTCTAAATACCTTTGTTGGTTCATATGACTTTATTTCATTGTGAATATATACTTAAGGCTATTAATATCCGTATAATTTTCATACTTCTACTAAAATATATAATTCCACCATATTTGCAATGTGAAGAATACAATAGCCAACTCCAGATCATGTGTTGGGTAGTTCTGTTCATGACCATTCAATTTCTTTAAGGAATAGTTTGTCAGTTTTTCACTCTACATTAGCACATAACCCAATCCCATCTTGGAAACATCTATGTATACCCTGAAAATTTCTCCACTTGTGGGTAGTGTAAGTACAAGAGGAGTGATAAGAATATTTTTAAACTACTTTAATCTCTCTTCAAATTCACTATTCTAAACAAACTTGACTCCCTTATGAGTTATCTTGGTTATAGGGTTTGAAAATTGTGATAAATTTCATACAAATAATTGATAATACCCAGTTATTACAAGGAAACTACAAATATATATCATAGATGTTGGTTTTATCCATCCATAAATTTCTCCCATCTCCGACGAGGATATAGATATCCCTTTTCTGGTGATGTCATTCCCCGAGAATGAGACTTCCTCCAACCATAACTCAAATTTTATATACTTTTCATAATTTTAATCATTTTATACGGTCTTTATCACAGTGATTAGATCCTCCTCATACTCCATATATCTTTTATAGTATATTATAATATCATATATAAATAAAAACAAAAAAAATAAATTTAATCCCTAAAGTCTCTATTGATCAAGTCCATAAATATTTCTATATTATTGGTGAGTATGAATGGAATTAAAATGAACTTATAGTGCCCATTCCTTTTTCAAAAAGTAGTTTTGGGGATATAATCCTTCTCTACTCTTACTTGATAATACCCCAACCAATGATCCCCCTTGGAGAAGTATTGGGATCCACATCACTAATAGAATAAGTCATAAATCTTTCTAAGAGGATACTTTTTCTTTATCATGATCTTGTTGATCTCATGATAATCAATGTAAAGGCACATCGACCCGTCCTTCTTCTTGATGAAGAGGACTGGTGCACCCCGTGATAAAGAAATTGGGTGTATAAACCATTTATCCAAATTCTTCAATAGTTGCTTCTTTATCTCCTAAAGTTCTACAAAATTCATTCTGCATAGAGTCTCATATATTAGAAAATCCCTAAGTATAATATTGATTCAAAATTCAACCTATCAACTAGGAGGAAGACTAAGATATTCTTTGGGATACACATCAATGTATTTCCTCACAATGGGAATGTCTTAAGGAATGATATTTTTGATTATAATCAATCATTTTATCTAGATATTCTTTCTTGTAGGGTAACAGTATCCACACTTGAGTTGTTGGTGCTAAATAATATTCAACCTCTTCCTTGCACTTATATAGAATTAGAGGACGATTTGTGATACAAAGAGTGATTTCCTTCTCATGAAATTTTTTGTTGGATATATATAATGAAATTTAATCTATACCCAGAATTACATAAAATCCCACTAAAGTGAGTATCACAAGGTTTGATGGGAAGTTCAACCCAAAAAAATTGACAGGGGAGGAGTTATATACATAAGATGAAATAATTTACCATTTTTTCAACAATTTATCTACTTTCAGGATTTCTGGTGGTATTTGAATAATTCTACTAAACTTGTCTGATGTAATAGAATGGGTAAAACCAGAATTGAAATTTAGTTTCACTATTCTTGAATGAATATCTAGTGTACCTATCACTACTTCATTGTCCAGATCCACCTCATCGGTTGTGATAGAATATTACCTTCCTTACTATTTTAGAGGTTTTTAGCATTGATTACCTCTAACAACCATTTTATTAGTTAAGTGGGTTCCATATTTTCCTTATTCCTTGTGGTTGAAACATTGGAAAATAGCATGAGGGTTTACTAGATCATTCTTATCTTACATTACATTGGTGGGTTTCTACCATTGAAAATCACTAGCTAGGTGACCTTCCTTTCCACACCTAAACCATTTACTTGTTCCCTTCATAATTTTTTGGGTTCTTCTTTCCACGCTTTTGACAAGTTAGATGTTTAAATTTCATACCACTATTAGATTTTCCATCACTCCATTAATAATTAAACTCAACTTCCCACTTTTTATCCCCATGATACCCTTGAGATTTGATAATATCCATTTCAACTTTTAGGTCACAATAAATAAATTTCTCATAATTTTCAAAGTCTTGAACCGCTAGTAATTTTTGTAGACTTAGTTTTAACTCACCAAAGAAGTGAAAACCTTTTAATTCAGGGGTAATGAAAAATCTTGAGGCTTATTGTGTAGGTCCTGTGAAGTTTTCCTCACATGACCAGAAGATTCATCATCATTTTTCTTGAGGGAAATAAATCTCTTTATATTTTAATTCAGTGAGTGTGAGGAAAAGATTTGTCAAAAAATATTTTATAAAATTCCTTTCACCCCATCTCTTCAATCTCTTCCTCATGCTTTATATCAATGATCAACAAATCCTAGTAAGAAAATAAACAGATCATAACATTAAAAAATAACTTCATGTTAGAAAAAATTCATTTCAATGGGACCTAAAAGGGGTGATAATCATTAATATGAAAAATGGGGAATGATATATCATGATAACATAAATGAAACATGGGAATGAAGAAAAAACATTAAACATGACATCATAAGAATAAGTCAAGGTTAACCACCAAGACAGCATAACATAATGTTCTTAGGATAACATCCTATGCACCATAAATTACATCTCATGAGACTAAAACATCACCCAATGCATTGGTGCGCTATCTGGGTCCACCCATCATAATCATATCATGTGCATATATAAGTGTGATATATATATATATATATATCATATAACATAAGAACACATTTCATCACATTTAATCCCACAATTAAGGATTTTGGGTTATAGAAATGGACGTCTTAAATAAATTATTTATAGGTACAACTAAGTTAATTCCCTTGAGTGGAAATGGGTATGAGTATACTACTCACTAATTTTCAAAATGAAAAATCACAGTGACATTTTTAAAATATAATGACAATATATAATGATTCATAAAATGGTATAATGAGAGAGAAATTGGATTATAATCACATGTAATTGAATATTATAGTATTAGGTATATTCAAGAACATAATACAACATGAAATTTTTTTAATTGATATACATATTACATGGAGGGTGCTTTAATAAAAACTTGACTTGGAAGAATTGTAAGAAAATTTTGACAGCATAATGGGGTTACATAATGAATCATGGGAGGGATTAATGATAATGAAAGGAGTCACTAATGATTTTAAATCATAAGGTTAGTAAGAGGGATGTGGGAGTACATGTCCCATCAATAGGAATTTGACTAAAAATTATATTACATGTATAAGGTGATTGAATAAAAAGGAGAAATATAGGATCTGTTTCTAAATTTTGACATAGTAACGGCTTAGGTAAAAAATATATTGAGAGAGGATAAATAATATCTCATTATTATAACATCAATTAGATAGTATATTGATCTTTATAAAGTCACGAAAACATAAACAATAGAGATTCAAAAGTCTTAATACAAAAAAGGTTCTTGAATTGAAACAAATATAGAGAGGTTCCTTACCTTGAGAGAGTGATTCAAAAATATTGGGAGGTGCTTCCTGAGAGCTTGGGGAACCTTGGGAGGAATCTATAGAGTGGAGTAAATATTAAGAAAATTATCAAAAGTTTTTTATTGAATAGAAAAGGGGAATTGGTGGTTTTATATAGGAAAAGAGATGGGATTTTATTATTATTTTCCAAATATAGGTTTTGGACTCTATATAACAAAATAATCAAAACCACAAACCTTACCTTGGTTTTTGCCATGGTTTCTACTAAATAGGATTTTTTCTATATCTAATAAGTAAAAGTATAAATTTTAATAAAATATAACCCGTTTATGTGGAAGTGAGTCATGTTTATAAATAATTGATTTTAAAACAAGAAAATATACTATAGGTTTCATAGGATTCATAAAGAAATTATAAAATTAATAAAATAACCAAAAAACTAAATTATTTTATAGGGGAGAAATTTGTTTTGTCATGTATACTTTTTATAGAATTTACTACATCAATTTTGGGTCATTTTCATGTAATAAAACACATCATATATTTATATCGTATTTAAAATTTTCTTGAAAATTCGGCAAGATCATAAAATTTTGAAAAATTCACTATTGGATAATTCCAACTTACTGATTCCAAAAATAATATTTATTTAATAAAAATATTTTTCTAAATATTTTAAATTTCAATTTTAAAATAATAATCGACATTTATTATGAAATAATGGTTCAATTGACAATAATAGTTTTTGAACCCTTATAACAATTACATTTTACCTCATAAAAATTATATTATCATTTATAATTAATAAAATAAAATTAATCTTATTATTTAATTAAAATATAATTTATGTTTTAAAAATTCATGAATTCATCAAATAGTAATGTTTTAACATCATGATATTTTTAAAAAGAAACACTATATTTGATAGCATACAAACAAACACATAAATATTATTATTTAAATGATACTATTATAACCTAACTGTTAAATTAGAGGGTATTAATAGGAATAATATATTTATGAAATAAATATAAATTTCTAACTAAATTTGAATATATCAGTAACTACTTAGAAAATAATCACACATTGTTTTAGTAAAATCATTTTATTCTAAAAAAATGTTTTCTTAAAAAATGAAATTCTCTCCTTTTTACGAGTGAATATTTTACTTTCCATAAGATATATAAAATTTATTTGAAAAATTTTATTTCGTTTTTTAATTCATAATATCAAAATAATCTTATAATTAATTTTTTATAATTATTTTAAAATGTATATTTATCAACAAATAGTGAAAAATATTGGTTTTGATTTAAAACTACATTTTATTTACAAGGTCAAATTATTTTTGTATTATTTTAAAATATTAATTAGTTAATTGTTATTTAAAATAATACAATTATTGTTTTTTAAATGGATTTCATACTTTCATTTATTATAAAAACATTTTAAATTTAAAAATGGTATTTTTCAGAAAAATGGGTTTTCATTGTGTTTTTACAATTTTATTTTATATTAAACTATAAAACTTATATGTTTTGAATTTTTAAATACGGATTCCATTTTTTTCATAACATCCAAATATAGTAAATCTAGACCATTTATTTTTTTCCAATATAAATTGTATTCTTGACAATTTTCGTTACCATAGTAAAGGGAAAATTGGATAATTTAGGTTAAAAATAATATGATAAAGACCATAAAATGACACTAAAACTTAATGTTTTTTATTTTATGAATAATATTCCTCCCTAATAATTTCTAGTTTGGTTATATGACCATTTATGTCCATTTAAATGATATTAAGACCTTTATAACATTTTATTTAAAGAAAAATCAAAGGTGTCACATTCATATTTTTAATGACTATAATATTTTTAATATGGTCTTATCCAAAATATATATTAAACTATAAATATTAATTTTTAATATAAAGTATTTATATTCATTATAGTAATTTATTTTTAATTTTTAGTGAAGAAATAATTACCTTAAATTCTTACACAATGTTGATGCATGAATTATTTTATTAATGGAAATATCAATTAAATAATATTAAAAATATTAAAATTAATATAATTTGAATTAATTAATGTTATTGAAGAATTTTAAAGATTATGTTTAAATGTTAGGATTTTATTAAATAATTTTTTTAAGTTATCATGTTTTATTAATATTTTTAATGTTCAAAGTAATGAATAAATTGACATTAATGATATTTTAGAAAAAATAAAATCTTATAAAATGTTATAAAATTACTAAAAATATTAATTTTGGAAAAATTATTGGGATAAAATTTAAAATGTTATAAATGATCCATTTATCAGTATTTTATCATTTTATAATGACTATATTGACCCTAAAAGATTAAAAATCCAAGTTTTCATGGTAAGAGTAAAAGGGGTTAAATAAGGGGTAAACCCAAAAGATAAGGGTGTAAATTTAGTAAAAAATATCTAAATTTCGATTTATGAGGTTCTTTAATCCCAAAATAATCTTATATTAAAAATTAACAAATTTGGGTCCATTTTTAATCGAATATTAATTTTTATTAATTTAGTAATTTCAGAAGTTCCAAGAGTGTCCCTCTCTTTTCTTATAAAAGGGAACTTGTTTTCCTAATTTCTTCACACTTTAAAACCCATTTAGTTAGGATAATACCTTCCAAAATCAGTTCCTAGAAACCCTTCCCACATTATATATTTATTTTTTTTAGGAATAAAACCATCCTTCGGGGTCTTAAGGTGTTAAGAAAAGATATTTACCGAAGAAGAGGATGATAAAGGACATGCGTGATGAGTCAGACTCGATGTAAGGGGGTAATTTTTAAAATACTTTTATTATAAGAGAATTTTATTTTTTTAAGGAAAATATTTTATTTTCATTCATGATGGTATATATTTTCATCATCTATAATTTCTAATTATGTTTCATGCATATTTATACAATCATTAGTTTTAATTTCAAAGCCTTTATGTTTATATATTTAAATGTAAGTAATTATTTTAGAAATATGGATTTCTCATATGGATTTTATTAATTTTTTTTATCAAATATTAATGTTATAAAATTATTTTCTTCTGTGGAAATAATATATGTTTGATTTTGGAATGGTTTTTAATGGGTTATGAATAATGAAGGAATATCTTCTAAAAAAGTTCTTAAACTTCCATACATGGGTATAAAATGAGATATTGAGAAAAGGGGAGTGAACCCAAATCATCAATAGGGATTATATCCAACAAGATATTTTTTAGTAGCCATATGGTTTTCCTAATAACTTTCAAGAATCATTTTAATACATAAAATTATTATTACTTTTAAAAGTATTTTATGGAAAAAGAAAATTAATTTTCAAAGAGTATTTTGAATGATTTTTAAAATAATTAGTATTTTTTAAATTTTTTGAAAATTATTTTTGTATGTATTTTTCATAAAAACCCTATATTATTATTTGATAAAGTTTTATAGAATATAAAATATTTTCTATTTGATATTAAATGTTTTTCCAATAAATTTACAAAGTATTTCAAAATGTTTTTTCCATATTTTTAAAACCCCATAGTGGGAAATTTTATACTAATCCCATTTTTTAAAAATATTTTTCATAGGTATTATAGAAGTTTTAAAATGAATGGATTAATTTAAAGAGTTATCACACATGAATCCAATCATTTATTTTATAATTATTCTTTAAAACTCTGATATTATGTAAGGTATCTTCTTAATCCCCCAAAACCTATACCAGAAAAGATTATTGATCATATAATGTGCTATGTATTTTTAAATTAAATTTTAAAATTAATAAAAATAAATTTTATATTTGTAGAACTAAATATGGAAGTTTGGGTTTGGGCTGTGAAATTGGTATCAGAGTAACATTCTAGACAACATTGAATTTTAGTCATTGTTGTTTGATAAAAATTCTTTTCTTTTTAATTTCTAGATAATTAAGTTTCCTTAAGATATAAAAGTTTAGCAATTTTAATTTTTCATAATTTTGAAGATGGAGATCTAGAATTTTCTTATGTATGATGAACTAATTGCTAGGTCACAATTCATTTAAGGGGGAGAATGTGATATCCTAATATTTTTAAAAGGAAACACTATGTATGATAGCGTACAAATGAACACCTAAATATTATTATTTAAATGTGACCGTTATAACCTAGCTGTTAAATTGGTGGGTATGAATAGTAATCACTGGTGTAAATCCCACCTATACAAAGAAAATTTTCACAACAACTTAAAAAAACCGTTGGGAAAAGGATATTATACCAACGGTTCTCTATAACCATTGGTATAAGCATGTACACCATTTTTTTCCTAATGGTTTCATCAAACTATTGGGATAATGTAATCTAAGGTGGGTTTTGCCAATGGTTTTTGTAAACAGTTGGTATATTATTACTATCCCAACAGTTTTAAAAAACCATTGGGGTAGAAAATCCCCAAATACAACACGTAGAAAATAGCCCTCCAGAACCCATCCCATCATGAACATTTTTTCCTAAACATGAGCAACCGGCTCTTGAGGGTGATAACTCTACTTTCCCACCGACCATCTCTCTTTGATTCAAGTAATTTTTGTTCTTCCTCTTTAAATTGATATTCTTCCTTCATTTATTTTATATTTTTTCATTCGGTTTCACTGTAATGTACTATGTATTATAATCCCCTATGAACACAAGAATATATCATTTTAAGTTGTGGTTTTGTTGTGATTTATCTTTGTGGAATAATTTTGGTTGTGGTTTTTTATGGTTTTATGGTGTATTATAATTTTTTTGTGGTTTTGTGATTTTTGTGTGGTTTTGGTTGTGGTTTTGTTGTGGTTTTGTTGTGGGTTTTGAGGTTGTTGATTTGGATTTGGTTGTGGTTTTTTATGGTTTTGATATGGAAGAGGTCAATATGATATTGAGTTACTTTATCCTTGTTTTATTATAAATTTAGGGGTTATTGAAATGTTTTTGTTAGATAGACAAAAATACATTTATTGAATTTTTTATCCTAAGAGGAACGACAAGATACTCATGCATTATGAATGTACCCCTAACTGTTGTCTTTTAAATATCACACTCTATATTTAAGATGGTAATACCCTCACTATAAGTCATTCAATGAAGTGGCACTTCCACCTGAACCACTAGAGTGGGTTTGGGGTCATTTTCATGTGTTAATGGTGATAGAACCAATATTTACTCTATTACATGATCATTTATTCCAACTCTACCAAGCAGTCTGGTGATGCACTTATAAGGTTCTATTTTTTGAAATTCAAAATGAGTGTTAGGAATTCATCTCTGAATTTTCTTAGGTAGTTATAAAGAAATATTAAGGAATTTATATGATTTTTTATCCTAGTAAGACTCCCATAACAAAGCAATATAACCATCATAGAACTCACTTATGATGTTCATTCCTATACATTATTTAATCTTTGATATATATCTCACAAAACAAAATATCATGGTCAGGTGCACGTAATTATTCACTACTAGTTGATAGTATTTGAGGTCTGTGGAGGTGTAATTGAGATGTTATCATGTACCTTATTGGATTCTATTGTTTTCCTTTATTATAGGAATTAGAAATCAATATTAGAGTGTTCAATTTTTCTTACAATTTATGGATAATTATTTGGTGATAGGAATGTGTTGGACTTCTTATAGTCCTAAAATAGGTGATTCGTGAACCTATCTCTAGTAGTAATTATAGTTTAATATGGTTATGAAATTGTGCTTCTTGATTATCAATGTAACATTTGAAATATTTACTCAAGTACGATGGGATGATTTAATATTGTAATTTGTGGTTTTGACACTTGAACCATACAGGAAAGTGGATTGTGTACATTCATCATATGTGGAATGTAGGATTCACATGACATTTATATTCTTATGTGTGAATGAATTTTCATATGACATAGGGTTTAGCTATATAAATTGTCTATAAGGAGTTTTATATGGGTTTTTATATAACGTGTTAGTGGAAATATACCCACACAAACCACAGTGTTTTTTTGAGGAAAGACCATGTGGATCTTATTTTGGGGTGTTCTCTGATGATGTAAATAAATTCCATTGGTGAAATGGATGCATTTTAATACTTGGGGGTTAATTTAATAATTTTATGGATTTTTAATTGTTTAATGTATTAAAGGAAATCATAAAAAGATGGTTCATGATGGGAATGATTCACCTTGATTATTTCAATACCCTTGTGATGGTAAACAAAAAGAAATGTAGAATTATTTCAATAATTTAAATTTAAATTACTTGATGTAATTTAGGAGTCATGGTTATATTAAGAGGGAATGATTTATTAGATACTTAGACCTATTGGTTTTGGGTGTGGTTTTTGATGAGACAGTTGATTATGATCTGATATAGTTGGATATAGGATGGATAAATCATGTATATGTTCTTTTTGGTTTGGTAGTAATTCCTTAGTGACTAGTGATCATTTAGTAATCCATTAAATGAGTGTGATTCATTAGTATTGTTGGGAAGGAAGCACCAAGGGTGGTTTTCTCTAGATAAACTTAACATAAATGAGAATCATGGTCACTTTTTAGTTGAATTCGTGTTGATTTTATGGCATGTGAATAATTGTAGAATGAGCCTGGAAGTGTGATCAGTTGAAATGGGAGTGTACACTCATTGGGTTTGTAACACCTTTAGTTTTAATTAATTATTATTATTTTTGAATAAATTCAAATTCATTGGTGGAATGCATTGCATGCTACACCAAAATATTTTAATATGATTAATGAATATCTTACCATTTAATGAATATATTACCATTTAATACTTTCAAAAAATATTATCAATATGATTAATTAATTATGAGTGTTCCTTAGTGGATAATTTTTTAGTAGTTGAGTATAAATTCGATAATGACTCAAATGAAATGGGTGTATAGAACATATGAGGGTACTACATTACTTACATCTCCACAGAACACTTTTTTTTTCTAATATTTATTACCACACCTAATAGAAAGATTCATTTGAACATTTAAAATTATATGAGGTATATATTTAAATATTATTCATCAACCAAATTTAATTTAATATTGAGTTGCATAAAAAACTCAATACCCTATTCACCCTCTATGTTTAATTTTTCATTTGAGTTATGCATGTGTCTAATATATATTTACTTATCACTTATATTATTCTTTAAAAGGGTTTACTCTGATACTCCTTGTTTCTTCTTTTTATATATTTTTTACATGAATAACTACAATAGAGCCCGGTTGAATCCTGGACTTACTAGTGTGTAGTTATTTCATGTAAAACCTAATCCATGTTATTGTTAATTTTATTTTTCTAAATAAATTTGCTTTGTAGTGGGTTAATATCATATGGAGAGGACTATGTTCTATATTGGAACTAAACCACATGTTTTTTAATTACACTATGTGTCTTGTCGTTTTCTCTTACACAGCTACAAATCGATGTTGATATAATACTATAATTTCCAATTCAATGTTTCTACATGTACCTACATATTGTGTCGGTTATGGTTTCATATAATGTGGAAATTTCTCATTTACATAAAAATATTTTTGATTGAATACCAATATTATTGATTTTATTTCAAAAAATGACTGATTACAAGTTTTTACAGAATGAATAGAAGTTTGATGTACGAAAGTGATCAGATCTCAAGCAATTTTCAAAAAAAAAATTGAGAGTTTCTTAGATTTCACATTTGAAAATGCTTAAAATAGTGTTCAAATACACTACCAATGTTATAATTATGTTGGATGAACTTTGTTGAGTCGGAAATAAGTTTTCTACCATATAACCAAATAGGGTTTTCAGACAAACTATTATGTGTGGTATCACAGCGGGGATATAATGGAATCTCAAAATGATGATGATCCAAATGAGAGGACTGGATTGGAGAATTTGATATATGACTGGTCTCTGTTTATTATTAATCATGATAATGAAATTATATTGACCCAAGAATACTTCTATATGGGCACTCATGATGTGTCCAATGAAAATGATGATTTTGAAAGAGTGAAAAAATTGAATGATGTTGTGACAACTCCAGTATACCAGTGATGTGGTAAAATGAAAAAGCTAGAATTTTTGATTCAGTTATTTCTTAGGAAAACCATGAATGGGATTACTAATACTATCATTGAATACATTCTTACCTTCTTAATTTATTGAATGAATTACTTCAAGAAGATGAAGAAATTCCCTCAGACCACTATATGGCATGAAAATTAATTGAAGAATTGGATTTTCAAAAAACAAAATTAATGCTTTCCCAAAAGATTGTATCTTATTCTGGGAGGAGAATGCTAAAGGAAATGATTGTATAAAATTTGGAACATCCTAATAGAATCTAAAATCTTATGGAACACCATCCTGTGTGAGAAAAAAAGCAATGTGGCACTTTCCACTGATCCCCAGAATTCAAAATATTTTTAGGTCTGATGAAATATCAATAAAAATGTGATGGCATGATACCGAGAAGAAGAAGAAAAATGAAGAGTTGGTTCACCCTATAGATGTATTTTCATGGAATAGATTTTATGCTCTATATCCTTATTTTGTAGCTGATGTGCGTAATGCAAGGTTGGGTCTTTCATGTGATAGTTTTAATCCGTTTGGGAAGATGCTTACTTCGCAAAACACATGGTTGGTTTTCATACACATTTATAACCTTCTATCATGGTTGTGTAAGGAAAAACCTTTCACTTTCATGAGTGTACCATTATCTGGCCCTTCTGATCCGAAAAATGATATAGACGTATACATGAAACATTTAACAAAAGAGTTGAAACTTATTTGGGATGTGGGTGTGCGCACATATGATGCACATTCTAAAGATATTTTCTGATGTGTGTTACGCTTATGTGGATGATCAATGATTTTACTTCTTATTCAATGATGTCTAGATGGATCAAGAAGGTAAAACTATATTGTCCTATTTCTATGAACAATAATAGATCCAAAATACTGAAATATCACTGTATTTATAGTTTTATGGGACATCGGCGGTTATTTTCAATGAACCATCCATATAGAAATAATCATCAATGATTTGACAATACCATGGAGACCGAGGATCCAAATCAGTGTATGTTTGGAACTTATGTGCGTAATGAATTGAAAGATTTAATTTTTTTGGGAAGGGTCAAATGAAATCTATAGAGAGAAAGAACGTTTCCAATGATACTTATTACAATTTGAAGAAAAAGAATATCTTTTTTGAGTTTCTGTATTGGTCAACCAATTTTTTATGTTATTGCTTAGACATAATACACATTGAAAAGAATATACCTGAAATGTTTCTTTTGATTCTTCTAAATTTCAATGGAAATACAAAAAATTAATTACAATCTCAACGTGACTTGATGTATTGGGGAATTAGACCAGAATTGCATATTTTGTGTATCAGTGAAAATAAATGGAATGTTCCATGTGCTTCTTAGGTGATGACACAAGAAAAAAAAAGTCAATTTCTATAAGTACTAGACACTATTAGATTTCCAATTGGATATTCATAAAATATATCAAAAAAGGTCAACAAAATATAGTTGAAGTTGAAATCATTAAAGTCTCATGATTATCACTTCTTTCTACATGAGTTGATTCAAATATAAATCCATCATCTTTTGTCCAATAATGTAAGGGTGTCATTTATTCAGTTGTTCCATTTGTTTATATATCTTTGTTATAAGAAGTTTTCCAATTCTTTTTTAGAATCTGCACGGTTTGTGCAAGTTTTGGAAAACTGTGTGGGTAAACCATGAATCCCAGAAACTTCTAAAAAAATTAAAAAATTTCCAATCTCGGATTTTTGACCCCAACTCAGGTATTCCTCCCATTTCTCCTCTCTTCACCCTAGGGACAAACAAAATCTCTCAAGGGATCCAAAAGATAAAACTCCCTAATTTCTAAGGTGTTTTTGGTGCCATTGGTTGTTGATCAAAGCTCTGAGTAAGGCTAATCCTATCCTTGATTCTCTCTTGAGTTTAGGGTTTGTATCTTCTTCTCCTCTCCTTTCAAAGCACTAAAACCCTACTCTTTGGGTGAGATTTAGGTTAAATCTACAAAGTTTGGTTGAAGTGGAATCTAAGGGCTTGGTCAAGAGTGAATTCAATCATGGAATTGAGGTAGGCGGTCTACAAGTCATATCCCATGGTTTATTTGAGTATTTGTGCATTTGTGGTTTTGTTCTCAGGTGTCTCTTGGAATGTTTTGATTACCCATGGCATGTTTTGTAAACATGGTTATTAAAAAGGTAAAGGGGAACCCTCATGATCTCCATGGGATGCTTTGAGGGTGATGAGACTAAAATAGGGCCACCCATGGGGTGATCCGACTTTCCCGACCTTGGGATTTGTAAAGAACAAGTGAGATTGTTGAGTATTTATGTAGAGACCTTTATAAACATGTTTAATTGATTACGTGTGTTGGGTTAGAACCTAAGTGGTCCACCTAGGATTGATAATAACCCAAGGGATTTTGGGTTAAGAAGTGGAAATGACTAAAGACCATAAGGGATTGGGTCATGAGCATTGTAATGAAACCTAGTGAGTTGGGCATAACGAACAAAGCCTAGTGAAATAGGAACAATGAGTTAATTCTTATTGAGATAAGCATAATGAAATGGAATTGGGTTAAATGGATAAATGATGTAAAGTGTGGTAAATGTGTTAATGGGTTAAGTCATGGTGTTAACCATCATGTTATTGTTATGGTTTATGTTTTCCTTGGGAAATGGTTGTGATGTTTTGTAAATGGTTAATGGTTATATATATGTATAGCTTGTGCACGTAACTTGGTATTGTGGGGTACTGACTAAGGATATAAGCCCATAGGTCGAGTTGGACTGAGGATATAAACTTCACCCCTAATGCATGGTGTAGAGATATAACTGATGCTCTGTTTCCTTATCAGTTTCATCCACACAGACTGATGCTTCGAGGTGAGGATATGGTTGAAATCCACCTGAACTGATGCTTTGGGGTGAGTATATGGTTGAAATGGGGAAGTTGTTCTTAGTGATATAAGAAAACTATGTTTTTTCCTCATGTATGTGATTGTGTACATTATGTCGTGTAACATGTTGTGTTTAATAAACCCCTGATAAATGTGTTCAAAAGGTAAGATATGGAAATGTTAATAAATGTTGGTAATGGACCTAAACTGGATAAGGGAGATTAATCTTTTCCTTCAAATTTATTATTAATTTCCCTTTTTCATTCAACATTTTTTATACTGGATATTTTTTAGACACCGGTGGTGGTGGCCTACGGAGTTGTACTAACACCCTACTCGGGTCGTTGTTGGGTACCCGAGCAGACTTCATGTTTGAAGGTTAGGAGAAGGGAAAAAGACTTTGTTAGGCAGTTGGGTTGGCATGGGTGTATGTGGAGGAGGACCAGACTTGGTGTTAGGAACATTTTGGGGATTTTGTGGTTTTTCTTCATTTTGGGTTTGTTCACTGTTCCACTTATATCATGTCATGTCATATTTAATGTTATACATGGTTGTACCCTGTTTGGGGGAATGGTTGTTTATGCATTATCTTGTATTATTGTTTGTTATTCTACTATTTAGTTTATCTTATATTGTGTCTTACTCTGATAAAAGGGGGTATAGTCTCCCTAATTGACTATTCATACCCCTTCTACTAGTTGGTAGACTTTGGTGTACGGGGAGGCACGATTAAGGTCATGTAACAACCTGGCTCGAAGCACCAATTTAGTGGATTCTGATTTGGGGATGTTACAAAGTGGTATCATAGGATATATTTCTTCTACGTCTCTAAAATATTGTTATTTGGGATTGTAGATGGGAGTTAGGATGTGGTAGGCCTTGGTAATGAGCTCATTCTTGGGAGTAGCTAACCCATGTATGAAAACCCAAGTCACCTAGGGAGGGAATTGTTGTTCTTGATTGTGCGATGGTAAGTTGATGATATTTCACCATTGGGTGATGCACATGTGATGTGATGTGATTGTTTTATAATATTTGGATTGTGGCCTCAATGTCACAAGGTTGTGAATTCATGCATCATTGTAGGCACATAGAGAGGTAGGTGACATGCATCATGGTAGGAACACTTGAGTTGGGTGTGTGAGAAATGAAAGGTAGAATGCCCCTTGCATTTTGCTAATTGAAAAGGGAAATTTGGTAAACAAAACAATGCAAGTGGGTTAAGATAAAAGAATGATAAGTGATGACAAATGAAATATGTGTAGTTAAGGGTTTTAATGAATTGAAAATGTTGTTGTAACATGTTGTGTGAGAGTTGTGGTGGTGTATAGTTGTTTACCCCTTGTGGGCGATGGCCCGTGGTAGGATTGTTCAGGGTGATGTTTTCGAAATACCAAGGTTTATTGGGATGGTTCATTTATGGTTGGTTGTTGTGGTTGGTGGAGAGCCCTTTTGTTGTGAAATTTTGAATGTTCCTTGGAATGTGTTCTAAACCTCTTGTTTGGAAAGGTTGAAAAATGCCACCACGATGTCGAGCACCGGTTGGGAAATAAGAGGATGTTGTTTAAAACACTTCTCTAGTAGAGGGGAAAGAGAATGGAGTGATCCAGAAAAGTGGGGGAAGGGATGTTCTGAGATAACATGGCTCGTTTTATACAGATGATAGATCAGGACCTAGGGCGGGTTGCACCGAGTATATTTGAGGTGACTAGAGAGTTTCAACAACAGCACCCTCCAATCTTTACTGGAGAGGGTGGGCCAGAGGCAACATAGTTATGGATAGAGTCTATGCATAAGATACTTGATCATCTGGAAACTCCTGATGGGAAGTGAGTTAAGTTGGAATCTTATATGTTGTGGGGCCAAGTAAAGCGTTGGTAGGACATCCTGGATCAGACCGAGAAGGCTGAGGGGATGTTGTGGAAAGATTTCTAGGAAAAGTTTTAGGGCATTTTTACCCAGAGACTTTGAGGGAAGAGCAGGATGTTGAGTTCATGATCCTAACTTAGGGATTGATGTCGATGATGGAGTATGATGACCACTTCATTAACCTGTGACGCTTTGTTCCAGCATTGGCGGGGGATGAGTTAGTAGTTGCGAGGGGTTTCTAGGATGGTCTGAAGCACGAGATTAGGTCTCAGGTGAATATATTTTGGTTGAATAGGTTTATAGAGGTAGTGGATCTTGCATTGATCATAGAAGGGCTCTTGAAGAGAGTTTTAGGTATTGGTCTTTTCATGCCATCTGGGCAGAAAAGTGGTGCATCTTCTGAGGGATGGAAGCATCGTTTTGGATGTTTTCAGCATAGTGGATGTGTGAAAGGTGGTCAGAAGAGAGGATCATTATCTCAGAGTGGTGATTGAATTTTCTTTTATCAGGGTGGAAGGCCGGGTTATATGCATGGACAGTGTCCTTGACATCCAGTTGTGTGTCAGTCAAACAACATTTGGGGACATGTATAGAGGTTATGTAGGAACCCTCAATAGGAGAGTATGAATGTTGGTTACATGAAGCTACCCAGTGGAGGCAAGGGATCAGTTGCTCTATATCAGGAAGGTAGTTGGAGATCCAAGGGATGTACAGGTAGGGGCAATGGATGTGGAACTCTGGGGAAGGATCTCCCACATCAGTAGGGCAGTGCAGTGCAGGGCACGAAGGTTGGAGCCCAGGGTAGAGGGGCTAGTCAGCTTCATGCAGTTCAGTCAGCACTTGGTGATGGCGAGGCTGGGTCATCGACTATTTGAGGTAAGATCCTTCAGGAATCAACACTTTCTAGTGCATAGTTTGACACTGGTTCCACACACTCTTTTATTTCTACTCAGCTTGTGTTAGTGTTGGGTTTGCCTATGAAGGATGTGTGTTGGGTTTTTTCTACTGACAATTTGTTGGGGGTGAGGAATGAGGAAATTAGGCAGTGCAAGGGATGTGCTCTGGAAGTCGGTGGGTATTGTTTCCTATGGGACTTTCTCATTATCGAGATATCGGGGTTTGAACTAATCTTGGGTATTGATTGTTTGGTGCTATATCGGGTGTACATAGATAGTTACCATCGTAAGGTATTGTTCAGGTCACTTGCGGGTGACGCTTATGTCCATCGCAAAGAGTGGGATGTTCAGCCAGGTCATGCAGGACAATTCTGTTAGCAGTTGGATAGGCTCACAACTCAAATTTCATATCTTTTTCTTTATGATGAAAGAGGGGAATAGTCTATCTTACCTCTAGTAGTGGATTGGTTTCAGGATGTGTTTCATGAGGATTTCTCAGGGTTACCACCGGAGAGGGATGTCAAGTTCATGATTGAGTTTCTGCCGGGAGTGGATCCAGTTTCTATTCTGCTATACCGAAGGAAATCGGAATAACTCCCATAGTTAAAGGTTTAGATTGAGGAATTCAAACGCAAGGGGTTCATAAGTCCTAGTACAACTC
Organism: Viscum album; assembly: GCA_963277665.1. Taxonomy (NCBI): domain Eukaryota; kingdom Viridiplantae; phylum Streptophyta; class Magnoliopsida; order Santalales; family Viscaceae; genus Viscum; species Viscum album. The sequence continues at coordinate 1,701,206,783 of OY728161.1, read as the reverse complement.
TTTGGCAATCTCTTGTAAATTTGTGAAGAAGGTGGACGAGTCATTAAGGTTGTGCATTGATTATCGGAATTTAAATCAAACAACGGTGAAAAATCAGTAACCTATTCCTAGAATTGATGACCTATTTGACCAATTAAGGGGTGCATCAGTGTTTTCTAAGGTTTATCTGAGATCAGGTTATCACCAGTTGAAGGTGAATCCATCTTATGTACCACTGAAAACTTTTAGGAGTCGATACGGGTTGTTTTAGTTTTTGGTGATGCCTTTTGGATTGACCAGTGCACTATCAATGTTCATGGATTTGATGAACTAAGTCTTTCATCCTTATTTGGATCAGTTTTTGGTTTTCTTTGTTGAAGAAATATTGGTGTACTCGAAAACTCATGACGATCATGCCCAACATATTGACATCATTTTGAGTACACTAAGAGAGCATCATCTTTATGCTAAGCTGTCAATGTGTTAGCTCTAGATTGGAGAAGTGAATTTTCTAGGTCACATCATCTCTGAGATAGGTGTGTCGGTGGATCCAGAGAAAGTGCAGGTTGTTGTGTCTTGGGAGTAGCCCAAGAGTGTTTCAGATGTTCAGAGTTTTTTGGGATTGGTCTGATATTACTAGAGGTTCATTCAGGAGTTATCTCATTTGGTAGAACCACTTTTGGGCTTGACGAAGAAGGGAATTAGGTTTTAGTGGTTGGAGTATTTTGAGAATGCCTTTCAAGAGTTGAAAAAGCAATTGATGACTGCATCGATCTTGATCTTACCTGAGCCAGGTAGAAATTATGTATTATTTTGTGATGCGTTTGTTATCAGGATCAGGGCTGTGTTGATAGAAGATGAGCGGGTTGTGGCTTATGGGTTGAGGAAATTGAGACCCCATGAGCAGAATTATCCCACTCATGATCTTGAGTTGGCTTTAGTAGTGTATGCCTTAATGTTTTGGAGGCACTACTTGTTGGGGGAATGGTTCACGGTATATACCGACCACAAGAGTTTATAGTATATCTTTTTACAACGGGATTTGAATCATTGGAAGTGAAGATGGGTCGAGTATCTCTAGTATTTCAACTTTGATATGGTATATACACTAAGGAAAGGGAATAATGTTGCTGATTCTTTGAGAAGGAAGGTGCAGAACTAGGTGGTTCAGGAATCCAGCACCGAGTGGAAGGTGATCGACTTGTTTGCAGAGATGCACCTAGAGGTGCGGAAAGAAAACATTCAGGTGAATCTTGCTTCCATGGTTGTTGAATCGACAATTTTGATCCGTGTTAAGGGAAGTCATGTTGAAGATCCTGATTGTTTGTCTATGAAGGAAAGACATAATGGTGGGGTTCCACCTTCAGGTTGGGCCATAGGTGTGGATGGGGTTGTTTTTATCATGATTGTGTGGTTGTGCTGGTGTGCATGAGGGAAGAGTTGATATGTAAGTTGAATCCATCAGAATGGGTAGTGCATCCTAGTTTGACCAAGATGTATCGTGATCTACATAGGTAGTTTTGTTGTCTATGAATGAAAAAAGAAGTTGCAGGATTTTTGGCATGGTGCCTTACCTGTCCGTAGGTGAAGGCCGAGCATCAAAGCCCAGGTGGACTTTTACATCCATTTCCCATTCTAAAATGGCATTTGGATGACGTGAAGATAGATTTTTTGGTGGCTCGTCCAAGGATTCCTCTGAAGAATGATGTAATCAGGGTGGTTGTGGATAGTTTAAAAAAATTGGATCATTTATTACTAATTCAGGAGACTTGTACAGTTGATCAGTTGGGTGAGCTGTATGTTCGGGAAATAGTATGGTTTCATGGTGTACCACGAACTGTAGTTTATGATCGAGATCCTTGTTTAACATCCTATTTCTGGAAAGGGTTGTAGAATTCGCTGGGTACTCAGGTGCTTTTGAGTGCAGCTTTCCACCCACAGATGGATGGGTAGTTGGAGTGTACAATACAAATGTTGGAAGACATGTTTGGGGCTTGTGTCTTCGATTTTGGTGGTTCCTAGGAGAAGCACCTATCACTTGTGGAATTTTCCTAAAACAATAGTTTTCAATCAATGTCTTAGATGGAACCGTTTGAGGCTCTATAAGGGAGACCATGTAGATCTCTATTGTGTTGGTTAGAGGCCAGTGAAACTGGTATTTTGGGACCGAGTCTCATGTAGGAGACATTAGAGAAGGTTGATTTGATCCGAAAATGGATGGAAACTGCTCAGAGTAGGTAGAAGTCATATGTGTATTGTAGATTTAGACCTCTTGAGTTTGTGGTGGGTGATAGTGTGTTCCTTTGGGTGTATCCAAGTTTGGGTCACCAACGGATTTAGTAGCAAGGAAAGTCGGTACCTGAGTATTTGGGGCCATTTGATATTGTGGAGAGAATCGGGTCGGTGGCATACTGATTGACTCTTCCGTAGCGGTATAACAGAATGCATGATGTCCTTCATGTGTCACAAATTCAGTGGTATCAACCTGACCCAAATCACATGGTGGTTGTTGAGGATGTTGGGATTAGGGATGAAGCATCCATTGAGGAGCATCTGGTTCATATAGTGGATCATAATGAGAAAGTCTTGTGGGGAAAGTTCATGCCATTGGTGTGAGTACTATAGAAGCATGGAAATGTTCAGGAAGAAACTTGGGAGTGGGAATCAGATATGTGGTTTCAGTGTCCCGAGCGCTTTTCCATGGAAGTGAAATGAAGCTTGGGAGCTCATCTCAAGGACGATACATTATAAGTTGGGGAGATTGTAAGATCCTAGATCTTGGAAAGGTGTGTTCTCATTTAATTTTTGGTTTGAATCCCATGTTTTAGTTAATTATGTTCTTACCGAAGTCCTAGAGTAGGCTCAGGGGTGATTCGAGGGTTTGGGACATGAAAAGTGATGAAAATGGATTTTCTAGGTAGGCTGCACGGTCTACACATGGTTAGTGCTAACCGTGTGAACAACCCAGGTAAACCATGCAAGAGGACGTTTTTCAGACACTAGACTCTACATGGTTTGCACACAGTTTGGAAAACCATGCAGCTAGACCATGTGAGGGGGCTCTTTTGGGCAGAAGTATCTATACGGTTTGCGCAGAGTTTGGAAAATAGTACGGGTAAACCGTGTGGCCTAGAAACTTCTAAAAAAATACTATTTTTCCACTCCAGATTTTTAACCCCAAATCTGGAAATCCTCCCATTTCTCCTCTCTTCACCCTTGGGAAGAACCAAATATCCCAAATGGATCCATGGGATCAATCTCCCTCATTTATGAGGTGTTTTTGGTGCCGTTGGTTGTGGATCAAAGCTTCAGGTAAGGCTAATCCCATCCTTGCTTCCCTTTTGAGTTTAGGGTTTGTATCTTCTTCTCCTATCCTTATGAAGCTATAAAACCATACTATTTGTGTGAGATTTAGGTTGAAGCTTCAAAGGTTGGGTGGAGTGGATTTAAGGGCTTGGTCAAGAGTGTGTTCAAACACAAAATCAAGGTAGGTGGTCTACAAGTTATATCCCATGGTTTATTTTATGATTTGTGCATGTGTAGTTTTGTTCTCGGGTGTCTCTTGGTATGTTATGATTACCCATGACATGTTTTGGTAAAATGGATATTAAAAAGGTAAAGGGAAACCCCCACAATCCCCATGGTATGCTTTGAGGGTGATAAGACTAAACTAGGGCCACCCATGGTGTGAGCATACTTTCCTGGACCTAGGGATTTTTGAAGAACAAGTGATATTTTTGAGTATTTTTATACAGCCCTTGATAAACATGTTTACATGACTGTGTGTGTTGGGTTAGAATCTAGGTGGTGAACCTAGGCTTGATAATAACCTAAGGGATATTAGGATATGATGTGGAAATGAATAAAGACCATAATGAAATAGGTCATGAGCATGGTAATAAAGCCTAGTGAGTTAGGCATAACGAACAAAGCCTAGTGAGATAGGCACAATGAGTGAATTCTTAGTGAGATAAGAATAAGGAAATCAAATTGGGATTAATGGATAAATGATGTGAGGTGTGGTAAATGTGTTGACGGGTTAAGGAATGGTGTTGAATTCATGTTATTTTTATGTTTAATGTTTGCCTTGTCCAGTGGTTGTGATGTTGTGTAAATGGTTAATGGTAACATATATGTATAGAAAGTGCACATAGCTTGGTAGTGTGGGGTATTGATTGAGTATCTGAACCCAAGGGTCGAGTTGGAATGAGGCTATAAACTCCACCCCTATTGTCGAGGTAGGGATAGGATTGATGCTCTTTTTCTCTATCAATTGCATCTACCCAGACTGATGCTTCGAGGTGAGGATATGGTTGACATCCACCCAAACCGGTGGTTTGAGGTGTGGATATAGTTGGCTTATGGAAGTTGGTCCTAATGAGATATGACAACTATGTTTTTTCATCATGTATGTGATATGTGTACTTTAATCCATGTAACTTGTTGTGTTTAATAAACCACTGATAAATGTGTTGAAAAGGAAATATATTTGAAAATGGTAATAAATGATGGTAATATACCTAAATTAAATAAGGCAACATAATATTTTCCTTGTCATTTATTATTCATTTCCCTTTTTCATGCACAATTGTTTATACTAGATATTTTGTAGACACTGTTGTTGTTGGCATACTAAATTTTACTCACACCCTGCGCAGGCCACTGTTGGGTACCCAAGAAGACTTAATGTTTTCATATCAAGAGAAGGGAAAAGGTCCTTTTTAGGAAGTTGGGTTGGCATGGGTGTACGTGGAGGAGGACCTAGACTTAGTGTCAGGACCATTTTGGGGATTTTTTTGATTTGTCTTCATTTTTGGTTTTATTCACTTTGGAACTTATAGCATGACATGTCATATTTACTATTGGACATGGTTATACCCTATTTGGGGAATGGTTGTTTATGCATGCTCTTATATTGTTGATTGTTATTCCACTATTTTTTATCTTATATTACGGCTTACTCTGATAAAAGGTAGTCTTCCTAATTGACTATTCAGACCCCCACTGCTAGTCAACAACCTTTAACATACGAGGAGGTGCTCTTAAGCTTATGTCACCAACCGGATCAAAGCACTGGTTTAGTGGCTCTTGGGTCGGGGAGATTACAGCTGTGCAGGTGGGAAGGGGGTTTTCAAGTGGGTGGGGGGTGTATAGGTGGGGGGTCCAGGTGGGTGGGGGCTGTTCAGATGGGGGTGACTATGTAGGAGAAGGCTAATGGGGGTGAGATGGGAAGAGGGAAGGGTTGGGCAGGTTGGGGGGGCTTTGTAGGTGGGGAGGTGGTGGGGTGAGGATAAGACCTTCCCCAATTCACATTTTTACATGGTTCCACCTATCCCATTGAGGTTGAAAAAGGTCTACAATCTCATTAGAATGAATTTTAATAAGAAAACTCTAGGATGTTGGGAAACTAAGAATCATGAATCCTAGTCCAATCCTAATGTGTTTTACTAGTTCGCAATGCCATAAATTGTTCTTGGACAAGAACGTGACATTGATAAAATCCACCCACCTATCATAGTGGTAATGAGTAACACTGACATACACCACTGAATTAGGTACTATGTATTGTAATTGCATAGGGTAATTACCTTATAAATTCTGAATTCAATTTTTTGTGTATTTAAATATGAATTGAATATGTTCTGCATAATATATAATTTTGTATGTATTCATAATTTTTTATAAAACATACATAATAATGCATTCAATTCTGTAAGTATTGTATTCATAATTCTTACTACAATTATGTATGTATTCTATTTAGAATTAAATTCTTAATTCTGTATTGCACAAGGTAATTGACTTCTGAATTCTGAATTGAATTTTAAATTCAATTCTGTATTTATTTAATTACCTTCTGTATTATGTGTTCTGCATGAATTGAATTCTGAATTAAATTATATGTTATAATTGCAAGTAATTATTAGATGAATTATGTATGTGTATACTTACAGTTAATTGTACAGGGGGGAGGTAGGTTGCTACCTGCTGCTGGAATTGTAGGTAGGTTATATCAACGGTTTACAACCATTGGTATATGTGTGAAAACCTACTCTATACCAAAGTTTTGGTGTAAAATGTTGGTAAAAGTCTATACCAATATTTTATAAACCCTTGGTATAGACTGCTAAAATCAATATTTACAAATAGTTTTCTAAAATCATTGGTAAAGGTATATTCCAACGGTTTTCAAACCATTAGAGTATACAAGATATTTCAACTTTTACAATGGTTTTAAACCATTGGTGAAAATTTATACCAAAGGTTATGAGAAAACATTGTTATAATGTGAATTATGAATCCATATATGAACGTTTATTCAATAATCATTGGTATATGGCTATCCCTACGCCTTAGTACCCTATGGCTTTGACAACCGTTGGTATAGGTTATACCAACACTTCTCCATCCATTACCAACAGTTTAAAACTGTTTTTATAGAAAAAAATTCTAGTAGATAATAACTAATTTTTAAAATAAATATAAAGGTCTAAATAAATATTAATTTATTGGTATGTTCTTAGAAAATAATCACACATTTTTTAGTAAAGTCATTTTATTCTTTGAAAAAAATACGTTTTCTTCAAAAATGTGTGTTTCTTCTTTTTATGAGGGAACATTATAATTTAAAAAGGGTGTAAAAAATTTATTTGAAAAAATTAATCTCATTTTTGAATTCATCTTTCCAAAATAATCTTATAATTAATTTTTCATAATTTTCTAAAAATATTAATTTTCAATGAATAGTGAAAAATACTAGTTTTTTTAAACTATATTTCATTTAGAAGGTGAAATTACATTTTGGATTAATTTTGAATATTTATTAGTTAATTTTTATTTTATATAATCTTATTATTTATTTTTAAATGGATTTAATTCTTTTATTTAGTATAAAATCATTTTAAATTTAAAAATGGATTTTTTTTCCAAAAAAGTGTTTTTCGTTGTGTTTTTCAAGATTTATTTTAATTTAAATTAAATAAATTATGTTTTATGAATTATTAAAAATCGATGAAATATTTTAATTAAAAATTTCCAAATTTATTAAATAGTCCCCTTTTATTTTTTGGAAATATGAATAGTTAGCTTGGTAATTTTTGTTACCATGATAAAGGGTAAATTGAGTAATTTAAGTTAAAAATAATATTATAAGGATGATAAAATTACCCTAAAACTTGACCAAATTTTATTATATGAATAATATTTGTCTACAATCATTCAATTTTCAGTTATATGACCATTTATGTCCATTTTGATGGGATTATAATCTTTATAATATTTTATTTTAAGAAAAGTCAAAGGCATCACATTCATGTGTTTAATAACTAAAATATTTTAATTTGGAGTTAACTATAATCTATATAAGACTATAATTATTCATTTTAAATATAAAATATTTATATTCATATTGGAAATTTATTTTTTTTTTAAGAAATAAATACCTTAAATTCTTACACAATACTAATGGAGTAATTATTTCATTAATGGAAATATCAAATAAATGATATTAAAAATACACAAATAAATATAATTGTTTATAATTAAGGTGATACATGAATTTTTTAGACTAATTTTACATTTTAGGGTTGTATCAGATTATTTTATTCGAATTTATCTTATTTTATTAATATTTTTAAATGTCAAAGTAATGAATAGTGTAAAAATTAACATTAATGATATTTTAGAATAAATAAAATTTTATTAAATTATATGGTTTTTTCTAAAATATTTATCTTTAAAAACTGATTGGTATGATGTTTAGAATATTATTCATGATCCATTTATGGGGTTTTGATCATTTTATAGTTACTATATTAATCCTTGAAGAGTAAAAATCTAAGTTGTCACAGTAAGTGTTAATGGGGTTAAATAAGGGTTAAAAGAAAAAGATAAGGGTATAAATTTCGTCAAAACTTATCTATATTTTATTTTATGAAGTTATATAGACCCAAAATAATCTTATCTTTGAAATTAATAATTTTGGATTGATTTTGTATTGAGAATTAATTTGTATTAATTTATTATTTTGAAAATTTCAAAGAGTTCCCCTCTCCTCTCTTTTAAAAAAAACTTCTTACTCTTTTTTCTTCACACATAAAATCCTATTTGGTTCATCCAATACCTACCCAAATACTTTTTTTGGATCTGTCCCCTCATTATATAGGTTTTTTAATGAATAAAAGTATCCTTTTTTGTTCTTAAGGTGTTAAGAAAAGGGGTTGTCCAAAGAAGAGGATGATAAAGAAGGTATATGACCAATCAGTCTCTAAGTAAGGGGATTATTTTGAAAGTATTATCACTATAACAAAATTATATGTTTTCAAGAAAATTATTTTATTATCATTCATGATAGTATATATTTTAACAATCTGTAATTTTTAATAATTTTTCATGCATTTTTCTTCAAGCATTGGTTTTAATTTCAAAGTGTTCATATTTAGGTATTTAAAATACTTGTAATTATTTTGGAAATACAGATTTTTCCTACAGATTTTATATAAAAACAATTTCTAGTATTAATGTTATAAAATTATTTTCTTCTATGAAAATAATATATGTATAATTTTGGAATGGTTTTTAATGGATTATGAATGATGAAGGAAGATCTTAGAAAAAATTCTTAAAATTTGTCACTTAAGTATCAAATGAGATGATGTAGAATGGGGAGTTATCCCATGAACTCAATTAGGATGATGTCCTATAATAGATACTACTGGTGGCCATATGGTTTTCATAAGAACTTTCAAGTAACATTTTAATCCATAAAGGTATTATTATTTTCAAAATGGTTTTAAGGAGAAATCGAGTCATTTTTTAAATGGTATTTTTGAATGGTTTTAAAAATAAAAAGTATTTTTCAATTGTTTTGAAAATTATTTTTGTATGTATTATCCATAAAAACCCTAGATTATTATTTTTGGAAAGTTATATATAATATCAAATATTTTTTTGATATAAATTTTTTTTCTAAAGTATTTTAAAATTATTTCAAAAGGTTTTTATCCTTATTTTTAAAAACCCTTACTGGGAAATTTTATGCCCATACAATGTTTTTAAAATATTTTTCATGGATATGTTAGATGTTATAAAATTTATGGATTCATTTAAGGAGTTAGAGTGCATTAATCCAACTAGTTATTTTATATTTATTTTTGTAAAATATGATATTATGTAAGGTATTTCCTTAATCTTGCTGAACCTAGACAAAAAACCTCCGTTGTAAAATGTAATCCATATTTTTCAATTACTTTTTAAATTTAAAAAATTCATAGAATTTTTAGTATCAAATCTAGAATTTTGGGTTTGGGTCATGAAAAATGTCTTAATTGAAATTGGATATTACACAAAAATAAAAATTGTGTTTTATCATATCAAAATCAAAATCATTTATAAAGTAAAAAAAAGAGGTAAATATAACCATTAATATATTTAAAATACAATATACATATTCATATATTTAGGGTCTTGATACATATCCCTTTATTACACCAGTAAACAACCTAAGGGTAAGGTGTGTGATGGTGAGATTTTCATGGGGTGGTTCGACATATATAGTTTGGGTTCTGATCTCGACAAGCTTTAAATTCTCCCATAAATAGTTTTTTATCATGCTTTATTTGTTTGATATTGACTAGGTATTGGTCAAGGGAAAATCCCAGTGATGTTATCTCCCTTAAAATCATGGATAAAGGGGATTCATAGGGTATGATACTACTGGTTGAGGCAATCACTTCCTTTGTCTGTATTAATTGGATTTATCAAACCCCTATATTTATACTAATAATATGATCACTATTCAACAACTATCTTATCAATGGTTATGATTCTTAATATAATTTTAAATTTCATGGGATAAAATAAAACTAAATAATTTTATGTGTTATCTATAACCATAATAGGGAATTTAATTCAATCAAAAAAGTAATTTTATTTATATAATTTAAGGTTGTTACAATATTCCCCCTTTAGAAAACTTACACTCAAAAATTTAATTTCATATACTAAACTAGATGAGAGTAATTATTTTTAATAACCTCCTCTAATTCCCACATCAATTATTTAAACTTGTGGTTTCTTCATAGAACTTTTACCTGGCACATTATATTATTTTGTATAACTTTGTCTCTATAGTTTAGGATCTTCACTGGTTAGTCCACATATGAATGATCATTTTCCAATGGTACCACCTATGGATCCATCACATGTGATGGGTCTAGTATGTACTTCCTCAAGAATGATACATGTAAATTTTCATGTACTTGAGATAGGTTAGGTGGAAATTATAGTCAGTAGCCCATCGCTTCAATGTAATCAATGATATCAAAGGTTTCGATGTATGTTAGACTAAGTTTACTCTTCTTCCCAAATCTCATGACTTTATTCCATAGGGATATAAAAAGGTATAACTTCTCTCTAATATCAAACTCTAGGTCTCATCGATGATTGAAATCACATCTATTCTTTGACTCTGAGAATCCCAAATGTGATTCCGAATTCTCTTGAACTTTTACACTATTTCCTCGACCATTTCAGGACCCAACACTTTGAGTTCACCAACTTCATCCCATCATGTAGGTGTTTTTAATCTCTTCCCATTAAGGGATTCATATGGATCCATTTATATTATTGAGTAAAAACTATTATTTTATGAGTACTCGACCAAAAGAATATTTTTATTCCATCCTCCTTTAGAGACCATCAATCATTCTCTCATCATGTACTTGAGTGTCTGGATAGTATACTCAGATTAGACATCTGTTCGAGGGTGATAAGCCATGCTGAAGTTCAACTCATTATTTAGAAAATGTCGAAGAATCTTCCAGAACATGGAGTAAAATCTTGGATATCGATCAAATACAATATATAGTGGTGTTCCATGCAGCCTCACCACTCTTCTAATGTATATCATTTCAATTTGATCAAGTGATAAGTCATCTCAAATTAAAATTATGTGATAATAATTTATAAGAGAATCCATAAAAAATTATATAGAATTATTTCCTCTTGATTTATTTTGAATACTAGTGACAAAGTCCATGGTTATTTTTTTTTATTTTCATATAGGTATGGGTAATGATTGCCTTACCTCCTTGTATTTTTTTCTTTTCCTCCTTCACATGGTAACATATAAGATACCATGATGTATATTCCATGATCTCATTCTTCATATTTTCCTTTAAATAGTTCTATTAATGATATCGATATATCTTTGGATCCCTGGATGGATAGAGAAGTTTTATCTTTGTTCATAATCCAACAACTCATTCTCTAACTTGGAATTTGATGGTACACATTATAATGACCCAAATCTTATAACTCTATCTTCATTAATTTTGAACTTCTAAAATTTATGTTTTCATATATCCTCCTCCTTCTTCTGAATTTACACATCATCTCTTTGAGAAACCTTTATATTCTCTATAAGTTATTATTAAGAAATCATTTGTTAAAGGATTGATGATGTTCCTTCCTTTTTCATTCCCATGACCATCCGTTTAATGTCTAAAAAGATCATATCCTTATCAATTCTCATTAATGATAATATTTATAAATCCTTTTAACTTTGATTATCTTCCACCTTATTTGGTATCTGAGGATGGTAGTGGATTTAGCATTCATAGTCGTTAATCATCTCTAACCATCTTCATTATCTCATATTCAACTCTTTCTATGTGAATATATACTTAATGCTCTAATGATCTATATATATTTAGAAATTCTCCCCAAATAGATAATTTCGCCATATTTTAATTGATAATATTACTATATCCAACTCCATATCATGTGTTGGGAAGTTCTGTTCATGAATTTTTAATTTATTTGAGCCATAGTCTATCAATTCTTTATTTTACCTCAGTATACTAGACAAGCCCTTCTTTGAAGAAATGTTGTATAACATGAAAAGTTACCCACTTATGGGTAGCATAAGTACAAGTATAGTGATAAGACGCTTCTTCAACCCCTTGAATCTCACTTTAAATTCATTAATCCAAAAAAAAAGAGACTCACTTCCAAGTTATCTTGGTTTTAGGGTTTGAAAATGATGATAAATTTCTTATACATCGTAGACTATACCAAACTAATACAAGGAAACTACGGATTTCTATCACAGTTTTTAGTCATTTCCATCCATAAATTACCTTTATTTTTGAAGGGTCTATAGATATCCCTTTTCTAGTAATAAAATTCCCAAATAATGGGACTTCCTTCAACTAGAACTCACATTTTTTATACATTGTATAAATATTCTCTTTTCCTAAGGTTTTTAGCACAGTTCTTAGATACTCTTCACGATCCTCCTTGAATTTAGAGTGTATTAGAATATCATCTATAAATACTGCCAAAAATTTTTCAACATTATCTCTAAAGACTATATTCTTCAAGTCCCTAAATACTTATGGAGAATTAGTGAGTCTGAATGGAATTAATATGAAATCATAGTACCAGTTCATTATATGGAAAGTAGTCTTGGGGATATAATCCTTCTTCAAACTTACTTGATAATATCCTAAATGAAGATCCACCATAGAGAATTATTGGGATCTACGTTTCTAATCAACAAATTAATCAATACATGGAATATGATGATTTTTATTTATCATAATATTTTTGAGCTCATGATAATCAATTCAAAGTTGCATCGACCCATCCTTTTTCTTGATGAAGAGGACTTGTGAACCCCATAGTGAAACACTTGGGCATATGAACCCTTTATACAGATTCTATTATAGTTTCTTCTTCATATCCTCAAGTTCCAAAACATCCATTCTATATGTAGTACTGGATATTAGAAAATCCCCATATATTAGATCGATTAAAAACCAACCTCTCGATTAGGAGGAAGACTAGACAATTCTTTGGGAAACACATCAGCATATTCCCTCAAAATGGGCATGTATTCAAGGATAATTTTTTCCTTATACTAAATAATTTTAGCTATATACTCTCACTCGTAGGGTAATAATATCCATGATTTAGATATAGGTTCTAAATAATATTTTTCTACCTCCTTTAACTTGTATAGAACCAGAGGATGATTCACGATATAGAGAGTGATATACTTCTCATAACAATATATATTGTCTCCATAGAGGGAAATCCAATCCATACCCAGAATTTCATAAAATATCTCTAACGGGAGTATCACAAGGTTCTATTTGAAGTTAATCCCGCATATTTTTATATGGGAGGATTTATATACATGGGATCCAATCATTAACCCATTTTTATTGTTCATCAAAATATTTATTTCCTTGCTCTATGGTAGTGTTTGAATAGTTCTACTAATCTCATGTGATATGAAGGAATGTGTAGAACCATGGATAATAATCTTACCCGTCACTATTTTATTCTAGTTATAATTATTTACTTCATCCAAAATAGTCTTCAGGATGAGAACTTTGAAACAATTAAATACATAAAAGGGAAACTATGAAAATTAATGGGACAAATCATAAATTGAGTATATTCCTTAACCTTTGAATTTATTTGTGTAAATTTATGTTTTCCATGATATATTTCCTAAGATAATCTCTTATAGGAATTTTTTCCATCAATAATGGTTTATAATGAGCTTTCTAATTTACCAAATAATATCCTCATGGGAGTGTCAAACTAGGTGTATAAAAAGGTCTATTTTTGTGCACCAGGTGATGATTGATTCCAAATCAATACACCCTTTTTGAGAATATTACCCTTGGGTAACTCTATGAAAATCCCACATCCACTTATAGTATCTAGACAGGGAAACTTTGAAACCACTTAATCTATACATAAGAAATATTTTGGGACGTTTTCTTTTGTTTAGTCTTATCCCTAAGGATTTCTCTTGGATTTTCTAATACTAATCACAAAAATAACTAAACTTTCCTCTAATACCAACTATGAAAACCCTTGTCTTTATTACACATAAATTTATGATTTATTACTTAGGAATATACATAATACAGCCCATAAGATAGATAAATATATTGTCTTTGGGTAATTAGGTATATTAAACAACAACTTAAAATAGGGGTACATATAAATTATTGAAAACTTAATTAACATGATCATAATATTCCATAATTCTTAAAATAGCATGGGATAACCTGGGGACATACCGAAGAAGGGGGTTATATATAAATCCATTTAAGGGAATAAATAATGAATAAGAAGAATAAAGGATTACATGTTAGAAAATAGGTATTTCAATGGGACATAAAAGGGGTGAGAATCATAATCAGGGAAAAGGAGGTATGATATAACATGATAACATAAAAAACAAGGGAATGTGTAGACATAATAAAACATGGAATCATAAGTATAAGTCAAGGTTAACCACCATGAAATAAAAACGTAATGCGCTTTGGGTAATTTCCCATGCACCATACATGGAATCTCATGATACGAAAATATTACACAATGCATTAGGTCACTATCCGGGCACACCCATAAAAATCATATCACGTATATGTATAAGAATTACATATAGATCATATAACATAAGAACATATCTCATCACATTTAATCATGCGATTAAGGAGTTTGGGTTACATAAATGGAATTCCCCAATCAATTAACTATAGGTTCAATTAGTTGAATACCCTTTAGTGGAAATGGGTATGAGTATACACCTCACAAATGTTCAACATGGAAAATTAGAGTGACATTTTGGTAGTGTAATTATAATACAATATGATTAATTAAATGGTTAAATGAGATAGAAAATGGACTCTCATTAACTAGATGTAATAAAACAATAGTATGATGGATATATAATAACATAATACAACATGAAAATTTGGGAATTAATAAGAATAAGACAATGAGGGTTCTTGAAAAAAATGGAAAATAAAAAACATAAGATGATTTTGGAAGCATAATAGGGGTACATAATGAATCATTGGAGTGATTAATGAGAGTTAATGGGGTCACTCATCACTTATAAATTATAAGGGTAATAATATGGGTATATATGAGAATATCCCATTCATAGGAATTGGAGGAAAAAGTGAATTACATAAATAAGGTTCTTGAATAAAGGGAAGAAATAAAGGATCCCTTACCTTGAGAGGGTGATTCCAAAAGCTTTGAAGGATCTTATTGAGAGATTTGGTGTAACAACTTGAGTTTTTATGGACCTTTTTTTTCTCTCGAATAAATTAAATTATTATTTATTTATTACAATACAATAAGTCAAACATTCATTTCATACAACACCAAATTGGTGTATGTTACGTGACAAAAACATGGTGTGAGATACATGGAACATCAACTTAGAATATGTTACATATAGTATCGACTCAGTGTATTTTACAAGAAACATCAACTTGGCCTATGTTACATGCAACACTGATATTTCTATGAAACGTCATTTTATTGTTATAATTATTTAAACAAGATAATTATAAAATATCCATTAAACATAGTTATATGAATAATAATAACTAATTTTAATCTATTTTTTATAATTGTTTAATATAAGTAAAACATATTGATAATGAAAGATTTGATTTCTGTTAAAGTCCTTATATATTTAAAAATATTGTTTTCTCGAATGAAATAATTTTAATGTCCTTCTATGAAAAATAATAAAATTATATTTAGAAACATATGTAAATTTAATTTAATAAAATAAAAATTGTTTTTGGATTTATAATTATGAAATTAGCATAGTCTGAATTTTTAGGATTTTTTTTAGAAACCTTTTTTTGGATGAATAGTGAAAAATACCGGATTTTAATTCAGAACTGCCCTTTTATATAATTTATTTATATGTTTAAATTAAATTTTAATTTTTTTTAAATGTTTAATTATATTATATTTTTTCAATTAATCCAATTTGGGTAATTGGAACTAATTTCACATTGAAATTGGATATAACAACTTAGTAAACTTTTGATCATTTTTACCTTAAAACCTCGCATTGGTGACCCGAC
This sequence comes from Viscum album, assembly GCA_963277665.1. Taxonomy (NCBI): domain Eukaryota; kingdom Viridiplantae; phylum Streptophyta; class Magnoliopsida; order Santalales; family Viscaceae; genus Viscum; species Viscum album. Next base: position 1,701,190,884 of record OY728161.1, on the reverse strand, counting down.
TACGAGGTTATTTTAAATTAATTTCTGCCACTAATGTGATTTTAATTTGAAAAAATGGATTCCATATTAATAAAATTAATAATTTATAATATCTAATAATCTTAACTTAGGTTTTTATCATAATTATTAGTGAAAGTAATTAAAAATAATTACATTGATTAATGTAAAATTAAGCTTAACTAAGGACTGAACCTCAAATTTAAGAACCAAAAGACTTATAAACTTGTCCAAAATCCATTTTTACATATTTCCACCCTATAATCCCATTTATTTAATTTTTATCATTATTTAACCCAATTTCAACATAAAAAACGTTTGTGGAATTCTCTCTTCAAATATTTATTGAGTGCCACTTCTCCTTCCCTATAAAAGGACACCACCTGTCCCTCTTATTCACACCTCTAAAACCACTTAGTGTTGTAAAATATATTCCCAATCCACTTCCCATAAACCCTCCCTTACTCCAATAATCCTTATCTTGGGTAGAAGGCAATCTGAGGAAGCCTTTTCGCACAAACCAAAAGGAGTTCCCTGATTAAGAGGTAATGTCTTCTCTCAAGTAAATTATTTTATTTTCCTTCTCCACCCCTCCACTATATTTATTCCATGATTGTATAAAAACACCAGTATCCTCAATATACTATTATTTTTTTATTCTATGTTTTAAAACTAAACTTACACACACCTTCATCTAATGGATAACGAACATACCACCTCGCTAAATGATAGTTGTTCAATTTTCATTACAACCTCTCATGATGGAAATTATGATGGAAAATTTATTTATATATTTTATGTGTTATATTTATTATTTATTTAATCTTATTTAATCCTTTTATAGAAAATATCATTTTACTTTCTATTTGGTGTTAATACGATAATTTCATTTGAGGAAGTGTTGACTAAATCCCCCTCAAAGCGATATGATTTGTTCATACACTACATGGATTATATTAAGGATAATTTTAGTGAATATATAATACATATATAATATCATAAATCTAATTTAATAAGTATATATATATATATTTCATTTACTTCCTTTCTCTCAACATGACAATTGAACAGAAATAACGCTCATTTGTACATACGACCTACCTTCTCATTGAACGGTGTATTTTGTTTCATACTTATATTTTATATAGATTATTATAATACAATTATACCATATATAAATTATATTTATATCATGTTTTAAATTCTTTAAATAATTTTATAAAGTACAAATACCAAAAATTTAACAAATTAAGACACATGTGAAGAGTAAAATGAATATTACCCAGAGTGAAACCTTAACATATGATTATTAACAAGTGAGTAATATAAGGTCATAATAACACCATATATGGTAATATAGATAAGATTATGGTTATAAAAAATATTTATAATAAATTTATTTTTATTATATAGGTAGTTTGAATGAATACGATGAGAGTCAAGACACAAGGTAGGGGGATTTCATCTCACTTTTTATTTTCGTGAGATACATGCTTAGTTTGACACTATTTCCTTTTGTGTGATGTATGTACTATTGGGACCAATTTGTGTATAAGGTTTTATTTTTTGTCAATATTTTTCAATGAATATCAAAATCAAGGATATCAAGAAGTACTCCAATGAAATGGAGAAATGGAAATTCAGATAATTGTTGTACTGATCATAAGTTCAGAGAACATGTGTCAAAGGTAACACATTGTTTACAACAGTGAAGAATAGTGAGGTATAATCCATCTATGGATGATTAAATAAGAATGATGATATGATGAAGACCATGCAATTATTCATGATTTCATGAGAACCATGCAAGAGACTTCTTGAAGAATAGAATCATATGATTTGTATGAAGTAGAGAATGATGGTTGAAGAAGAAGACAAAGTGAAAGGGATTGGTATTATGAGATGGCCATGCACTTAAATTTTTATCAAAATATGATGATGCTAAATCTTATCTATCAAAATATATATATCATGATATTGGAGTTTGTGATGAAAGAAGAAGAGTTGCTGAAGAAGGAAAATCATAGAAAAGAAGTTTTTTTTAGTTGACTATGCTTGTTGACAAAGAAAACAATGAGACCCAAATTTATTGACAAAGGGGATTTCATGGCAGCATGTCGAGTTCAAGGGATGTGGTTAACGATCCATGTTTGATTCAAGAATGTCCACAAAGGAATGGATGATTTGGAAGTGGTACAAAAAGAACATATACAAGGTGGTGCCGTTTTCCTGTGTTCGCCAAATTTTTGGGTCTGAAAATCGACAAATGGAGAAAAGTGGTTTTTGGAAAAGGGGCATGTGTACCGTGTATTTTAAGGCTTGGAAACTTACGCGCCATATGTTTTTCAAGATCAGAACATCAAAATTTGGCAAAGGGATAAGGGTTACACAAGTTTTGGTTTAGGTTGCACAAGTGACTAGAGCGACAAAAGGGACTTGCGTGCCTGTGACTTGAAGGGGAGGAGACTTGCGCGCCATATGTTTTTCAAGGTCAGAACTTCAAAATACGGTAAAGGAAAGAGAGTCGCGTAAGTATTGATGTTGGTCATGCAAGTGATTTGAAAAGTGTTTTTGGAAAAGGGACTTACGCCCAGATTACTTGGAGGCTTGGGAACTTGAATGCCTGTTGTTTTTCAAGATCAGAACATGAAAATATGGAAAAGGTAGAAGGGCACCCAAGTTTGGAAGTTGGTTGCGCAAGTGACTTCCAGGGGCAGATACTTGCGCGTCAAAACTTGCACGTCGAGGGGAGACTTGTGTGCCATTGCGCAGGGTGTCCAAATGCCTATAAATATGGGTCGACCCCTCCTCATTCTGCATGAGCTCAACACTTAGAGAAAATCAGAGCTCCCGTCGCACAGGTGTTCTGTTCACGCAAGTGGTGTTTAGGTCATGCAAGTATAAGTTGCGTGACATCTATTTGTTGCGCGTCCAAGGTGTTTTGGGCGAGAACGGGATTGGGTCGCGCAGGTTTTGAGGTAGGGAAGGAAGAGTTGCGCAGGTGGTTTGGTGACACTTGCACGCCAGTTTGGACTTGCGCGACGAGACTTGTGCACCGTCTTAAGACTTGCGCACCAGGATTGGGGAAGCGCGCCAGGTGTTTTCGAATCTCGGCGGTCTTTTTGGAGCTACACGAAAGCTGGAAGATTTCCTGATACCTTCGGTGAAATGTGTGAACTTGCATGAAAAGGGTTTTTGCTATGTGAAATCATCTTTGTATCCTGTTTTCACTTTATGATTATCCGGTTCAGTGGTTTAGTGCGTTCAATTGCATCATTATCGTTCTTCGATGCAAGAAAAGTCTTGTGCTAAGAAGAGGCAAAGACTTCAATGAAAATCTATTGAGGAGACCTTCATGTCTATAAACTGACTGTGACTTCACCAAAGGTAGTGAGCTAGGGGGAGTCAATGGGAGTGACCCGAGGGATGCAATGAGCTATCCCTGAACTTTTGTAAAGGAACTGAGCCTAGGACAGAGGGATTTTTCTCGAACCATTTTAATCCACATCTAGTAAAGATCAGTGGAATTTGGTATGACCAGAAACTTGTCAGTGTATGCTCCTTGGACTTAGCCCTTAGTGGTGAACCAAGTAAAAATTTTTGTTTCATATTTTTTCTTGTGAGTGTTTAATTACTGATCATATCCATTATATAGTTTTAACTAGTTCCTACCAACGTGGGAACAAGATCCAGAACGTTAAAAAGAAAAATTTGACACCATGATTCACCCCTCCCCTCTCAGGGCCTCCCAGGGTCCTACATGTACAACCCATGATTGTATTTTATTTATATTATAATTAAATTTATGGGTATTCACATATCAATTTTATGATCTTTATTTCAAGGGGTTTAATTTTAAAAAGTTACAAAATCGGTAAAATAGTTTTTACCTAATTTTCCTTCTTTCGGAATCCTGTTTTTTTATGAACCTAAATTATCATTTGAGGTGTATATAATTATATTTTTCAGGTTATATCATTAATTTTATTCCTTTCTTGGTATTTTAAACTTAATTTAATTCTATTTTCTTATATAGAGGCTATGATCCCAAGTTACCAAAATAGACGAGTTTATTGAGGCAATCTCATCTCTTTTCAAAATTGATATTCTTATGATTCCTTTGATGAAATATTATGATTAATATATCAAGAACAATCATTAATTATATTATCACCTAGTTATTCAATACCTTATCACGTATTAGTACCATATTCCCACTCTTTGGTAATTAATATAATGTTTTTAAGATAAATTTAACTATCACACTCTTCGGTCATAAATATAATTTATTCAAAACCATGTTTAAAAAAATTGAAAATATATTTGAAGACCATTTTCAATTGAAAAGGGATTTTAAATTTTTTTTTATTGTTTTCAAAGGTTTCTTTATAACTTTTTAATGATATTTTCTAATAAAAACTTTCTCAAAATGTTTTATGTTTTAAAAATTATTTTTCCATGAAGAAAGGATAATTTCCTCAAGAAATGATCATAAAAGATATTTCAAAACTATTTACCATCTAAGATAACATTTATTTTCATTACTAATTCCTTCTAGGGAAATTATTTTAGATTTACATTCATATACATTTTCTGAATGGATTATGTTTTTATGGTGATATGTTTATGAAACTCATTTCACTTTCATGATTTATTTGATTTTGAAACCCGATTCTTTTCAAGAGTTATATTTTTCATGAAATGTTTATGAAACCTATATTTTCCACATTTTATGATATGATTACTTTTTTATGATACCAATTTCATTTCATGGTTTAAGATATGATTGTTTATGATTTTGTGGCACATGTATGTATGATTTCATCATGAGATGGGTGGGACCTATATCTCCCACCAATACATTGGATAAAGATTTATATGTCATTAGATATAAATGTATAGAATAGAAAATTAAATTGTTTTAGTATTGTAGGGATGGAAGGATAAATGAACTCAGTTCAGTAATATCGATCTAGAATAAGAAGTGAACTCAGTTTAGTAATACAGGGTTGGAACGGGGTGTGAACCTGGTTTTGTAAAATACATTGTCCACTAAGATGGTCTTGACAAAAATTCCTTAAATAATATGGAAATCATTATATATTCTTATGTGTCTTCCATAATTATATGTTTTATTCCTATGGTATTATTTCATGTCTTATGTTCTTTATTTCCTTATGATTCATTTCTTATGAACTTCTAAGTTTTATTCCATGATTCTTGTATATGATATTTTATATGCAAGGTATGATCTATTTTCTTGATCATGTTCCATACCATTATGCTCATGATTATGCTTACATATCTCCCTTGTTTACCCTTATTGAGATTTCGACCTCACCCATTTTTATGTTTCCTTCATGAGGTTATGAAGATATTTATTATGTTTGATGTTTCTAAGAAGGGTGCTAGTTAATAAGAACCTAGTGGGAGATGATTTAGATCACTTATGTATCATTGTTTATGTTTCCATGTTTCCAAAGGCACTAGAATAGTATGGTCGTTGGGAATTTATTTTTATAATGTTTTAAGTATTCTGTAAATGATTTGTAATGTTAATGTATGAAAAGTGAGGTTTTATATAGTTGGTATCAGAGTAAATTTTTAGTTATCATTTGGAAGCTATGATGAGAAAACCTTACTGTGAACTCTTATTAAATGTCTAAGGGTAAGGACAAATATAGGAAACTTTCCTGTAATTTTGGTAAATGATAGAGTGAGTGGTTTTATAGAAATATATCTTTGTCTGGATACTAAAAGCAGACATGGATCTAGAACATATATACCTAGGGGTAATAACTATGACAAGATGTTCTAGACCTAACTCGGGGTAATCTGGTACATGATAATGGGACTTGCTGCACACATGGTTTGACACTCTCAATGTATATTCTTTTGGAATTCACAAACTCTTTACAAAATATTGTGATATATTTAAATATAGGTTGGCTATAAATAACATAGAATAAACCTAAGGTGTCATAGATTAAGGAAAGTTTCATAACATAGAAATCCTATAATTGAATTTTCATGATTATGTGGTTCCTCGATATGATAACTATTTCTTACTCTATGATTTTGGTTTTAGTCAACGGATGGATCCTAAAGGAACCGTGATAATGGGTTTTATGGTAGGCAATACAACAATTTTCCTCCTGATCACTCAAATTCTTTGGGAGTTGGAATAAAAAACCTCATTGATATGCTCACACAACCTTCTGCAATGAATCATGGTGAACTCCCAAATGAGAAAAGTAGGGAACAAGTTTCTTCTGAGTCATTCATGAGGAAATTTCTACGTTCTTTCATAGGGTCTGATGATCCAATTTTGTTGAACAATGGATCAATATTACTAGAAAGATAGTCTCTATTCACTAGTGTTCAGAACATGTGAGGGTCATTTTTTCTGTCTATTAGTTAAAAGTCGAAGTATATCCATGGTGGACTCTAATAAAGAATATAAGGCAATAATATGATATTTAATCTACTGATTGGGATGAGTTCAAGGACTTATTTTTCAGTAATTGCTTTCCTCGAATTCTTCGTACCATGATGGATAATGAGTTCCTTGAGTTGAAGCAAAGGGATGATGAATTTGTTGTTACATATAAGGATAATTTTATGAAACTTTTAAGGTATAATTTAAGAATTATCATCCAAATAGAAATTAATGTTGATAGGTTCTTTATTGGATTAAAACCAAGTCTCATAAGAGTTTTTTTCCATAAGATACTTTAGTATCTATGAAGAGATTTTTCATTGTGAAATCAAGGTTGAAATGGAGTTTGGAGTCATGTATCAACCTCATGGGGTTGACAAGAAAATGAATATGGTGTTCAAAATAAACTCTAGAAACCATAGAGAAAAGAATTTTATTTTCCATTATTATCTTAGTGTGGAAAGCATCATTGAGGAATTTTTATTAAGGGGTTGAGTAAAAATTTTAAGTTCATAAAAGAATATCACCAAGAAATTGATTGACAAAGTGATGGGAAGAAGTTATATAACATTATGAATGGGGTAAAACCCTCACAGAATGCAACTCCTACAATTCAGTTCAACAAGTGTATGTTGAGTGGGAATTATGCTAACCACTTTCCAAACCCAAGGGTTGGTGATGATGATCGATGTGAAAAAACTATTAAGCCGAGGGATAATGGGAAATCTCATGAAATTTATATTTTTGATCAGGGGTGCGATAATGAAGTGATGAAAGATACACTTACCATCCACTATAGAACTACGAATGTCATATTTTATTATATATCTACCCACTCTTTTATTTCAAAATAATTTTATAAGGGTGTTAAGATTGAACCAGAACAATTAGATGCGGAATTAGTAATGAAATCCCCTAATGGTACGATGATTTCATCTCAATTCTATGATTCATATATGATTTATGTTTATGGGAGTTTTTTTCTTATAAATATTCTCATTATTCCTTTGGTTGAATTTGATGTCATATTAGGCATGGATTGGATTTATCTTCATAAATCCCACATAAATGATCAAGGAAGGGAAGTTACGTTTGATATTTTAAACCCTCCTATGATCATCCATCAATGTGACGATAAGTATAAACTTTCTATGGAGATTAAATCTAGTGTATAGGTATTAATTACCTTTAAAAAGGGTTTTTATCTCAAATGGTTGGGGATAAAATTGATATTGATGATATATATATTGTTCAGGATTCTATGGATGTATTTATAGAAGAGTTTTCTAGTCTTCCACCAAAACATGAAGTTGAGTTCTCAATAGAAGTTATATCAAGTTATACAGAAATATCAAATTCTCTTTACATAATTGTTCTAGTTTAGTTGTAGTAATTGAAGGTGAAACTCTATGAAAACCTTGATAAGGAATTCATTCACCCATGTGTGTCACCTTGTGGTTTACTAGTTTCTTTCATGAAAAAGAAAGATGGATCAATACGACTCGGTATTGATTATCAGGTGTAGAATGAGATCACGATCAAGAATAAGTACCCTATCCCCCATATTGATGACATGTTTGATCAATTTCATGGAGATCAATAATTTTCCAAGATTAATATTCATTCTCGATATCATAAATTAAGGGTAAAGAAAGAGGATATACCCAAGACGACATTTTGTACAAGGTATGGACACTATGAATGTATATTTATTCCTATTTGTCTTACTAATTACCATTCTATTTTCAAGGATTTAATAAATAGAGTCTCTAGAGATTACCTTGATTAGTTTGTGTTAGTCTTTATAGATTATATTATTATCAATTCAAAGTGAAAGGAAGAGAATAAAGATAATTGGGAATTATACTAAAGACCCTAAATAAGAAGAATCTATATTAAATGTTTAAAAAGTATGAGTTTTGGTTGTAAAAGGTTTCATTTTTTGGTCATATAATATCAAGAGATAGTATAGCAGTAGATCCATCAAATACAAAGTCTATTGAATACTGGCATAGACCAACCATAGTGAATGAGATCCATGGCTTTCTTGGCTTCTTCGGATATTATTGATGTTTTGTGGAAATTTTTTTACCACTATCTAATCCTCCGACTAATTTAACTCGAAAGGGTGTCAAGTTTCTCTGGACAGATTAATTTTTGGAAAATTTCATAGAACTAGGTTGGTTAGTGCACCTATTCTTACATTACCCTGTATCAGGAAAGGGTTAGTAGTCTATAGTGATACATTCAAGAAGGTATTGGTATGTGTTCTTATGCATAATAACTTGGTTATAGACTATGCCTCGCAGTAGTTGATGATTCATGAGAAAAATTAACGAACTCATGATTTGTAGTTAGCAGTGGTAATTTTTTCATTAAAGATATGGAGGAATTATATTTATAGGGAAAAGTGTGATATATATACTGATCAAAAAATTATGACATATATATTCACATAGAAGTAGTTGAACATGCACTAAAAATATGGTTACAGTTCATAAATGATTATGATTGCTCAATAAACTACCACTATAGGAAAGTGAACACAGTGGTCAATGCTTTGATTCAGAAGGATCATGCTATATTATCCATGATGAGGATAAGAAAAGATCTAATATTTCTAGATTTTCAATGGATGGATCAAGAAATTATTAAGGAAGGATAAAAATATTATCTTTATCAAATGAATGTTCAACCATCTATCCAATTGAAGATTAAGGAGGTGCAAAAGAAAGATGTAGATCTATAGAAGAAAGTTAGAAATGTTCTTGAGTATAACCTTGAACATGATTCAATGATAAGGTTTAGGAACAATGTATGTGTTCCTTCAATACTAGATTTGAAGAAGGATTTTTCAGACTAATCCCACAGTTATTCATTCTCTATTCATTTTGAAAGTATGAAGATGTTGCCAATCTAAAAAGAACCATATTTAGATTTATTGTATCCATATGGCAGAGAGAAATAAGTAATAATGATTGTTTTTCAAAAAAATTGTATACATATTGAAGAGGAAGCACTGATTTTTATTCAAAACAATCATATCTATATTGAAGAGGTATCACCGATTGTTTTTCAAAACAATCATATCCAAATTGAAGAGGTAGTGTAGATTTTTTTTAAAACAATCATATCTTGATTGAAGAGGAAATACCAATTGTTTTTCAAAACAATCATATCCATATTGAAGAGGCAGTGCCGATTAGAGAATCCATGTTGATAAGAATATAAAGATACATTATCGATTGTTTTTCAAAATAATTAGATTCTGGGTGGAATTAAAATAAATAGTGTTGTTTTGAGAAAAAAAAATTGATGAAAGGTGGTGCTGATGAAAGGTGGTGTTGATGGAATAGGTTATGCCGATTGAATAGGTGGTGCCGATGAAAATTGGTGTCGGTGAAAAGTGGTGCTGGTTGAAAAAAGGTGTTGATAGAAGAGTAAGAGATGAGGCTGATTTTTTTTCAAAATGATCGGATCTTGGTGAAATAGTAGAGATGATACCGATCAAAAAGAAGTTGTATTCAAAATTTAATTAATCATATTTGGGTAGAAGAAAATAAAAGAGACAATACCAAGAAAGAATGAATTGTTTTTAGATTTTATTTGATCATACCCAGCAATCAGAATTAGCAATTGTATCCAAAATGATCATAACTAGAATGATAATAACCAGAATAATCATAACTAGAATGATCATATCCAGAAGGATCATATTCAAGATGATCATATCCAGACCATTTGAATTCAATAAATATAATTCTTGGTTGGTGAAGAAAATAAATAAGCAGGAATGAATGGAAATTTATAATACTTTCCAATTGAAGTCAGACGATTCTAAAGCCGATCCTCAATGGATCAAAAGTCAGGAAGGTATTCATGATTCAAGAACTAATTTTTTGAATGAAGTATTATTTATCAAGTGTTTCAAGAGAAAATAAAAGAGAAGAGGATTTTTGAATTATTTTTCAAGGGGGAGATGATCATTCAAATATAATATATTGATTCAAATTGGTTATGAGAATAATATTCTGAAATTTGAATGAGGAATCAGACTCAGTTGATCAGACCCATGTATTCCTAACAATTGAAATCAGTCTCAGCAAATGAAATTGGAGTTTGGTGAAGAAGAGGTGATGATTTTAGAAGTTTCTAGATGAATCTCGAAGCATTGAAGAAGTCATAATTGCTCCGATATTTTTGAAAAAATTCAGATTTGAGTGAATTTAAGTGAGTAGGAAAGTGTTTTGGGATTCCCACCTAAACATGTTTTGGGTCACCTATAAATGGGAAATAAGTACATTGTACTTTATTGCAACTTTAATTGTTCACTACAGAAGAGAAATAAGCTTCGGGTTTCTAGATATTTGAATAGATCAATTATATTTATCTTTAGAATGGTTTTGGGTGGTGCTGATTCATACATATTATTTTTGGCTTGACAATTGTATTTGGTAATTGATGTGGTTCTGATTCTAATCTATTGTATTCTATTAGAAAATCAAACTAGGAGTATTTTTTTAAGAATAAAACATAGAGGAATCAGACTAAAAAAATATTAGACTTAGTGTTTCATAACAAAGTCCAGGTGGTTATTACCTTTCTTCTAGGTAAGGAAATGATGAATTGTATTTCAATTAAATACATTTTTTTAATTGAAATGAAGCTCTGATAACATGAGTTGTTACAAAAAAATATTATTACCTTATTATGCTAAGAGGATTCACATGAACTAGTTGTATATTTTCATAGTTCTACATGGGTGAAAGGGTACATCCTACTCATTATAATCCAAGGATTGATTTTTATTGGATTTTATGGTATTGGATCATTTCCAAACCATACCAATGATGTAGCTATTATTATTGAATATTGAACCTTGTAAATATTTGTTTTCCTTTGGTTATGTGTTGATTTGTTTATTAGTAGAGAATTGAAATCTTTAATATGAGGTGAAGGTTGTTTCAATTGAAAAGAAATATAAAAGAAAAAAGGGCATCACTAATTCACACCCTACCCCTCTCAATGATACAATACTCTGACTGTGCACTTTCTATTGGTATTAGAGGAGGTTACCTTCAATATTATTTACTGATGGAGAATGCGAACTGTGTGAAAAGTAAACGTATTACGATATTTTATGGAAAGAAGTATCATATATGTAAATATAGAATGCTTTCATATTTTATGTGTATCATCTATGATGTTCTTGGAGCTGCAACAGTTGGGTTTCCTCACATTAATGATAGCGCTTCACTTACACCTGTTGACAAGAAGTTTCTTAATAATTATGGAAGGGACAATAATTTTATATTATCATCACTTTCTGAAATTCAATTCTTGAGATTAAAAGGTGTTTCCACATCTAAATGTATTTGGGATTAATTGAATAACATATATGAAGGAAATACCAAAATAAAGAAGGAAAAGTTACAAATATGTAGATTGAATTATGGAGATTTGAAGATGGGTGAGAATGAATCTATTAGAGAATTATTTACCAGGGTGAATGAAATTGTGAGTACTCTCAGATGTCTTGGTGAAACATTGAAAGACTCTAGAGGTGTTGAAATGATCTTGAGAATCCTACCTAACAAATTCGATGAATTTTTTTCATTAGAAGATAGATATCCTGAAACATTATCTCTTGATGATTTACATAGCACTCTTATTACCTATAAAATGAGAAGAGATAATTAGATGAAGATAAAAACAAATGTTGGTAAATAAATTTATTTTAAGGATGAAAAGAAAGAAAAGTCAAAGAATATTTTTATTGAAGACGAAGTTTGTGATTCTGACTCTAAAAATGTTGTATTTAAAAATATCAATGAAATCCTATCCTAGTTTTCTAACAATGTGAAAAGAGGTATAGGTAAATACAAAGGGAAACTTCCCTTGAAACATTTTGAATGTGGAGGTTTTTTTCACATTGCGGATAATTATCCTTGAATAAAGAAAGAATAGGATAGTGATATTGAATAAAGAAAGACAAGAAGATTATAGAAGAAAAAGGATAAAAAGGAAAAGAAAAGAAATTCCTCAAATAAAAAATAAAAAGATTCTTATCCAAAGATGAAGAAAAAGAATAAAGTGATGTTGAATCCAAAAAATCCATTGAGTTTGGTAATGAAAATACTTTCATTATAATAGTGAGTGATGAATAATTCATAAGTTTTAGTTCTAAATAATAAGAAGAAACTTATCTTGAAATGTATTTGAAATAAGAATTGAAATAATGTCTGTGAATGATCAGAAGGGTTGAAATGATAATAAAATTCAGAATATGAATGCTCAAGTAACAAAGAATTATTTTTTGGTGATAAAGAAAATATTTTTAAATATATTTATTATTTGAAGAAATATTTTTAAGATGAAATGAATCGTAATGTGCATTTCGAAGTGAAGCTGAAGGAAAAAAGAAAAAGAGTTGGAACTTGTCAAAAAAATACCCTCTAAAGCTGAAAAAATGTCTAAGTTTCCAAAACTCTATCATTAAAGTTTTTTAATAATCTCATAATGAGAAACTTGAGAAGGTTCAACAAAATATACCTTCAAATGGTGAGAAGAAGAATATAATTGTGTCTGAAAAGAAGACTGATGGGAAAGTTATGTATGTGGTTAAAGTGAAGAATTCAAAAGTTAAAAAACATCCTGAGTTTGAAAAGGTTTTATCTGGATCTAGAAAAGTTTCAAATACATATGATCCTATCAATGATGAAAATAACCAAAAGATAAATCTAACTGAAATTGAAAAGAAGATGGTTTAGAAATGTTTTCACAATTCTTATCAATATTGAGGTTTTAGAGAAAAATACTCTTTCTATGGGTATTGCTGGTATTTTGGGGGATTCAGGAACACAAAAAGTATGTGTTGGTTCAATAAATAACATTACTATTATCCCATAGGTTATTAAAGGAAGATATTTAGTGGGATTCAATCTCTTCAAAGAATGAAAAATGAGAAGGTTGTCTTGGAAAAATCCAAAAAGAATGAAGTGAAGATTGAAAATAGGTTCCTACCCTAGGAAACTATTTGTGAAGGATGTGAACCACCTAGACACCTTGAAAAATAATTTCATGTTTTGTTATCAGCTCAGAAAAATATTCTTAATTCTCAAAAGCTGAATGTGAATAATTAAAATAATGGATAAAATGAGCTTGTTGTTGAAACTACATTAAAATCCATGAAAGGAGAATGAACATGGATACTTGATAGTGGGTGTTCTTCTCACATGATAAGAGACATGAAATTGATTAAGGATTTGAAATATTATAAATAAGGCACAATGAAATTTGGTAATGATGAATCATTGAAAATCAAAGGTGTTGGGTCATCCATTATTGGAAAAGAAAAAATGAAATCTAAGAAAACATTATATGTTGATGGGATGAAATACAACCTGCTATGTGTCTCACAATTGTGTAATGAGGGTAACAAGGTTATCTTTAAAAAATATGGATTTTTTTAAAGAGTGAAGAAGATGGAAATTTTTTTACAAGAGGCCAACGTATGAAAGGAAATTTTTTTCACATTGGTGATCCAAAAAACTCTTGTTACATGAGTATGGGGGAAGAGAATCAGTTATGGAATAAAAGGATTGATCATATGTGTTAAAGAAAAATTAAAATTTATTTAAAAGAGAGAGTGTTCAATACATTCATGATTTTACAAGAAGAATATATTAGTGTTTAACTATCTTCTAGAAAGGAAAAATTACAAATTTAATGCATAATAAAGTTGATATTTGTTCAAAACAACCCCTAAAGCTGGTTCATTATGATATATGTGGGCCAATGATAAAATAATCAAAACATGGATATAATTTCTTAATTATGTTCATTGATGATTTTACTCACATTACTTTTGCTATTTACATGAAACACAAATCAAAGGCTTTGAAAATGTTTAAAAGTTTTAGAAGAAAAGATGAGAAATAATGTGAGTATTCTGTGAAGAAGCTGAGAACTAATAACGGTGGTGAATAAAGAAGTGAAGAGTTTGAATACTATGTTGAGAATAATGGAATTCAGAATGAGTATTTCTCTCCATACACTCCCAAATTAAATGGGGTTTCTGAAAGAAAGAATAGAGTCCTGGTGGAAATGGGAAGAACCATGTTACTTGAGAATGGTCTTTCTCATTACTTTTGGAGACAATACATGAGTACTTCTATTTATATTCAAAAAATTTGTTTCCACAGAACTTAATCAAGTATGACTCTATATGAATTATTTTGTGAAAAAACTCTAAGTTTTAAGAACTTTAGTGTTTTTGAGAGTCCTTGTATTATAAATAAGAAAGGTGGAAACTATGGTATGTTTGAGAATAAAGGTGAGGATGGAATATTTTTGGCTATTCTCCGAAAGTAATAGGGTATATATGCTTCAATAAAGAAACAAAAAGAATTATTGATTCAATTTATGTAAAATTTATTAAAGTATCTGAGAAAGAGAAACATGTTCAGGAAGAAAATGAATTTAAGAAAGTTAAAGAAAATAATTCTGATAAGGATACAAATGATTGTAATCCTAATAAAGGAGAAAAATCGGAATCAAATATTTTCAATGATGAGGAAGACAATCGAAAATCTTATCCGAGGATATGGAAACATGTGTAAGAACAAAATATAATTGGTGATCAAAATTAGATGGTTCAAACAATAAGAACAACCAATTCCATTACACATACATATTTGTATTCAAAAGTGGAACTGAATGATGTGAAAGAATATTTTGAGAATTTGTATTGGGGTCAAGACATGAATAAAGAATTGGATTAGATTGAAAATAATAATACATGGTAAATTATACCCAAACCTGAAAACAAAATCATCATTGACACAAAATGGGTTTTCCCAAATAAGATGAATGAAGATGGTGAAGTTATAAGAAAAAAATGAAGATTGGTTTGAAAAGTATTCACTGATTGAGGGTATTGATTTTGATGAAACCTTTTCTTGAGTATAAAGACATTAAATAATCAGAATCTTTCTTTCTATTGTCACACAAAGAGGTTTTAATATCATTCAAATGGATGTTAAATCTGCATTCCTAAATAGTGATCTTGGAGAAAAGGTTTATATAGAACAACCATGTGGATTTTTTATTGGAAAATATGAAGGTTGTGTGTGAAGATTGAAAAATGAATTTTATGGCCTAAAACAAGATCTGAGTGCATGTTATTCGAAATTGGATACATGATTAATAAAGATGAATTTTAACAAAGAAAGAGTAGATACCAATCATTACATCAGAAAAATTCAAGATTATTCCCACATTGTAATTGTTTATGTCGATGATATTATCTTTTTTGGGAATAATGAAGAAAGTTGTGAAATATTTACTGAATTAATGAAGAATTTATTTTAAATGTTCATGTTGGGAGAAATGAAATACATTCTTAGGTTAAAATCTAGCAAAAAAAAAAAAAATTTTCTCACCCAATAAAAGTATTAAAAATAACTTCTCAAGAGGTTTGTCATGGAAAATTCAAAACCTATTTCCACACATATTTTAGTAATAAAAAATCTTAGTAAATATGAAGAAGGAAAATAAGTTAGTCAAAAATAATATCAGAAGATGATTAAAAGTCTATTGTATTTGACTACCTCGAGACCCGACATTGTGTATGATGTTACCTTATGTGCAAGATTTCAAAGTGCTCCAAAAGAATCACATTTACTTGTTAGAAAAATAATTCTCAGATGCATCAAAGGTACTAAAAACTTTGGAATCAAATATTGTAGCTCAGATAGTATTGATTTTTTTGGGTATTCAAATGCATATTGGGTAGGAAATGTTGATGGTAGAATATCCACATCTAGTGGGGTATTCATTCTAGGAAGGAGTTGTCTTTGTTAGAATTAAAAGAAACAAAATTCAGTAACTCTTAGTACTACCAAAGATGACTATGTTGCTGCTACACAACTTATGTGGATGAGAACACAAATGAAATATTTACTTGTATAAGTGAAGTTACCCTTTCTCTTGAGTTGTGACAATAAAAGTACAATCAATCTCACTAGTAATCTAGTGGAACATTTTCATTCAAAACATATTGATATCAAATATCATTTCATCAAAGAGAATATAGAGAAGAATGAATTGAATCTAGAGTATGTTCCAACATCAGAACAAGTTGTTGATATTTTCAAAAAACATTTATAAAAGGAATCATTTTCCAAAATGAGGTTGAACATGGGTGTCCAACCTCTTTATCTTCAAGGTTTAGGTATGTATATTTTCCACTCTCTCATATTACGTTTTTATTTTTTTGTGAAGGGGTTGATTTTTTTTCATAAATCCATTTCAAAAAAGAGAGAGTTGTGGGTAAGATGTGAATTCAGCATTATTTAGTGTGTGAACTCTTCTAACTGCTTATTGGAGTTGTTTTACGAGAAGAAATTTAATTGTTTTCCAAGGAGAACGAGGAAAAAAATGAGGAAAAAAATATGTTTTCATGATCACTTTTTTTGGATACCATGGTTTTTCTATTAATGATTATTCTTTCCTACAATGATTTATCTCACGTTGGATTAGAATTATTGATATGTAATCCATTTATTGAGGTTACAAAGTTCAGTTATTTATGAAAATTTGTTGAAAAATAATCTAAAGGGGGATATTATTAGGACCAAGATGATGATGAAGGTTTTTTGTATTCAAGTGTTGTATTTTGTTATCAATGTATGTTTTTTTGAAAGTAAATCACTTCACATTGTTTTTTGGAAATAATTGTTTTGGGTTTGTTTCGAAAAGAATAGGACCCATGTTTTCTGAAAATTAAACTCATGTATTTAGAAAGTTTGAACCTAGGATGATAATGAGAATGAAAGAAAGAAACTTGGGTGAATGGAAAGTTGTAATACTTTCCAATGTAATTGTGATGATTCTTTGCTGATTTTTATTTCATAAAAAACATGAGTTATATTGAGAAATTGTGATTCAAGTTTGATAGAATAAAGGGGGAGTGAAAGATATACTACCAATAATAAGATTTTTGTATTCAAATTTATTGTATATGGATAACATAGGGAAATAATTGATACCGATTGTTTTTAAAAACAATTGTATCCAGATAGAAGAGTTAGTGCTGATTATTGTTCAAAATAATCGTATCCACATTGAAGATTTAGTGCCAATTTTTTTTTCAAAATAATCATATCCATATTGAAGAGGTGGTGCCGATTTTTTTTTCAAAACAATTGTATCCATATTAAAGAGGTGGTTCCGATTGTTTTTCAAAATAATCGTATCCATATAGAAGAGGCAGTGCTGGTTAAATAAGTCATACTGATAAGAAGAGAAAGATATAATATCAATTGTTTTTCAAAACAATTTGATTCTGGGTTGAAGTAAAATAAATGGTGTTGTTTTGAAAAGTTTTTCTGATAAAAGGTGGTTCCAATGAAAGGTGGTGCTAATGGAATAGGTGATGCCAATTGAATAGGTGGTGCTAATGAAAAGTGGGGATGGTGAAAAGTGGCACTGGATGAAAATGGGTGCTGATAGAAGAGTTGGATATGGTGTTAATTGTTTTTCAAAAGGATTGGATCAGGGTGAAATATTAGAGATGAAATCGATAAAAAAGTAATCGTATTCAGAATTTAATTGATCGTATTTGGGTAGAATAAAAGAAAAGAGATGGTGACGATCAAGAAGGAATTGTTTTAAGATTGTATTTGATCGTACCCAACAATCATAACCACTGATTGTATCCAAAATGATTGTAACCAGAATGATCGTAACCAAAATAATCATAACCAAAAAGATCATATCCAGAATGATCATATTCAAGATGATCATATCTAGACCATTTTTATTCATAAAATATCATGCTTGAGTTGAGAAGAAAATAAATAATTAGCAATGAATTGAAAGTTACAATACTTTATAATTGAATTTGGATGATGCTAAAGTTGATCCTCAATAAATTCAAAGTCATGAAGGTAGTGATGATTTAAGAACTATTGTTTTGAATAAAGTATTGTTTCTCAAGTGTTTCAAGAGAAAATAAAAATAGAATAATATTGATGAATGATTTGTTGAGTGGGATATGAACATTAAAATATAATATCTTGATTCAAATCAATTCTAATAATTGTATCCGGTAATCGATATGAGGAATCAAACACATTTGATCGGACCCATGTATTCATAACAATTGAAGTCGGTCTCAGAAATTGAAATGGGAGTTTGAAGAAGAATAGGTAAAGATTGTATAAGTTTCAAGAAGAATCGAGAAGTGTTGACGAAGTCATAATTGCTTTGAGATTTTAGGAGAAATTCAGATTTGGGTGAATTTACCTGAGCGGGAAAGTGTTTTGGGATTCCTCCCTAAACTTGTTTTGGGTCACCTTTAAAAGGGGAACAAGTACATTATACTTTCATGTGGCATGCACTATTCACTATAGAAGAGAGAAAAGCCATGAGTTTCTAGAGATAAAAAGATATCAATTCTATTCATCTGGACTATTGTTTTTGGTAGTTTCGATTCATTCATATTCAATTCGACTTGAAAATTTTATTCATTAATTGAAGTGGTTCCAATTATACTCTATCGTATTCTATAAAAGAATCAAACTTGGAGGAATCATACTCAGAAAATATTAGACTTTGTGTGTCATAACAATGTCTAGGGGGTTATTACATTTTTTCTGGTTAAGGAATTGATGAATTTTATTTCAATTTAATACATTTGTTTAATAGAAAATAATCACAGGTAACATGAGTTGTTATGAAACAATTGTATTACCTTATTATGCTAAAGGGATGCACATGCACTATTTGTATTATTTCATAGTGCTACACGAGTGAAAGGGTATATACTATTTATTATAATCCAAGGATTTATTTCTAGTTGATTGTATGGTATTGGATCATTTCCAAACCATACCAAGTATGGAGTTATTCTTATTTAATATTGAACCTTGTATATATTTGTATTCTTTTGGATGTCTGTTTATTTGTTCCATAGAAGGGAATTAAAATATTTAACAGGAGGTGAAGGATTTTTAAAATTGAAAAGAGACATAAAATAAAAAAGGTTATCAATAATTCACCCCTTCCCCTCTCAGTGATATAATATTCCTACTGGGCTCTTTCAATAGTTAACAAGGACCAGAAATATTTATAAATATATTTTCCATTTAACATTAACATTATTCTTTAATTAATTGGAACACTTACCTTATAATGGTATAGTAATATATATACAAGTTCTATCAATTAAAAGTTTAATTATTTGATTAAAATACTTACCATTATTAAGGAAAAATCTAGCTCACCCTAATTGTAGTGTAGGTAAACCCATCATGGGTTACAATGGGATAAAACAGGTCACACCCTACTTGGGGTGGTCAGGTTTGAGTTAAAAACCTCCAACAAGTTTATGAATATATATAAAAGGGGATCTATAATACAAGTTTAATGGTTATAATAAAGGCATATGATTTTAATAAGCAATTTCTGGTGATACAAACGTGTGCATAATGAAATAAGTTTATAAAATTACTATACATTGAGTGATGAGACTTAGACTACCTTCCATAGGCCTGTATCACTCTCCTTGTCTAGTATAAATCTTTTATTTTAACTATATAGGAAGGAAATTGAAAAAATGATAAATTCCCTATAAATAGGGTATATGAGGCTGAATCAAAATAAAATTTTCATGAGAAAGGAAAAATTTGAACAGATCCAAAGTTGTGAATCACTTACTAGAGGCTATACAATGTGATAGATAGATCTCAAATTAGATTCCATGTCCAAAATTTACCGAAGAACCTAGGTTTAGGTGTGATAGGAGCTTCCAATATAGGGAGGTATCATATAATAGAGAAATGAAATCAGGGAGGGGGATTCTTCCAAATTTAGAGGCATTGCATCTTATTTTAAAGCTGGAGTTGGGAATTTCCACAGAGTGTAGATTCTTTACAAATCTTGTAATTATCAATGTCTCCCATTCTAGGAAAATAATTTACACATCATGAAGGGTTTCATCAAAACCATTACACATTGATAATTAGATACATGTTGTGTATACTAAATAGACATCGTGTACATGGCCTGAAGTCTGCCTTCAGTCTTCACAATCATTCTTCCCATAACAAAAAATACTCTCCTTAAGGAATTGTTACTAAGTTTAAGAAAAAAGTTAACCACAACATGAGTTTTAAAATAATTAAAATTATCAATACATGAAGTAATAACCATGTTCATATAGTCTTCACCCATTAAATGAAGTCATCCTTTAGTTCACCTTCCAAGGGTGGAAAGTCTTCCTTTGAGAACAACTCTGGACTCTAAGAACATATGTCAGCCTCACTCACCCAAGTCTCATCATGTACATGGTCTTAGTACCATATAACCCACACTAAAGGTACATACTATCATCAGATATCCTTAATGATACAATCAATTATGTGTATAGGATGCTCCTAAAAAAGCATCAACATCCAAATAAACCTCATCGGGATCAAAAATATGAGATAGGTCAGCATGATAATGGTGAAGCTATGAAACATGTAAGATGTCATTCATGGAATGATACCTATGGGATAATAAAAAATAATAGGATACCAACCTGAATCTATCAAGAATATAAAATGCTCTAAAAATTAAGGCAAGATATTCCTTTGCCTCTGAATCCATCTATGACCAATTCTTGGTGAAACCCATAGGAAAATAAGATCCCTGTCCTTGAACTCTAGAGTTTGTCGATAGTGATCGACATAATATTTTTATCTAGACTGAATAGTAAAAATATGCATCCTAATCATCTCAACCAAATTTGAGGAATTCTTCATGAGTGATGGACCTAGTAGGGTTGTCTCTCCTACAGCTAACTAGTGTAGGGTTAAATGGCATATCCTACCATATAAGGCCACAAATATATCAATCTAAATCATCTTATGATATATGTTATTTTATGAAAACTCTATGATAGGTATATGATTATCTTAAGAACTTTGGAAATGAAAGAAACATTCCTATAGCATGTACTATAACACCTATATCATCAATTCCTATTATCCATCAGTTTGAGGGTGAAAGGTTGTGTTCAAAATCAACGGTGTGCCCATATCTCTCTACAAACCCTGATAGAACCTCAATGTGAAATTATTATCTCTATCCGAAATGATAGTATGAGGGAAACCATGTAACCATATGATCACACATAAATACCGTATTCCCATATCCTAAACTAATAAAGTCTCCCAAATATAAAAGAAGTGGGATAATTTCGTTGGTCAATCCATTACTACCCAAACTATATTGATAACTCAAGGTTACCTCAGTAATCTATCTAAAAAAATCCATAGCAACATATTAATCCTATTTCCATTCCAGGTCTGGAAAAAATAGTAATAATCTAGAAGGTTACTGGTTCCATGAATTCACTTAATGACTGGGGAAAAACCTAGTGATAAAACTTACAATATGATGTTTCATCCTAGTCCACTAATACTGGAATCGCATATATTGATATATCTTGGTGATTCCTAGATGAACCAATAACTGAGAAGAGTGGGACCCTTGTATCAGTTCCACTATCATATCTATAGGAACCCATACTTTCTCATCTATATGTAGAATGTTTTCACCATCAACAGACCAATCAAAAGATGCTCCCTCATCATAAATACTCTCCCAGATAAATAAGACTTCGGGATCTAAAAATTGCATGTTCTTCACCCCATAAGGGAGTGTATAGTTAGTTGTAAAAGTTGTAAGAGGATACTGATCATGACCCTCGGGAAACATTAGATGAATCTCAAAAAAGGATTCCAATGATTTTCATTCATAACTGGCTTCTAGTAAGACCTATTCCTATGTTTTCTGACTTAGTAAATCTGCTACCACATTTCCCTTTCTAGGAATATAGGCAAGCTCAAAGTCAAAATACTGAAGATATTCTACTGATATTCACTATATGAGATTCAAGTCACACTACATAGAGATATATTTTCGGCTCTTTTGATCCATATATACCACAAATTTCTCACCCTTCAGATAGTGTCTCCAGAAATATTAGTCGTGGAAAAATACTACTAGCTAGAGGCCATGAGTTGGGCAATTCCTCTCAAGAGGTATCAACTACTGAGATCTGTATGAAACAAATATATCCTCCTATATCATCACTGCACCTAGGTTTATGCCTAATGCATCATAGAACACTATATATACTCTTCCAGGATTTTGAAAAATTAGAATAGGTGATGAGGTAATTTTTCTTTTCATCTCCTAAATGGTCTTCTCTCACACTCTTGACCATAGTAAATTGACACCCTTCTTTATAAGTCTAGAAGGAGGTGAAAAAGTTTTTGATAAATCCTATATGAAATGCCTATAATATCCATCCATACCTAATAAAATATTTATTTCAAACAATTTCTTGGTATTCTCCCAAAAAACCACATCACTCAAATTCTATGGGTAAATGGATACTTCTGATTTTGAGATAATTTGACCTAATAAGTGAACTTTGAAAATTTAGATGTCACGCTTTGAAATATTTACATATAATTGATTCTCTATCATGGTATTCAAAATGATATCAAGGTTTATTTCTTGGTGAATATGATTATGTGAATACACAAAGATGTCGTCCACAAATACCATGAAAAAGGAATCCAAATAGGTGTGAAAAACCTATTCATCCACATAATGAGATACTCATATAGATCATACATGCTATGAAAAGATATACAAGGTATGTCTGAAGTCTTGAATCATACCTGGTGATAGCCTGATCTCAGGTTGATCTTCGAGAATAACATATCTCCTCAGATCTGGTGAAATAGATCATCTATCTAAGGAAATAGATAACATTTCTTAACTATATTTTGGTTCAACCATTGGTAACCCATGAAAAAACAAAGGGTCCCATCCACCTTCTTGGAAAAAATCATGAGTGAACCCTAAGAATAAGTATTGGGTTAGATACAACCTTTAGAATCTAGATCCTCCAACTGTCTCTTGAGATCATAGATCTAAGTAGGTTCAATCATGTATGGAGGAGTGTACATAGGAGATTCTCCTGATATGATCTCGATTGTAAACACTACCACTCTCTCAAGAGGTAATCTAAAAAAATCTCCAGAAAATATATCCATGAAATGATGTACTATGGGAGGAAAATCTACCAGGTTTACTCCCTGATCCTCTAGAAATAGACTAGAAATATGGGTGGTCACTCTACCTAGCACATGATGCTCTAGTCTTGATGTACTAATTCGGACATTCCACTCACCCTTATATAGATAATTGCTGACCTCTAGTGATGTAAACCACACCCTGTAGTGATAGTATTCCATATAGGCGGGATAAAAAACCAACCCATCTATCCCAAGAATGACATAAAATCCAATCATCATGTGGACGATGAGGTCCTATAAGAAGGGATGACTACCTACCTCAAGGGGATAGTCCATGAACTAGCATATTCCCTCTGAATGCACTCGCAAAAGTGTGTCTAAGTTCATCAAACCATAGTGATACTGAATTTCATACTTGAGAATATCCACTATTTATAAGCAGATAAAGGAGTGTGAATCACCTATATCAAATAATGAAATTATAATAGTGGAGTCTACTATAATAGTACAATGTACTGTAGATGGTTATACACTCTGATCCTTAGGTATTGGATGTAAAGCATTAAACTGGACTAATCCCTAGACCTATGCTACAATTGGACTACCATGAGTTGGCCCACTCTACTGACTATAATAATCAGAAGTCTGAAACCATGGCCATAAACTCCTCCATGCCTTTTCCTACCAGTTCTACCTAATCCCATATACACACATTTAATTTCCATTTAACCCCATTTACATTTGGTCTTATAATGAAATGGGTAAAATACGATGGATCAACTTATTAAATTTCTAATTTCAATATATGAGGCCACATACACCTCATGAATTGAAACTAGAAATCACTCCATCATTAAAAAATAGAATCTAATGTATCAAGAGGTACATTTCATACGGGTGGGGAAAATATATTTGAGATTCCACCATCAACCTATACATCAAAACTCTATTTAGATTGATTTTAGAAATTTAAATAACCAACTCCCTACCCTGCATAAGATGTTAGAAGAATATACATATATAAAACAACCATGAATCACTCAACAATCACCAGAAACATAGGAAATTAAAGCATTGAAATTCACATATATGTCATGGAATATTCATGGAATATGAATTCTAGGTGCCTATAATAATGCATGATTGATGCTTCCCTGCCCTCATCTCATAAAGATAAGGATAAAATGCAATCCATAGTAATAATAATAATGATAATGATAATGATAATAATAATAACCATCAGATAGAAAGTCTGTTACCAAATGGTGAAAATATATCAACTGTAATAAGCATAATACAGAACAATATTCATTTTTTTAGGAAACTTGGTATTTTCCTCAAATGTGGTTTAGTTATTCCTAAGAACGACTTATACCCAAGTTCCAAAAAGTTCCTAATCTCATATATCATATCTCAAAATAGTAAATAAATAAAATAAAACTCTTATACCACTTTGGGACATCTCGAACATAAGTTTAACTCAACGGTTCCCCGATCATTGTTGGCCACATAGTCTAAAGCAAGCCTCCTCGTACTCTAGAGGCTACTGACTATAAATAAGGGCCTAGGGTGTGTCTATGAGGATAAAATTCCCTCATAACCAAAGTGGATCACAGTGTATATATAATAATAGATTAATACAATAAGAATTATATCAATGAAAAACTCATTGGAAGAAGACATAAATAACCAAGAAACAAGTAATAATATTCAAAGACTAGAAACTAGATTATATAAAAAATGATTTTAATGTATATCAAGTCTCTTGAATGTTGGAAAAAATGTTTAATTGGAAGAAGGAAATAAATACTATATAAAATCATAAAAAATAATCCAAAAACTATCTAGAATCAGGAGTGTTGGATCAGTCATCTACTACCAAGCACCATCCTATATCAAGAATGTTGGATCATATTTCCAAAGAGGGATGCTTCCCCTTATCAACACCTATATACATATAATATTTCTGGGTACTATCGGTAGCCCATATATGGTGCGAGATAAATCTTAGTTGTCAACCACCAGTGGTTTCTATACCATCTATCCTATGAAATATAAATTTAAATAGTGTGAAGGTATATATATGAATATAAAGTAATGCTATAATGATAAATGATACCTACTTCAGCCTCAACTGGTGATGTCTCTAAACATGTAACCACTTAATAACTTCATTTAAGTTTAGTTTATATAGATAAGTTATGCAAGTTTTAACAAAACTAATAATAAATCATGATAATAAAAATGAAGGATCCATGGAATCAACAAGTCATCCAACAATGATGATAATAATGAAGAGGATCCAAGGTAATGACTAGGGAATCATATGATGTTGATAAAAATGAATAGGGACAAGGGTAATAAAAATTGAATCCTTGACCTCGTGGGTCAATCCAACTCAGTAATAACATGAACCTTGGATATTAGGGGATCTGAGTGTAATCCAAGGAGAATAATGCAAGGAATTCCGCTGTAAATAGTTCTGACCTAGTCCAAGGATCTCATCCAAGGTAAAATGAGCTAAGCATGACTGGGACCAGTGGGTTAAATCCATGGTATCCCATGTATAAAGACATCAATTTAAATCCTAGGAGTGTATCAAAGGAATCCTGATATCTAAAAGATGGTGAAGGGATCCTACAACATCATGTCGAGAATCCACCAGTAGATAAGGATGTTGTTCCATGGTGGGTATCTCCCTTGGAAACCTACTCCATGAATCTGTATGTAATCCTAAAAGTGCTCAAGGAATTACCTCAGGAATCCAAGGATATCTCTATTTTAACCACTCATATAAAGATAAAAGGTTCAATATGCAATAGGCACCATATACACATTTCATTATCTAATCAAGGCCATGTAATACTCATGTTGATTAATATTCAGAAGGTTCATTCTATTTTCTTTAATACTAGTTGACAAGGAAAAATATGACATGATATCATTTATTACTTTGATTTTATATTAAATTATTAGGTTTATTCTTTTACCATTAATAATCATGGAAGGGCATGCTAAGGACATGAAACCATAATCAATCAAGTTATAATTAACTAGGCCGAGTGATATTTATAAATATTCTTTCCACTTAACATTAAAAATATTTTTTAATTAATTAGAACACTTACCTTAGAAGGGTAAAGTGATATCTATACTAGTGATATCCATTAACAATTCATTTTTTTGATTAAAACAATTACCTTTATTAATTCCAAGTCTAGGTTGGCTGAATAATGCAACATGTAATCCCATTATGGGTTACAAAGGTATAAAAGATTTCACACCCTACTTGGGGTGGTCGGTTTTGAGTTCATAATCTAAAATTATGTGATGAACATATATATATAGGGCTCTAGAACGTGAGTAAAATAATTATAAGAAAGGCATATGAATTTAATAAGAAATTCTCATTAATATTGGTGTGCTCACAATGATGGATGTTTATAAAATGGTGATACTTGGAGAGAATAGTCATAGACCACCTACCTTATAACATTAGCACTATCCTCATCTATTATCATCATTTAGTTAAACCTAGATCATAAATAACAGAATAATGGATCATTTCCCTGTAAATAGGGCATATGATCCCACATCAAAATAGCATCATCAAGAGAAAGGAAAATTATGAACAAATCCTAAAGATTTAAGCACTTACCAAAGGTTACCCAAAGTGATGGAAGGATCTAAAATAGGGTTCCAGATCATAAATATATCCAATAACCTTGGTTTAGGAATGAGAGGACCTTCCAATGGAGGGAGGTTCCATGTGGGAGAGAAAAAAAATGAGGGATTAGAGATTTTTCTGAAAATAGAGACCATGCCTCTTATTTTAAAAAGTGAAGATGGGAATTTACATGGCCTATAAATTATTTACAAGTCTTGTAATACTAGGGGTCTCCCCTCCTGGGAAAATAATTTCCACATCATGAATATTACCAACCAAACCACTACATGCCATGTATTTTATATACATCATGTATTCAAAATATATGTCGTGTACATGGCCTGTAGCCCTCATTCATCCCCTAAAACATTTCTTTCCAAACCAAAAAAAAACTCTCTTTAAGGAAAAACTAATGAGTTTAAGAAACAATATTACTATAATATGGGTTTTAACAAAAAATAAAAATTATTTGTACCAAAAAGTAAAATATGGTTCTTACAAAGGTAGTATCACAAGGTTCACTGGGAAGTTCAACAAAAATATTTTGACAAGGAATGAATTATAACTTGGGATGTTATAATTTCCCCATTTTTTGTTTTCATCGATTGATCTAATTTCATGGTTTTTAGTAGTGTTTGAATAGTTCTACTATAATTTTGTAATATGATATAATGTGTAAAACTGGAATCATTATTGAGTAAATAACTCTCACACCTATCACCACTTCATTATTGGGATCCAAGTCAGTGATTGTGATAGAAATGATCTACCTTTATACATTTGATATTGTTGGTGTTGATTGTCTATGACAAACCTTCACTTAAGGTATTGGATTGCATAGTTTCCTTATTCCTTGTAGTTGAAACATTAGATAATAGAATGATATTTGATTAAAGTATTCCTCTCTTACATTACATTGATGGGTTTTTCCCATCAGTAATAACTATCTAATAGCCCTTTTTTACCTAAAGCATTTCATCACACCATTTATGAAATTTCAAATGTTCTTATTTCCACACTTTTGATAAGTTGGATTGTCACACCCTGACTTTTTAATTTATTTTTATTTTATTATTTCTTGGATCCGGGTTCTTGCGTTAAGGGTTGGTTTGGGTCCCAGTTTAACATTTTTTATGTTTAATGACTTCGGTGGGTTTTGGACTGGTGCATGGGAACCACACGGTTGGTGATAGCCATGCAATCGGCCCAGGTGCTTGTGCATATGTCTATCGCTCAAAATAAATAATGTTTTACGTAAATGAAATAAATAAAATGTTTAAAAAGTAATAATAATAATAATAATAATAAAATTATTCTGTTGATAATAATGTTGTTATTATTCAGAATGGTTAATAATATTTTTATTATTTGAAATTTTCTATTAATATAATTATAAAAAATTAATTTAATTGTAATTAATATTATCAATATTCAAATTGTTGTTTGATGATGATTATTATTATTATTATTACAAAGAGAAAAAATAAGTTAACCTACTCCACCCATGGAGGCTACCCCCATTCCCTACCTTTCCCCTGCATGAGCCGCCTCCCTACGCAGCCGACCTCACCCTCACCGTCACCTCACTCATGACCTCACCAGCGCCACCTTCCTCCTCTCACCCTATGAAGGTCCCTGTTTCCCTTCTCCCCTATCTCCCAACCTTCTCCCGCTCCAACCTCCCAGTCTTCGGCCTCCCTTTCTCTGACCATAGATGCAACTGATCCCCAACGACCTTCACTCATTTCTAGATGTCTTCCAGTGCACACTTGTAATCCCTTCGCAGTGCCTCCGCCTCTTCTCCAGTGCGTGGTTTCCTCCCTTATGGTGTTTTCATCCTTTGATATTGTGTTTTTTTACTTAAAATTAATCAAACCCTAGTGTTTGGGTTAAGTTCTGCGTGTCTTTCTCATTGTTTTAGGTGTGCAGTTAGTTTGTGAGGCGTTGTTCTTCCTTGTACAAAAGAGGCATTGCTTTCACACACCTTTGAGGTAGGTGGTTTTTGAATTTTTCCTTTACTGCATAATTTATGGGACTTTTATGTTTCTAAATTATTATTTTACATCATTTGAACCTTTATTATTATTGTAGTTAACTCATTATAGTGTTTTTTTATTATTTAAAATTGTTAAAAATATTTTTGGGATTAATTATCTGATTTTTTTGGTAGTTTTTGTGAAAATCATGACTTGATAAATTATTTTTCATATATAATTAAATTAGAGTGTTCATTAATTAAATTGGTTGTCGTGAAATTCATTTTTAAGAAAATTTAACTTATGTTCATTTTATTTTTGATAGTATGTTTGTATAGTATGAAGTATGTTTTGGAAAAAACATGTTTTGATCTATATGTTAGTTTTCATAAAGAGTACAAGTAGTTGATTTTGTTGTGAAAGTGGTGTGAATTTTGTTCTGAAAGGTGTGAAAGTAATTTTTAAGTGCTTGAGAATGCAAATGGTTTTAAAATTTGATTTCACATGTGAAATTGGTGAAATTGTGATATAATAATTTGTTGTTTTCTTTTGAAATGTTTTATCAGTTGAGTAAATGATTTATTAAATGTTGTTTAGGATGAGAGTCATGGGTGAATGTTATTTCAGTGTGTGTTTGAGTTTGGTTAGAAGGTGAATGTAAACTTTGTGAAAATGGTTCCTATTTTATAAATTTTTTTGGGTCGCTTTTTGTGATTTTTAGGAATGGTTTTGAAGGTGTTTATCTTGGTTTGACCCATTTGTCTTTGAAACAAGTTCTGGAATGACTTTAAAAAGTGTGTAAGTCCCGTTGTTTTATTGTGAAGTGTTTGGGTGTGTTTTTGGAACAAAAGGACCCGTTTGATATTGAAGATATGAAAAAGGTGTTTAGTTTTGTTTCAGAAATGGTTCATAAATGTATTTGTTCTTAGAAACCGTTGACCCATTTATCATTTTAAACATGTCGATTTAAAGGCCTGTTTGGAACTTTTAATGAAAGGGTAATGTTTTTACTAACTTTTATAGGAGATTGTGGGTGGGAGAAATTGTATGCTAGGTTGGAATCTTTGAGAATTTTATGAAATGATTTATATGTTATAGGGTATAGCAGGCTGTTTGGAACCTTCTTGTGATATGGAGTGTATGTATATAAATATGGGGCACCTTTATTGAAGGGATATCCCATAGGGGTTACCATATATTGGTGTCCGTGTTTGGGGCAGGCAAGTGCGGTGAGATGAGTCGCGTGTCTGAGAGACTCCTACTTACATAGTATTATTATAACCACCATGGGTTACTATGTGTCTTTTATATGATCGAGTGACCATTGCTGATCAACCTCGATTAGATGGGTTAGTACCCCCTAGATTGGTTGTTAGGTCAGGGAGTATTTTCCACTAGATTGGTTAGTATAGAGAAGCCAATTGTTTATAGACTTAGGAGATTCACCATATATCGATAGGTGGTTTTGAAACTGAGTACATCCCAGTGTCTTATATAGATATTTATAATCACCCATGGTTACTCATTTTTTACATTACTTATTTACTTTCTGTCATACTAGTTTATTTCTATCTTTCCTTGTTTACCTATATTATTTTATCCCAGCTTTGTTATCTTTTATTTCGGGCATTTTTTATAAAATGAAAAATGGTTTTATTGAAATAACATGTAGTTTCTGCTAGATTTCTTAATGGGAAAATAACTTTTCTTATTTTAAAATATAAAAACCCTACTTTTATATTTATATTTCGAACTTGTGTCATTGTATTGTTTTAGGAAGTGATATTCTTGGATTCTTTGGCTTATCTTAGCAACCCTATTGATAATTTTTAATCCCCACGTCTATTTTATCATTTCAGTTGCAGGTTCCCTTTTCTTAGGTTCTCTTTGCAAAGTTTTTCATTATTGGAGAAAGGTCATCCTCTGGTTAGGTGGTGACATAAAAGGTCACGTGGAGGTATGTGCGGTCTTACTTTCATTTTCTACTGCTAGAGTTTAGTTTTATTGTACTATTTATTCTTGTTTATTTATTTATATTTTATGGGCCAAATCATTCACAAAAATTAAATTTTGATGCTCAACACTAGTTTCCAGCCCGTGGGGATTGGGAACACCCATCGGGCCATGCTGCAGACCAGCTTAGGTGATCGGTTCAGGGTCGACCCAGAATGGTTCATGACAAAATGGTATCATAGGAGGCCCTTTTTATTTTGGGTTTCCAGTATATAGAGATTAGGACTGTTGGGACTTGAGAGTTAGGTACGGCAAGGCCTTCATAAACCCTCACTCTTTTCGAACCTCGAGTCGTTAGGGGTAGTCTGGGAATTGATTCCTTGTTTCATTCTAGTTTGTTTTAGATTGACTGATGGCAACGGAAGCAAGCCAATGTTACATCATGATTTCACATGGAGTAGTGACCATGTTGAGCCCGAGTAATGATTTAAGTTCCTGTTAGTTATTGACGCTTAATTGGGGCATGTCCCACTACCACATCTCTAGGTTAATCCTGACTACTAGTCCCTCACTCCGGTAGTTTTATGCATATGTAGTGTCATCTTGGTTCTGGTTGGAATAAGTGCACTTTCGAAAAAATAGAAAAAAGGGTTTTTGAAATGAGAAGGATTTCTTTTAAATGGATTTAAATTCATGAAATGGATTTTAAAACAAAAGATCTTGGTCTAAAAACATGGTGTTTGATTTGAAATAGTAGATAAATGGTTTGGGTGCAACTTCGGGTACTCTCTATGAACGTTTCCACATGTGAGGGAATGCATGGGAAGTGTGTGTTGGTGCGTATGAGTAAAAGAGGATGAAGAAATATACAATGGTTCATGCGATTACTTGGGTGTGTAATTGGAATTAAAGGGTTGACCTTGTTTTTCTAAAGGTTTTAAAAGAGTAAATGATTTTGAAAATTGAATTTGGTTTGAAAATTGGGTTTGGTATTTGGGAAGTGGCCTTTAAATAAGGTAGTTTTGAAATCTAAAATGAAAAGAGTATTTTAAAAAGTGAATTTTGGGTTGTGTTTTTATTTGTTTTGTTTTTGATCTTGTCATTTTGGCTCAGGATGTTACCTTTAATTATACTTTGATTTGATATCGGTTTCGGATTTGTGTTTTATATGTTGTTCAAAAAACACCTCCAAGAAAGGTCCACAAGGTTTCTAATATGTAATGCCCAGTTTTTGGTCCTTCTTAGACATTGTCTATCCTTCATGGTGATCAGGGCCTGTTAGAGGCAACATAGAGGCTTGAAGGGGTCAAACATGTCTTCAGGGTATTCGGAACTCCTGAAGCGATTATAGTGTGTTCCGTTTTGGTTTTATTTGAAGGTCCAGCTTTGTACAAATAGAAGTTTTTTACCTAACATCACTACAAGTTAGGATGATGTGGGACGTCTTTTAATCTGTCTTCATTTGATTTTTTATACCTGAAGAGGTGAAGACAAAGAAAAGGTAAGAGCTCATGCATATTCAACAAGGTCAACAGATGGTGAGAGCATATGTTAACCATTTCAAATATCTTGTGTCCTTTTATCTGAAGGTAGCATCCCATTATTTGATGAAGACTTCCCTTTTTATCAAGGTAATTCATCCATAGATCAAGGAATGGGTCCTCCCTTTTAAGGACCATCGTTTCGATAATATGGTGGATGAGGTGTTTCATGTTGAGTTGATCTTCAGAGCATAGATGGTTGGAAATCCACCATATCCAGTTGCTCATAAAGGTTCCCCATTTTAAGAGAAAAGTGTTCCATATGGACCTGTTTCTAAAGAGTCCTATGTATTGGTTTTTTCTACTAGTTTGTTGGACCGTTCCATGGTGTGTCACCATTGTGGCCAGTTGGGGCACATGAAGCCATCAGGTTTCATCCCTCATAAGACATGTCATCATTGCAGCTGTCTGGGTCATTTGGATAAGTTTTGTAGGAAGATTCACCTAAATAAAACACTGTAAATGGAGGATTCCAGTGCCAAAATGTGAGGTAGGATATTCTTTAGCCATTAGATCCCCATCCACAAGTCTTGGGGTGAAGCTCGCGCCCAGTCAGAAGTTTCCAGGGGTGTGCAGCCTCAGTTCAGGTTTTGTGTTCTGTGTTGGCAGTAGAACATATAAATTCATTTCATTCTTTTTTTCTGATATTAACGTTTTGAAATGGTTATAAGTTCATTTTCTTCATGAATATATGATGGGATTGTTATATTTTAATCCAAATAGTTTTTTTTATCTGGTTATGGTTTTCTGAATCGTGTGTTTTTCTTAAAAATATGTTTGGCCCTTGTATTGGTTAATCTCGGTTTGGCTATGTTCGTTTGGAGATTTAGGTGTGTAGAACCCCTGATTTGATGTATGTGGCTTTTTGTTATGCATTTTTATGTGTTTAAGGTGCATGGTATGAGTTGGGAAGAGGTTAGGAGAGTTTGGAATGGTTATGGATGAGTTTGGAGGCCTTTAAAGGGGTGCACGGTTTGAGCACGGTTAGTGGAAACCATGCGGGTTCTCCAGGAAACTCTGTAGGGGAGAAAGTAGGCTTCGCACAACCTACGCATGGTTTTCCAAACCATGTTAGGAAATTTTACGGACCCTTGCTGCCGAGTTAGTAGCTTGCACATGGTTAGCGCATGGTTTTCCAAACCATGCGGGATAACCGTGCGACCACTTAAAAATAGGGTTATAAGTTCCAGGCTCCCTCAGGATTAACCTATTTCACTCCAATATTCATTCCACTCGAGCCTCACTCAAAATTTTGGGTTCTCAGTGGTTAAGGGTGCTCTCCCACTCAATTTGGAATCGTTTCAAAGGGGTTTTAAGGCGGTTTGAAGGTGTTTTCTCCTGGGTAAGTCTCTACTCTTGTTTCTCTTGTGTTTTCCACAAGATCTGCTCTTCCCACTTTCTTCGTTTTCTAGATCTACACTTTATGTGGGTATATATAGGGTTTTGGTTTCCTTGAATGATGTTTTTAAGGCTTATGGATGCTAGGTGGAGGGATCTAGAGAGTTTTTGGTGGTGCGTTCGCCGGATTTGAGGTGTGGTGGCTTGTGGGTCGATTTCTCAGGAACCCTAAAGGTAGGTGACTTCTCTCTAAACTCCACTTGGTTAATGCTAATGGTTTTTTATAATTAATTTATTTTGATTTAAATTAATTGTGTTTTGATGTGAAAAATTGGTTATAAGTCCCTTGGGTGTTGTTTTGGGGATTTTTGGGGAAAAGGTTGTTTTATGGTGAAATCCTATTCTTGTGGATTTTAAAAAGGAGATTTTAAAATGGGATGCTATGTTTGATTTGTGAAAATGATTGATGGAAAGGGTTTTCAATAAAAAATTTGTTTTATTGAAATGTTTTTTGTCATGGAAAATGGTTTTCAGCAAATGGGTAATTTATTGAAGTGGATTGATATGCAATAGAATTGGTTGATTACTTGTGGTTGTGACCTTGGTGGTTTTTATGCTTGGTTTGTCTTGATTGAAATGTTGTGTGGAAGTGGGTGGGAAGTCTCACTATAAAGTGTGAACGAGTTGGGCGGAATGTCCCGCCATTACCATGTTGGGTTATTAGGTAGTGGGAGGGAAGTCCTGCTAGCTGAAGATGGGGGAACGGGTTGGGCGGAAGTCTCGCCGTTTTGGTTGTTTTGGTGCGAATGGGTGAATGGGTTGGACGAAAGTCCCACCATTTTGGATGTTTGTTGTTCATTTATTTGCATGTTAAAAATTGTGTGCTAGTGTGTAAATGATGAAATGGTTTCTGGCATGTTTGGTTGGCTTTCCCTCGGTGGTTTGGTTTGGGTGAGATGTCTTGGTAAGTGTGTGTTTGGATTATGGTAATAGTTGCACTTGTGATTTATTTCATATAAATTGTTTCATATAAACGTGCTAATGGTTTTATCCTAGTGTCATGTCTAGGGAAGTAATTTGGATAAATCCTACTGAGTTTTAGTACTCACCCCCTGATTTGGCACGTTGGTGTCTTTGTAGATGTTGTATATCATGATGTGAGCAATGGTAAGGCGTCTCCCTCCTTTAGTGGAGTAGTGTGATCCCTTGGTGGATCTTTGAGCGTGGATCTTGGTGTGGAGTTGTGGTGGTGTTATGGATTATGTGGAGTTCGGTTGTTTATTTTCCACAGTTCACTCTGATGTTGTGTGGACATGTATACTTGTATTGGTGTTGGGTTGTTTTGTAAAACGACTTGGTTATATTTTGGAAAGACATGCTGGGATGTTTTATTGACATGCATCATATAGTGGTTGTTAGTGGATTGTTGGTTGGTTTGGTCTTAAGGGAAAATATTTCCCCAATTTTCTTAGAATCCCTCGGCATTTATTGCCATCCTTTGGCCCCTTGGGAACATCGCTTAAGGACAAGTAGCCATCACCTCCTCCTCAAGCCAATGAGGTAGGGGTGGGGTGTTACAGGTGATATCAGTTTGTTATGTCCTTTGGAGTTGATTCTCGGATTTGGTGTTGACATTCATTATGGTAAATTCCTTAAGTCGTGATGGTAACAAGGCGTAGGAATGTCGGAACTTGGAATGTATAGCATAAAAGGATGTATCTAACCCTTTTATGTTGAAATTCAAGTTACTAGGGATTTGGGTACATAAGTGTTTTGGAGACACTTATAGGCATTGGATATCTCATTATCATGGGTGTAGCCAATGAGATGAGCATGACATGCATGGTAGAAATGAATTCCCACTAGGATTCATATTTCATTGTGGTATAATGATTTATGGGCTGAATTGAGAATTGGATTTTATGTGAAACTTAATGTGAATAAATTTGGTATTTTAAAAATGGTTTGGTTTTCAAAATGGCGAAACTTGGGAAATGTGAACTTGTGGAAATCCTTGTTGTGATAGTGATGTGTAATGTGATTTGAAGTGTCAATTATTGATGTATATGGAAGTGAGACTCATGTTTGTTTGTTTTCTGTTTATAGAAATGGAACCAGGTAGGCTTCGTAGAGACCAAACAGAAGAGGTTGCTGAGAATGTGGTAGCACTTGAGCCTCAGGTGAACCAGTAGCCAGTACAAAGCATAGTGAAAGCTTTCCAAGATGTGGGAAGAGGAAATAAAGTAGATTAACCAAGGCATGGGGATCATGCAGTTTAGTTTCAAAAGAAGAATCCACCCATCTTCTGGGATGATTCAGAGCCAGAGAGGGAAGAAGCATGGTTGAATAAAATGAACAAGATCTTCGAGTTCTTGGGAACTCCAGTAGAGTTAAAAGTGAATTTGGATACGTATATGTTGGAAGAGCATTCCCTTCATTGGTGGGAGTTGGTAGTCCAAGCGGGGACGGACCAGGGTATGATGTGGGAAGGCTTTGAGGAATTGTTTACCAAATAATTCTACCCACATACATTTAGAATTCAGAGCACGACTGATTTATTCTGTCTGAAGAAAAAGCTTATGTCTTTGACGGAGTATGTAGCTAAGTTTATGAACTTAGTGCGGTTTGCACACGAGGTGGTGGGTAGCACGTCGTTGAAGGAAATGATCTCTGAAGCGGGTCAAGGTAAAAAATTCATTCAAAGATAGCATTACTATGTATAGATGATTACATAGAGATAGTGAATAGATCCTTGGTGGCGGAGCATGATCTGTTGGGAGCTTTAGGCGGGGGAAGCATAGTGGTACCCATGGGGAATAGTGGGAACTCAACGCTGGGTTCAAGAGAAAGAGGGACACTTATTCCCAGGGCGGGGATATGGAATATAATCCAACGACAGGATCGGTAAATCTTCCTCTGAATCCCCAGAGCAATCCAGGATGTTTTTAGTGTGGTTCTATGAGCCACATCAAGCGGGATTGTACGACAAAACCTCGAGCATGTCTTAATTTTAAGTAGATGGGGCATCTGCAGAGTTATTGTCGGAATGCTCCAAGGTCAGGTGCACGTGAAACTCCTCAAGGATCACAAACATCGTATGCTTCGACGGGACGGGGACAAAAACATACCCCTCGTCAGCAGAGTAAAGTGGGTCATGGGGATTCTCTAAATACCACAACTCCTTAACAAATAAATAAAGAGAAGAGTGTGGAAAGAAAACATGTGTTTGGAGCTGAGAAGATTGTAGTGGATGATCAGTCGGGACCATCTATAGTGTGAGGTACTATTTTATAAAATTCTACCTTGATGCAAGTGCTGTTTGGTACGGGTGATTCACACTCTTTTATTGTTGCATGTGTGGTTGAGTCGCTGGGTTTAAGGGTAGAAATAATGCCCTCGGTTTTAAAACTTCAAACTCCTCTGGGTTGAAGAGAGTGTCGAGCCTTCTTGTCTAGATCATGTTGTATCATTGTGGGCGAGGTTGATATACTGTGGAATTTCTTGGAGCTTGAGATGGATGGGTATGATGTAATCCTAGGAATGGATTGGCTGGTGGCATTTAAGGCCCACATCGACTGTGATGCATGAACAATGGCTTTTACGACATACAGTGGTGTTAGAAATCTCTTTAGAGGATAAAGGCATGAAAGGCATGGTGCAATGGGTTTATTGGCACCGGTACTGGGTACATTATCATATCAGTTGGTGGTGTTGTCATTGGAATCGGTAGAGGGTGTTGAGAATACTATTCTTCTGGCAGTGGTGGATCGGTTCATGGATGTTTTTTCTGAAGAATTCTTTGGGTTACCTCTCATAAGAGAATTGGAGTTTATGATTGATCTCCTTCTGGGGACCAGTCTTATCTTACTTCTGTCTTACCGGATGGCACCTAAAGAATTGAGGGAATGGAAAGTCTAGTTAGAAGAGTTGAAAAAAAAGGGTTTATCTGTCCTAGTACGTCTCCATGGGTGGCACCAGTGTTTTTTATGAAAAAGGAGGATGGAACTTTGAGACTTTGTGTTGATTATCAAAGAGTTAACCAAGTTACGATAAAGAACAAATATCCACTTCCATGAATTGATGATTTGTTTGACCAGTTGAGGTGAGCCCAGTGGTTCTCCAAGATCGACCTGAGGTCAGTATATCATCAATTGCAGGTGACGAAGGAGGATATTTCTAAAACAGCTTTCAGAAGTAGATATGGCCATTATGAATATTTGGTTATACCCTTTTGTCTAACTAATGCGCCAGCAGTGTTTATGGCATTGATGAATCAGATATTTCAGAGATATCTACATACATTTGTGGTGGTGTTTTTAGATGTTATTTTGGTGTATTCAAAGACAAGGGTGGAGCATGAGCAGCACTTTGTGATAGTGCTGGGGATATTGAGGGATCATCGGTTGTGTGCCAAATTGTCAAAGTGTGACTTTTGGATATAGGAAGTTCGTTTTCTTGGACATGTGATTTTTTAAAGTGGTGTTTCAGTGGATCCAGAAAATATAGAGGTTGTTATCTTGTGGAAACTGCCAAAGAATGTCTTTGAGATACGGAGTTTCCTTGGTCTAGCTGGGTATTATTGTAATTTTGTTCATGATTTTTCACATTTTGATTTGCCGATGATAGCTTTGACAAGAAAGAATGTTTCATTCCAGTGGAATGAATAGTGTCAACAGTGTTTCAAAGAGCTAAAGGGTCATCTTACATCAGCACCAATATTGGTTTTGCCAGAACCAGGAAGAGGGTATGTGGTGTATTGTGATTCATCGGGATCAGGGTTGGGGTGCGTTCTTATGAAAGGGAATCATATGGTTTCATATGGCTCATAGTAGTTGACGGTGCATGAGAAGAACTACACAACTCATGATTTGGAGTTGGCAGTGGTGGTTCATGCTTTGAAAGTGTGGCATCATTATCTCTTCGGTGAGAAATTCACGGTATATACAGATCAAAAGAGCTTGAAGAACATTTTCTCACAAGGGATTTGAACTTGAGACAAAGGAGATGGATAGAATATCTCTAGATGTTTGATTTTGACTTAATGTACACACTAGGTAAGGGAAATTTAGTGGCGGATGCATTAAGTATAAAATCATATGCTTAGGTGGTGAAACAAGCATCATACTAGTGGCAGTTGATGTCTGTTATAGCTAAGATGTTGTTGGAATGTGAGGACCAGGTTGATAGAGTGGTCTTCTTTCTAGTTTCGTTGATTCCTGACATGGTTGGTCTGGTTAAAGAGGCACAAATATCTGATTCTGATTGTGTGACCATGGGGTCGAGACTTAATGTTGGGGAGACCATTGAGGTTTAGAAACAAAATACAGATTCATTTTTGTGTTTTTGGAATCTGATTTTTGTACCAGTTGCTTTTCATGAGGATCATCTCAGGGTGTATCATCATTCTAGGAGGTCTGTTCATCCTGGAATTTAGAAAATGTACAAAGAATTGAAAGCATAGTTTTGGTGGGCTGGTATGAAAAGAAGTGTGGCTGAGTTTGTTTTGAGATGCTTGAATTTTCCGTAGGTCAAGGAAAAACATCAGAGGCTAGCAAGAATGTTGTAGTCTTTACCAATCCCTATTTGGAAGTGAGATCAGATAGAGATGTATTTTGTCATAGGTCTCCCAAGAACGGTCAGAATACACGATGCCATTTGGGTGATAGTGGATCAGCTAACGAAGTCTGCCCATTTCATCCCGATTCGTGAATCTCATATAGTGGAGGATCTATCCAAAATCTATATCTGGGAGGTGGTAAAGAGGCATGGTGTTCTAGTTTCAATTGTATTAGATAGAGATCCAAGGTTTACATCTCGTTTCTTGAAATCCTTGCATCAATCCCTTGGGACATAGTTGACTATAAGCACGGCGTATCACCCTCAGACGGATGGTCAATCCGAGCGGATGATAAAAACTCTGGAGGATATGTTTCAGGCTTGTGTTATGGATTTTGGTGGCTCATGGAAGGAGCACTTAACGTTGGTTGAGTTTTTGTACAATAACAGTTATCATGAATCCATACATATGGCTCTGTTTGAAGCATTGTATGGGCGGTCGTGTCGTTCTCCACTATGTTGGGTGGAAATGGGTGAGTCCTCGGTGATTGGACCAAGCCTTGTCCAAGAGACTATAGAGAAGATAAAGTTGATCAGGAAGAGAATAGAGATGGATCAGAGTCTTCAGAAATCGTATGTGGATCATTGTCAACGGTCGTTGTCGTTCGTGGTGAGTGATCATGTTTTCTTGAGGATATCTCCTAGGTT
The DNA here is from genome assembly GCA_963277665.1 of Viscum album. Classification (NCBI taxonomy): domain Eukaryota; kingdom Viridiplantae; phylum Streptophyta; class Magnoliopsida; order Santalales; family Viscaceae; genus Viscum; species Viscum album. The sequence goes on along the minus strand of OY728161.1, from coordinate 1,701,150,607 downwards.
GGGACATCGTCGGTTTGGGAAGCAGGTAAAGTTATCTCTGAGGTATATTATACTTTTGAGATTCTTGAGCGGTTTGGTGAGGTGTATTATTTTTTGGATTTTCCACCACGGTTTAGTGCGGTGCACAATGTATTTTATGTGTCGCAGTTGAAAAAGTATCAGCTGGATTGTGACCATGTCATTCGATGGGATCATTTTGAGCTAGAACTAGATGCTTCATTGGTGCATGTGCCAGTGTAGGTTTTGGATAGGAATGAAAAAGTCTTGCGTGGTAAAAGAATCGGTTTAGTTCATGTTTTTTCGCATCATGGTCAAATTCAAGAGGAGACTTGGGAGCTGGAGAAAGAGATGGTCGAGCAGTGGCCCGGGCTCTTTCGGCAAAGGGCGGGTTCACTACTTTCTGAGGACAGAAAGTCCAATGGTGGGGAGAATGTAGCACCCCTGGTTTGAGGTATGTGGCCTTTTTTTATGAAATATTATGTGTTTAAGGTTCATGGTATGATTTGAGAAGATGTTGGGAGAGTTTGGAATGGTTTTGGATGAGTTTGGAGGCCTTTAAAGGGGAGCATGGTTTGAGCATGGTTAGTGGAAACTATGCGGGTTCTCCAAGAAACCGTGTAAGGGAGATAATAGGATTCACACGGACTTCGCACGGTTCACCAAACCGTGCTAGGAAACCATGTGGACCCTTTCTCCCGAGGCAGTAGCATGCGTACGGTTAGCGCACAGTTTGCCAAACCATGCGGGCTAACCGTGCGACCACTTAAAAATAGGGTTATAAGTTTTAGGCTCCCTCGGGCTTAACCAATTTCACTCTAATATTCCTCCCACTCGATCCTCACTTGAGATTTTGGGTTCTCAGGGGGTAAGGGTTCTCTCCCACTCAATTTGGAATATTTTCAAAGGGGTTTCAAGGCAGTTTGAAGGTGGTTTCTCCCAGGTAAGTCTCTACTCTTGTTTCTCTTGTGTCTTCCTCTAGATCTTCCCTTCCCTCTTTTTTTCTATATCTACACTTCTTGTGTGTAGATCTAGGGTGGTGGTTTCCCTGAATGATGTTTTAAGGATTATGGATGCTAGGGGAAGGGATCTTTAGAGGTTTCGGTGGTACGTTCGCCGGATATGAGGTGTGTTGGGTTGTGGGTTGATTTCTCGGGAACCCTAAAGGTAGGTGGCTTCTCTCTCGACTCCACTTGGTTAGAGATAATGGTTCTGATTACAGTTAATCTTTTGTGATTGAAATTAATTGTGTTTTGATGTGAGAAATTGGTTATAAGTCCCTTAGGTGATGTTTTGGTTGGGAAAAAGAGTGTTTTATGGTGAAATGTTATTCTTGTGGATTTCAAAATGGGATGCTATGGTTGATTTGTGAAAATTATTGATGGAAAGGGATTTCAAAGGGTTGTTTTATTGAAATGTTTTTTGGCATGGAAAATGGTTTTCAATAAATGGGTAATTTGTTGAAGTGGATTGATATGCAATGGAATTGGTTGATTGCTTGTTTTTGTGACCTTGGTGGGTTTTATTCTTGGTTTGGATTGATTTAAATGTTGTGTGGAATTGGGCGGGAAGTCTCACTGTAATGGGTGAACGAGTTTGGAGGAAAGTCCAACCGTTGCCATTTTGGGTTGTTAGGTAGTGGGTGGGAAGTCCTGCTAGCTGAAGATGGGGGAACGGGTTGGGCGGAAGTCCTACCATTTTAGTTGTTTTTGTGTGAATGGGTGAACGGGTTGGGTAGAAGTCCCACAACATTGGTTATTTGTTGTGCATTTATTTTCAAGTTGGAAATTGTGTGCTAGTGTGTAAATGATGAAATGGTTTGTGGCATGTTTGGTTGGCTTTCCCAAGGTGGTTTGGATTGGGTGAGATGGCCTGGTAAGGGTTTGTTTGGCTTATGTTAATGGTTTCACTTGTGATTTATTTCATATAAATTGTTTCATATATATGTACTAATGGTTTTATCCTATTGGCGTGTGTAGGGAAGTCATTTGGGGAAATCCTACTGAGTTTTATTACTCACCCCCTTCTTTGGCATGTTGGTGTCTTTGTAGATGTTGTATATTGTGACATGGGAAAAGGTAAGGAATATCCCTCCTTTAGTGGAGCATTGTGATCCCTTGGTAGATCTTGGAGCGTAGAACTTGGTGTGGAGCTGTGGTGGTTTCATGGCTTGTGTGGAGTTTGGTTGTTTAGTTTCTGCAGTGTACTCTGATGTTGTGTGGACATGACTAGTTGTATTGGTGTTGGGTTGTTTTGTAAAACAACTTCGTTGTCTTTTGGAAATACATGCTGAGATGTTTTATTGACATGCATCATATAATGGTTGTTAGTGGATTTTTGGTTGGTTTTTTCTTAAGGTAAAATTGTTCCCCAATTTTTATAGAAGCCCTCGGCATTTATTGTCAGCCTTTGGCACCTCGGGAACGTCGCTTAAGGCCAATTATCCCTCACCGCCTCCTCAATCCAATGAGGTAAGGGCGGGGTGTTACAAGGTGCCTGTGTAAGAATCAATGTTTGTATTTATTATCTGGTTTACTGCTAGGATTAAGTTCTTCTTAGAGGTTTTTATCTAGTGTTTGGGGTTTTTGGCATGGATCGATAGTTCCAACTTTCAGTTAAGGTGTCATTCGCTCGTGTTATGGAGGTTTGTTTGGATTGGATTGGAGTTCCCATGTTGGCCCCCTTCCCAAGGTGCTATGTTTGGGATTAAAATTTCCGCACTGGTTAAGTTCTTATGGTGGGGAGAACCCTCTTGTGTTCCTCTTTCTCTTGTGTTGTGGTTTCTTTCAGTTTCAATTGGGCATGGATTCTTGATTTGTCTATTGTTCAGCTGTGTGACTTTATTGGGGTCATAAAGTGTCTATGGTGGGGAGAATTGTCACACCCTAAATTTTTAATTTATTTTTATTTTATTATTTCTTGGATCTGAGTTCTTGCGTCAAGGGTTAGGCTAGGTCCCAGTAAAATATTTTGATGTTTAATGACTTTAGTGGGTTTTGGATCAGTGCACAGGCACCGCTCGGTTGGATGTAGCCATGCGATCGGGTTAGGTACTTGTGAATATGTTTATTTCTTGAAAGAAATAATGTTTTACATAAATGAAATAATTGAAAATTTTAAAATGTAATAATAATTAAAAAAAATTATTGTGTAGATAATAATTTTGTTATTATTCAGAATGGTTTATAATTTTTTTATTATTTAAAAATGTCTATTAATATATTTATAAATAAATTGTAATTTAATTGTAATTATTATTATCAATATTCAAATTTTTATTTTATTATTATTATTAATATTATAAAGAGAAAAATAATAATAAGTTAACTGAATCTACCTGCAGCGGCCACCCCCCATTCCGCACCTTTCACCTGTATGATTTGCCTCCCTATGCACCCGCCCTCGCCCTCGTTGTTGCCTCACTCATGACCAAGCCAGCACCACCTTATACCTCTCACCCCCTACAGGTCCCCATCACCCTTTGACCCTGGCTCTTGGCCCTCTCCTTCTCCAGCCATCTTTTCTCTGGCCTCCCTTGCTCCAGCCAGCAATGCAACCAATCCCCAACGACCTCCCCATATTTCAAGCGGCCTTCCAACGCAAACCCAAACTCCCTTAGTAGTGCCTCCACCTCTTCTCTATCATGATATTTTCTCCCTTACAATGTGTTAATCCTTTGAGATTGTGTTTTTTCTGTCAAAATAATCAATCCCTAGTGTTCGGGTTAAGTTCCGTATGTTTTTCTCATTGTTTTTGGTGTGTGGTTAGTCTGTAGGTCATTGTTCTTCCTTTCTTTGAAGCGGCATTGTGTTCACACATCTTTAAGGTAGAAGATTTTTGATTTTTTAATTTCCCCCATAATTCATGGCACTTTTATGTTTCAAAATTATTATTTCACATCATTCTCACCTTTATTATTGTTGTAGTTAACTCATTGTAGTGTTTTTTCTATTAGTTAAAATTGTTAAAAATAGTTTTTGGATTAATTATTTGTTTTATAGGTAGTTTTCTAAAAAGAATAACTTTATAAATTATTTTTCATATCTAATTTACCTATCATTTTATTTAATTAAATTAGTTAGTGAGAACTTCATTTTTATGAAAATTTAACTTGTGTTCTTTTAATTTTTGAAAGTATGTTTGTATGGACGGAAGTGTGTTTTGTATAAAACATGTTTTGAGATATATGTTTGTTTTTATAAAGATATCAAGTAGTTAATTTGGTTTTGAATGTGGTTTGGATTTTGTTTTTAAAGGTTTGAAAGTAATTTTGAAGTGTTTGACTATTCAATTGGTTTTAAAAATGGAATTCACCTGTGAAATTGGTGAACTTGTGATGTTAGAATTTGTTGTGTTCTTTTGAAATGTTTTATCAGTTTTTTAAATGATTTATTAAATTTTTATTGATATGAGAGTTGTGGGTGAAAGGTATTTTAGTCTGTGTTTGAGTTTGGTTAGAAATTGAATGTTAACTTTGTGAAAATGGTTCTTATTTTCTAAATGTTGTTGGGTCCATTTGTGAAATTTCTAGGAATGATTTTGAAGTTGTTTAACTTGGTTTGACCCATTTGGATTTGAAACTTGTTTTGGAATGACTTTAAAAATGGATAAGGCCCGCTGTTTTATTGTGAAGTCTTTGGGTGTGTTTTTTGGAACATAAGGTCCCGTTTGGTATTGAAGATATGAAAATGATGTTCAGTGTTGTTTCAGAAATGGTTCGTAAATGTTTTTGGTCTTAGAAATTGTTAAACCATTTGGAATTTTAAAAATTTCGAGTTAAAGGACCGTTTGGAACTTTTAACCAAAGGGTAATGTTTATACTAACTTGTAAAGAATATTATGTGTGGGTGAAAGTGTATGTCCGGTTGGAAACATTGAGCATTTTATGAAACAGTTTAAATGTTAAAGGGTATAACAGCCCATTTGGCACCTTCGTGTGATATGAAGTGTATGTATATAAATATGGGGAACTTTAATTGCAGGTATATCCCACAGGCGTTATCATATATTGGTGTTCATGTTTGGGGTAGGCAAGTTCGGTGAGATGAGTCACGCGTGCAAGGGCCTCCTACTTACACAGTATTATTATAACTACTATGGGTTTCTAGGAATATATTAGATGATTGAATGATAGTTACTAATCAACCTTGATTAAACGGGTTGGTACTCCCTGGATTGGTTGTTAGGACAAGTGGTATTTCCACTGGATTGGTTAGTATAGGCTGTGCTGTTGGTTATAGATGTAAGATCTTCACCATACGTCAGCAGGTGGTTCAAAAACCGAGTATGTCCAGGGATGTTTAGGATCACCCATGGTGACTCATTTATTTACATTGCTTGTTTACTTTCTGTTGTACTATTTTATTTCCAAATTTCCTTGTTTACTTGTATTATTTTATCCTAGCTTTGGTATCTTTTGTTTCAGGATTTGTTTATAAAATGAAAAATGGTTTTATTGAAATAGCATGTAGCGTCTTTCAGATTTCTAAATGGGAAAATCATGTTTCTTATTTTAGAATATGAAAAACCTACTTTTATAATTGTATTTCAAACTTGTGTCATTGGATTGTTTTGGGAAGTGAGATTCTTGGATTATGTGGATTATCTTGGAAACCCTACTGTGTATTTTTAATGCTCATGACTATTTTATCATTTCGGTTGCAGGTTCCTTTTTCCTAGGTTCCCTTGGAAGAGTTTATCATTACTGGGGAAAGGTCAGCCTTTGGTTGGGTATTGAATTGGAAGGTCACGTGGAGGTATGTGAGGTCTTACTTTATTTTTCAGCTGCTAGAGTTTATTTTTATTGTTCTATTTATTATGGTTTATTTATTTATCTTTTATGGGAAAAATCATTCCCAGCAATTAAATTTTGATGCCTGACACTAGTTGACAGCCTATGGGGAATGAAAATGCCCCTCGGCCTATGTCGTAGACCGACTCGGGTGACTAGTTCAGGGTTGACCCAGGTTGGTTCATGACATAGATTTTGAAATTTCTTACCACTTTTATATTTCTCTGTCACACTGCAAGAATTAAAATTCACTTTCAGCTTCTTATACCCATGAGACCTTTGATATTAAATAATCTCCATTTTAACTTTGAGGGAACATGGGACAATTTACACATTGTTTTCAAAGTCCCATATCTCTAGGTCTTTTCATATACACAATGTTATCTGACCAAAGAAGTAGACAGCTTCGCAATCAGGGGTAATTACAAAGCCTGAGGTGTATCATGCAAGACTTTTGAAGTTTCCCCATACCCCCTGATGGATTCACTATATTTTTCTTAACAGAAATTAAATCCCCTTCCATTTTAAGTTAGAGAGTTTGAGTAAAATATTTATCAAAAAAACATTTTCGAAAATTCCTTCCACCCCATTATTTTGATCTCTTCCTCATGCTTAATATTCATGATCAATAACTACCACATATCAGCTTATCCTTCCATATTATAAATATCCAGTATAACGTTATCTTTCTTAGAAAATTTAATGGTATATAATATATTTTCAATGGATTTAAGCCATTGTTCCACGATTAAGGGATCAGAGGATCTATTGAAATTTAGAGGACTTTGTTACATAAAGGTGTCAATTAAATAGTTTTTTCTCATGAGGATTTGGTCATTCTAACTGACTAGAGCTTCTATTTAGAACCTAATTCAACTAAGAGAGTAGCATCACAAAGTTCAAGATTCCTTCTCTCATCAATTTGGGAATCTCATTTTAGCAGTCATCACATTTCCCTTCACATTAGTTATTTACTCAAATCCACCTATTTCAGGCCATTTTCTACAATTAAATGAAAATTAATGATGAGTAATTTTAAACTGTTAAACACACAAATTGTAATACAATAATATTAAAGGGGTAACATATAAATGACATGTATTCCTTACCTTATGAATTTATATGATTCAATATATGTTACCCATGATCTATTTCCAAACATAAATTCTTATGGGAATTTTTGTTAACTTAATAACGGCTCATAAAGAGATTTTGAAATTACCAAATCATATCCCCTGGGAGTGTCAAACTAGGGTTTTAGTAAGGCCTGTTTTTTACTCTGTGATTATTGAGTCTAGATCAATGTGCCCTTTTTGGTATTATTACATCTAGGTACCTCTGTGAGAGAGCCACACGCACTTATAGTATCTAGAAAGTGATTTATTTTCTTGGAAACCACTTAATCTATACTTTAAAATATATTTTTCACATTTTCATATGTTTAGACTTATCCCTATGTATTTTTTTAGTATTTTTTAATCCAAATCTAAAAAATAACAAAACTTTCCTCTGATACCAACTACAGAAACCCTTTTCTTTATTAAACGTAAATTCATGATTTATTACATATGAATAAACATAACACAACCCATAATTTAAATATGTATAGTTACTTTGTGTAATTAGGTACATCACATAACAACTTAAAATAGGGTTTCATCGATATTATTGAAATCTTCCTTAACAAGATAATAATATTCCATCGTTCTTAAAACTGAATGGGATAACAGGGTGACATACATAAGAAAGGGGTGAGATATAAAGTCAAGTAATGGAATAAACCATAAATAACATGAAGAAATTATTATATGTTATAAAATAGGAATTTAAATGGGATATAAAATCGGTGATAATCATAAACATGAACAAAGAGGCATGATGTAGCATGATAACAAAAATGCAACATAGGAATGTGGAAATAACATTAAACATGACATCATAAGAATAAGTTAAGTTTAACCACTAAGAATTCACAAAATAATGTTTCTAGGATAACATCCAATGAAACATACATATAATCTCATGAGAATAAAACATTACAATATTAATTGGAGAACTATATAGGTGCACAATCATAATTATATTATATACATGCATAAGTGTGCCACATAGATCGTATAACATAAGAAAATATTTCATCACATTTAATACCATGAATAAGTATTATAGATTATATAAATGGAAGTCCCAAATAAATTAATTATTGGTACAAATATTTGAATATCCTTGAGTGGAAATGGGTATGGGTATACACCTCACAAATGTTCAGCATGGAAAATCGTAGTGACATTTTGTCACTATAACGGTAGTATATAAAAAACCATAAAATGGTTAAATGAATGATAAAGAGGTATCTGGTATTTTTAAGTAAAAATTAAGTTATTAGGGATATTTTAGAACATAATCCAACAATAAAATTTTGTAATTAATGGTCATAATAAAAAGAGAGTTATTGAATAAAAATTTTGTATGGAAAATTTGCAGGATAATTTCAACAGTGTAATGGGTGAACTTAATGAATCATGGGAGGGATTAATGAGAGCGAAATGGGTTAATAATTACTTTTAGATTATAAATTTAGTAATATTGGTGTTTAATATAATATATAATTTATATTTATTTGGATAAAAAGTGAATTACATAAACATGGTTCGTGAATAAAGAGGAGAAAAAGAGAATCCCTTACCTTGAGAGGGTGATTCCAAAAGCTTAGGAGGAGATTATTAAGAGATTGGGATACCTTTGAAAGACTATATATATAATTGGGAAGATTAATTAAGTTCCAAAATTATTTTTAGTGAAGAGTAATTGGATATTTGGGGGTTTTATATAATAAAAGGGAGGTGAGTTCTTTATTATTTCCCAAACTTAGGTTTTGGATTCTATATAATAAAGTAATCAAAACCACAACAATTCCCATGATTTTTGACCATAGTTTTAAAAATGATGATTGGTTTTATTAATTTTATATTTCAATGTCCCAAAATTAATAAAATATTACTCTCGTTGATCTGTGAGTGAGTCATGTTTATAAAGAATTGATTTTAAAACCTGAAAATATAATATATGGTTTGGAGTATTTGTACAAGATTTATAAAATTAATATAATTACCTAAAAACACATTATTTTAATGTGGAAAAAATATATTTGGTCCTTGATACCATTTATATCATTTATTACATAACTTTTTGGTCATTGTGGTGTCATAATGCATGCTCTATATTTATATCGTATTTAATTTTTACCCAATAATTGAATGTTTTAGAAAATTATGAAAACATAACTATTGGATAATTTAAACGTTATTTTTCCAAAAGTAATATTTATTTTATCAAAAATAATTTTCTTAATATGTTAATTTTCACTTTTAAAACTAGAATTGACATTTATTGAGAAATGCAGGTTTCTTTGGCAAAAACAGTTTTCAAACCCTTATAAACATTACATTAGATTTTGTAAAAATTATATTACAATTTATATTAAAAAATTAATTATATAATATTATTAAAATATCATTTATTTTTAAAATTCATGAATTAATCAAAAATTAATTTCTTAATTTAAATTTAATATTGCACAAAAAAATACAATTTGAGTTTTATCATTCAAAATAAAAATCATTTATAAAGTAAAAAAATTGAAGTAAATATAATCATTATTCTATTGAAAATAAAATAAACATATTCATATTACTATTATCTTGATACATATACCTTTATTAAACCATAAAACTCTTAGAGGGTAAGGTGCACAATGGTGATATTTTCAGGGGGTGGTTCAATATACGTGGTTTGGTTCGTGATATCAAATAGCTTGAACTTCTATCATAAATGGTTTCACTTGTTATTTAGTTATTGGATCATAGATTGGAATTGGTTATGTTCAAATCATAGTTATTATATATCCCTCAGAAACATATATAAATGGTCTTTAAATGGTGTGATCCTACAGGTTGAGGTCATCACTTCCTTTTTTTATGTCAATTGGATTTATGGAAAAACCCTATATTTATACTAATCATATGATCATTGTTCCAAAAGTATTTTAACATAATATTTTATACTTAATGGTATTTTAAATATGACAGGATATAATAAAACCAAATAATTTTCTTTCATTTCTATTACTATAATAGGGAAATTAATTTAATCACAAAGGAAATTTTATTTATAAAAGTTAGAGTCATTACAATGTGACAACCATTTCATTATTAAACATAAATTCATGATTTATTAAAAAATAATACACATAATAAAACCCATAATAATGATAAATATTGTGTATTTGGGTAATTATTTAAATTATATAACAACATAAAATAGGGGGGTAGATCAGTATTATTGAAAAACTCCTTAATAAGCTCATAATATTCCTTAATCTTATAACTGAATGGGATAACCTGGGGACATACATAAGAAAAGGGTAATATGTAAATCCCATTAAGGGGATAAACAGATAATAACATGAATAAATTATTATATGTTAGACAATAGTCATTTAAATGGGATATCAAAGGGGTGAAAATAATAAACATGAACAAAGAGGCATGATGTATCATGATAACATAAAGGTGACATGAGAATGTGGAAACAACTTTTAACATGACATCATAAGCATAAGCCATTGTTAAAAACCAAGAAATAATAACATAATTTTCTTTTTATAAACACCCATGAACCATATGTCTTAAATCATGAGACTAAAACATTACCTAATGCATTGGAGCACTATCTGGGCACCCCCATCATAATCCTATCATGTACATGCATAAGTGTTCCACATAGAACATATTTCCTCACATTTAATCCCATAATTAAGTATTTTGGGCTACATACATGGAATTAACCAATAAATTTAGTATATTTACAAGTATTTAAATTCAATGGAATGGAGAATTGGTATGGTATACACCTCACAAAAGTTCGGCATAGAAAATTGCAGTGACATTTCTACATCATAATGATAGTACATTGAGATTCATAAAATATTTCAATGGGAGACAAAAGGGTCTATAATAAATTGTAAGTAAAAAATTAAAGTATAAAGAAATATTAGAAACATAATACAACATGAAAATTTTGGAATTAATAGGCATAGGGCATTGAGGGTACTTGAATAAAAATTTGGCATGGAAAATTCACAAGATAATTGCATCAGCGTAACAAGAGTACATAATAAATCATGGGGTGGAATAATGAGATTAAAATAAGCATATCATCACTTAGAAAAAATAATTTCAGTAATATGGATGTTTAGTATAATATACCATCAATATTAATTGGACTACAAAGTTTATTACATAAATATGGTTGTTGAATAAGAAGGATAAAGGGAGGATCCCTTAAATTGAGAGGGTTATTCCAAAAGCTTGGGAGGATCTTATTGAGAGATTGGGGGACCTTGGGATAACTATAGATATGGGATGTTGGATTAAGAAAGTTCTCTAAGTTTTTTTATTGAATATTAAGGGGATATTGTGTGGGTTTATATAATAAAATATAGGGGAGTTATTTATTATTTCCCAAATGTAGGTTTCAGAAACTATATAATAAAGTAATTAGAACCAAAAACTTTCCCATGGAATTTTCCCATGTTTTATGAAAAAGATTAATTTTTTTTTATTTTATAAGACCATGGTCAAAAAGTAATAAAATATTATCCTTGGTGAGGTGTAAGTGAGTAATTTTTATAAATTATCAATTTTAAAACCTTAAAATATAATATAGGTTTTGGAAGATACATAATGGCTTTATAAATTTAATAAAATAACCTAAAAAACTATTTTAAAATATAAATATATATTTTTCTATGGATAACCTTAATATCATTTATTACAAAACTTTTATATCATTATTATTTTATAATACACACCGTATATTTATACCGTATTTAATTTTTACCCAAAAATTTGACTATCTCTAAAAATTATGAAAAAATCACTATTTGATAACTTTAACATGATGATTCCAAAAAATAATATTTATTTTATAAAAATTGTTTTCTAAATATTTTAATTTTCACTTAAAAAAAGAATCAATATTTATTGAGAAATGCTGGTTTTTTCAACAATAATAATTTTTAAACCCATATAACAATTACATTTTACTTCATGAAAATTATTGTGTCATTTATATTTAATAAATATTAATTTATTTTATTATTTTATTAATATATAATTTACTTTTAAATTTCATAAATTCATCAAAAATGAACATATTAATTCAAATTGAATATTATTCAAGAATACAATTTGTGTTTTATCGTACCAGAATAAAAATTATTTACTAACTAAAAAAAATAAGAAGAAAATATATTCATTATTATATACAATATACATATTCATATTATTAGAGACTAGATACATACCCATTTATTAGAATATAAAACACCCTCAGGGTAAGGTGTGTGATGGGGATATTTTTATGGGGTAGTTCGGTGTACATAGTTTTGGTCGTGATCTCAATGAGCTTGAACTTCTCCTCTAAATGGTTTCGTTCAAGATTTATTTGTTGGATCTCAGCTTGATATTATTCAAGTGAAAATACTAGTGATTCTATCTACATTAGAATCTCTAATAAATGGACTTTATAGGGTACAATCCTGTTGGTTGAGTTCACTACTTCTTTTTTCTCTATCAATTGGATTTATCATAACCCTATATTTATACTAATCAAATGATCATTATTCAATGAAAATTTTATCCATAGTTATGATGGTTAATGGTGTCTTATATAGGATATAATAAAACCAAATAATTGTGTGTGTTTTATGTTACCCTCTTAGATATATAAAATAAATAATCCACTCTTCTTTGGTAGACACCATCGGAAAAAATCATTGGAAGGTGTTTGGTTTTGATTATTTTATTATATAGAGTCTGAATCATATCCTTGGGAAATAATAATGAACTCCCCTCTATTTTCCTATATAAACCCATACAATATCCCTTTTATATTCACTCAAAACCCTTGGATAATGTCCTTACTCTGCCATCCCTTATCAATAGTTCTCCCAAGGTTCCCCCAATCTCTCAATAATCTCATCACAAGATTTTGCTATCAACCTATCAAGGTGGGGGATCCTCACTTTATCTTCTTTATTCAATCACCTTATTTATGTAATTCACTTTTTCTTCCAATTCCTATTAATGGGATATTATCTATAAATCCCTCTTACTTCCCTTATGAATTCTGAGTGACTGACTAACAATTTTTTTATTGAAATAAACCCCCTTTTCAGGGCTGAGGGGAAAACCATCAAGACATCAAGACTTAAACAAACTAAATAGTCTTCAACCGACCGAACCTCCTGAACAAAAGCAGTGCTCACTACAATATAGAAGCTCCTCCCAGAAAAAAGAACCATAAATTGATTATAATATATAAATAAATTGATTATAACATATATAAATTATGAAAATTAATAAATAGTATCTGTTAAATATAAACATATATGCAAAATTAAAATTAAAAAAAATAAAATTATAAATATGTAAAGTGAGAAAAATATTAAACATTTTATTAATTAGATGAATATTGATAATATTAATAAATAGTATATATTAAATAAATTGATATATATTAATATATATAAATATAATTTATATAATACAAAATATTTTTTAGTATTTACATTAAATAGTAATATATTTAGTGAATAATGGTTTATAATTAAATATTAATATGAATTAAAAATACTAACTAATTTAATTGAGTAGTGAACATAATTGAATTTCATTTGAATTTTCAATTTATAACATAGATTAAATGTTATATATTTATTTCACTTATGTGTAATTAATGCATTTGTATATACATACACACACACAATTTTTTTGGAAATTAATCAATTTATATTATTTATTTACTATTTTTTATATTTTCAAAATTTATTTATCATTATTTCAATATATGTCCATCTTTTAATGATTTATATTAATCAAACTTATCCAAATTTTCAATATTGTACTTATTTTTAATTAATAAATTTTACTCATTTTAAACATGCATGAACTTAATATTAAATATTCATTAATAACGTTAAAAATACATTTGTAAAAAAATATTATTAAATAAAAATATTTATAAATGCATGTTTATTATTTCTATACATTTATAATTATAAATAAATAAATATTATTTGTTTATAAATTATTTATATAATTATAAATAAATAATTATAAAATTATAATAAATTTATTTAGATATTAAATATATATACTATGTTTATATATATATTTATAATTATATAAATATATATAATTATATAAATATATATAATGATATAAATATATATAATTATATAAATATATATAATGATATAAATATTAGTTTTTATGAAATTACTTATATAATTATAAATAAATAATTATATATTCAAAGAATTATAAAATTATTATTTTGTAATTAGTATTACTATAAGTATTATAATTATATATAATAATTTTACTTTTTCAAAAATGTATTTTTTAATAATATCATAAGTTTTTATTAGTGCTTTTTTAGCACTAATCAAGATTCATTTCATTAGCACTTGTTAACTTAACATTGATAAAAGGTATCTTTATTAGTTCTTTTTCTTATGCACGGATAAAGTGTCATGATATATCTTAAGAACCATAACCATCAAGAACCAGTTCGTGATATTCAAAGCTCTCCATGGAAGCGACCTACTTTTGACACTACTCATTACAGAATACAAGCTTGAATCTAGGCTAGAATTAAGGCTCCACTGATTCCAAGGCTCGAATCCAATTCTCGAGCGATTCAAGGGTTGAACACAACCACGACTCGAATGAAATCCTGGTTTTTTGATATCTCTAATTTCCATTGGTCATCCACTAAACCTTATAATCCCACATCCATGTATCCCAACAAGTATAGTTTCACAATCCTATAATAAAACTACCTAAAATTCATAGTTTTTTAGATATATTGAAGTATCATCTTACCTGATATCATGTGAGTCTCCTGGAGACAACATTGGCACTGTGATACTTGAAATATATCAATCCCCATATTGGTTCATGTTGTTTTGAGGTATAATAGGATCTTAATACCTATATTACATGACATATACATCTTTTTAATCTTTAAATTTTGAAAACTTCATCCATATTGTGGTCGGTGTTGTCATTCATTTAGAATATTACATTACAAATCCCTGGAATGATGAAATATCTGACATCATTGGGGTATTATATAATGTCATGAAAAAAAATAACTTTGAGAGGGTTGAGTTAGAAGGAACTAAAATATTGGTTTATCCCATTCTATTTTAAAGGTAATTCTAGAAGTTGTTTCCAAAAAAATGGATGGTGAAATATCTGACACATGGGATCAACTATATAATGAATTTTTCATGAAATTTGTTTCTGAGGATAATCACCACTGACATATAGTGTACAATTAATGGATTTATTTAGGATGACTATAAACTATTTCATGTGGTTTGGGATAGATTTATGAGCCATATATGAAATGTAATAATCAAATGATTCTAATTAATCTGTAAAATCAGATGAGAAAAAACATTGTATATGTTCGATTGGTTATCTTATTTTTTTAACTACTTCTTGAAGAAATATAATGCTTTCAATTTTTATTTTTGAAATATTTCAATATGAATTTAAATAATTTGACTTAAATTCTATACAAATAAAAATCAATGATTTTTAGGGTTCTATAATCCGTGGACTATATTATATTGAAAAAACTAATTTTGAGATAAAATGTAATTGATATTTTTTTCCTTTGTTTAAATATAGTAAAAAAATAAACAATTGTAATGAATAATTTTATAAAAAAACCTCATCATTATGGTTTTTTAAGAAACAAAATACTATTTCATTACTTGGTGTATAATAAAAAGTACATTTTTTGTAGAATTTATTGTTCTCAATCCTTTGGAATTGATCAAATTTTTTCTAAATTTGGTATTTTCTTTGAAAAGTAACTTATTTAATGAGAAAAGTTTTATATTATTTAAATTTTAAATTATATTTTAAATCGTTCATGAATAAATCTTATACCACTATATTTAACTAAATTTTATAAAATAAAATATTAACATTGATTAACATAAATTAAATAAATATATTTTAATAGAATCTATTTTGATGAAATAAATATTATTTTTTATGGATAAAATATTACACTTTATAATCCCATTTCAAGTGAACATTAATAGTTTTGATTTAATAATTTATTTATATCCTATGTTCTCTATGGATTCTTAATTATATTAAATTTTATGGTTTACTAACAAAAACATAAATCCATTTTTATATCCTTCTAGTGGTAATATGATGCCCCATATATGTGAACATCACAATCACATGACATAAACAAATGTTTCATTACGATACATTACCACAAACTTTTATGTTAAGTGGTTTACATAATTAGGAAAATAATTAACTAAAAACTCATGTATTTGTAAACTAATGGACATTTTTTGGAACAATATATGCTACAACTTCATCCATAATAAACCTTGATTGTTCTTATTTAAATCAATATCCTAATGTCACATTGTTCTTATTTGGATCAAGATCATCATGCATAGAGTTGATCCAATTATCATCTTTTTTATCCTATCCAAATGATTTAGGCTCTACTTCATAAAAAATGAGGTTTTTTGTAGATTCTTATTCCTTTGAGTTTTCACCAAATTGTTTTATCACCAATGAAATTTTATTCATTTATTTCAGACTTGTTTTAATTTATTATAGTTGATACAAATATATCCATATTTGAAATGATAACCTTCTTATTAATACATCTTAAATATCACTTCATTTCTTTCATCGCAAATATAATAAGCACTGTGTATGTTTTACTTTAATACATCTAAAAAAAGATCATTCTTTAACATTGCATTTTGGTTCCACCCTTAAGAATCTCTGATTACTATCCAGGAATTCTAAAAAATGGGAGACATTCACCTTTTATAATGAATATATTTTGTGTATTTAAATTTTTATTGTAAAAAATGAATATTTTAGGAACCCAATATGATATATTTACTTTCTCTCAAACAATTAAAAGCTTCAATATAATGTATCTTATTTTCTCTGCATCCTCCTCATACGTTGATTGATTTTTTGGTGAAATATTTTTTCATTTCTTTATCAGTATTCTTGCTTTACCATCAGCATATCCTTATGGTCAAAAAAAATTCACAGTAAAATCATTATCCATATAATTAATGTATTGTTTCATATTTATGTTTAATTTATTTATTTTCAGTATTACTCATATAATAATTGTTTTCTTGTAATTTTTGGTTTGTTTTTTTAAAGTTGGGGTGGTTTTTTTGAAGATTCTCATGCTCATGAGGGACTGGACTTCGAGCCTTCAACTAAGATAATGAAAACAAGGAAATTCATCAAGAATACATACAAACATAAGGAAAAGGTGAATTCCATCTACTTATTTAATTAATTTTATCATCATTTTATCTACTATTTTTAAGTTAATTTCCTTATCAATTTTATCTAATAATTATTTAGTTTTTTTATAGATCTTTTGGGAAGCCATATTTTTCTTTCAACTATTTGTAACAAAATACAAAAGAGATAAAATTATTATTTCTTTAAATGTTACCACATTTTCCATTTTCATTATCATTATTTGTTAAACTTCCAACATTGCATATTTATTTGATATTATTAGCTAAAAACCATTATCATTGTTGAAATCCTATGATCTTCTAACTTTCAACAATGAGAAAGGGTTTTTTGTCTAAGGAAATTGATTCAATATGCAGTGATGGAATTTCAACATAGAAAGACAATGTAAATGTAGTAACATTGGAAAGTTGGATTTTTTTTAGACTTTGGGACCTATAGGAATCATTGAAACCTCAATCCAACACACAGTGTGACTGGTACGACTCTAAGTAATTATTTTTATTTAAAATTGACAATAATTTTAGTGAAAGTACTACTAGCATACTCAAAACTAATAAAAAATACTCTCATTGTATTTAAACTTTATGGAAATGATCCATAAGTCATTTGAAATGTGTATAAATTTTCCTCACCTTAATTAGACACACGGTGTGACCTCTATGACTGAATGTGTTTGTTATCTGTTTAAAATTGACAGTTTAGTTCAAAAAATTTCACTCATGGAAGATAAGGAAAACACACTCTAATTTTTTTTGATAATTTAGAAAATTGATTCGTAAGTCATTTTTGACATACAAGACTCAATCTCACATAAAACCAATACACAATGTGATCAGTATAGGTCAAAGTACATGTTTCTGGTTTAAAATGAAATTTTAGTAAAAAAACAAGTGACATACTCAAAACAAATAAAATTCCTCCATATTGTTTTCATACTTCAGTAAAACAATCTATATGTCATTTGAGATGTGTAGGATTTATCCATATGTTAATCTAATGCATCGTGTGACCATTATGACTCGAAGTGCGTCTTTTTATTTAAAAACGATATCCATTTTAATAAAACAAATACAACTCACCTACTCAAAACTTAGAAAATTCATTCATATTGTTTTAATACATTAAGAAACGGATCGATAATTCATTTGAGATGTTTAGGAATCATTCTTACCTCAATATGACTCATAGTGTGAGATTTATGACTCCAAGTGTGTCTTTTTATTTAAAAATGATATCCATTTTAATAAAAATGAAAACTAACCTACTCAAAACTGAGAAAACACATTCATATCGTTTTTATACTTTTTGGAAATGAACCATTAGTCTTTTTTGACATGTAAGAATCTGCATCACCTCAATATGATATAGGATATGCTCGTTATGACTCAATGTTTTTGTTATCAGTTTAAAATTAGCAGTTTCGTTCAAAAAATGTCACCCACTAAAAACTGAGAAAACATGCTCATATTTTCTTGATAAATTCGGAAATTGATTCAAAAGTCATTTTTATATGTAAGAATCAGTCTCATATCAAACTATTACATTATGTGATCGATATGATTCAAAGTGCATGTTTCCTGTTTAAAATGACATTTTAGTTAAAAAGAAAAGTGGCATACTCCAAAATGAGTAAACACATTCAGATTGTTTTAATAGATTATGAAAAAATTATATAATCCATTTTAGATGTGTAAGAATTATCCACACCTCAATCTGACACATGGTGTGACTGATATTACACCAAGTACATATTTTTATTTAAAATTGGCATGAATTTTAGTAGAAAGGACAACTAGCCTACTCAAAAAAAACACATTCAGAATGTTTTGATACTTTTGGAAAACAATCAATAAGTAATTTTTTACGTATAAAAATCTACCAAACCTCAATTTAATAAAAAATGTGATAGGTATGACTGAATTTGTCTGTTATCAGTTTAAAATCAATATTTTAGTTCCAAAAGTTTCACTCCCTGAAAGACAATGAAACACACTCATATTTTATTTATAATTTTGGAAAATGATTCATAAGTCATTTTTTATTTGTATGAATCAGTATCATGTCAAACCAACACATGATATGATCGATATGAGTCAAAGTGTGTGTTTCCAATTTAAAGTGACTTTTTAGTAAAAAAAGAAAAGTGAGGTACTCAAAATTGATTAAAAACATTCATATATTTTGGATACTTTAAGAAAACCATCCAAATGTCATTTAAAAAGTGTAATAATCAACCACACTTTAATCTGATGCATAGTGTGACCGGTATGAATCCACGTTCATTTTTTAAATATATAAGTATTAATTTATTTTATAACAGTCATCACATCACCAAAACCTAGAAAACATTCCTTGTTTATTTTATATTTATTTAAATTCTATATTCATACTTTATTTTTATGATTTCTGGTGTTTTTGGTGTTTCGGTTACTAGTACAATGAAGGCCTTTAGTGACTGCCAAAATCCGTCGCTAAAGGTCTTTAGTGTCTGCCAAGCATCCTTCGTTTGGCAGACACTTTAGGCCCATCTTTGTACTAACAGCCTCCGCCATTTTGGTGGATACTAAAGATGAGCCGGCATGACTATAGTGGTCTCTATTTGGAGGTCGGTATATGTGATATTTTTGGAACCTATAGCGTCCTCCAAATAGCGGATGCTATAGCCCATTTCAGATTTGGTAAGAACATCTGCCATTTGGAGGATGCTTTAGGTGCCGCCTGTATCACCTTTACCGACCGCCAAATGGTGGTCTCTATAGGCTTTTTTATTTTTTATTTAAAAAGTGCCAACAATACAATAAAAACCCCTATATTTAAAAATCACAAAAAAAATAAAATTTTCCAAAGTATCTAAACTCATAGGCACATAAATATCTTTAGCTCATCATCTTCCAAACTTCCACATCCATCATCAAATATAATTGCATGAAAAATTTTATTAAAAAAATTAATACTAAAAAAACATCTAAACAAATAATCAAAATGCAATAACATATATTTTAATTCAAGCTTACTATAACAGATCGAAAGTATTTGATCTTGAAAATATATTAATAATTTCAAATACCTTTTTAAAAAATGTAAAATCATTAATTTTATGGTTCTAATCAGACCACATTTCTGATTGATGTGTCCTATGCTGACAAATGTCAAGGATAATAATTAGAATGTTGTCCTATGATTTCAAGTCATTCTGATGTTGTTTAGTATTCATTTGACCGTTAGATGCCTATTTTGGTCATTTATGGCACTAGAAGTGCACTTTCAGTAACCACTGGGACACGAAACCTCTGAATGACGTGTGGTCTACTCAACCATTTCACAATTCACTCTCTGGTTGTTGTAACATGATTTAATGGCATTATGAGGTCGTTCAGTCGGTTTTGACCACACCACGCACCTTTATCAGGTTCTCCAAACACCTAAAAAACACATATTTAGTCATACCGCAGAAACCACACATCTGATCTACATTTCGTCTCCTCATACACATCAAAAAAAATAATTAGAATATTGTACTATGATTTCAAGTCATTCTAATGTCGTCCGTTATGCATTTGACCATTAAACGCCTGTTTTGGTCGTTTGTGGCACCAGAACTGTGTTTTCGATCACCACGGTCACATGAAACCTCAGATTGACATGTTATATGCCCAACCATTTCACTATTGACTCTCTAGTTTTTGTCTTCTAATTTTATGGCATTTTGATGTCGTTCGGCTGGTTTTGACCACCCCATGCACCTTTCTCAAGCACGCCAAACACTAAAAAAACACATATTCCACCATGCCATGCAAACCATATGTCATATTGATGTGATGTATCCACATACATGTCGCAGATAATAATTAGAATGTTTTCCTGTGATTTCAAGTCATTTTGATGTCTTTTGGTATGCATTTGACCGTTAGACGTCTGTTTTGGTCGTTTATGGTAACAGAACTGCATTTTCGGTGACCATGGTCACATGACACCTCCGATTGATGTGTGGTATACCCAAAAATTTTAAAATTCACTCTATGGTTGTTGTTTACAGATTTTATGTCATTCCGAGGTCGTTTGGATGATTTTGACCACCCCATGCACCTTTGTTAAGCGCTCCAGACACCAAAAACACACATATTTAGTCGTACCTCCCAAACCGCATGTTCGATCGACATGTCATCTCCGCATACATGTCATGAAAAATAATTATAATTATTTTCGGGGATTTCAGGTCATTCCGATGTCATTCGGTGTGAATTTTACTATTAGATGCCTGTTTTGGTGGTTTATGGCACCAGAAGTGCGTTTTTGGTCACCACGGTCATAAGGCACCTCCGATTGACATGTGGTCTTCCCAAAAATTTCACAATTTCTTTTCTGGTTGTTGTCTCTTGATTTCATGGAATTTTGAGGTTGTTCGTTCTGTTTTGACCACCCATGCACCTTTTTCAAGCGCTCCTAACATCAAAAAACACATATTCAGTCTTACTGTGCAAACCGCAAGTCTGATGGACGTTTCATCTCTGTGTACACATCCCAAATAATAATTAGAATGTTTTATTGTGATTTCAAGTCATTATGATGTTGTTCAGTATGAACTTGACCATTAGATGCTTGTTTTGGTAGTTTATGGCACCGTAAGTGCGTTTTTGATCACCGCAGTCACATGACACCTCTAATTGACATGTTGTCTGACCGACCATTTCACAACTCACTCTCCGGTTGTTGTCTTTTGATTTCATGGCATTTGGAGGTTGTTCGGTTGGTTTTGACCACCACACACACCTTTCTCAACTGCTACAGACACCAAAAAAACACATATTCAGTCGTACCGCACAAACTACACGTTCAATTGACTGTTGTCTCTGCGTACACGTCCAAAAAATATAAAGTTTTCCTATTATTTGAAGTCATTCCAATGTCATTTGGTATGAATTTGACCGTTAAATGCATGTTTTGGTCTTTTATGGCACCGGAACTGAATTTTTGGTCACCACGGTCACACGACTCCTCCAAATGACATGTCTTCTCCTAACCATTTTAAAATTCACTCACTGGTTGTATTCGTCTGATTTCATGGAATTCTGAGGTTGTTCTGCCGGTTTGGACCACCCTACATACCTTTGTCAAGCACCTCAAACACCGAAAACACAGATATTCAGTCATACCATGAAAACCGTAGGTCCTATTGACTTTTCGTCTCCGTGTACATGTCACAGATAGTAATTATAATGTTTTCCTATGATTACAAGTCAGTCAGATGTCATTTAGTATGCATTTGACCGTTAGACGCCTGTTTTGGTCGTTTATGGCACCAGAAATGCATTTTTTGGTCACTGCAGTCACATGATACCTCTAATTCGCATGTGGTCTATCTGACCATTTCAAAATTCACTCGTCGGTTGTTGTCACCTGATTTAATGGAATTTTGAGGTCATTCGGCCAGTTTTGACCACCCCACGCACCTTTTTCAAGCGCTCCAAACACCTAAAATACACATATTCAGCTCTACCAAGCAAACCGCACATCTGATTGACGTGTAGTCTCCACGTACACATCACAGATAATAATTATAAAGTTTTCCTATGATTTCAAGTCATTCTGATGTTGTTCGGTATGCATTTGACTCTTAGACGCCTATTTTGGTCGTTTATGGCACCAGAAGTGCATTTTTGGTCACCACAGTCACACACTACCACTAATTGATGTGTTGTCTTTTTGAACATTTAACAATTCACTATTCAGTTGTTGTTGCCTGATTTCATGTCATTACGAGGTCATTGGGCCGATTTTGGCCACCCCACACACCTTTCTCAAGCACTCCAAACACATATTCAGTCGTACTGCGCAAACCTCATGTCTGATTGACATGCCTTCTCCACGTACACATCAAGAAAAATAATTAGGATATTTTCCTGTTATTTCAAGTCATTCTGATGTTGTTCGGTATGAGTTTGACCATTAAATGCTTGTTTTGGTCATTTATGGCACCAGAACTATGTTTTTGGCCACTACGGTCACATGACACCTCTGATTGATGTGTCGTATACCTGAAAATTTTACAATTCACTCGCCGGTTGTTGTCGTCTAATTTTATGACATTTTGAGGTCATTTTGGCTAGTTTTGACCACCCCACACACCTTTCTCAAGTGCACCAAACACCAAAAAAACACATATTCAACAGTACCGCACAAACTGCTTGTCCTATTGACATTTCGTCTCCACTTACATCTCACAGATAATAATTAGAATGTTTCTTGTGATTTCAAGTCATTCAAATGTCGTTCGGTATGTATTTGACTGTTAGACACTTGTTTTGGTTGTTTATGGCACCAGAAATGTGTTTTTGGTCACCGCAGTCACACGACACCTCAAATTGGTGTGTGGTCCACCTGACCATTTCAAAATTCACTCTCCAGTTGTTTTCACCAGATTTCATGGAATTTAGAGGTCGTTCAACCAGTTTTGACCACCCACACACCTTTGTCAACCTTTCCTGACACCGAAAACACACATATTAAGTCGTACCATGAAAACTGTATGTCTGATTTACATGTCTTCACAGCATAATTGCCAAGAAAAATAATTAGAATGTTTTCCTATTATTTCAAGTCATTTCGATATCATTCGATATACATTTGACCGTTAGATGCCTATTTTGATTGTTTATGGAACCAGAAGTGCGTTTTAGGTCACTACGGTCACACAACACCTCCGATTGACATGTTGTCTACCCGTATATTTCAAAATTCACTCGCTCGTTGTTGTCTACAGATTTCATGGTATTTTGAGATTTTTCGGCCAATTTTGACCACCCCACACACCTTTGTCAAGCACTCCAAACACCTAAAAAACACATATTCAGACATACCACGCAAACCACATGTCTGATTGAAATTCCATATCTACATAAACTTCAGGGATAATAATTAGAATGTTGTACTATTATTTCAAGTCATTCCAATGTCGTTCGATATGCATTTGACCATTAGACCCCTGTTTTGGTCATTTATAGAACCAGAAGTGCATTTTCGGTCAACGCCATCACAAGACACCTCTGATTGATATGTCTTCTACCTGTCCATTTCACAATTTACTCTCTGGTTTTTTTTCCTGATTTCATGGAATTTTGAGGTCGTTCGGCCAGTTTGGCCACCCCAAGCACCTTTCTCAAGTGCTCCAAACACCGAAAAAACACATATTCAGTCGTACCGTGCAAACCACACGTCTGATTGATGCACCGTCTCTATGTACACTTCAAGAAAAATAATTATAATGTTTTCCTATGATTTCTTGTCATTCCTATGTCATTCGGCATGCATTTGACTATTAAACACCTGTTTTGGTTGTTTATGGCACCGAAAATGCGTTTTCGGTCACCGCGGTCACACGACCCCTAAGATTGATGTGTGGTCTACCTGACCATTTCACAATTCACTCACTGGTTGTTTTCTCCATATTTCTTGGCATTCAGAGATGATTCATCTGGTTTTGACCACTCGACGCACCTTGGTCAAGCGCTCCAGACACTAAAAACACACATATTCAGCCATACCATGCAAACCGCACATCTGATTGGCGTGATGTCTCTATGTACACATTAAAAAAATAATTAGAATTTTTTCCTCTAATTTCATGTCATTCCTATGTCATTTGGTATTCATTTGACCATTAAACGTTTGTTTTGGTCTTTTATGGCCCCAAAAATTTGTTTTCGGTCACCGTGGTCCCACAACACCTCTGAATGATGTGTGTTCTGCCTGAACATTTTTCAATTCCCTCTCTGATTGTTTCCACCTAATTTAATTTAATTCCGTGGTCATTTGTCTGGTTTTGACCACCCCACGCACCTTTTTAAAACACACCAAACACTTAAAAAACTCATATTTAGCGGTACCGCACAAACCGCACGTCCGATTGACGTGATGTCTCCCTGACCATTTCACAATTCACTCACTGGTTGTTGTTGTGTTAACAAATTGAAGTGTTATTTAATATATCATAATTTATAATCAGTTAAACTTTAAAATAATGAATTAAATCACAAGAATTGAACAACAAAACACATAGGTGTAAATAAACCTAAATGTTTGAGAATAATTATTAATTCCTAATTCATTTATGATATTAAAATGTTAATGTAAATTACCTCATGCGTCTTCATCCTCATCTGGATCACCAATATCACTACAATGTCCACCAGCTATATCCAGAGCCTGCAATATATCTCAATATTATGTATCTTAAACATATATCAATAAACGTAAATATCAGTATGGTTCGTTTTATTATTTACCTATGATTACACTTGTGTACCATCAACAGGACGTTGCATCATCACTTCATCGATATGTCCTGACATTTATGATAATCTATCCTCATACCCTTAACGTAACTACTGAAACATTGCATCATTATTCTATTGCATAGCCTGTATGGTAGCATCTATCTCAGTCTGTGTGTGCATCCCTACATCTCTGCATGCACCCATCACCTTTGATCTAACAACTTCACGTTGTGGGACACCACCTCCATAAGTCAAAGAAAAACCATGACCGTCACACCCTACGACATGATGAAATATCTCATCTCTAGGCACAGTACTAGGACGTTGCTCCTCTGGCAAATCTACTAACTGAGCATCAAACTGAGCATGTAGAATATAATGAATCAATGAACAAATATGAATAATTTTTATAAAATAAAAATACATTTATTAGTAAATAATTTTCTTTCTATAACACCAGCAATATCGGGATCTCCCACCCTAAGTGTCCTCACCCATATGGTCATATGATCAATAAGATCACCTCTTTGGTGTAACTATAATAAAGGGATTCACATGTTATACTAAAATATTTTTAATATATGAATGAATAGTAAATTCTAAACTTACATCATGTCTGATCTGTGACACATGTCAAGTGCCAAGTCTGGAAGGTGTGCCCTGCATCACCCAATTACGTGAATGATGACTAGACCTGGTCTACATTCAATGTATTCAGTTAATAGAAATATGAAAAATTAGTCATTTATATATTAAAAGCAATAAATTTTACCATTGTTTCCTCACTCAACCAAAACGCAACCAAATCCTACAACTGCACGGGAAGAATGTCCGGGGGGTCTCGCTGTAGAATACATGGCACACCCACAAATGGTATCCAGTGATCTCTCTTCACCCTTCCCTTGTAATCCTTCCATAATTTTCAATATTTTTCCATATATACAGCCCGAAACCCATCTTTACAGGATGTCAAATTATCCTATTAAAAAACAGTCAGTAGCTGCAATAATAATAAAAACAATATCATGAAAAATTAAATATTGAATTTACTTGAACCTCCCTCCATAATCAGTCAATCGTATCCTAGGGGAAATATGTCCAATCATGAGTCATTAGGGGGAATATATGTGGGTCTCGTATAATATTCCCAAATTGATGAATCTATATGGTAGCACATTCTCCAACTGGGTGGAATGTGTCATCAAATAACACATCGAATCGGGATCCAATGTTCTAGGATTGAACCCCTCTACCAGGACCTCTACATCTTCTGTAAGATGCACTAGATCCTAATAAACATAAATTCATAATTTAATTAAAATATAACTGAATTTTTAATCAAAAATTAGAAATAGTTAGGGAAATAAACACAAAAAATTAAATTAATTAATTTAGAAAAACAAAAACAAACATACCGACAACATCAGGTGAATCACTCTAATCACCCTTTGACATAACTACATTAAAAAAACTATAGTTAAATCAAGCAATTTTTATACACATATAACTCATAAATATTTTTACAAACAATAAGGGGAAATAATTACTATTTTCTCTAATCATGAGATTCCATCATATCTTCTTCAACTGTATCTCTATTCCATTGTATATCTTCATCTCGTACAACTACTTTTGTTTGGTCATGTTTTTGATCAGGAAATGAGACAACGTCAAGTTCCTTCTGATCAATCAGAAACACCCCTCTTCTAGACATTTTCACCATAACATTCCAATCTGAATTAATTCCAACAAAGTAGACTTGCTCTACCTGCGATGTCAATATAAAGGGGTCATTTCTTACTCAGTCATATTTATATAGAATATTGTTAAAGTTTACTGACTTAAATTGGAATTTATCAGCTTTCGTTCCACAAATCGGATTGACCCAATCACACCATAGAAATATGTGTTTTAATCCACGACCATAAATAACCTCAATAATATCCCTCATCAATTCATAATAATAACCCACACCAACAAAAGAACAACCAACACCACTATTTTATGTGGCTCGATTCATGTCAACATTGCTAATACGAAATCAGAATCCATTAGAAACCAAAGACTCTTAGCGACAAGCTATAATAAATGGGTCCTCATTTATTTGGTTGAGTTCTTCACTCACATTATGGGTACTTAAACCACGTATCTTTTGAATCTACAAATTTCACATAGTTCAATGGATAAAGGATTGTGAAAATATAACTAATTTCACTATAAAAATATTGAATCAATTATTTATACATACATGATTCTTGAACCATTCATGAAATATGTTAAAATTATATTTTTGGATTTGATAGTAAGTTGCACAGGGCCTTTCATGTTTCAACTCAGTGATATGTGTCCAAAATTAAAACAAAATAAAAGTTAAGTAATAAAATAAATATAGAAATAGAAGAAACATAATGAAACTTACTATATCAATGGCATAACTAATTGAGTGTTAAACAACACATATCGATGAGCTTGAACCCACTCATCATTGTGCATATCAAACATTATTCCTTCTCCAATTGGCCCTTCGTCATTCTGGGAGGGTTTATCTATCTTTGTTTCAACCTCATCAATATATGAAGTACAGAAATTAGTACACTCATCCATTAAATATCCCTTGGAAATTAAAGATTCCAGATGATCGTTTTTGTGCACATACCATTTCAATGTATTTAAGTATCACTCTATTGGATACATCCACTTGAATTTCACGGGACCACCAACAATGACTTCACTAGTTAAATGCATAGTCATGTGAACCATGACATCAAGAAAAGATGACAGGAATAGTTTCTCTAAGTGACATAGTGCAAGTACAATCTTATCCTATTGATTTTTCAAATAACTCATGCAGTGATTTCTTGAATAGAGTTGTCTAAAAAAATTAGAAACTTCAATCAACGGCTCAGTAACCTAGGTAGGTAAGTAATCAAGAATTGAAATAGGAATTAACTATTGAAGTAGAATATGATTATCATGAATTTTCAACCCCTATAATTTCATGCTTGTCATATTGACACACTTGGAAATATTATATAAATAACTATCTGGTACCATAACGGTCTTCAAAATTGATATAAATGTTTTTTTCTCTTTTTTACTCATTGTGTACTATGCAGCAGGAATGTATGCCCAACTACCTTCACTCAGTTGTAAATGTAAAGGTTTTCTCAATCCAATTTCTTGTAAATCACGTTGAGCATTATCACTATCCTTTGATTTCCCCTTGAAACCTAAAATGCTGCACAATATATTATCACATACATTTTTTTCAATGTGCATCACATCAATATTATGTCATAAAATATTATATTTCTAATAAGGAAATTAAAAAAACTCCATTTCATCCAATTATGACTATGCTGTCTATTTGTGGCAGGAATAGAAGGAAATGCAGGAGCCAATAAATCTTTAAAATCATACATTGTACAGATGGTTTCTTTATCTAGTTGTGAACAAATTTGAATCCTAGATAGTATTTGTGGTGATGGGTCATACTCTCTATTCCCATCAAACGACACAATGTAACACCCCGAGATTTTCTGAAAAGTATTATTTTAATTTCATTAATGTCTTGTGTTGTATTCTATACCAAGATTACCTTGTGCTATACGCAACACCGTATTATCTTGCAGTATACGCAACATTATTCTTGGATCGTGTTACACACAATTTTGATAATAGTTATTCTACGCAACATTAAGTATATATATATATATTCAATTTATAAATGAAATATGGTTGGATTATGTTATACGAAACAACGAAGGTTTCTTTCACAACACGCAACCCTGACTTGGCTTTCATTACACGCAATCGTGACCTTCCTCGATAGCGTGTGTTGTACGCAATACCGGGTTTTAATAAACAACAATATATTATTATAATATTGTCATGAACTAGCCGTTATGAATAGTATTAACCAAATTTTGAATTTTATAACATTTTTATTCATCTTACACATTTTCTAGAACATGGTATAAGAACACAATAAATTTTTTGGGTAAAATAAGTATTTTTCAAAAATATGCAGTTTTGCCACCTTTTGATGGAACACCCACATTAAATATAGTTTTTGACATGTTTATATGTTCAATTTGACAAAATAAAATTCTTCTTTTGAATCAGGATATAAAAATTTACATTAGATGAAGTTTTGATATTTTTCTGATAACTTTCATATTTTAATGAATAGTAAAAACACGCTATATTTTAATTAAAAACAACTTTTTTCATCGTAAAATATTATGTGGTTAAATTATAATATTGAATGGTTTTAAAGTATAAATATAATATATTTTTACCATTTAATATAATGAATGTCATTATCATTGATTTTACCTTGAATTCGTAGGTTAAATCAATTCAATCTTTTGCAATGTTTTAAACAAAAACCCGTTTTTATTCGATAACATGATTAATTTTAATTTAATTTCTGCAAATTCTATGTATTGAATTTTAAAAAATGGATTCCATATTTGGAATCAGTGGGTCCAAATTATGTTAATAGGCTACTTTTTATTTTTGGGAATTATGAATAGTAACTACGGTAAATTTTATTTACCATAGTTAAAGCTAAATCGGGTAATTAAGGGTAAATATAATATTTTAAAATTACCCTAAAAAATGTCAAAATCCTATTGGATGAGTAAACGTAGACCCATATCACCTAAGGGTTGGATTAGATTCATTTAATTAAATTTTTTCAATGAAAATAATTTAATTATTATTAAAACCAAAGAATGTGACAACATGTCACTTTCTTAAATATTATAAGTACAATAATTTTAATCTAGTGATAAACTTCATGAAACTTCGAACATGAATAGTATACAAAAAGCTAATACAATTATCTACATCATAAGAATTTATTTAGAATTCTTATGGATTAAATAATTGTCATTTATTATGATACAAAGATGATGCAGGAATTGTCTTATTAATGCAATATTGACATAATTGATATTATAAATTCCCAAATAAATGTAATTTGAGACTTTTTATGAATTACACTAATTTTCTAGGTTACTATGACATGTTATTGTTGATTTAAGTAACTTGGTTCGAACTTATCATTCTCTTATGAATTTCATAAAAATCATGTACCAAATAGTGTCAAAATTGACAAAAAATAGTTTTTAAAATAAATATTATATTATTAATTGTTATTTTATTCCTAAAAATATAAGGTTCGGCCAAATGACTTAGATAATATTATATATATTAATAATAAACAACTTTTGGTTCCTTTTTCTTGATATAGTAAATTTATTAACCATATAGTGTAAGAAAACTAAAAGACACAGTAAAAGTTAAATTATTTAACTTAGAGTTAAATCTAATTGATAAGGTCAAAATAATAACCTAAACTTGTATAAATCCTATTGTATGAGAGGATTTCGACCCATCCCCACCTTATCCTAGAAATAAATCAATTTGGAGCTATTTAAAACCGAACTTGACTTTATAATAAAATAATATTTTTAGTTATTCCAAAGGTGCCCCTCTCCTCCCTTATAAAAGGGCACCTCCTCCCTCTCTTCCTCACACAACATTGAGCCTTCAAGCTCGGCCAACCCCTGCCTAATTCTCCTCTCCACTTCCCTAGAAACATCCTAGAGGTTCTGGTCTTCCTCAAAGACCAATTTTAGTGCCCTAAGAGGAGGTCTCAAAGAGGTGCTTCAAAGAAGAGGTAATTTCCGTTACCGATTCTTTCAACTTTATTTCTTCTTCCACATATTCTTCTTAGGTTGTTTCATTATGAAGTAATAACATCAGTATCACTAATATAATTATGTGTTATTATAAGTATGAAACAACCCTATTTCACCGTCTATCCATCCTACGGAAAACAAAATTACGGCGTGTGCGTACGTACGGAATACCGTCTCCACGCCATGGTGTAATCTGTTTTTCCACTAACACCTTACATGGATGGGTATTATGGTGTAAAGAATAACTATACATAGTTATTATAACATCATAATGATTCTGATATATTGTATCATCCACTCCAAATCAATTCAATAATTATGGAAATGATATCATCGCTCGTGTGTACGTACGGACTACCGTCTCCACGACGCGATGAGATTCATTCTCCATGTTAACAATTTAAGAATGATTATAAAGTATATATAAGCAATAATAATGAAATATATGACATTATAAATCTACTGTATTTATGTGTATATATATTTATGTCATCTACTTAATTCCACTCAATTCAATAATGAAAATAAAACAGCGTTCATGCGTACGTACGACCTACCATCTCCATGAACGGTGTATTTCTTTCCATTTATTGATCCATTATATATATGTATATTCTGAATATATATTATATGTAAATCATGTTTTATATTCTATAATTAATTAATAATGATCTATGTAATCATATGAATAATTACAAGTTAAAACACAAACGACAAATGAGACGATTTTACCGAAAACGCTACTTTAACATGAACTTACAAAAGAACGGGTAATATAAAGTCATAAGTGAACCATATATGATATAATAACAATGAATATGATTCTGTAATAAGTCAATGACATTATTTAAATCATTATACAGGAGGTTCGGACACTTACGAAGCAAATCAGACCTAAGGTAAGGGAAATATCACAATCTCATTTTTATCCGAGATTGTTTATACTTTGCCATTTACTGGGGTGTATTTTATCATCCACATCCATGTTTCCTCGATATGTAATATTATTTCCATCCACCTACAATTCTTTAAATCCAATTTTACCCTTCGGTATGTTTTTAGTAAAAGATATGAAAGGAATCTTTTGTCGTTTTTCATACGAGGTACTTTTTGACTTTTTCGACAAAAGTATGAGAAGAATGTTTTTTTTTAACTTATACGGCATGAATGGATTTTTAAAACATTATTTCCAATAAGCTTCCTTTACAAGTTTTCAAGTTTATTTTTAATCAACTTCTTTTAGTTTAATATTTTATGACATGTTAATAAAGGAAAAGTGTTTTTAAAGTAGAAAGATATTTTCCTCAAGAATGAAGTTCAAGTGTTTCATCAAAATTATTTTCCATCTAAGATAATAAAGGGTTCTGTTTTTATCCCTATTATTACATTGATTTGATTATGTTGTGATGGAATTATTTTTATGAATTCCTTTATCATATATGAATTGTTTTATGATGTCATGATGTTTAAGATTCCCATTTTTATTACATGGGTTATGCAATGATGTATGGTTTATGATTTTGTGGCACGCATAAGAATGGTATCATTATGAGATGAGTGGGACCTATATCTCCCTCCAATGAATTGGGTAAAGATTTTATATCTCATGAGATTGGCATGTCTGGAATGGTAGGTTATACCGATTCAGTGAAACAGGACTGAAACGAGGGTGACTCGGTTCAGAAAGGGACTTTGTCCACTAAGATAGTCTTTCCAATGAGTCTTGACTAACAAGAAATGATTCTCTATGATTATGTTTGAATGCCACAAAGTATCATGTTTTAGGTTATGATTATTGTGATTACATTTCACTGCCATGATTTACCCCATGTTATGAAATTATGATCTCTTTTGCAGGTTAATATTTCCAAATGTTATGTGATTATGTATATGATGTGATTGATATTTCTTTTGTTTACCCTTACTGAGCATTTGAGCTCACCCTTTTATGTTTTCTTTTCCCCAGGACATAAGGAAAGGTTTTAGGTAAAAAAATGGAAGATCTTTATGGGAGAGGTTGAAGATCTTTCACCACAATTAGAAGATTATATTCCGAGTTTCCAAAGACACTAAACTATTACGATCCTTGGGTGTGTGTTTTTGTTATGTACTAAGTATTCCACAAATGTAATGTAATGTCAATGTATGTCATGCTTCGGGTCTCTACAGTTGGTATTAGAGGAAAGGTTTAGTCAACCTTTGGAAACTAGGATGCGAGAACTTTAGTGAGATCCCTAGAGATATTTCTAAGATATGTCTAGGGATGTCTCTAAGGTTAAGTATACATATAGGTAGTACTAGAATTACGCTAACGATCATATAATTAAACCTAAGATGTTAGATATTGAAGGTACTCTCCCTTTATTATGTTGTTTTCCCTAGCATGATTTTTTCCTCTCACACTATTCTTTTTGGGTTTTAGACGATGGCTAGAACCCGAAGGAACCGTGTTGATCAATGCAATGGAAAATGCAATTATTGTCCTCCTGAACAAACAAATGTTATGGGAGATGGAGTGAAAAATCTTATTGCTATACTTACACAAGCTATGAATCATTCTGGACTTCCAAATGAGCAGAGAAGAGAACAATATTCTATTAAGTCCTTCATGAGGCAACGTCCACCTTCTTTCAGTGGGACTTCCGATCCACTTGTTGCTGAAAAATGGATCAGTACCACTGAAAAGATATTTTCAGTTCTTCAATTTTCTGAACATGATAAAGTCATCTTAGCAGTATATCATTTGGTAGGTGAAGTTGATCAATGGTGTAATCTTATCAAGAATACGAGGCCAAGAGATGAAATTGAGTCCATAGAATGGGACGAGTTCAAGAACTTGTTTTTCAGTAAGTACTTCCCTCGTATTCTTCGAACAAAGATGGAAAAGGAGTTTCTTGAGCTGAAGAAGAAGGATGATGAATCTGTTGGTATATACGAAGATAATTTTACAAGACTTGCAAGGTATGCATCTGGCATTATCATCCTACCTGAAAGTAAAGTTGATTGATTTTTCAGTGGCTTAAAACCAAGTCTTCTAAGGGCATTAGCTATAAGAGACTTCAGTAGATATGAAGAAATTGTGTGTTGTGCTATCAAGGTAGAAATGGAAGTTGGTGTTACATATCCATCTCATGGTTTTGACAAGAAACGAAATATGGAGTTCAAGGAGAAATCTCATAATAATGGTGAAAAGAAGATGAATGTTTCCTTATGCTCAAAGTGTGGAATGAAGCATGGTGGAGATTGTCTTAAAGGGACTAGAAAATGTTTTAAGTGTGGAAAAGAAGGTCAACGAGCAGCTGAGTGTCGAGGTAATGGAAAAAGGGTTTCTAATGATGTGAATAAAGCAAACACTGCAGAGAATGCACCAGCAACACTTCAATGCTTCAAGTTCAAGGAAATGGGGCAGTATGCTAATAAATTCCCTAATCCAAGGGTTAGTGATGATCGACATGAGCAACCACCTAAGGCAAAGGACAAAGGGAAGTCACATGCGATCACTATTGGCGATGTTGAATATGACAACGATGTGGTGGAATGATTAAGTGTTTATGTAATGGGATTCCAAAATAATGTTGTATCATAAAGTATTGGAATATTTATGTGTTGGTCTAATGTGGTATTCAAAGTGCTTGAGATATTTTTGGAAATAAGATGATATGCGCATAATGAAGGGAAAATGGGAAAATGAAATGTTTAACAGTATTCATGAGCTCATGATTGATATAAGGACTAAGTGATATCATGGTTTGAGTATATAGAATTTTGAGGATTTTGGTTAACTTTTAACTGCATTCAAGTTTTCACTATGGTTCAATGGGTATTCAAGAGAATACATGATTAAGGCCTTTGAATGTTTGAAATGTGACCAACAAGATATATTTTATGATATATGGGGATCAACGATGGTATTAAATCTCTGAGAGTGGACTGCAGTATTATGGATAAGCCTAAAGATTGGAATGGATTATGTTGGACATAAGTTAGTATTGTTTAAGGATAGAACCTTTCTTCGATATTATTGATGGGATGATATAGTAATGTAGTTTTAGAAAAAGGACAACCTGCAGGACGGGCGACAGCCCATCGCGTCGAACAAGGCTGTGGGAATCGAACCCACAACCGAAGTGCGACTGGCCTTTATCGCCTACCACTAGCCTACAGGAAGTCCCTGGTTAGTATAAACTAGTTTTATTTTATTAAGCAGTATGATATATGAAGTATAAGTTCATTTTTGGAACTATATATGATTAATCTAACCATAATATGGACTTATAACTTTTGCTAACATTTTGTTTGAAAGAGATGGAATAACCCATCATTCTATCACATGATCTGCTAACACATCATGAATAACAAATTCAACTTCATTTCTCTAAGGGATGAAGTGGAAATTGTTAAATTCACGAACAACAGTGAGATTGTACCAAAATCATGCAAGTATTTCTTTTAATTCATCAACTTTAGGGAAATGATCTTGAAAACCAAAAATGTTGTCCTAGTGCTCTTATATCTGATGAATCATATGGTACCTTAGATCATCACAAATTTATGGGTTTGTGATTGCTAGCTTTTCCATAGCCATGTTCTCTACCACTCTCCATCAGAACATGATGGTTAGATTTCTCTTCCATATCCATATTTTAACCTATGTGGAAACCCAGTGATTAGTTTATTTGGGTAACCGTTACGTTTCATACTTTTGTTTTTAAAGATTGGTTTTGGTATTCTTTTTTATGATATGGGTTTCTATTAAAGAAACTTTTGAATAGTAAACCATTTATAACCGCAACGAATTTCGAGGGAGAAATTCATTTTAAGGGGGGTACAATGTAACACCCCGAGATTTTATGAAAAATATTCTTTTAATTTCATTAATGTCTTGTGTTATATTCTACACCAATATTACCTTACGCTGTACGCAACACCGTATTAGCTTGCAGTATACGCAACACTATTCTTGGATCGTGTTACACAAAATTTTGATAATAGTTATTCTACGCAACATTGAGTATATATAGATATTCAATGTATAAATGAAATATGGTTGGATTATATTATACGAAACAACGAAGGATTATTTCACAACACGCAACCCTGACTTGGCTTGCATTACAAGCAATCGCGACCTTCCTCGATAGCGTGTGTTGTACGCAATACCGGATTTTAATAAACAACGATATATTATTATAATATTGTCATGAACTAGCCGTTATGAATAGTATTAACTAAATTTTGAATTTTATAACATTATTATTCATCTTACACATTTTTTAGAACATGGTATAAGAACAAAATAAATTTTTTGGGTAAAATAAGTATTTTTCAAAATATGCAGTTTTGCCGCCTTTTGATGGCACACCCACTTTAAATCTAGTTTTTGACATGTTTATATGTTCAATTTGAAAAAATAAAATTCTTCTTTTGAATCAGGATATAAAAATTTACATTAGATAAAGTTTTGATATTTTTCCGATAACTTTCATATTTTAATGAATAGTAAAAACACGCTATATTTTAATTAAAAACAACTTTTTTCATCATAATATCTTATGTGGTTAAATTATAATATTGAATGGTTTTACAGTATAAATAGAATATATTTTTACTATTTAATATAATGAATATCATTACCGTTGATTTTACCGTGAATTCGTAGGTTAAATCAATTCAATCTTTTGCAATGTTTTAAACAAAAACCCATTTTTATTCGACAAAGGGATTAATTTTAATTTAATTTCTGCAACTTCTGTGTATTGAATTTTAAAAAATAGATTCCATATTTGGAATAAGTGGGTCCAAATTATGTTAATAGGATACTTTTTATTTTTGGGAATTATGAATAGTAACTACGGTAAATTTTATTTACCATAGTTAAAGGTAAATCGGGTAATTAAGGGTAAATATAATATTTTAAAATTACCCTAACAAATGTCAAAATCCTATTTTATGACTAAAAGTAGACCCATATCACCTAAGGGTCGGATTAGATTCATTTAATTAAATTTGTTCAATTAAAATAATTTAATTATTATTAAAACCAAAGAATGTGACAACATGTCACTTTCTTAAATCTTATAAGTATAATAATTTTAATCTAGTGATAATCTTCATGAAACTTCGAACATGAATAGTATACAAAAAGCTAATACAATTATATAAATCATAAGAATTTATTTAGAATTCTTAGGGATTAAATAATTGTCATTTATTATGACACAAAGATGATGCAGTAATTGTCTTATTAATGAAATATTGACATAATTGATGTTATAAATTTCCAAATAAATGTAATTTGAGACTTTTTATGACTTAAACTAATTTTATAGGTTACTATGACATGTTATTGTTGATTTAAGTAACATGTTTGGAACTTATCATTCTGTTATGAATTTCATAAAAATCATGTACCAAATAGTGTCAAAATTGACAAAAAAAAGTTTTTAAAACAAATATTATATTATTAATTGTTATTTTATTCCTAAAAATCTAAGGTTCGTCCAAATGACTTAGATAATATTATATATATTAATAATAAACAACATGGGGTTATTTTGTCTTGATATAGTAAATTTATTAACCATATAGTGTAAGAAAACAAAAAGACACGGTAAAAGTTAAATTATTTAACTTAGAGTTAAATCTAATTGATACGGTCAAAATAAACTTTTCTAAATCCTATTGGATGAGAGGATTTCGACCCATACCCACCTTAGCCTCTAAATAAATCAATTTTAAGCTATTTAAAATCGAACTTGACTTTATAATAAAATAATATTTTTAGTTATTCCAAAGGTGCCCCTCTCCTCCCTTTTAAAAGGGAACCTCCTCCCTCTCTTCCTCACACAACTTTGGGCCTTCAAGCTCGGCCAAACCCTGCCAAATTCACCTCTCCACTTCCCTAGAAACATCCTAGAGGTTCTGGTCTTCCTCAAAGACCAATTTTAGTGCCCTAAGAGGAGGTCTCAAAGAGGTGCTTCAAAGAAGAGGTAATTTCCGTTACCGATTCTTTCAACATTATTTCTTCTTCCACTTCTTCTTATTAGGTTGTTTCATTATGAAGTAATAACATCAGTATCACTCATATATTGATATGTTATTATAAGTATTAAACAACCCTATTTCACCATCTATCCATCCTACGGAAAACAAAATTACCGCACGTGCGTACGTACGGAATACCGTCTCCACGCCGTGGTGTAATCTGTTTTTTCACCAACACCTTACATGGATGGGTATTATGGTGTAAACAATAACTATACATAGTTATTATAAAATCATAATGATTCTAATATATTGTATCATCCACTCTAATTCAATTCAATAATTATGGAATGATATCATCGCTCGTGCGTACGTACGGACTACCATCTCCACGACGCGATGAGATTCATTCTCCATGTTGACCATTTAAGAATGATTATAAAGTATATATAAGCAATAATAATGAAATATATGAAATTATAAAGATACTGGATTTATGTGTATATATATTTATGTCATCTACTTAATTCCACTCAATTCAATAACGAAAAGAAAACAGCGTTCATGCGTACGTACGGCCTACCGTCTCCATGAACGGTGTATTTCTTTCCATTTATCGATCCATTATATATATGTATATTCTGAATATGTATTATATATAAATCATGTTTTATATTCTATAATTAAGTAATAATGATCTATGTAATCATATGAATAATTACAAGTTAAAACACGAACAACAAATGAGACGATTTTACCCAAAACACTACTTTAACATGAACTTACAAAAGAATGGGTAATATAAAGTCATAAGTGAACCATATATGATATAATAACAATGAATATGATTCTGTAATAAGTCTATGACATTATTTAAATCATTATACAGGAGGTTCGGACACTTACGGAGCAAATCGGGCCTAAGGTAAGGGAAATATCACAATCTCATTTTTATCCGAGATTGTTTATACTTTGGCATTTACTGGGGTGTATTTTATCATCCACATCTATGTTTCCTCGATATGTAATATTATTTCCATCCACCTACAATTATTTAAATCCAATTTTACCCTTCGGTAAGTTTTTATTAAAAGATATGAAAGGAATCTTTTGTCGTTTTTCATACGAGGTACTTTTTGACTTTTCCGACAAAAGTACGAGAAGAATTTTTTTTAACTTATACGGCATGAATGGATTTTTAAAAAATTATTTCCAAGAAGCTTCCATTACAAGTTTTCAAGTTTATTTTTAATCAACTTCTTTTAGTTTA
The DNA here is from genome assembly GCA_963277665.1 of Viscum album. Taxonomy (NCBI): domain Eukaryota; kingdom Viridiplantae; phylum Streptophyta; class Magnoliopsida; order Santalales; family Viscaceae; genus Viscum; species Viscum album. Next base: position 1,701,111,167 of record OY728161.1, on the reverse strand, counting down.
AAATTTTATGACATGTTAAGAAAGGAAAAGTGTTTTTGATGTAGAAAGGATATTTTCCTCAAGAATGAAGTTCAAGTGCTTTATCAAAATTATTTTCCATCTAAGATAATAAAGGGTTCTGTTTTTATGCCTATTATTACATTGATTTGATTATGTTGTGATGGAATTATTTTTATGAATTCCTTTATCGTATATGAATTATTTTATGATGTCATGATGTTTAAGATTCCCATTTTTATTACATGGGTTGTGCAATGATTTATGGTTTATGATTTTGTGGCATGCATAAGAATGGTATCATTATGAGATGGGTGGGACCTATATCTCCATCCAATGCATTGGGTAAAGATTTTGTATCTCATGAGATAGACATGGATGGAATGGTAGGTTATACCGGTTCAGTGAAACAGGACTGAAACGAGGGTGACTCGGTTCAGAAAGGGACTTTGTCCACTAAGATAGTCTTGGCAATGAGTCTTGACTAACAAGAAATGATTCTCTATGATTATGTGTGAATTCCACAAAGTTTCATGTTTTAAGTTAGGATTATTGTGATTACATTTCACTGCCATGATTTACCCCATGTTATGAAATTATGATCTCTTTTGCAGGTTAAGATTTCCAAATGTTATGTGCCTATGTATATGATGTGATTGATATTTCTTTTGTTTACCCTTGCTGAGCATTTGAGCTCACCCTTTTATGTTTTCTTTCCCCCAGGACATAAGGAATGTTTTTAGGTAAAAAAAGGGAAGATCTTTATGGGAGATGTTGAAGATCTTTCACCACGATTAGAAGATTATATTCCGAGTTTCCAAAGACACTAAACTATTATGATCCTTGGGTGGGTGTTTTTGTTATGTACTAAGTATTTCGCAAATGTAATGTAATGTCAATGTACGTCAAGCTTCAGGTCTCTACACACAAGGTATTTTATGAACCTGTGCAATGGAGGAAGAAAGAATTGTTACCATGATATGCCGAATTTCTAAAGTGCTTAAGCCATATAGATTTCTTACTCTTATTAAAACAAGCGTAGGCAAATAATCCTTTTGTACCCAAACCTGATAAGTTAGTATACACTGGGAAATCATTAATTTTCCATATCAAAGTGAATCAGAGTATAAACATTTCATTATCTACTGAATCAAAAGTCATTACACCATAGACCCAAAATTATTGCAGCTCATCAATAAAAGGTTGCATATAAACCTTGATTTTATCACCAGGTCCTCTCGGTCCATCAATTATAATTGACAGTAGCAAAAATGGTTGCTTCATACATACCCATGGGGAAAGTTTGTATGGAACCAACACCAATGGACACGTACTATGTGTTGCACCAACCATGTTCCTAAATGGGTTAAAACCATCTTCTTCCAAACCTAGTCGAACAATACCATCATCCTAAGAAAAGTTTGGATGTCTTTGATCAAAATATTTCCATCCCAAAGAATCTACCGGGTGAGTTAATTTATCAACTTCTTTGTTTCTCTCTGAATTCCAAGTCATCAATTTAGAAATTTTAGTTTACATGAAGAATCTTTTCAGTCTTAATTTCAGGGGTAAATTACGCATATTCTTAGAACGAACTTATTTCCCTTGATTCAAGACTCTACCAGGAAGAATCTGACTACCTTGATTAATCTCATTATCCTTCCACCTGGATGTATAGAAAATAGTACAATTATTTAATTGTGTATTCTCTTTTCTGAAAAATATACTATTATTACGGCATGAATCAATGGTATCATATGTAAAACCAAGATCATAGGTCAACTTGTGAGCTTGATAGAATGACTCTAGAATATTTTCTTCATCAAGGAGTACCTTGTTCAACAATACCAACAACATGTAGAATGTGGTGTCTGACCACTGTTTCAAGGCCTTCAGGTGTAACAATTCAATGATGAAAAAAGATTTACTAAATTTAGTGAATCCGTGATATAATTAATAATCTGTATCATCAATAATCTCAAAGAATTTCAATGCATCTCCATCTGCAGAAGAACAAGGATTAATCAATCCAATGTCATCATTTATGACATTACTTTCTTCGGGTTGAAACTGATGCATCATATCATTGAGAATTATGTTCAATGGATCAATTGTTCTCAAATCTATATCCATATGAATATTTTGTTATTGATTACATGAAATGGGCTCTTCTCCGTGATGTGTCCATGTCTTATAGTTTTTAAAAAATCCATTCAGAAACAGATGTTCTCTAACACTATCTTGTTTGAAGAGATATCTATTTTCACATTTTCTATATGGAAAACTAATAAAATTGCTTATAAATCCATTGGTGAAATCCATAAATCTCTTTATCCCCTCATAATATTCAAAAGAAAACCTATCTTTCATATCAATCCTACTCTTATTCATATTTGTATTTAATAGAAATAAAATAATTGAAAAATATTATTTAAATTCTAAAAAAACTCATATCATTAAAACTTAAAAACCAATGATTTAAAAGATATTTTTAATGACAAAAAACTATCTTTCAGGTTCGGTCATGAATAAAAATATATTCCTTCTGAGAGGTCTCTCTGGGCAATAAAATTTTTATAAATAACCTTCATAATAGATTGAGGAATTCCAAAAATAACTTACCTACAAAGGACTCGACCGTAGGTAATGGGGTGAGACTTGATTGGGGATACATAAAAGCACATCAGCTTGACAATAGGGGTTTGACATCCAGACTCAAAAGGGGAAGAACTTCTGGACAAAGTACGAGGGGATTCTACATGGCGAGGCATGGTGGGCCGAGGGTGTTCAATGGAGGCTGGACATGAGAAAATTCATAAGGATTAAGAAAGATCTAGGACCTTCAAAATTACATGAAGAAGTAAGATCACATGGGATATAGAAATGTTAATGGAAAATCATAACGATCCTTGAGGAAATTTAATTGATTTCATTGAGTAATAATGAGCTATTCAAAGAGTAATGGAAAGTATAGGGAATGATCATAAAAAAAGTTTATCATTGTCAATGAACTGTCAAAAGAACCCACTCTTATGATGAATAATGATTAGGAAGAGGTTCAAAAGGAAACTAAATAAGTAAAAAATACACATTATAATGTAAATAATTTTAATTATTTATGGTGAAAAATAGGTTATACAAAAAAAATTTATATTGTAAAGAGGTTCTTTAAGGAACAAGAGAAGTGGATATAGTCATGTAGAGATCAAAACACTTAATCTGTTTTATGGATATTATTTCTAGTATAACATTTATAGACACTAAGGAAATTATAAATAATTAGGTATGTGAAGGAATCTTATAATGGAGGTTAAAAATTGTGTGGTGAAAAAAACTAAGGAGTCGTAGAGTAAGATAAAAATAGAAAGTATATTTTCATATTTGATAGATTAGGATGATCTATCACATATTGAAGAGCACAAAATATTTTAACAATGAATGGATGTGATCAAAAAAAGGTTTATGTGGAACCATGTGACATCTTGAGTTTAGGACACTTTTATACTTCTTGTTTTTATAGTGAACAATTGATTTGTATGATTATAACAAAGCATAGGGTAAACTATGCAAGCTATAATGGAAAACCATGCAATGTGAAAGGGGTATGGTATTGAAAAATTGGGATAAAATACAACTCACTGGAGGGGTGAAACGGGTCCAGGAGGGAACGAACGCACGAGACTATATAGCACAGAGGCAGGGGTGGAGGTCACTGGGGTGTCTCGAGGTCACGGGGGGCACAACACTGAGGCATCGGGGTGGGTGTCACTGGGTTCGTTTGGGTCACCGGGGTCATAAGGGGCCACAACATGGAGGAAAGGGGGTGGGGGTCACCGGGTTGCGGGGTTGCGGGGTTTTCTCGGGGTCATGGGGGGCGCAGTGCGGAGGCAAGGGGATCAGGGTCGCCGGAGGTATCAAGGTCATCGGGAGGGTGAATAGGGATAGGGTCATGGGTTTTTCGAGGGAAACGCGGGGGATTAGGTCATGAGGTTGGGGAAGGTAAATGAGGGGGGAGGAAAAATTAGGTTTGGGGTAGTAAAAATATAGCGACCGTCAACTGGCGGTCACTGTATTTATCCCACCTCGAAAGCTAAAAATCCTACTAGTGGGGGTGTTGTTACAACACACAACATTATTACACTTTATCATTTCTTATAAAATCACCAATTAAAGACTCATTATTTTAATCTCACTCCAATAGTTAGTTCTTATCTTTCCCTAATAAAATCCATTTTTGCACTAAGGCCTATTTTTTAGTAGTGTTAATCCCTCCCATGATTCATTATGTAACCCTATTATGCTACTGAAATTATCATACAATTTTCTATGCCATGTTTTTATTCATTCACCCTCCTTGTCTTATGCCTATTAATCCCAAATTTTCATGTTGTGTTATTTTTCACATATCCTCATACTTTCCTTTTGACTTACAAGTGATAAGATACCCCTTTATCTCTCGTTGAACCTTTTTATGAATCTTCATGTACTATTGTTATACTATAGAAATTTCATTGTGATTTTCATTTTCAATCATTTTTTGAAGTGTATACTATACCCATTTCCACTGAAGGGTATTCACTTAGTTGTACTTATACATCATTGATTGGGTAATTACATGTATGTAACCCAAAATCCTTAATCATGGGATTAAATGCGATTAAATACATTCTTATGTTATATGATCTATGTGTCACACTAATTCATGTATATGATATGATTTTGATGGGTGTTCTCAGATAGAATTTCAATGCATTGAGTATTGTTTTAGACACATGATATGCCATGTATGGTTCATAGGAGGTTATCTTAAGCACATTATGTTATGATTTCTTTGTGGCAAACCTTGAATTATTCATATGATGTCATGTTTAAAATTTTCACCACATTCCCATGTTTCCTTTATGATATCATGCCACATCATACCTCATTGTTCAGGTTTATATTTCTCAACCCATTTACCATTGAAATGCCTAATTTCTATCATGTTATAATTTCTTCATGTTATGTTTTGTTTATTACCTTACTTGGCTTTATAGATCACCCATTTATTATATATATCTTCTGGTTGTCCTATTCAGTTTCAGGAATGGTGGAATTTTAGGAGAATGTTTAGGAAGTTTTCAATAATACCAATGTACCACTTAATTTAAATTTGTTATGTAATGTACCTAATTAACCAATGAAACTAGTCTTCTAGATCTTCTTGTTTACATTTTTTGTATTCCTATGTAATAAATCATGAATTGATGTGTAATAAAGACAAGGCTTGTCATAGTTGGTATTAGAGTGAGGTATGGTTATTTTTTGGGTTTTTATTATGAAACTATAGTAATAGACTTTGGAATAATTAAAAAACATAGTGAAATATATATAAATCTTGTAAAATTATATAGTAAGTGGTTTCCAAGAAAATGCATCCCTATCTGGATACTATAAGTGGATGTGGCTCTGGAAGAGAGGTGCCTAGGGGTAATAATCCAAATAATCTCGCATTGCGCTAGACTTTATCATCACCTAGTGCATGAAAAGGGTATTTTATGCACACCCGGTTTGATACTCCTAGAAAATATGCTTGGTAAATTCCCAAGCTCATTATAAACAATTATTAAGGGATCAAAAATTACCATAAGAGTATATCTTAGGAAATAGATTATGGATAACTTAGATTGAAGCCTAAAAATTCATATGTTAAGGAATATATATCATTTATAAGTTATCTCTTTAATTTTATTGGATTCTATTTTTTGTGTTTAATTTTTTAAAAGTAGTCATCACTAATTTTAGGTTTTTTTCTAGAAAATGGTCAAATAGGAGGAACTAAGTAAACAAACATTGTTAAGGAAAATGTGATGACATCCCAAACAAGATGCCCTACCTAATGGGAGAAGGAATCAGGAACATTGTGATGATACAATCTCAGTTTAATAAGGTTATGAATAGAAACCTGAATCAAGAGGAATGCCCAAATCCCCAAAAGGGATAACAATCTATATTTGATACCATTATGAGAGAAAGGACTTTGAGTTTCAATGGATCATCTAATCCCTTAATAATGGAATAATGGATAGGCTCCATTGAAAAGATATTCTCTATCCTTCAATGTTATAAGAAAGATAAGGTTATACTGGTTGTTTATCACATAGTAGGTGAATCTTATCATTGGTGGATATTGATCAATAACACAAAGATTGAGGAAGATATCAAAGAGATATGGTGGAAGAAATTTTGAAATAAGAATTAACAAACATATTCCTTGCACTCTTCAACTAAAATGGAAAGGTATTTCCTTTACCTAAAGAAAAAAATATGTCAAATCCATCAAGGAATATGAGTAAAACATCACAATACATTCATTATACACCACCATATTTTTTATTACCCATGAATTCAAATTAAACCACTTATTTTGTGGGATAAAAAGGAGTCTATGAAAATCCCCAGCAATTCGAGACTTTCATAACTATGTTGAAATTATTAAATGTTCCCTTAAAGAAGAAATGGATTCTAGAAAATATCAAGGGTCTCATGGGTATATGAAGTAGAAAGTAGAGTTTTATTATATTGGTGTGATGCAAAAATATAATGGGGTTAAGAAATTTCAATATTCCACTTATCTAATGTGTGAAAAGGGGGACCCCAAAAATTTACTAAAGAGGGTGAGAAATGATTTAGGTGTGGAAAGGAAAGTCACATATCTAGAAACTTTCAATGTATGAAACCAACCAATGTAATGGAAAATCGGAATTATCTATTAAACCATAAAACTATTATCTAATGTTTTAATTGAAATGAATAAGCAAAATACGTAAACCACTGCCCTAAGCCAAGGGTTGTCGAAAAAAGTCAATTACAACAACCTCCAAAGTAGTAAGGGAAAGAATAACCCACCATAACCACTAAGGTGGATTCCAATAATAAAGTGGTAAAAGGTACGAGAGTTATTAATTCAAGAATATAAAAGATAATTTTTTATTCTAGTTTTATACATTCTTTCGTATCACACAGGTTTAGTAGTACTATTCAAACACCACCACGAGGCATGGAAGTATACATGTTAGTGAAAATAAAAAATGGGAAAATTATTGCATCCCATGTATCCTCCCTTTCATAATTTGTGAGATAAACTTCCCAGTGCACCTTTTTATAATCACTTTAGTGGAATTTGATAAAATTATGGGTATGGATTGGAATTACTTTTATAGAGACAACATATATTGTTGGGAGAAGTAAATCACTCTACGTATCATGAATCTTCCTCTGATTCTATATAAGTTCAAGGAGGATGATGAATCTTATTTAGTAATAACATCTCAAGCATGGATATTATTTCATTATGAGTAAGTATATCTAGATAAAATGAATGATTCTAAGGAAAATATCATCCTTTAAGACATTCACATTGTTAGGGAACACACTAATTTTTTTCTTGAAGAATTTTATGGTCTTCCTTCATATCGAGAGTTATAATTTTCAATAAGTCTTACATCTATGGATTTTACAATATCCAAGACTCCTTATAGAGTGTTTTTTGTAGAACATTAGGATCTTAAAAAAGAAACTATCAGAGAATCTAGATAAAGGGTTCATGTTCCCAAGTGATTCTTCTTGGGGTTCACCGGTTCCCTTTTTAAAGAAGAAGGATGGGTCATTGCCCCATTATGTTGACTATCATGAGCTCAAAAAGGTCCCAAAAAAGAACAAGTATCCTCTACCATAGATTGATAATTTTTTTATTATCTATATGGATCCTAATACTTATACAAAGGGTATATTCGGTTAGGGTATTATAAATTAAGGGTGAATAAGGAGGATATCCCTAAGACAGTATTCTGTACATTGTACAAGAACTATGAGTTCATAGTAATGCCATTAAGACTCACTAATTCTCTATAAATCGTCATGGAATTGAAAAATATAGTATTTAGATATTACCTTATAAAAGTTGGTAGTATTTATTGATGATATTATAATATACTCAATTAGAAATAGTCTTATTAGTAACATTTAAAAATAAGAAAAAAACCTTGAGAAAGGATAAGATTTAGGAAAAGTATATAAAATGTGAGTTATGGTTGAAGGATGTCTCATTCCTAGGACATTCTATCACCAGAAAAGGGATATTTATGAACTGTTCAAAAACAAAGTCAATTGAAGGTTGGACAAGACTAATTAAAAATAAAAATTTTATAGACTATGATTTAAGGAAAGTGAAATTTCATGAAAAGAAATACCCAATGCATGATCTATAGTTTGATACAGTTATCCTGACATTTAAAATATGGCAGTATTATATCTTTGGGAGAAGTGTGAAATATATAAAGATCATAATTTCCTTAATTATATATTCACATAGAAAGATATGAATATTCACCAAAGAAGATGGATAGATCAGATTAAGTCCTATAACTTCTCTATCTACTACCATCCTGTAAAATTAAATAAGGTGTAAGATTCTCTAAGTAGATCCACATATTTTTTTCATTGATGAGAAGTGAGAATTATATGGTCTTAAAAGAATTTAAAAGGATGCACATTGGAATTATAAAGGAAGGAAAATCATCAATCCTTTCACAAAATATTGTTCAACTATACCTTCATAAAAAGATAAAGGATTCTCAAATAGATGATGTGGAAATTCAAAAGAAGTTGGATGCAATAAGAAAAGATAAATCATCAGAGTTCAAAATTAATGAAGAAGGACAAGTAATATTTGGGTCATGACTATGTGTAACATCTAATATTGGGTTTATGAATGATCTATTATATGATTCACATATCTCGACATTCTCTATACATCCAGGGATCATGAAGATGTATCAAGATCATAGTGATCACTTTTCAAGGGAAAATATGAAGATGGAGATCTCAGAATATACATCAAGGTGTCCTGTATTTCGGTAAGTGAAGGATGAAAGGAAAATATTAAAGGGAATGATGCAACCATTACCCATACCTACATGGAAATTGAAAAACATAACCATTGGATTTTTCACTAGTCTTCTAAATTCATCAAGAATAAATAATGTTATATGAGTTTTAGTGGATGATATTATAAATATTTATTATATAATTTCAACTCAAGAGGACTTATCAGTTGATCAACTTATAAGGAAATATATTAAAGTGGGATCTACGCTTTGGTGGAGGGATCTCTAGGTCTTTATGGTTTCGATCCCCAAAAGCTCACGGATGAAGGTTGCACTAAGTAGAGGTGTGACGCTCCTCAGTGATGGATGCATGACCGATTTCTAAGAGGGGAGGACCTGGTTGTTGTGGTGGTGAGGTGGAGAAGACATTCTTCATTATGAGATGGGATTTGGGTTCGATAGTTCATGATTTTCATTGGTGGTCATGGAGATGCGGTGGATCTGGTGTGGCAGTCACTCTTGTTGATGGAACTTCAGCAAGTGTTTGGGCTTGGCAGCGGCGATGTCCTCAGTGATGGAGCTTCTTATATGGCCCATAGATTTCTCATAAAACCTGGTTTCTGATTCAACAAGTGTGGGGCATGGGAGTTCTACTATAGCAGGATGGGATCATTCGATAGTGACGTCCTTAGAGGCATTCTTCATGGGATTGCATTATGGATTCAGAAGAAGGCGTATCGGCCTTGGAAGGTGACAATGGATACAATGGGTGTGGTGGATTTACTCAGGTTTCTTGACCTTGGGTCTATATTATGTTTCCTTTTCCTTGTTCTTGGATTTGGATTGGGCATTCATTTTATAATGGGTTTTGTCTCATTGGGATCCTGAGCCATTGGATTTTAAGGCATTGTGCCTTTAAGCCTATGAGCTTGTATGGGTTTTCCCTTTACCCAATCTTAAAGGGTTTTCTTTTTTCTTTTTCTTTTGAAAGAAAGGGTCTTGCCCCAACCTTTTCTTTAATGATACACATCATAGAAGTGTTGAGGATACATGGAATTCCATTATCGATTATATCTGATCGAGATCCAAGATTTACCTCCATGTTTTATAAGATTCTCCAAAATACTCTAAATACATAGTTGATCTCAATCATGGATTATGACCCTCAAACTAATGGCCAATCTGATTAGAATATTCAGAAACTCAAGGACATGTTGATAGAATTCTCAATGGATTTCAAAGGAGGATGGGATAAATATATTTCTTTGGTTGAGTTCTCATAGATAATAGTTGCCACTCAAGAATCCAAATGTCTTTATATAAAGTCCTTTATTGTAAAATATGTTGTGTTAGACCCTCTATGATAATCTAGTTTTCATAATCACAAATAATTTCACTATACAGATTATACTATTTCATGCAATTCTAATATCTCTATGTGAATCAATTATGTCATATAGAACCATATACTTTAATAAGTCAATACCTTATATTCATGAATAATTTTTTTACAAATGTATTTATACATAACCTTTTCCATAACACTTAGTCTGGTAGGACAGACACTTTTCAATCTTTCTAGATTCTCTAGCGCCGATGGTAATTTGGACACACCGAAGTCGATAGACTGAAGTTCGACACACCGAAGTCGACACACAGAAAGTTCAACACACCGAAGTCGACAGACCGAAGTTTGACACACCAAAGTCGACAGACCGATGTTCGACAGACCGAAGTTCGACACACCGAATTCGACCGACCGAAGTTCAACACACCGAACATCGACACAACAAAGTTGACAGACCGATGTTCAACACACCAAAGTCGTAGACCGAAGTTTGACAGACCAAAGTTCGACAGATTGAAGAATGACACACCGAAGTTGACACACTAAAGATGAAAGACTGATGTTACGAAACCAAAGACAATAGACTGAATATGACTCACTGATAGTCATAAATAACTATTTCCATTTCATTAATTCAAATTTTTTTATAACGGTCATATTTAGACAAATTAATGTGTCTGACATTATTTAATGTTGTATGTAGGACTATCTGTAGATAGTACGAGGTACATGTATGGGTGAAGATCTTCATTCCTAGATAATCTTGGAGTATAAAAGGACCTAATCATTAACTTTAAAGATATAGTAGTACACTCTAAGACACAGACTTCACGAATACGAAAAGAGAGGAACTAAGCACTTGAGATTACAAGAATATTGTAATAACCAACTTTCTCCAAAAATCTCAGTGTACATCGAGATTAAAGAGCTGAACCTTTTCACTCCTCAAAGCTTGATTAAAGAAACTGTGATACTCTGTTCTGAAGACAAATTCTTGAAGAGTACTCAAATACTATTTTCTCAACATCCATTGAGTCTAGAGCATTACTTCACAACACAACGAGAATTATTAACTCTATTTTCTTTCATAACTCTATTTTTTTATCTTCACTAATTGAGCAGTGTGTATATTTATTTGTTTCACACACACTATCTCCTAAGCATAACTGGAGGATATCAAACTACCCTCATACTCAATCGCTTTTTACACTTTTATCCCACGTAGAACTGTGGAAGAGATTCCTTGGATTCTATTTATATTTATTTCCCACGAATAACTATGGTAGAGGTCATGTCTGACCAGGAAAGTCAGGTGTACTGTTGTAAACCCCGATCCAGGGTGTGGATCAAAAGTTTATTAATATAGACATCTTGGTGGTCGGTGATCACCAAGTGGAGAGTACTAAGTCTCGACATGAGAATGAACATCTTGTTTTTATCCGCTGTGTTGATTATCTTATATTTCTTATTTGATATGTTTTTCCAGCATTAAGATAACCTGAACTTTGATAGTTAGTTCAGCAAGTGTTTACATCTATTTTGAATCAGTAGGTTTGCTTCGAATGTTTTGTTAATCGGTAGGTTTGTAAACCTGAGAACTAATCAATCTTTTGAGAATAAAATTGAACTTTCAATACTTTTATAAATTCACTACAAACTGACTATGTGATTAATTTTATAGAGGGATATTATTTTGTAAAGAACCTCTTTAACATAAATTTTTATAGAGACTCAATTCAACCCCCCCCCCCCCTTGAGTTATTTACTCTAACCAACATTTGGTATCAAAAGAAGTATTTGTTTTCAAGTTTTCAAATTATTTTCAACTGTGATTTTAGTTGTATCTTAAAGATCTTAAAATTTCTGTCATATCTAAATTTTAAGTTCTTTAAATTCTAAGTAACTATGGAAACTAGAGTTTAGGTTTCTACTACTAACAGGCCACCTTTCCTGGTGTTATCCTCAGACCACCTCTACCCTCTGCCACTCCCAAACCCTCTCCTCCCCTATTGGGTCCTTTAGAAAATGGATAATCTCCTCAGTATCCAAACCCTTAATGATGGATTGTATCTTTTGATAGTTATTTGATTTTTTGTTTGCCTTATACTCTCCTTCCTTCTAATGCAAATCCTTATGGTGTTGTTCTTCACTTTTTTGTCTCTTCTCTTTTTTCTAATCCCAAAAGGGGGAGAAAAACAAAAGGCATAATTTTTATTTAAGGGAAGATTAATTATCAAAGGGGGAGTTTTTCTGGTTTAGGACACATAGAATATACTCTCCTTAATCCATTTAGTGAGGGGGAGCTTTGTTTTACAATTTCAAACAAGGAAATACTTTAGTCATATTGGACCATCTCACTTTAGAATCTCACTTTTGGTGTCGTATGCTATGTTTATCTATCTTTATCCTATATATTTGCATGTATTACATAATTTGTGATTATCAAAATGGGGGAGATTGTTGGACCCTTTATGATAATGTAGTTTTCATAATCACAACTAATTTCAATATACAGATTCTACTCTTTCATGCAATTTTAATATCTCTATTTGAATCAATTATGTCATACAGAACCATATACTTTAATAATTCAATATCTTATATTCATGAACAAATATGTTTACAAATGTATTTATACATAACGTTTTTCATAACACTTAGTCTGGTAAGACATACACTTCGCAATATTTCTAGATTCCCCAGCACTGATAGTAAGATTGACACACCGAAGTTGACAGACCGAAGTTTGACACACAGAATTCGACAGACTGAAGTTCGACACACCGAAGTCGACAGACCAAAGTTCGACACACTGAAGTCGACTGACCGGAGTTCGACAGACCGAATTTCGACACCTCAAAGTCGACAGACCGAAGTTCGACATACCGAAGTCGATTAACTGAAGTTCGACAGACTGATGTTCGACACACTGAAGTTGATAGACCGAAGTTTGACACACTGAAGTCAATAGACCAAAGTTCGACAGACCAAAGAATGACACAGCGAATTTGACACACCAAAGATGATAGAACGATGATACTAAACCAAAGACAACAGACTGAAGATGACTCACCGATAGTCATAAATAACTGTTTCCATTTCATTAATTCAAATTTATTTCTAACGGCCATATTTAGGCAAATTCATGTTTCTGACATTATTTAATGTTTTCTTTAGGACTATCCATAGATAGTATGAGGTACATGCATGTGTGAAGATCTTCATTCCTAGAGGATCCTAGAGTATAAAAGGACCCCATCTTTCACATTAAAGATGTCGTAGTACACACTGAGACACAGACAGCGTGAATACAAAAAGAGAGAAACTAAGTGCTTGAGATTACAAGAAGATTGTAAAAAAGTGAATTTCTCCAAAAATCTCAGTGTACATCGAGACATTAAAGAGATGAACCTGTTCACTCCGTGAAGCTGGATTATAGAAACTGCGATACTCTATTATGAAGACAACTTCCAGAAGAGGACTCAAATACTATTTTCTCAACATCCATTGAGTCTAGAGCATTACTTCACAATACACAGATAATTCTTAGCTCTATTCTCTTTCATAACTCTATTTTGTTTTATCTTCACTAATTAAGCAGTGTGTATATTTTTTTGTTTCACACACACTATCTCCTGAGCATAAATGGAGGATATCAAACTATCCTCATACTCAATTTATTTTTACACTTGTATCCCACGTAGAACTGTGGAAGAGATTCCTTGGGATCTATTTATATTTATTTCCCATAAATAACTATGGTATAGGTCAAGTCTGACCTGGACAGTTAGGTGTACTGTTGTGAAACCTGATCCAAGGTGTGGATCAAAAGTTTATTAATATAGACATCTTGGTGGTAGGTGATCACTAAGTGGAGAGTACTAAGTCTCGGCTTGAGATTGAACCACTTTTTTTATCCGCTGTCTTGATTACCTTATATTTCTTATGTGATATGTTTTTCCTTCATTAATACAACCTGAACTTTGATAGTTAGTTTATCAAGTGTTTACATATTTTTTGAATCAGTAGGTTTTCTTCTAATGTTTTGTTAATCGATAGGTTTGTAATCCTAAGAACTAATCAATCTTTTGAGAATAAAATTGAACTTTCAATACTATTATAGAAGGGTATTATTTGGTAAAGAACCTCTTTAAAAGAAATTTTTATAGAGACTCAATTCACCCCCCCCCCCTCTTGAGTTATGTATTCCGACCAACATGTTGAATATATTAATGCTAGGATGATGTTGGTGAATGAAAATTGGTGGGTCCTAAAATGGTTGAGGAAATGATGGGAAAGGTCAAGACAATTTAGTAGCACATCAGGGATGATCATAGTCAACAGAAGATATATGTTGAAAATCATCAATGAGACCTAGAGTTTGAGGTGGAAGACATGAAATTCCTTTGCATATATCCATGGAAGAAAATCGTGAGATTTGGGAAGAAGAGAAAGCTTATTCCAAGACACATCATTCCCTTTGAGATCCTTAATTTCATCATAGTGGTGGCCTATCGATTATCACTCCCACCACACCTATCTCAAGTACATGATGTGTTCCATGTATCCCTATTGAGGAATTACATATCAGACTCTGCACATGTACTAAATCTAGAGGTTCTACAATTTGATAATGATTTTCCATATGGGTAGAAGCCAGTGAATATATTTTATCATAGAGACGAAGTTCTAAAAATCAATACAATGCACCTGATCAAATTACTATAGAGAAACCACAAGTTTGAAGAAACTACTTGGGAATTGGAGGAGGTGTTGAAACAAAATTAACATCATCAATTTTAGTGTATGAAATAAAAATTTAAAGGGTTAATTTTTTGAATAGGTGTGGGAGATTTTAAAAACCTGAACTTTTATAAATAGAATTCCCTTTGAATTAATTACCCTATTATGTATTATGGTTATAGAAAATATATACACAAATTTATTTTATGGAATATTATATCCTATCAGATTTAAAGGAACATTATGAATAATAAATGTTGATAATATATACATTAAACAATGATCATATTATTAGTAAAAATATAGGTTTTTGGTCAATCCAATTGACACATAAAAAGGGTGTGATGGCCTCAACTAGTAGGATCGTATCCTATGAAGCCCATTTATTAGAGTTTCAGAGAGAGATAACATCACTGGTCATTGCCCTTAACCAAGAACATGATAATATCCAAAAACTAAATCATGATTGGAAATGTTTATAGGATAAGTTCAAGCTTATTGAGTTCATGGACCAAACCATGCACGCCGAACCATCCCATGAAAATCTCACTATCGTGCATCTTACCTTTAAGGCGTTTTCTAATGTAATAATGGGATATGTATCAAGATCATAATAATATGAATATTTATATTGTATTTTTAATAGAATAATGGTTATATTTACTTTTTATTTTTGTTACTTTATAATTGATTTTGATTTTGATATGATAAAACACAAATTGTATTTTTTTTGTAATATTCAATTTCAATTAAGATATTCATTTTTGATGAATTTGTAAATTTTAAAAATAAATGATATTTTAAAAAGATAATAAAAATAAATAATTTTTATTAAATATAAATCCTAATATTATTTTTATGAAGTAAAATGTAATGAAAACTATTATTGTCAATGAAACCATCATTACTTAATAAATGTCAATTATTGATTTAAAAGTGAAAATTCACATATATATATATATATATTTATTTTGATCAAATAAATATTACTTTTAGAATCATAATTTAGAAATTATCCTACTGTGCATTTTTTATAACATCCTATCATATTTAAAACACAGTTAAGCATCATAATCATTGATAAAAAATGTTTAATAATGATCATATGATTAGTATAAATATTGGGTTTTTGATAAATCAATTGAAATAGATAAATGAAATGATGTCTTTAACCAGTAGGATCATACCCTATGAAGCCCATTTATCATAGATTATGTGTAGATAACATCATTGGTTTTTTCCCTTGACCAATCCCAAGCTAAGATCCAACAACCAAATCACGAGTGAAACTATTTATGGGAGAAGTTCAAGCTCATCACGATCACATTCCAAACCATGTAAGTCAAACCAACCAATGAAAATATCACTTTCACACACCTTACCCTTAGGGAATTTTCTAGTGTAATAAAGGAATATGTATCAGGACCCTAATAATATTAATATGTATATTATATTTTCAATAGAATAATTGTTCCATTAACTTCTTATTTTTTTACTTTAAAAATTAATTCAATTTTGATATCATAAAACACAAATTGTAATTTTATTTAATATGAAATTTCAATTAAGTTATTTATTTTTTTATTAGTTCATGAATTTTAAAATATAAATGATAATTTAATAAGATTTTAAAATTAAATATTTTTTATTAAATTTAAATGATAATGTAATTTTTATGAATTCAAATGTAATTGTTATAAGGGTTCGAAAAATGTTATTCTCAAAGAACACAAAATTTCTAAGTAAATTTTTTTTCTTGTTTTAAAAGTGAAAATTAAAATATTTAGAAAATTATTTTGATGAAATAAATATTATTTTTAGGATCATCACATTGAAATTACCCAATAGAAAATTTTTCATAAATTTTTAAGACAATCGAATTTTCAGGTAAAAATTAAATACAACATTAATATACAGTGTGTATTATGACATCTTAATGACCCAAATGTGATGTAGTAAATGTTATAAAGGGTATAAAAGACCAAATATATGTTTTCCCTTTAAAATAATTAAATTTTAGGTAATTTTATTAATTTTACAAAGACTATAAATCCTCCAAAACCTATATAATATTTTAAGGTTTTAAATTCTATTCTTTATAAACATGTCTCAATTCTACATCACCAAGGGTAATATTTTATTAAGTTATGAAATTTAAATAATAAAATATAAAATCCACTAATCTTTGGTAGAAAAAATGTGAAGGTTTGTGGTTGTGATTAGTTTATTATATAGAGTTCAAAATCTATATTTGGAAAATAATAAAGAACTCCCCTCTCTTTTCCTATATGAATCCACCCAATCTCCCCTTAATCCTCACTAAAAACCCTTTAAGAAAGTGCGTAATCTTACCTTTCCCCTCTATAGTCCTCCCATGGTTCCCCCAATTTCTCAATAATCACCTCCTAAGATTTTGGAGTCACCCTCTCAAGGTAAGGGATCCTCTCTTTCTCCTATTTATTCAAGCACCTTATTTATGTAATGCACTTTTTATTACAATTACTATTGATGGGATATGATATTCTACACCCCTATTAATAACTTTATAATTTTACAAGAAGTTAGTGACCCATTTCACTTTCATTAATCCTTCCCATGATTCATTATGTACCCCTGTCATGCTACCAAAATTATCCTATAATTTTTCCATTCTAGGTTTTTATTCAAGAACCCTACTTCTGTTATTAATATTAAATCCAAAATTTTCATATTGTATTATGTTCTTAAATATCATTAATATTTTCATTTTTAATTTCAAGTGATTAGATACCCCTTTCTTTATCATTGAATCATTTTATTAATCATCATTTACTGTCATTACGCTGTTGAAATGTCATTGTGATTTTACATGCCAAACATTTGTGATGTGTACACCCATACCCATTTCCAATCATGTGTATTCACCTAGTCATAACTATAATTCATGGGTTTTTGAATTTCATATATGTAACCCATAATCCTTAACCATGGGATTAAATGTGATTAAATATGGTCTAATATTATATGATTTATATGGAACACTTATGCATATACCCGATATGATTATGATGGGTGCACCCATATAACACTTCATTTCAATGGGTAAGGATTTAGTATCATGAGATTCCATGTATGGTGCATGGTAGGTTATCCTTAGCACATTATGTTATGATCTCTTGATGGTTATGATGGTAAAGTATTCTCTCAATAATACTCTATAAAACTTATTGATTTTGATGCTCAAAAATACCCTTGTTTATTTTATTAATGAAATTACTTTAAGTATTTTTCAGGAATATATTTATTGTGGAAGATTATTTTGTTTACGAGTTATAATATTTATTAAACTATTCTGAATGTGTGTTGAAAGTATTATAGAAACGTTGTTAATACCCTACATTTTCAAGCTTTATGTAATGATTTGAAATAAAACATTTGAAATATCATGTAAGGATCATGTACCATGTGCTATTGGAAAAGTATGGTTATGATACTCTACATTCATATGGAATCCTTTATATGAGAAAAGAGAAAGTATGGATAAACAAGACTATGTTTGTAAGCAACTGTTGATGCTCCTTTCATCACAGAATCTAAAATATTGGAAAAGGGGAATGGCTTAGCACAAATTGATTCATCCTTTGAAGAAAACATCAAAAATAGACAAAGGCATGAACAAGGCTTTAAATGCACAAGGGTCGCACAAGTTCCATCACTATCGCGCAAGTATACTTAAGTTCCACCTAATGGTCACGCATGTGACTTGAACGCCCTAAAGGATAACCGCCTGAGGTCTTCTCCAGCCTAAAAATAGACCCTGTGGGCCCTCCATTTTGGGAGGAAAATTTTTCCAGAATTCAGATACAGAGCTCTGAATGCCCAAGTCTCTTCTTCAGGTATTCCGAACACTTATAAGGTAATTCTTTACGTAGAATGGAAGGTCTAACAATAGGAGTATGGTCTAAGTGTTAGAATTTACGAACACTTGCACTCCTAAGGTGTTTTACCCTTAAGGGAAATGAACATAATTGTGCGCCGCCCTAATTCTTCACCAAATCTTGTGTGCCCCCCTTCTGGAAGTTCCTCAGGATAATTCTAAAGGCTTTGGTCAAAGATCACCCATGTGTTACACTACTGGTTAACAATCGCACAAGTACCCATGTGTCGCATAGGTATACCTGCGCAACCAGGACTTGCGTGCCCACGTAGTACCTGTGTGCCCCTGCCTTTTTGGGTGCTCTTCTTGCCCATTTAACCCCTCTTATACCATTCCACCTCTCATATTCAAGATTCAGTCTTCAAGACATCCTTTAAAGTAATTTATGGCATGTTTTCTTGATTAACTTCCTTATCTGAAAGGAATTCTATGGAATATCTCTCAAAACCTAGTGATTTACACATCTTTATTTCACTAAAGATTGATATTTCATTCATTCAACCTCATCCTTTAAGATGAGAGAACCCCTTAACATGGGCCTCCTTTTCAGAAATAAGCCCCAGTCGTAATTCTCAAATCTGGGCATCCTCCTTAGGAGTAAGCCCCAAGTCATCTTTAACCTGGGCCTCCTTTTTAGGAATAATCCCTAGTCATAATTCCCAAATATGGGCATCCTTCATAGGAGTAAGCCCCATGTCCTCTTTAACCTAGACCTCCTTTTCAGGAATAAGCCCCAGTCATAATTCTCAAATCTGGGCATCCTCCTTAGGAGTAATCCCCAAGTCCTCTTTAACCTGGGCCTCCCTTTCAAGAGTAATCCCCAGTCTAAAAATTCCCAAATATGGGCATCCTCTGTAGGAGTAAGCCCCAAGTCCTCATTAACCTGGGCTGTAACACCCCGAGCTTCCACGATACGCTTCTCTTTCAATAATGCAATAGCTTGCATTGTACGCAAGTTCGAGATTCTAACACACTAAGACCAATCAAAGTAGCCATTATTAATATTAATACCCACTTTTTAAAATTATATTAATTTTATATTTCAAAATGGACTGCATTTTTATATTCGTAATATCGAAATTATCCTAAGTTGAATTTTTGGTATTTTTCTGAGAACTTCCAATTTTTGATGAATAGTGAAAAATACTTAAAAACAACTTTTTTTAATCAACATAATTTATAGTGATAAATTATACTATTGAGTGGTTTTAAAGTATAATTAGAATATATTTTTAACATTTTATCCAATGTTGGTCATTATAATTAATTTCACTTTGAAATTGGACATAAACAATTGTTAATCTTTTGATATATATTGTTTCTTAAAAACACGCTATTTGTTGTGACAGCGGGAATTAATTATAAAATTAATTAATTAAACTTATATGTTTTGAATTTTGTAAAATATAAATCATTTTTTAATTCGGAATATCCATTATAGCTTAGGGTGAAATTTTGGCATTGTTCTAAAAAATTTCAATTTTTGATAAATAGTGAAACCACTAAGTGGTAGTTAGAAAACTGATTTTTCATTTAAATGAAACATTACCACTTATTTGATTTTATTTTCAATAATACTACATACATGGTTTTCATTAGGAAGTAAAATATGGTTCAATGGGATTAAACTAATTTTTTGGTGAATAGTAATGTTTAAGTTCCATTAATCGTGATTAAAGATAATTAGTGAAATTTAAGGTAAAAATGATATAATAAAAATACGAAAATATCTTGACACTTGTACAACCCTTATTGGATGATTCATGGCCGAAACAGAAAATCCATGGGTCAACTTGGGGACCCCATGGAGCCACTTGGGTAAGAAAATGACATTAATAACTTTTTATTTAAAGTAAAAATAAAATTGTCACAAACATGTGTTGTTTTACTAAAACAGTTATATGGGGTTATATGAGTTAAACTTTATAATATAAATATTAATTGGAAATATAAAATGATTTACTACATCATGATATTTTTTATTTAATTTTTAGACATTAAATAAATTAAATTTTTTATGACACCATGATGATGCAACGATTACCTCATTAATTAACGATTTAAATAAAATGAAAAGATAATGTAAAATCTAAGACATAAACTTGTCAAGAAGATATTGGATGGTTAGATTTCGAACCCTTATAACCTTTTACATGAAATATATAATTGTGGGACCTTTGAAATCCGAAAATAACTTCATAATAATGTTACATTTTATTAATTTCCAAGAGTGCCCCTCCACTCCTCTTATAAAAGGCCCCCACCTCTACCACCTTATTCACACCTTCAAAGCCATTTGGCTCGGCCAAACTCTTCCCAAATACTCTCTCAACTTCCCTCTATTACTCCTAGATTCCTCACTTTGGGAAGAAGTCTTCCCAAGGAAGCCTTTGGATCAAATTAAAAAGAGTTACCCGATTTTAATGTAATGTCTTCTCTTATGTTATTTTGTTTTATTTTGCTTCTCCAACCCCTTAAATTCTTATTATTCATTTCTTTTGTAACAGAAAAAGTATCTATAATATAATAGGATGTTTTATGATAAGTATTTGATTTACACATACACACACCTTCGTCTAATGGTTAAAGAACATACTGTTTCTGTGGGTGGAGAATTACTGCCTCACGAAACGATGATTGTTCAATATCCTTTTAACACCTCTCATGGTGGACATTAAGATGTCACTATATTTATATATTATATATATTATAATTATTTTTCCTTATTATTTTGTATTTCTCATTTATGGAATACCTTTATGATTTCCATTATGGGTAAACACGATAATTTCATTTTAGGAAGTGCGGACTACCGCCCCCTCAAAGTGATTTGAATCGTTAATGCCATATTTGGGATGTATAAAGTATAGAGTAAATGGTATTATACATTATATTATACATTAATTATTTTATACCTTTATATAATTATAATTTCATTTCATTAAATACGAAATAGAAATGAAAGTAGCGTTTATGCGTACGTACGGCTTACCGTCTCCATGAACGGTGCATTTCATTTCTTACCTCTAAATGTTGTGTAATATTATAAATGAATGTATATACTGGATATATATGATATATATGGTATTTACATCATGAATATAATTATTGATATAATGGATATTACACCACATGAACAACTTGTAATTATAAGAAGTTTATTTTTGACTCAAGTACCAAAGATCGACAAAATGACCGTTATTAACTTAAATAATTACATAATGCTCATAACATGGTAATAAGTGCTATATAAAGAATAATAAACATGAAAAAGGTTCTTAAGCAATTATAAATTAACTCTAGTTTATTATTCACGAGTTTAAAGAACGGTCGAGTCAAGTCGGACACGAGGTAAGAGAACTTCTTAACCCAATTTCCGTTCTTTGGGTTAATCTCCTACTTTCAAAATATGTCATGATATTATTATGTCCTATCTTGTATTTGTACTTTCTTTATGTGTACTTATACTGAATACACATAATAGATCTATTTTATTTAAAAAAATTATCTTTGTAAGGGACTTGGTCTCAATCTCCATTCATTGAGGCATATTTTGTTTTATACACAAATTTCTTTTATACGATGTATAAACCCCGTTGACTTTTCCATTTATTCAAAAGGAATATTTTTATATGAAGCATTTTTCTAAACAAAAAAAAGGAATGTTTTTCTTGTCATACATATGTGGCGACAACTACTTCTCCGCCGCCATGACCATAATTTGAGTTTTGGATTCCTCTACAAGCCATAATTTTTTTTAAAATAAAAATTAATAACAAGTTATAATTTTCATTTATTTTGGTATTGAAAATGGTTTTGATAATGTTTTTATTATATCAATATGTTTTATTGATATATTTTTATTGAAATGTGGAAATTTTATGTTTCCTTTATGCATGTTTTATGTGATAGGATTATGTTATGGTTTATGATATGTTTAAACCTGTTCATATGAGGAATGCATTGGACTTAATAAGTGACGAGTAGAGCCCGCTATAGAACCTTGATGCATCGGTAGGTCTCATGAGACAAACTAGTGTCTTGGAATGAGGCCTTGACAAAATCTTATTTTTAGTCCTGGCACGAGGCCTTGGCAACGTGGTTTTGATAGTCTGGAATTATGCATTCCATCATTATGAAAGTGGTTATTGATATTGCATGTGATTATTCGACCAGTATAATATCCATGTGAATAAGTAAATGGAATTATTTCTCTCTACTTTTTCCATATTATGCTGAATTTCAAGTTTAAAAGTCTTTTGTTCAGTTATACATTGCCTTAAATGTTTAATATTTATTTATGAAATCTTCCGCTATATTGTTATCCTTACTGAGCATCTGAGCTCACCTCTTTCAATGTTTTAATTTTTACAAGATGTGATGAAGTATATTATGAATGACCTGCAGGGATACTATGAGGGGATATGAAGACAAGATGTTGTTGTAGTTTTGTTTCACTTTATGATGTAATGTAAGACTTATGAATGTAGCTAGTGTTTCCAAGGCTACTAAACTAATCGGTCTTTCGAGACATGATATTTTGTGATCATGCTATTGTTACGCAATAATGCCCCGACTCTGGGTAACTGGGGTTGTGGCATTGCAGTTGGTATCAGAGGCAGTTTAGTACTAACCTTGGAAGGTAGATTTTGAAAAACTCTTATTAGAGCACACAGCCCTAAGATAGACTTTGAGGATTAATATAGAAGAACTTTCTAGATTTTTGTTGTTGTAGAGTTTTTGTGAGTTTTCCAAAAAATACATATCTGTCTAGATACGAGTGGGTAGAGGCAGTTCTGGAACAGATGTACCTAGGGGTAAAACCCGAAAACAACGCTTTGAGCTAGACTCGAACGGGAACTGGTGCAAGACAACGGGTCTTGCTTCACTCTTGGTTACGACACTCCCGGGGGATATGCTTAGGATAATTCTCATTTTCTTAAAAAACCATTATGAAAGGTTTATGAGTATATACTTCCTCAAAGAAAACATTTTTTATTATTATAGTTCAATTTATGATAAGTGTTTTACAAGTATGAAATTATGTATTTTGATTCATAAACTGATCTAGTTTATGCCATTGTTTAGAAATGGTGCCTAATGGAAGGAATGGAAATTGTATCAATGCACACACTCCATGTAGGGATTTCCCTCTTGCTCAAGATAATTATAGTGGAGCTGGTGATACAATCGGTGTTGATCAACTTATCACCATACTGGGACAACTCACTCACGTTATGAATAATAACCTTACTCGTATGGAGCAACCTAATCCGCAACGCGGAGGATCGTTGTTATACCACTTCATGGGGCAACAACCACCAACATTAAATGGGAGTACTAATCCCATAGTATCTGAGCAATGGATAAATTCCATAGAGAAACTATTCCATGCCTTGGGGAGTAGTGAAAGGGAAAAAGGTTATCATGACAGTTTACTGCCTCACTGAAGATATTGATCAATGGTTTTCATTGATTCAAAATACAAATGAAGATAAAGATGTATCAAGTATGGAATGGAGAGAGTTCAAAGAGATTTTCTTAGAAAAATACTTTCCACATGACCATCGAGCAGATATGGAAAGGCAATTTATGAGTCTGAGGCAGAAGGAGGATGAGAATGTCGTAAAGTATGAGGCTAACTTTACAAGGTAAGCAAGGCATGTTGCAGATTATATACATAACCCAAGAAGTAAGATTGACCATTTCTCTGATGGGTTAAAACCGTTTCTCTGTCGAGCTTTAGTATCACAATCTTTCTCAACGTATGAGGATATAGTCTCATGTGCTATCAAGACAGAAAATAAATTATCTAAGTCTTATGACAACAAAGTAAACAAGAGATTAAGAGAACAGTGGAAAAAGATACAGATAAAGGTAAAAAGGGGGATAATTATTTTCCATTATGCGATAATTGTGGGAATAATCACCCCGGTACTCGCCTAAAAGGAATGGGAGTTTGTTATAAATGTGGAGAAAAAGGTCACCAGGCTCGTGATTGCAAGGGAAAGAAAAGTTGTTGTCAATGTGGAATGATATAATTGTAGAGAGATGAGATGTTATGCAAATGAATGTCCTAAGAGTCAAGGGAACTTACCTCAGAAGAGGCCAAGGGATCAAGTCCAATCTTATGCTATCACTACTGCTGAGGTTGAAGCTCTAAAAGATGTGGTGGCAGGTAATTTAATGGTTTCCTCAAGTTTAGAAAATGAATTATTTGATTCTGGATCATCGCATTGTTTCAAATCTTCCCAGTTTGCTAAGAAAATTAGATATTTCAATTTGATTTAACAAGAGAATTGTTAGTAAAAACTCCTAAGGGAAGTATTATTGCAACAAAGTTTTGTGAATCAGTCCCCATTAGAGCACATAAATGTTCTTTATCCGCTGATCTCATTGTCATACCTATGATTGAGTATGATATAATCCTCAGTATGGATTGTCTTTCGAACTATGATGCAAATATTTATTGTAATAAGAAGGAGGTTGTGATTTTTGATGATGATGATAAGGAACACCTTATTTTTAGAGAAGAATCGTCACCACCTAATTCTAATTTATATCCACCCCCAGTATCTCAACTAAATTCAATTATTGGGGCGGAAAATAATGAAATGACTAAGGACGAGGAAAGGAATGTTCAAGTAGAGGATGTACCTATTGTGAAGGAATATATAGATGTGTTTCCAGAAGATTTACCTGGACATCCTACAGAATGATAATTTGAGTTTTCCATTGATTTAATTCCTGGATCAAGGCCTATATCAAAGACCCCTTATAGAATGGCCACTTTGGAATTAGTTTAACTAAATAAACAACTAGAGGAGTTGTGTAATAAGGGATTTATTCGCCCTAGTTTTTCCCCATGGGGAGCCCCTGTCCTTTTTGTTAAGAAGAAAGATGGATCTATGAGGTTGTGCTTTGACTGCAGGGAGATCAATGATATAACAATAAAGAATAAGTATCCCCTACCTCGCATTGATGATTTATTTGAACAACTGCATGGAGCTCAATACTTTTCAAAGATTGAACTTCGATCCGGATACCATCAGTTGTCTGTGAAGAAGGAAGAAATTCTGAAGACAGCATTTCGAACAAGGTACGGGCATTACAAGTTTACAGTATTGCCTTTTGGATTGACTAATGCACCCTCTTTATTCATGGATCTAATGAATATAGTTTTCAAGGAATATCTTGATGATTTTGTGCTGGTATTTATTAATGATATCTTGGTATACTCCCAAAAGCTACGAAGATCATGAAAATCACTTGCGCATTATCTTGAAGACTCTTAGAAGGCATGAATTATATGGGAAGTTTAGAAAGTGTGAATTATAGCTTCAGGAGATTTCTTTTCTTGGCCATATTGTCTCTAAAGATGGAATTTTTGTTGATCCTTCTAAGTCCAAGTAAATCCAAGAATGTCCAGCACTGATGAGTATAATTGAGGTACCCATCTTTATTGGTTTGGCAGGTTATTATCGACATTTGTCCAGAATTTTGCCCGATTGGCTAACCCATTAACGAAGCTCACACGTAAAGGGGTTAACTTTGTTTGGAAAAAAGAGTGTGAAGAATGTTTTGAATAACTGAAGAGAAGATTAGTAAATGCTCCTATATTGACTCTACCATTAGGTAATTATGGGTTTGTTATTTATAGTGATGCATTAATGAAAGGACTTGGTTGTGTCCTTATGCAGAATGATAGGGTTATTGCCTATGCATCACGATAGCTAAAAATTCATGAGCAGAAATATCCTAGTCATGATCTCGAGTTAGCTGCTGTAATCTTTGCCTTGAAGATATGGATATATTATATATATGTTGAAAAATGTGAGATATATACCGATCACAAGAGTTTGAAATATATTTTCTCACCAAAAGAACTCAACATGAGGCAAAGGCGATGGCTTGAACTACTCAAGGATTATATTATGGTTATAAGAATAATGTGATATATATAAGGATTGTACTTCAGTACTTGTTTTTTTCATTAAGGTTTTAATATGATGAAGGTAATAATATTTTTAGTATGTGACAATAAGAGAAACTTTACTTTTTTTGGGGAATCTGATGTTACAATTGATTTTGGAATTTAGAGGCCTTTTAGAGAAAGTCTGGACAGAGGTATTTTGGATAACTATAAAAGTTGGAATGGATTAAGTTGAACCTTCTATAGTATTGTATAAGGTTAAACCATTTCTAATGATTATTTCTGGAATATTATAATACTATAGTTTTAGGAAAAGGACAACCTGCAGGTTGGGGGATAACCCATCGCGTCGGACAAAGCTACAGGAATCGAACCCACAACCATAGTGTGACAGGCCTTTATTACCTACCACTAGCCTACAGGAAGTCCCTGGTTATTACAAAATTGTTTTCCTAATCTAAATGGTATGTGGTAATATTTGGAACCTTATACAATTAGGATAAATATAATATTTTTGAGTTCTGTTACCATTTAGAGTGAAAGATGGGTTTGTGGTAAAAATTTATTAAAGAATGAAAGTCTACAAGAAAAGTAAGTATATTTCCTTACATTCTTAGTAAATCTCTTAAATAAATTCCTCAACTTTATGAAAGGTAACTTAAAACAAAAACGTTGTCGGTTAACTTTTCCAACTGAGGATTCAATGACCGTTTAACCAATCAAAAGTTTGGGATTTTCTTATGGTTAACTTTCTTTTAATATTGTTTTCTAAAACTCACCATCAGACCTTGATGGTTTGTTTTTCCTCAATATCCATATTTTCATATAATCTTAGTATGGGCTATCTCGGGTGACCTTTTTTACTTCTCTTTCTTTCTTTTAATGTTATATTTTTATTAACCTTATTTCTGATGTGGGTTTTCCACAAAGGTATTGTCTATTTTAAACCTTTTATTTTCAATGAAAAATTTCAAATTACGAGGATGCAATTTATTGAAGGAGGGGAGAATGTAACACCCCAAGCTTCCATGATATGTTTCTCTTTCAATAATGCAATAGCTTGCATTGTACGCAAGTTCGAGATTCTAACACACCGCGTCCAATCAAAGTAACCATTATGAATAGTAATACCCACTTTTTGAAATTTTATTAATTTTATATTTCAAAATGGACATCATTTTTGTATTCTGAATATTTAATTATCCTAAGTTGAATTTTTGGTATTTTTCTGAGAACATCCAATTTTTTATGAATAGTGAAAAATACTTAAAAACAACTTTTTTTAATCAAAATAATTTATAGTGATAAATTATACTATTGAGTGGTTTTGAAGTATAATTAGAATATATTTTTAACATTTTATCCAATGGTGGTCATTATAATTAATTTCACTTTGAAATTAGATAGAAACAATTGTCAATCTTTTGATATATATAGTTTCTTAAAAACACGCTATTTGTTGTGACAGAGGGAATTAATTATAAAATTCATTAATGAAACTTATATGTTGGGAATTTTTTAAAATATACATCATTTTTTAATTTGGAATATCAATTATAGCTTATGGTGAAATTTTGGCATTGTTCTAAAAAACTTCAATTTTTGATAAATAGTGAAACCACTAAGTGGTAGTTAAAAAACGGATTTTTCATTTAATGAAACATTACCACTTCTGTGATTTTATTTTCAAAAATCTGACATACATGGTTTTCATTAGGAAGTAAAATGTGGTTCAATGGGATTAAACTAATTTTTTGGTGAATATTAACGTTTAAGTTCTATTAATCGCGATTAAGGTAATTAGTGAAATTTAAGGTAAAAATGATATTATAAAAAATATGAAAATACCTTGACACTTGTCCTACCATTATTGGATGAGTCATGTCCGACAAAGAAAATCCATGGGTCAACTTGGGGACCCCATGGAGACACTTGGGTAAGAAAATGACACTAATAACCTTTTATTTAAAGTAAAAATAAAATTGTCACAAACATGTGTTGTTTTACTAAAACAATTATTAAATGGGGTTATATGAGTTAAATTTTCTACTATAAATATTCATTGAAAAAGATAAAAATATTTTCTACATCATGATAATTTTTATATAATTTTTAGACATTAAATAAATTAAATATTTTATGACACCATGATGATGCAGTGATTACCTCATTTATTAACGATTTAAATAAAATGAAAAGATAATGTAAAATCTAAGACTTAAACTTGTCAAGAACCTATTGTATGGGTAGATTTATAACCCTTATCACCTTATCCTAGAAATATATAATTTTGGGACCTTTGAAATCCGAAAAGCACTTCATAATAATGTGGTATTTCATTAATTTCCAAGAGTGCCCTCCTCTCCTCTTATAAAAGGCCCCTAGCTCTACCACCTTATTCACACCTTCAAATCCATTTGGCTAGGCCAAAATCTGACCAAATACTCTCTCAACTTCCCTATATTACTCCTATATTCCTCACTTTGGTAAGAAATCTTCCCAAGGAAGCCTTTGGCTCAAATTAAAAAGAGTTACCCGATTTTAAGGTAATGTATTCTCTTATGTTATTTTGTTTTATTTTGCTTCTCCAACCCCTTAAATTCTTTTTATTCCTTTATTTTGTAACAAAACCAGTATCTCTAATATACTAGGATGTTGTTATGAGATGTATTTGATTTACACATACACACACCTTCGTCTAATGGTTAAAGAACATACTGTTTCTGTGGGTGGCGAATTACTGCCTCACGAAACGATGATTGTTCAATCTCCTTTTAACAACTCTCATGGTGGCCATTAAGATGTAACTATATTTATATATGATATATATTATGTTTATGTTTTCTTTATGCTTCTGTATTTCTCATTTATGTCATACCTTTATGATTTCCATTATGGGTAAAGGCGATAATTTCATTTTAGGAAGTGCGGACTACCGCCCCCTCAAAGTGATTTGAATCGTTAATGACATATGTTGGATGTATAAAGGATGGAGTAAACGGTATTATAAATTATATTATACTGGAATTATATTATACCTTTATATAATTATAATTTAATTCCATTAAAGATGAAATAGAAATGGAAGTAGCGTTCATGCGTACGTACGGCTTACCGTCTCCATGAACGGTGCATTTCATTTGTTACCTCTAAATGTTATATAATATTATAAATGCATGTATATAATGGATATATATGATATAAATGATATCTACAGCATGAGTATAATTCTGTATATAATGGATATTTCACCACATGAACACTTGTAATTATAAGAAGTTTATTTTTTACTCATGTACCAAAGATCGACAAAATGACCATTATTAACTTAAATAATTACATAATGTTCATAACATGGTAATAAGTGATATAAAAGGAATAATAAAATTTAAAATGTTCTTAATCAATTATAAATTAACTCTCTTTTATTATTCAGGAGGTTAAAGAATGGTCGAGTCAAGTCGCACACGAGGTAAGGGAACTTCTTAACCCAATTTTCGTTCTTTGGGTTAATCTCCTACTTTCAAATTATGTCATGATATTATTATGTCCTATCTTGTATTTTTACTTTCTTTATGTGTACTTATACTAAATACACATAATAGATCTATTTTATTTAAAAAGGGATCTTTGTAAGGGACTTCGTCTCAATCTCCATTCATTGAGGCATATTTTTTTATACACAAATTTTTTTATACGGTGTATAAACCCCTTTGACTTTTACATTTATTCAAAAGGAATATTTTTATATGAATCGTTTTACTAAACGACAAAAAGGAATGTTTTTCATGTCGTACTTATGTGGCGACAATGAATTCTCCACCGTTGTGACCATTATTTGAGTTTTGGTTTCCTCTACAAGCCATAATATTTTTTAATAAAAATAAATACCAAGTTTTAATTTTCAATTATTTTGGTATTGAAAATGGTTTTGATAATGTTTTTATTATATCAATGTGTTTTATTGATATCTTGTGATTGAAATGTGGAAATGTTATGTTTCCTTTATGCATGTTTTATGTGATACAATTATGTTATGGTTTATGATATGTTTAAACCTGTTCATATGAGGAATGCATTAGACTTAATAAGTAACGGGTGGAGCCCTCTATAGCTCCTCGGTGCATCGGCAGGTCTCATGAGACAAACTAGTGTCTTGGAAAGAGGCCTTGAAAAAATCTTATTTGTATTCTTGGCACGAGGCCATGGCTACGTGGTTATGATAGTCTGGAATTATGCATTCCATCATTATGAAAGTGGTTATTGATATTGCATGTGATTATTCGACCAGTAGAATATCCATGTGAACAATTAAATGGCATTATTTCATTCTACTTTTTCCATATTATTCTGAATTTCAAGTTTAAAAGTCTTTTGTTCAGTTATACATTGCCTTAAATGTTTAATATTTATTTTATGAAAGCTTCTGCTATATTGTTATCTTTATTGAGCATCTGAGCTAACCCCTTTCAATGTTTTAATTTTTCTAGGATGTGATGAAGTATATTATAAATGACCTGCAGGGATAGTATGAGGGGATTTGAAGACAAGATGTTGTTGTAGTTTTGTTTTACTTTATGATATAATGTAAGACTTATGAATGTATCTAGTGTTTCCAAGGGTACTAAACTAATCGGTCTTTCGAGACTTGATCTTTTGTGATCATACCATTGTTACGCAATAATGCACTGACTCTGGGTAACAGGGGTCAAGCGTTAAAGTTGGTATCAGAGGCATTTTAGTACTAACCTTGGAAGCTAGATTTAGATAAACTCTGATTAGAGAACATAGCCCTAAGATAGACTTTGAGGATTAGTATAGAATAACTTCCTATAATTTTTTTATTGTAGAGATTTTGTGATTTTTCCGAGAAATACATCCCTGTCTGGATACGAGTTGGTAGAGGTGGTTCTGGCACAGATGTACCTAGGGGTAAAACCCAAAAACACTGCTTTGAGCTAGACTCGAACGGGAACTGGTGCACAACAATGAGTCTTGCTGCACTCTTGGTTACGACACACCTGGGGGATATTCTTAGGATAATTACCATTTTCTTTACAAACTATTATCAATGGTTTATGAGTATATACTTCCTAAAAGAAAACATTTTTATGATTATAGTTAAATTTATGAAAATTGTTTTACAAGTATGGAATTATATATTTTGATTCATAAACTGATCTAGTTTATTCCATTGTTTAGAAATGGAACCTAGTGGAAGGAATGGAAATCGTATCAATGCATTCACTCCATGAAGGGATTTCCCTCCTGCTCTAGATAATTATAGTGGAGTTGGTGATACAACTGGTGCTGATCAACTTATCACCATACTGGGACAACTCACTCAGGTTATGAATAATAACCTTACTCGTATGGAGCACCCTGATCCACAACGTGGAGGATCAATGTTAGACCTCTTCATGTGGCAACAACCACCAACATTAAATGGGAGTACTAATCCCTTAGTAGCTGAGCAATGGATAAATTACTTAGAGAAAATATTCCATGCCTTGGGGAGTAATGAAATGGAAAAGGTTATCATGGCAGTTTACCGCCTCACTGGAGATATTGATCAATGGTTGTCATTGATTAAAAATACAAAGGAAGATGTAGATGTTTCATGTATGGAATGGCGAGAGTTCAAAGATCTTTTCTTAGAAAAATACTTTCCACATGACCATCGAGCAGATATGGAAAGTCAATTTCTGAGTCTGAGGCAGAAGGAGGATGAAAATTTCCCAAAGTATGAGGCTAACTTTACAAGGTTAGCGAGGCATGCTTCAAATTATATACATAACCCAAGAAGTAATATTGATCATTTCTTTGATGGGTTAAAACCTTTTCTCCGTCGAGTTTTAGTATCACAATCATTCTCAAATTAAGAAGATATAGTCTTGTGTGATATCAAGACAGAAAAGGAATTCTCTAAGTCTTATGACATCAAATTAAAACAAGAGAAGAAGAGAAAATTGGAACAAGAGATAGATAAAGGAAAAAAGGGAAAAAATGATTTTTCATTATGCGATAATTGTTGGAAGAATCACCCCGGTACTTGCCTAAAAGGAATGGGAGTTTGTTATAAATGTGGAGAAAAAGATCACAATGATCGTGATTTCAAGGGAATGAAAGTTGTTGTCAATGTGGAATGCTATAATTGTAGAGAGATGGGACATTATGCAAATGAATGTCCTAAGCATCGGGGGAACTTACATCAGAAGTGGCCAAGGGATCAAGGCCAAGATTATGCTATCACTACTACTGAGGTTGAAGATCTGAAAGGCGTGGTGGTAGGTAATTTAATGGTTTCCTCAAGTTTAGAAAATGCATTATTTGATTCTGGATCATCGCATTGTTTCATATCTTCCCATTTTTCTATGAAAATTAGATTTTCTAATTTTATTTAACAAGAGAATTGATAGTCAAATCTCTTAAGGGAAGTATCATTGCAACAAAGTTTTGTGAATCAGTCCCCATTAGAGAACATAAATGTTCTTTATCCGCGTATCTCATTGTCAAACCTATGATTGAGTTTGATATAATCCTCAGTATGGATTGGCTTTCGGACTATGATGCAATGATTTATTGTAAGAAGAAGGAGGTTACAATTTTTGATGATGATGATAAGGAACACCTCATTTTTACAGCAGAATCATCACCACATAATTCTTATTTAGATCCACCCCCAGTAGCTCAAATAAATTCAATTATTGGGGAGGAAGAGAATGAAATGACTAAGGGTGAGTAAAGTAATGTTCAAATAGAGGATGTACCTATTGTGAAAGAATATGTAGATGTGTTTCTGGAAGATTTACATGGACATCCTCCAGAATGAGAAGTTGAGTTTTCCATTGATTTAATTCCTGGATCAAGGCCCATATCGAAGACCCCTTATAGAATGGCCACTGTGGAATTAGTTGAACTAAAGAAACAACTAGAGGAATTGAGTAATAAGGGATTTATTCAACCTAGTGTTTCTCCATGTGGAGCTCTGTCCTTTTTGTTAAGAAGAAAGATGGATCTATGAGGTTGTGCGTTGACTACATGGAGATCAATGATATAACAATAAATAACAAGTATCACCTACCTCTCATTGATGATTTATTTGACCAACTGCATAGATCTCAATAATTTTCAAATATTGACCTTCGACCCAGATACCATCAGTTGTGTGTGAAGAAGTAAGACATTCTGAAGACAACATTTTGAACAAGGTACGGGCATTACGAGTTTACAGTAATGCCTTTTGGATTGACTAATGCACCCTCTGTATTCATGGATCTAATGAATAGAGTTTTCGAGGAATATCTTGATTATTTTGTGGTGGTATTTATTGATGATATCTTGGTATGATCCAAAAGCTACGAAGATCATGAAAATCACTTGTGCATTATCTTGAAGACTCTTAGAAGGCATGAATTATATGGGAAGTTTAGCAAGTATGAATTTTGGCTTCAGGAGATTTCTTTTCTTGGCCATATTGTCTCTAATGATGGAATTTCTGTTGATCCTTCTAAGACCAAGGCAATCCACGAATGGCCAACACCAATGAGTATAACTGAGGTATGCAGCTTTATTGGTTTGGTAGGTTATTATCGACATTTTTTCCAGAATTTTGCCCGATTGGCTAACCCATTAACGAATTTCACACGTAAAGGGGTTAAATTTGTCTAGAAAAAAGAGTGTGAAGAATGTTTTGAAGAACTGAAGAGAAGATTAGTCAATCCTCCTATATTGACTCTACCATCAGGGAATTATGGGTTCATTATTTATAGTGATGCATCAATGAAAGGACTTGGTTGTGTCCTTATGAATAATGATAGAGTTATTTCCTATGCATCACAACAGCTAAAAATTCATGAGCAGAACTATCCTACTCATGATCTTGAGTTAGGTGCTGTAATATTTTCCATGAAGATATGGAGAAATTATCTCTATGGTGAAAAATTTGAGATATATACCGATCACAAGAGTTTGAAATATATTTTCTCACAAAAAGAACTCAACATGAGGCAAAGGAGATATCTTGAACTACTCAAGGATTATATTCTGGTAATAGGAATAATGTGATACATATAAGGATTGTACTTTAATACTTGTTTTTTTCATTAAGGTTTTAATATGATGAAGGTAATAATATTTTTATTATGTGACAATAAGAGAAACTTTACGTTTTTTGGGGAATCTGATGTTATAATTGATTTTGGAATTTAGAGACCTTTTAGAGAATGTATGGACAAAGGTATTTTGGATAACTATAAAATTTGGAATGGATTAAGTTGAACCTTGGATAGTATTGTTTAAGGTTAAAATATTTATGAAGATTATTTTTGGAATATTATAATACTATAGTTTTAGGAAAAGGACAACCTGGAGGTTGGGGATAACCCGTCGCGTCAGACAAAGCTGTAGGAATCTAACCCACAACCATAGTGTGATAGTCCTTTATTACCTACCACTAGCCTATAGTAAGTCCCTGGATATTACAAAATAGTTTTCCTATTCTAAACGGTATGTGGTAATATTTGGAACCTTATAAAATTAGGATAAATATAATATTTTTGAGTTCTGTTACCATTTGGAGTGAAAGATGGGTTTGTGGTAAAAATTTATTAAAAAATGAAAGTCTACATGACATGTAAGTATATTTCCTTACGTTCTTAGTAAATCTATTAAAACAATTCCTCAACTTTATGAAAGGTAACTTAAAACAAAAATGTTGTTGGTTAACTTTTCCAACTGGGGATTCAATGACCATTTAACAAATCACAAGTTTGTGATTTTCTTATGGTTAACTTTCTCATAATCCTATTTTCTACAAATCTCCATCATACCTTGATGGTTTTTTTTCTCCATATCCATATTTTCATAGAATCTTAGTATGGTCTATCTCGGGTGACCTTTGTACTTCTCTTTCTTTCTTTTAATGTTATATTTTTATTAACC
The DNA here is from genome assembly GCA_963277665.1 of Viscum album. NCBI lineage: Eukaryota > Viridiplantae > Streptophyta > Magnoliopsida > Santalales > Viscaceae > Viscum > Viscum album. The sequence continues at coordinate 1,701,075,420 of OY728161.1, read as the reverse complement.
TTATTTTCGTTGTGGGTTTTCCACAAAGGTATTTTCTATTTTAAACCTTTTATTTTCAATGAAAAATTTCAAATTGCGAGGATGCAATTTATTTAACGAGGGGAGAATGTAACACCCCGAGCTTCCATGATACGCTTCTCTTTCAATAATGCAATAGCTTGCATTGTACGCAAGTTTGAGATTCTAACACACCGCGACCAATCAAAGTAGTTGTTATGAATAGTAATACCCACTTTTTGAAATTATATTAATTTTATATTTCAAAATGGACTTCATTTTTGTATTTAGAATATCGAAATTATCTTAAGTTGAATTTTTGGTATTTTTATGAGAACTTCCAATTTTTTATGAATAGTGAAAAATAATTAAAAACAACCTTTTTTAATAAAAATAATTTATAGTTATAAATTATACTATTTATTTGTTTTAAAGAATAATTAGAATATATTTTTAACATTTTATCCAATGGTGGTCATTAGAATTAATTTCACTTTGAAATTGGACATAAAAAATTGTCAATATTTTGATATATATTGTTTCTTAAAAACACGCTATTTGTTGTGACAGCGGGAATTAATTATAAAATTAATTAATGAAACTTATATGTTTGGAATTTTTTAAAATATAAATCATTTTTTAATTTGGAATATCAATTATAGCTTCGGGTGAAATTTTGGCATTGTTCTAAAAAACTTCAATTTTTGATAAATAGTGAAACCACTTAGTGGTAGTTAAAAAACTAATTTTTCGTTTAAATGAAAAATTACCACTTCTGTGATTTTATTTTCAAAAATCCTACATACATGGTTTTCATTAGGAAGTAAAATTTTATTCAATGGTATTAAACTAATTGTTTGTTGAATAGTAATGTTTAAGTTCTATTAATCGCAATTAAAGGTAATTAGTGAAATTTAAGGTAAAAATGATATTATAAAAATAAGAAAATATATTTACACTTGTCCTACCCTTATTTGATGAGTCATGGCTGACCGAGAAAATCCATGGGTCAACTTGGGGACCCCATGGAGCCACTTGGGTAAGAAAATGACACTAATAACTTTTTATTTAAAGTAAAAATAAAATTGTCACAAACATGTGTTCTTTTACTAAAACAATTATTAAATGGGGTTATATGAGTTAAATTTTATACTATAAATATTAATTGGAAATATAAAAATATTTCCTATATCATGATATTTTTTATATAATTTTTAGACATTAAATAAATTAAATTTTTTATGACACCAGGATGATAGAGCAATTACCTCATTTATTAATGATTTAAATAAAAGGAAAAGATAATGTAAACTATAAGAATTACACTTGTCAAGAACCTATTGGATTGGTAGATTTAGAACCCTTATCACCTTATCCTAGAAATATATAATTTTGGGACCTTTGAAATCTGAAAAACACTTCATAATAATGTAACATTTCATTAATTTCCAAGAGTGTCCCTCCTCTCCTCTTATAAAAGGCCCCCACCTCTAACACCTTATTCACACCATCAAAGACATTTGGCTCATCCAACTTCTTCCCAAATACTCTCTCAACTTCCCTCTCTTATTCCCAAATTCCTCACTTTGGGCAGAAGTCTTCCCAAGGAAGCCTTTGGCTCAAATTAAAAAGAGTTACCCGATTTTAAGGTAATATCTTCTCTTATGCTATTTTGTTTTATTTTGCTTCTCCAACCCCTTAAATTCTTTTTATTCCTTTATTTTGTAACAAAACCATTATCTCCAATATACTATGATGTTTTTATAAGAATTATTTGATTTACACATACACACACCTTCGTCTAATGGTTAAAGTACATACTGTTTATGTGGGTGGCGAATTACTGCGTCACGAAATGATGATTATTCAATCTCCTTTTAACACCTCTCATGGTTTCCATTAAGTTGTCACTATATTTATATATGATATATATTATGTTTATGTTTTCATTATTCTTCTTTACTTTTCATTTATGTCATACCTTTATGATTTCCATTATGGGTAAAGGCGATAATTTCATTTTAGGAAGTGTAGACTACCACCTCCTCAAAGTGATTCGAATCATTAATGCCATATGTGGGATGTATAAAGGATAGAGTAAATAGTATTATATATTATATTATACTGAAATTATATTATACCTTTATATAATTATAATTTCATTCCATTAAATACGAAATATAAATGAAAGTAGCGTTCATGCGTACGTACGGCTTACCGTCTCCATTAACGGTGCATTTAATTTCTTACCTCTAAATGTTATGTAATATTATAAATACATGTATAAACTAGATATATATGATATATATGATATCTACATCATGAATATAATTCTTGATATAATGGATATTTCACCACATGAACAACTTGTAATTATAAGAAGTTTATTTTTGACTCAAGTACCAAAGATCGAAAAAATGACCGTTATTAACATAAATAATTACATAATGTTCAGAACATGGTAATAAAAGATATAAAAGGAATAATAAACTTGAAAAATGTTCTTAATAAATTATAAATTAACTCTGGTTTATTATTCAGGAGGTTAAATAACGGTCGAGTCAAGTCGGACACGAGGTAAGGGAGCTTCTTAACCCAATTTCCGTTCTTTGGGTTAATCTCCTACTTTCAAATTATGTCATGATATTATTATGTCCTATCTTGTATTTGTACTTTCTTTATGTGTACTTATACTAAATATACATAATAGATCTATTTTAATTAAAAAAATGAATTTTGTAAGGGACTTCGTCTCAATCTCCATTCATTCAGGCATATTTTGTTTTATACACGAATTTCTTTTATACGGTGTATAAACCCCTTTGACTTTTACGTTTATTAAAAAGGAATATTTTTATATGAAGCGTTTTACTAAATGAAAAAAAAGGAATGTTTTTTTCTCATACGTATGCGGCGACAACGTCTTCTCCGCCGCCGTAACCATTATTTGAGTTTTGGCTTCCTCTACAAGCCATAATTTTTATTAAATAAAAATAAATACCAAGTTTTAATTTTCATTTATTTTGGTATTGAAAATGGTTTTGATAATTTTTTTATTATATCTATGTGTTGTATTGATATCTTGTGATTTAAATGTAGAAATTTTATGTTTCCTTTATGCATGTTTTATGTGATACGATTATGTTATGGTTTATGATATGTTTAAACCTATTCATATGAGGAATGCATTGGACTTAATAACTGACGGGTGGAGCCCGCTATAGCTCCTCGATGCATCGGAAGGTCTCATGAGTGTCTTGGCACGAGGCCTTGACAAAATCTTATATGTAGTCTTGGCACGAGGCCTTGGCTACGTGGTTATGATAGTCTGGCATTATGCATTCCATCATTATGAAAGTGGTTATTGATATTGCATGTGATTATTGAACCAGTAGAATATCCATGTGAATAAGTAAATGGCATTATTTCATTCTACTTTTTCAATATTATGCTGAATTTCAAGTTTAAAAGGCTTTTGTTCAGTTATGCATTGGCTTTAATTTTTTAATATTTATTTATGAAAGCTTCCTCTATATTTTTATCCTTACTGAGCATCTGAGCTCACCCCTTTCAATGTTTTAATTTTTCCTAGATGTGATGAAGTATATTATGAATGACCTATAGGGATAGTATGAGGGGATATGAAGACAATATGTTGTTGTAGTTTTGTTTTACTTTATGATATAATGTAAGACTTATGAATGTATCTAGTGTTTCCAAGGCTACTAAACTAATCGGTCTTTAGAGACTTGATCTTTTGTGATCATGCCATTGTTACGCAATAATGCACCGACTCTAGGTAAATGGGGTCGGGCATTACAGTTGGTATCAGAGATAGTTTTGTACTAACCATGGAATCTAGATTTAGATAAACTCTGATTAGAGCACATAGCCCTAAGATAGACTTGGAGGATTACTATAGAAGAACTTCCTAGAATTTTTTTGTTGTAGAGATTTTTGTGAGTTTTCCGAGAAATACATCCCTGTATAGATAAGAGTAGGTGGAGTCGGCTCTGGCACAGATGTACCTTGGGGTAAAACCCGAAAACACCGCTTTGAGCTAGACTCGAACGGGAACTAGTTCACGACAACGGGCCTTGCTGCACTCTTGGTTACGACACTCCTGGGGGATATGATTAGGATAATTCGTATTTTCTTTACAAACCATTATGAAGGGTTTATGAGTATATACTTTCTCAAAGAAAACATTTTTATGATTATAGTTCAATTTATGATAAGTGTTTTACATGTATGGAATTATGTATTTTGATTCATAAACTGATCTAGTTTATGCCATTTTTTAGAAATGGCGCCAAGTGGAAGGAATGGAAACTGTATCAATGCATGCACTCCATGTAGGGATTTCCCTCCTGCTCAAGATAATTATAGTGGAGCTGGTGATACAAGTGGTGCTGATCAACTTATCACCATACTGGGACAACTCACTCAGGTTATGAATAATAACCTTACTCATATGGAGAACCGTGATTCGCAACGCAGAGGATCAATGTTAGAGCGCTTCATGAGGAAACAACCACCAAAATTAAATGGGAGTACTAATCCCTTAGTAGCTGAGCAATGGATAAATTCCTTAGAGAAAAATATTCCGTGCCTTGGGGAGTAGTGAAAGGGAAAAGGTTATCATGGCACTTTACCGCCTCACTGGAGATGCTGATCACTGGTTGTCATTGATTCAAAATACAAAGGAAGATGAAGATGTATTAAGTATGGAATGGAGAGAGTTCAAAGATATTTTCTTAGAAAAATACCTTGCACATGACCATCGAGCAGATATGGAAAGGCAATTTCTGAGTCTGAGGCAGAAGGTGGATGAGATTGTCGCAAAGTATGAGGCTAACTTTACAAGGTTAGCGAGGCATGATATAGTTTATATACGTAACCCAAGAAGTAAAATTGATCATTTATTTGATGGGTTAAAACCATTTCTTCGTCGAGCTTTAGTATCACAATTTTTCTCAACGTACAAAGATATAGTCTCATGTGTTATCAAGACAGAAAAGGAATTCCCTAAGTCTTATGACAACAAAGTAAAGCAAGAGAAGAAGAGAACGGTGGAACAAGAGAGAGATAAAGGGAAAAAGGGAAAAAAGGATTTTCCATTATGTGATAATTGTGGGAAGAATCACCCTCGTACTTGCCCAAAAGGAATGGGAGTTTGTTATAAATGTGGAGAAAAAGGTCACCAGGATCGTGATTGCAAGGGAAAGAAAGTTGATGTCAATGTGGAATGATATAATTGTAGAGATATGGGAAATTATGCAAATGAATATCCTAAGCGTCAGGGGAACTTACCTCAGAAGAGGCCAAGGGATCAAGGCTGAGCTTATGCTATCATTACTGCTGAGGTTGAAGCTTCTAAAGACATGGTGGCAGGTAATTTAATGGTTTCCTCATGTTTAGAAAATGCATTATTTGATTCTGGATCATCGGATTGTTTCATATCTTCCTAGTTTTCTAAGAAAATTAGATATTTCCAATTTGATTTAACAAGAGAATTGTCAGTCAAATCTCCTAAGGGAAGTATCATTGCAAAAAAAATTTGTGAATCAGTCCCCATTAGAGCACATAAATGTTCTTTATCAGCTAATCTCATTGTCATACCTATGACTGAGTTTGATATAATCCTCGGTATGGATTGTCTTTCGGACTATGATGCAAAGATTTATTGTAAGAAGAAGGAGGTTACGATTTTTGATGATGATGATAAGGAACACCTTATTTTTAGAGCAGAATCGTCACCACCTAATTCTTATTTAGACCCACCCCCAGTAGCTCAACTAAATTCAATTATTGTGGAGGAAGAGAATGAAAATGATAAGGGCAAGGAAAGTAATTTTCAAATATAGGATGTACCTATTGTGAAAGAATGTGTAGATGTGTTTCCGGAAGATTTACCTGGACATCCTCCAGAACGATAAGTTGAGTTTTCCATTGATTTAATTCCTGGATCAAGGCCTATATCGAAGACCCCTTATAGAATGTCCACTGTAGAATTAGTTGAAATAAAGAAACAACTAGAGGAATTGATTAATAAGGGATTTATTTTCCCTAGTGTTTCTCCATGGGGAGCCCCTGTCCTTTTTTTAAGAAGAAAGATGGATCTATGAGGTTGTGTGTTGACTATAGGGAGATCAATGATATAAAAATAAAGAAAAAGTATCCCCTACCTCGCATTGATGATTTGTTTGACCAACTGCATGGAGCTCAATACTTTTCAAAGATTTACCTTCGATCCGGATACCATGAGTTGTGTGTGAAGAAGGAAGACATTCCGGAGACAGTATTTCAAACAAGGTATGGGCATTATGAGTTTATAGTAATGCCTTATGGATTGACTAATGCACCCTCTGTATTCATGGATCTAATGAATAGAGTTTTCAAGGAATATCTTGATGATTTTGTGGTGGTATTTATTGATGATATCTTGGTATACTACAAAAGCTACAAAGATCATGAAAATCACTTGCGCATTATCTTGAAGACTCTTAGAAGGCATGAATTATATGGGAAGTTTAGCAAGTGTGAATTCTGGCATCAGGAGATTTCTTTTCTTGGCCATATTGTCTCTAAGGATTGAATTTCTGTTGAACCTTCTAAGACCAAGGCAATCTAAGAATGGCCAGCATCGACGATTATAACTGAGGTACGCAGCTTTATTGGTCTGGCAGGTTATTATTGACGTTTTGTCCAAAATTTTGCCAGATTGGCTAACCCATTAACGAAGCCCACACGTAAAGTGGTTAAATTTGTCTGGAAAAAAGAGTGTGAAGAATGTTTTGAAGAACTAAAGAGAAGATTAGTCAATGCTCCTATATTGACTCTACCATCAGGGAATGATGGTTTCGTTATTTATAGTGATGCATCAATGAAAGGACTTGGTTGTGTCCTTATGCAGAATGATAGGGTTATTGCCTATGCATCACGACAGCTAAAAATTCACAAGCAGAACTATCCTACTCATGATCTCGAGTTAGCTGCTGTAATATTTTCCTTGAAGATATGGAGACATTATCTCTATGGTAAAAATGTGAGATATATACCGATCACAAGAGTTTGAAATATATTTTCTCACAAAAATAACTCAACATGAGGCAAAGGCAATGGATTGAACTACTCAAGGACAATATTCTGGTTATAAGAATAATGTGATATATATAAGGATTGTACATAAGTACTTGTTTTTTCAGTAAGGTTTTAATATGATCAAGGTAATCATATTTTTAGTATGTGACAATAAGAGAAACTTTACTTTGTTTGGGGTATCTGATGTTACAATTGATTTTGGAATTTAGAGACCTTTTAGAGAAAGTATGGATAGAGGTATTTTGGATAACTATAAAAGTTGGAATGGATTAAGTTGAACCTTGGATATTATTGTTTAAGGTTAAAACATTTCTGAAGATTATTTTTGGAATATTATAATATTATAGTTTTAGGAAAAGGACAACCTGCAGGTTGGGGGATAACCCGTCGCGTCGGACAACGCTGTAGGAATCGAACCCACAACCATAGTACGACAGGACTTTATTACCTACCACTAGCCTACAGGAAGTCCCTAGTTATAAAAAATAGTTTTCCTAATCTAAATGGTATGTGGTAATATTTGGAACATTATACAATTATGATAAATATAATATTTTTGAGTTCTGTTACCATTTTGAGTGAAAGATGGGTTTGTGGTAAAAATTTATTAAAGAATGAAAGTCTACATGACAAGTAAGTATATTTCATTACGTTCTTAGTAAATCTCTTAAATAAATTCCTCAACTTTATGAAAGATAACTTAAAACAAAAATGTTGTCAGTTAACTTTTCCAACTGGGGATTTAATGACCGTTTAACCAATCACAAGTTTGTGATTTTCTTACGGTTAACTTTCTCCTAATCATGTTTTCTACAACTCTCCATCAGACCTTGATGGTTTGTTTTTCCTCCATATCCATATTTTCATAGAATCTTAGTATGGGCTATCTCAGGTGACCTTTGTACCTCTCTTTATTTCTTTTAATCTTATATTTTTATTAACCTTATTTTCAACGTGGGTTTTCTACAAAGGTATTTTCTATTTTCAACCTTTAATTTTCAATGAAAAATTTCAAATTGCGAGGATGAAATTTATTGAATGAGGGGAGAATGTAAAACCCCGAGCTTCCACGATACGCTTCTCTTTCAATAATGCAATAGCTTGCATTGTACGCAAATTCGAGATTCTAACACACCGAAACCAATCAAAGTAGTCGTTATGAATAGTAATACCCACTTTTTGAAATTATATTAATTTTATATTTCAAAATGGACTTCATTTTTGTATTCGTAATATCGAAATTATCCGAAGTTGAATTTTTGGTATTTTTCTGAGAACTTCCAATTTTTTATGAATAGTGAAAAATACTTAAAAACAACTTTTTTTAATCAAAATAATTTATAGTGATAAATTAAACTATTGAGTGGTTTTAAAGTATAATTAGAATATATTTTTAAAATTTTATCCAATGGTGGTCATTATAATTAATTTTACTTTGAAATTGGACATAAACAATTGTCAATATTTTGATATATATTTCTTCTTAAAAACATGCTATTTGTTGTGACAGTGAGAATTAATTATAAAATTAATTAATGAAACTTATATGTTTGTAATTTTGTAAAATATACATCATTTTGGAATTCAGAATATCAATTATAGCTTATGGTGAAATTTTGGCATTGTTCTAAAAAACTTCAATTTTTTATAAATAGTGAAACCACTAAGTGGTAGTAAAAAAACTGATTTTTCGTTTAAATGAAACATTACCAATTCTGTGATTTGGTTTTCAAAAATACAACATAAAAGGTTGTCATTAGGAAGTAAAATCTGGTTCAATGGGATTAAAATAATTTTTTGGTGAATAGTAATGTTTAAGTTCTATTAATCATGATTAAAGGTAATTAGTGAAATTTAAGGTAAAAATGATGTTATAAAAATATGAAAATATCTTGACACTAGTACTACCCTTATTAGATGATTCATGGCCGACAAGACCATCCATGGGTCAACTTGGGGACCCCATTTAGCCACTTGGGTATGAAAATGACATTAATAACTTTTTATTTAAAGTAAAAATAAAATTGTCACAAACATATGTTGTTTTACTAAATAAATTATTAAATTGGGTTATATGAGTTAAATTTTTGACTATAAATATTCATTGGAAATATAAAAATATTTTCTACATCATGATATTTTTTATATAATTTTTAGACATTAAATAAATTAATGTTTCTATGACACCATGATGATGCAGCGATTACCTCATTAATTAACGATTTAAATAAAATGAAAAGAAAATGTAAAATCTAAGACTTACACTTGTCAAGAACCTATTGGATGGGTATATTTATAACCCTTATCACCTTATCCTTGACATTTATAATTGTGGGACCTTTGAAATCCGAAAAGCACTTCATAATAATGTAACATTTCATTAATTTCCAAGAGTTCCCCTCCTCTCCTCTTATAAAAGGCCCCCACCTCTACCACCTTATTCACACCTTCAAAGCCATTTGACTCGGCCAAACTCTGCCCAAATACTCTCTAAACTTCCCTATCTAACTCCTATATTCCTCACTTTGGGCATAATTCTTCCCAAGGAAGCCTTTGTCTCAAATTAAAAAGAGTTACCTGATTTTAAGGTAATGTCTTCTCTTATGTTATTTTGTTTTATTTTGCTTCTCCCACCCCTTAAATTCTTTTTATTACCTTATTTTGTAACAACACCAGTATCTAAAATATACTAGGATGTTTTTATGTGAAGTATTTGATTTACACATACACACACCTTCGTCTAATGGTTAAAGAACATATTGTTACTGTGGGTGGTGAATTACTGCCTCACGAAACGATGATTGTTCAGTCTCCTTTTAACACGTCTCATGGTGGCCATTAAGATGTCACTATATTTATATATGATATATATTATGTTTATGTTTTCCTTATGCTTATTTATTTCTCATTTATGGGATACCTTTATGAATTCCATTATGGGTAAAGGCGATAATTTCATTTTAGTAAATGCGGAATACCACCCCCTCAAAGTGATTTGAAGCGTTAATGCCATATGTGGGATGTATAAAGGATGGAGTAAATGGTATTATACATTATATTATACTGTAATTATAGTATACCTTTATATAATTATAATTTCATTTCATTAAATTTGAAATAGAAATGAAAGTAGCATTCATTCGTACCTACGGCTTACCATCTCCATGAACGGTGCATTTCATTTCTTACCTCTAAATGTTATGTAATATTATAAATGCATGTATATATTGGATATATATCATATATATGATATCTACATCATGAATATAATTCTGGATATAATGGATATTTCACCACATGAACAACTTGTAATTATAAAAAGTTTATTTTTGACTCAAGTACCAAAGATCGACAAAATGACCGTTATTAACTTAAATAATTACATAACGTTCATAACATGGTAATAAGTGATGTATAAGGAATAATAAACTTGAAAAAGGTTCTTAATAAATTATAAATTAACTCTAGTTTATTATTCAGGAGGTTAAAGAACGGTCGAGTCAAGTCGGACTTGAGGTAAGAGAACTTCTTAACCCAATTTCTGTTCTTTGGGTTAATGTCCTACATTCAAATTATGTCATGATATTATTATGTCCTATCTTGTATTTTTACTTTCTTTAAGTGCACTTATACTGAATACACATAATAGATCTATTTTATTTCAAAAAATTATCTTTGTAAGGGAATTCGTCTCAATCTCCATTCATTGAGGGATATTTTTTTTATACACAAATTTCTTTTATACGGTGTATAAACCCCTTTTATTTTTATGTTTATTCAAATGGAATATTTTTATACGAAGTGTTTTACTAAATGACAAAAAGGAATGTTTTTCTTGTCGTACGTATGCAGAGACAATGACTTCTCCACCGCCGTGACCATTATTTGAGTTTTGGCATCCTCTACAAGCCATAATTTTTTTTAAATAAAAATAAATACCAAGTTTTAATTTTCATTTATTTTGGTATTGAAAATGGTTTTGATAATGTTTTTATTATATAAATGTGTTGTATTGATATCTTGTGATTGAAATGTGGAAATGTTATGTTTCCTTTATGCATGTTTTATGTGATACGATTATTTTATGGTTTATGATATGTTTAAACCTGTTCATATGAGGAATGCATTGGACTTAATAAGTGACGGGTGGAGCCCGCTATAGCTCCTCGATGCATCAGCAGGTCTCATGAGATAAAATAGTGTCTTGGCATGAGGCCTTGACAAAATCTTATTTGTAGTCATGGCACGAGACCTTGGCTACATGGTTATGATAGTCTGGAATTATGCATTCCATCATTATGAAAGTGGTTATTGATATTGCATGTGATTATTCGACCAGTAGAATATCAATGTTAATAAGTAAATGGCATTATTTCGTTAATATTTTGACATATTATGCTGAATTTCAAGTTTAAAAGGCTTTTTTTTAGTTATACATTGCCTGAAATGTTTAATATTTATTTATGAAAGCTTCCGCTATATTGTTATCCTTACTGAGTATCTAAGCTCACCCCCTTCAATTTTTAATTTTTACAGGATGTGATGAAGTATATAATGAATGACCTAGAGGGATAGTATGAGGGGATATGAAGAAAAGATGTTGTTGTAGTTTTTTTTTAATTTATGATGAAATGTAAGACTTATGAATGTATATAGTGTTTCCAAGGCTACTAAACTAATCAGTATTTTGAGACTTGATCTCTTGTGATCATGCCATTGTTATGAAATAATTCACCGACTCTGAGTAACTAGGGTCAGGGCGTTACATGGGACTCCATTTCAATAGTAAGACCCAAACTTAAAAGTCTCAAATATGGGCATCCTCTTCGGGAATAATCCCCAAGTCCCTTAATTTTTCAAGTCCCTTAACATGGGACTTCTTCTTTGGAGTAATCCCCAGCCTTAATCTCTCTTAACCAGTCTTAATTTCCTTTTGATCTGGGCTTCCTTCTTAGGAGTAAAACCCAATCATAAGTCTCCTCCTAACTTTTGCATCTTCCTTAGGAGTAAGCCTGAAGATTAGAGTATCCAAATATCCATGAAGCACATATACCTTTATGAACCATGTTCCTAGATTTCTTCCCTGAAGTAAATCTTAATCCTCATCTATTTGGGCAGTCATACACACATAATCCCCACATCATTGCATCTTTCGTGGCACAATTGTCTGGTTTCACCAATACATCTTATTTCTAACACCGATCATGACTCCCATGAGCTTAGAGTGTAAAAGTAATCATGACATCTTTTCTTTGAGACATCAATCCTGCATAAACATCATACTCCATTACTCTAACTACATGGGTTCTGATTCCTTTTTCAAAAACAAAGGATACGTAGGTAGCCCATATGCGGGTACGATCCCATATTTGAAATAATCCATGTCCTTCTGAATGACAGTAAACTTCAAGTGCCCCACTGAGTGGCTTTAAAACTAGTATGGTCATCATAATGACCAAGAGACTTTTATGTATTGAAGGATACCATTGGCTAAGAATCTCTAAACAAATACAGATGATTCTCTATCGATGAAGAACCTCGAATACATATAAAAGATTCTCTAAATTTCCTACATATAAATCATTGATTATCAGATCTAAAGGAAAGCTCATTTTATACTTGGTAATGAAATAAGGATTCACGAACATAACTTAAATCTATAAAGAGAGTCCCAGAGTAGACAATAATTCCCCTCAAAAAGGTGTGACGAGTCCGACCTCCCATCCCCTCGACCAATGAAAATTCCTAAGCGTCATCAGTCTACAACTAATGAGCGCCTACCTTCGGAAAGTAGGTTCAAATGGATATGGAATCATTGGATGTTTCCAGTTCTATGAAAAAAACTGTTAGAAACCTCTTGGAATGTTTGAATATTAAATCAATGAGATCATCCCCCATTCCAGAGGGAAACAAAAAATGGTGAACCCGACGTGAATCCTTAAACAAGTTAAAATGGTGTTTTACTTATTTGGTAGGCCCCTATTTAAAACTCAATGAGAGAGCCAACAAAAAAACAATCATTGATATATGTGCTCATCCAAAAGATATAGTGTCTGAATTTATCTTTATTACGTCTATTATATCAAACAGACACTCTTTTCCAAGATTTTCGTCATTCTAAGAAATGGTTGCTCTCAAGTTTACACCCGTGAATACGTTTGATGTGAAAACCTCTGCTGCAAATTCCACTGTTGTAAATCCTACTGTATCATCATCTGCTCTGAGGATGAAATCACCTACTCAATGTCTTCAATGCTGGGTATCAAACACGTTGGTTAAGAAGTACCATCAAAATGGTACTATTCCAACTCTAGAGGCTGCCCGACAAGACATCCAAGTGAACAATTCACCCTGGTCATCCGGACAGCGACGACCAGTGATCAAGAAGCTGGTGGTGATAACCACCATCTCCAACCATTTCGGGTCATTATCCCCAGAACACAATCACCATTCTCTCCCTTATTCTGGGGAGGTGAATGAGCAGGTCCCTCAAGGCATTAATTCAAGAAAACAAGAGTTCTTCCCAAGGGATCCTATCAACAATCACCGCCAGACTCGTGCGGAAGTGCGCCCTCAACATGATGAGGGTACCGACTCCAGGAGTTAGTCTTAGGTTACTCAAACCCGAGCAGGAAAGACGAATCGCCAAAGGCGAAATCCAGTCAAAAGTGAGCAGGTTCTCATCTCTGCCATCTCCGGAGATGTCCACCAACCTAACTTGGTGGAAAGCAACGAGCGGGCACATACACCCATCTGTTTTAATTCCGCTATCCAGCAGACTCTTCTGGTAGCATCATGCCAATCCCTCTAGGAAATTCCGGCAGAGTACTATAGGCAGGAACATACACCTGTTTATACATCATTAGCTAGTCAGCAGGCTCGTCTGACTACATATGGTGGAGCTTGTCAACCACGTTCGTCGAAGTACAATTAGCAGGCACATACACCTGCTAGTACTGATCATGCCAACCAACAGTCTCACTTGGTAGCATTCGGAGAAGTCAGTCGGAAATCTCCGGTGAGAAACAGAAGGAAGAATCAACTCTCTACCCCCACACTTGAGTACTGTCAGGATTCACTGACATGAAAATGAGTACAGGAGCAGGCACATACACCTTCTCCAAGAACGAAATGGACGTATATCCCCGTTACGGTAGCTGAAGTCACCAAGCATATTCTATCAATGGTGAAAGAGCAGAAGAAAATCCTTTCTCATATTCTGGATGCTTGCCGGGATATTATAACAGCTTCAGTAGCATCTCAAGGAAGGACACATAAACCTATCCCTATCAATGGAGTGACACATCAAAAGTTCACTCCGGAACAGACACACACATCTGTTCCAGTTCAAGAGGGTTGTGGGGTGTACTCCCCCATATCATACGGACAACCAATTCAGGCATATACACCTGATTTGAGTAGAGATCGTTAGCCTAACCTGGTCATCTCTCCTGATTAGGCACATACACCTACTCAGAGCATCCACTTTCATCAACAAGTGGTTTCCAGGGTGAGTAAGAAGGTGTCTAAAAAGAAGACCCACCCAACACAGTCAAGAGATCATGATCCAATCTGTAACAAATCCTTTCTCGATGCTGGAGTTCTTGAAGCCCTCAGACAGTTATCTGTTGGAATTCAAGATTCTACTCCCTCATTTCCCAATAGTGGGAACATTAATTCTGAGGGTCTTCAACAGACACTTCCTCATGAAGGCTTGCTTCATGAAAATTCGGTCGATCTCGAAGTTTCATTTTCAGATGAGAGCCACAGGAACCCTCTGTGTGGTCAGAAGACCAAGGAGAAAGAGATCTCATCTTTTGTTGTAACCCACCATGGTGGTCCTCCCCATGATGATGAATTTCACTGCAAAAGTCCTCTCCGTAGTAGTGATGAACATTGTCCATAAAATTCTCTAGTGGAAAATGTAGTACCGAGAAAGCCCTCTTATATTGAGGCACTTGCAAATGAAAAACCAGTCATGTCTGATGCTTCATCTCTAGCAGGTGAAATACTTTCTCAATCAGAAGATAGCACAGGGTGTAGGTCATTCTCCAAAGCACCCCTAAGTCATGCATCATCTAGTTTGATCAGTGATTTCTCTACCAATCTTGTTGAATCTGATGAAGCAACAAGGAAGAACCAGCTCTGGTCAAATCAGGTAGAAGAATATTCATTGAATGATAAAGAGGAAATGTTGAACATGAGAAAACAACTGGCGATGGGTGAAGTTCCAGTCATGTTTTGGCCTTTGGATGACTCTCAGTATGATATTCCAAAGATATTGACAGAAGATGGAATTCATGATATTTGTCTCAACATATGGAAAACTCTTTGTCATTTGAAAAAGAAAGTATTATCTTATGATGAATATGAAAATCATGTTAAGATAATAAAAGGGTTACAACATCAAATTGACTTGGCCTCTCTATCAGTCTCTCGATATCCGAAGGCTGAAAAGCAGCAGAGATCCCTTCAAAATTCATGAATTGGTGCACTAAGAATATTGCGCCAGTTAATTTCCAATGCCCCATCTGGTATTCATATTAGAGGATGGGGTGTTCATGGAGCACTACATTTCATTGTGCTCTCCAGTCAGCAAAGCCTGTAGAAAATGGTCTGATGCAATGTTATTGCCTGTGGCCGGCCATAGTCAATTGGTTTTGTTTGTAATCAAAAGATTTCCTAATAACATGCCTCTACTAGTTCTTCTCAAAATCAAGAATACATAGAAAAAGTTATTGAATTACTCCTGCATCAAGCAAACAAGAATATTGAACAGGCCTCTCGTATGGATCAAGCACCTCATCAAGTAACAGAAGTGTCAGAAATCATCCAACGGTCTTTCAAGCCGGGTGATAAAGTGGATGTCGATTGATGCATCCAGCTAATTTACGGACTAAGGTCCGCAAGATTAGGAGAGATTTTAAGAAAGTCTCAGACATAGCATGTCAAGAGCCACCCCAGCTCGCCAGACTGGGGACTCTTTCAAACCAACCCTCGGAATCAACAAATAGGATTCGAGGAGTTGATCAAAGACAGCAGGAATAGCCCCAGTCCACCGGACTAGAGAATTTTTCAAATCATCAACCCCCTACTCAGAGAAAGTAGGTCTTTTATTGATTGGGTAGGAAGCCTCAAGAGGAATGAATAGCCAAATTATCAGGAGATTCTCTCCAAATTACGGTTCATCAAGAAGTTCTTGAGGGATCAAATCAACAAAAGGCAATGTCTCATCAAAGACATGGAGGAGACAATATCACAGGAATGCCGATAGGAGGGATGCAATGCATTATGCATCAATCAATGTCATCAATGTCATTGTTGTTGATCCACCAGATGAGGCTCACTCAGAGGGATCAGATGAAGAGGTTCATGTTCAAGAAGTTGTATGCACAGACACAAATAAAGAAGGTTTGCGTACACGAAATCAAATGTTTACCCAAAATCTGGGTGTTCCTTCAAATAACCTACTTCCCCCTCTCCAAAAGGGATAAAAAAGGAAAGGGTAAGAATCAGGTTACATAACCTTCCTCTGGAGAAGGCCAATCGCTCTCACTGGAGCAAAGATTTGTGCAACAAGAGGATGAAATGAATTAATTGAAGAGGTTGAACATAGAACTACTTCAGGGTAGTCTTCCTCCTAAATGGGTTGGAGCCAGCCAGTCAAGGGAGTTTGTTGCAACTACTGAGATGGATCAATAATATCCTCCTTTATCAGTACACCCTCACAGGTCTAATCCTATGGGTCAAGTGCAACAACAATTGGCAGTGCTTCCATCAGTTACAGTACTAGCTACCATACCTGTCCAAGCTCCAGTCAGTGCACCTGTTCAGGTCCAAGCTCAACCGGATGTTTTTCAAAAGTTAATAACTACTATTGAGTCATTAACAGCTCGGTTGGAAGCTATGGAGGGAAATCATGCTCAAGTTCAACTAGAAAAGACAGCTTACCCTGAATGGGTAGATGCAATCCCTCCCCCATCAAATTTTGGGAACCCTGTATTCCCTATTTTCAATGGATCAGGCGATTCTGAACAGCATTTGACACATTACGTGTCTTGTTACAATCCTATAATGGGAACTCCGGAATAGAAAGAAGCAGTGAAACCCAGATGCTCTGTGTGAACCTTGCAAGGACCAGCTTTTGTCTGGTACAAAAGCTTGAAATCCCAGTCAATTACCAGATGGAAAGATCTCCATCAATGATTTCTTCTTCAATTCAGCTCAACTTTGCCAAAGACAAAAGTTTTTCATCTTACAAACTGTAAGCAAAG
The DNA here is from genome assembly GCA_963277665.1 of Viscum album. Classification (NCBI taxonomy): domain Eukaryota; kingdom Viridiplantae; phylum Streptophyta; class Magnoliopsida; order Santalales; family Viscaceae; genus Viscum; species Viscum album. Next base: position 1,701,058,045 of record OY728161.1, on the reverse strand, counting down.
GGAGAATAAAAGAGTCTCCGATTTCATTGCTCGCTGGAAGGGATTAACATATTCTTTAAGCTCAGCACTCCCTCAAGAGGACCTGTTGCCAATCTGTGTGGCAAATCTGTGTGACGAATTACACACACCGTTGATCCCTGTGAAATACACAGTAGGGTTTCAAGACCTTACTTCAATCGCTCAACAGATTGAATATTCTCTTATACAGACTAAGGCTAAATATCATGTAATTCCATCACCTCGAGGAAGGAGAATGGGTAAAGAAGAGACTTCTACAGTTATGCTTAAACAAGCACGTGTACCTGCTTCTACTTCAAAACCTTCATCTTCTCGAAGGGATCCACCTCCTGAGCGCCAACAAAAAAGGTCATTTTCTCAAGACGATCAAAGAGATAAAAGACGAAAACAATTTGAGGATCTAATGATCAAAACATACTCTTTCCAAAATGAAAAAGTTCATGGTTACTTCATTTCGACTCTGGAAAATAATTTGGTTCAGTTGCCAGGGACCAAAAGGCCAAACAAGGAAGGAGATAAAGACTGTCCCAATTATTGCCCCTTTCATCAAATGTTGGGGCATCCCATCCTTGAGTGTTTTGTCTTCAAAGACCTCCTACAAAAGATGGTCGACTCGGGACAAGTCAAATTAAAAGGTTCATCAACTCAGATAACATGTGTAACTACTACAGTTCCAGAGGAGGAAGGAGAGTGGTAAGAAGTTAAGAATAAAAATGCACAAAAATATAATGATTGGATGGTCAGAAAGACGATTAACCGAACTCTTCCTATTTTGTGAACGCAATTGAAGAAACCAATTGTGCCTTCTTCCATGAATGCCGAAGCAAAACCCTCTTCATCAGAGGGAAAATATTCAAAGAAACGGCATGATTCCACGAAATAAGAACAATTAGAAAAAGATGAGTATGTGTCAAAGCCTAAGTTGTATTTGACTCTAGAAGATTTCATGCCATCTACTTCGAAGAAACAAGCATCGTCCCACAAAATGGCACATCAAAAACAGGATAATCAGGAAGAGTCTTCATCAAATGAAGAGTTGATTTTCGGTTCTGTTAATATGATTCAATTAACAGATCCATATGCCAGTCGCATTTTCAATTTTGATGAGCCTGAATTCCCTGTATCAAACAGAGGAATTTGAGGAAGTTCCAGAAGCTTTGGATACAGGGGAAGGCATGGATATTTCAGGAGCCAGTATTCCAATTCTACCTCTACTAGAACTGTGTATGCAGCAAAAACTCATGGAAGAGCCATTCAGCGAGCTCAATAAGAACAAGCAATTTCTTCTACCAATAGCAAATTCAGTCCTGGCATAGTTATTCTGGAAGACCGGTTGAAGGTTCCATCTTCTTCCTCTCATCAAGTGAATAGATCTAATCGGTCTAATCTTCCAAAACCAAGAGTATTACCATATCTTATCCCGGTACAAGATGCATCAAATTACATGGCATCAACTTTCAAGGCACCTGCTAAACCACATGTTCATGTTGGGAAACACAGACCTTTGGATCAAAAGTATGGTATATTGAAACACCTAGCCCAAGTACCGGCCAAGTTATCAATTCTGGATGCCTTGAATTTATCAAAGGATCTTCGGGAGTCACTTATTGAGGCTTTGTCAAGTCTTTAAGAGTTTGAAACTGAAATTGATGCAGCTGAAGTTTACCATGTAGAGAATAATCCTGCAGAATTCCATGCAGTAATATCATTTACTGATGAAGATGAAGATGATATTGTGCATTGGCATATTAGACCTTTGTACTTATCTATTTGGGCAGTCATACACACATAAGCCCCACATCATTGCATCTTTCGTGTCACAATTGTCTGGTTTCACCAATACCTCTTGTTTCTCACACCGAGCATGACTCACGTGATCTTAGAGTGTAAAAGTAATCATGTCATCTTTTCTTTGAGCCATCAATCATGCATAAACATCACACTCCCTTACTAGAACTATGTGGGTTCTGATTCATTTTTCAAAAACAAAGGATACGTATGTAGCCCATCTGTGGGTACGATCCCAACTTTGAAATAATCCATGTCCTTATGAATGACAATAAACTTCAAGTGCCACACTGAGTGGATTTAAAACCAGTATGGTCATCATAATGACCAAGAGACTTTTATGTATTGAAGGATACCATTGGCTAAGAATCTCTAAAAAAATACAGATGATTCTCTATCGATGAAGAACCTCGAATACATATAAAAGATTCACTAAATTTCCTACGTATAAATCATTGATTATCAGATCTAAAGGAAATCTCATTTTATACTTGGTAATGTAATAAGGATTCATGAACATAACTTAAATCTATAAACAGAGTCCCATAGTAGAAAATAATTCCCCTCAAAAAGGTGTGATGAGTCTGACCTCCCATCCTCTCGACCAATGCAAATTCCTAGTCCTCATCAATCTACAACTAATCAGTGCCTACCTTTGGAAATTAGGTTCAAATAGATATGGAATCATTGGATGTTTCTGGTTCTTCGAACAAACCCGTTAGAAACCTCTTGGAATGTTTGAATCTTAAATCAATGAGATCATACCCCATTCTAGAGGGAAACAACAACCCTACATTTGAGGAAAAAATTATTGTACATCAACCCTACATTTGTGATCAACCATACATTTTCAACACTATGTTTAGAGTTTTTTCATCATTTGAAGGAACACTACATTTGAATATTATATAATAGAGCTTAAAATATATGATATTTTCCATGATTTATGAAATTTTCTTGATATAAGTAAATATTTAATCAAATATATTGTAAAAATGATTCAATGGGTCATTAGGATTGTTTCAATGGCTCGTATTCAATATAGTAAATTGTTCCTATTTATACAGAAATTTAGAAATCTATTAATTGATTTTAATTTCAATTATTATGATTTTTAGGAGACTTTTGTGGATCTGATCAACCAAAAAAAGAAAACATATTATATATTTATATCGAGAGTTATTTTTTCATTACTTATGACTTTATATTTTTCAGTATCTTTTTCAATACATAACTACTAAAAGGAAACAAAAGATCGATAATCAGTGTTATTTATGAAGAATATACATCTTGGAGATATAAAAAACCATATGTTTTTGTTTGTTCGTTTCAAATGATATTTAAAATCATCCACAAACAAGATCTCTTTAAATCTATTATTTCATTAATACATTCATAATTTGAGAATAAGATCTATATTTTGTCTTTTTTTGTTGTAACTGTGCATAAGAACCTATCAATTTAAATGAATTTTTTTTTTTGATTTATTGAAGTTTCTTCCACTGAGACTCAGTTGTGGAAGAGTATAGGTTCCTCAGACTAAGTTATGGAGAATCTGGTTCCCTGTAAAATAACTATAAGTCTTTGTAAATTCTTATTGTAAAAGTTGTCCACTGCCTGCACTCAGATATGATGGTCTTATGAAAAGAAGTTTTTTCTAGTGGAAATCACCATTATCATAGAGAGAGTGTTGGTGGAGTGTACTAGGGGATTTTTGTACCCTAAACCACTATAAACATTATTGTCTTCTTCTTTATTTTTTATCAATTTATCAATCTACATATATTATAAAATTATTCATATTAATATAAATTGAAAATAAAGCTAAAATCTAGAATCTTTTAAGATCAGCAGAATGACACAATTCACCCACTCTTGTATATCTTATTATTATTCCAAACTAATAATTGATATTAAATGATATCATTTCAAATAAAGTAGATAAATCTCTAGAAAAATCAAAGTATAAGGTCAATACAAAGAAATATATCAATGGATGATCCTATATAAGTAATTTTAATGATACGTATTCCATAATTTAATGGTGATAACTATGGATGTTGAAAATACGATATGATCATCTATCATAAAAATATTGTATTAAATGTTTATATGATGATTCTAACTCCATATATAATTCCTTAAAAATATGAATCATGGGATCCACTAAAGAAGATGATAATAGAATCAATTCAAAATCAATAAATGCTATAATTTATGTACATGATCCAGATGAATTCAATTGAGTGTCACAATGTCCTAATTATTATGAAATGTGTAAGATGATTGTTGTTTCATATAAATTAACTAAAAATATTAGATAGTTGAGATATGCTACTGAAAAACTAATTTTTGACACCTTTAGAACGTATAATGGTGAAAGAATCACCCAAATGAATGGGTAGTTGATAGAAATAGTAGATGATGATTTTTCTTTAGGAACTAAAATTATTCAATTAGATCAAGTACAGAAATTACTAAGAGTAATACCCTCAAAATGGAATGGAATATCTATATCTATAAGACAATAATCACCTATCAAATATTTGATAATGAAATAATTGATTAGAACCCTGATGGTGTATGAATAAAAGATTCAAGATGAAGCTAAATATCTTAAGATATTAAAAAGAAAAAATAGAACCCTTAGTATATCATAGAAGCATTAAAATAAATTAAAAGAAGATGTCAAAATCTAAAAGGATTTATACTTCTCATATTTTGAAAAGGAACTAGATTCTCTAGCCAGAAATTTAGAAATTCTATAGGAAAAATATAGGCTTTAAAAAATCCTTCAAGAAAGATGATAAATGATCAAATGAAGTAAGATTAAATAAATAATAATAGATGGGTCATATCAAGCTTGATTTAACCCAGTTAAAATAATAATGAATAAATATGGAAAATAAGTATATGAAGAAAAGTAATTATGAGAATAAAGTGAAAAGAGCTATGAAGGCTTCTTAGAGTGTGTCTGAAGACTCCAACAGCTCTTCCAAATATGATTAAAAAAAGAGCCAAAAAATATTGAATCCAACATGTGATTTATGTTTATGGAAGAAAATGAGGTAAAATCCTATTATTATTATACTTCTGATTCTAATAGATTCTCAAATATAAAATTAGTTTCTTATTGCTTGACACTTAGAAAAAATTGATTCTCTAGTAAAAAAGCATAAATCATTAAAAAAAATAATCATAATGTAGTTTTAAATGAAAAGAAATAAATGCTAAAACAAAATAAATAATTGAAAAACAAAATTAATAAATCCACCTCAAATTATACTATTCATGATAATTTAATAACAAAATTATAGGATGAAGTAGAACCACTCAAAATTATTTCTAGTATTTTAACCAAAGAGAAAGATACCAGAATAAAATTATTGGAAACATTATTATTAAAAAATAAATATATGTAATATGAATCCAATGAGAAAAAATCAATGTTATATAAAAATATTTTTGTGCCAAGTTTAAAAAGTTCTGCCTTTTTTCTATTTTGGAATGAAAATAAATTGTTCTAAAAATTAATTCTAAATAAAACCTCATATAAGTGGAGTGAAATTATTTTATTTCTGAAAATATTTCTGAACCTAGTAATGTAAATTTTGGTAAAATAAGAAAAATATAGATTCCTAGATATTTTCTTGCTGACACAGATGGACCCAAGAAAATATGGGTACCAAAACAAACTATTGTTTAAATGCTTTTGCCAGAAAAAGTACAAAAGAACAAAAAATATATATGGTATATGGAGAGTGGATTCCCAAGACACATGAGTGGGGACTATTAAAACTTTCATACACTAGAAAAAATGGATGTAGGTTTAATCACCTTTGGAGATAATGGTAAAGGGGAGATAGTTTGAGTTATATCGGTTGGATATCTAAAATCAATATCAATAAAAAAAAGTGTTATATGTTCAAGAGATAAAGCATAACCTGATAATTATTTCTCAAATCTATGATGATTGGTTTGATGTTGATTTATCTAATAATTATTTCTCATTTTTCAAATAAAAATTTCTTAAATTCAAATCACCTTTAACTGAAAATGTAAACACATTGGATATTAGTTCCTTATGTAACCAAAAAGTAAATTTTTTAACTACTGATAAAAAATGAAACATTGATCTAGTATAAAAGACTTGGATACCATAATATATTTATATTATATATATTTTCTATTAAACACCTAGTTTTTAATTTTTCATATTCTTAAATTTGATAATGATTGATTCTGTGATGAATGATAAATTGGAAAATAGCACAAGTCATATTTCAAATAAATTAATGAAGATGCTACATCTAAACCACTAAAACATATCTATATGGATATTTTTGGACCATCAAGGGTAGATTTTTTGTCTGAAAAATTTTATTTTTATGTATTAATTAATTATTTTCAAGATTTTCATAGGTTTATTTTCAAAAAATCAAAAGTGAAATGTCCACTGTTTTTTAAATATTTTGAAATTTTTTTCAAAATGAAAAAAAATTAATTTAGTTTTATTAAGAAGTGATCATGCTGGTGAATTTTAGAATAAGGAATTTAATTTTGTTTTTCTTAAACGTATATGTTAAACACGCCTTCTATGCACCCATAAAACCTCAATAGAATGGAATTGTTGAAAGAATAAAAAGAACTATTCAATAAATGGAAAGGACTATATTTAATAAATATAGTCTTTATAACTATTTTTGGGTAGAATATGTAAGAAAAAATTTCTATATCATGAACAGTGTTTTAATTATAAATATTATTAAGAAGACACCCTATGAACATTAGAATAATAGAAAACCTATATTAAAGTACTTTAAAGTGTTTGGATGCAAGTTGTAAATCCTGAATACTAAGGAAAACCTTGGTAAATTCGATCCAATGTTTGATGAATGAATAATTATAGGATATTCTGCTACTTATAAATCCTAAAGAGTGTATAATAAAAATTCAAGTATTGTTGAAGAACCATTAATTTCATGTGAAGTTTTTTGAAAATGACCCTTTTGATAGAAGGAAAGATCAAATAGATAAAATTGTAGACTCTTTTGAAAAAATGAGTCTTGAATCACCTAAGAATAATTTTGAAAAAAATGAAACTCAATCTAGTATAGAAGAACCTAGAAGTGTCTAACCTAGACAATCTAGAACCGTAAAGGATCATCCTTTAGAAACTATTATTTGAAATCTAGACATAGGAGTAAGAACTAGAAGAAATTTAGGAAAATTAATATAATTTTAATCACAAAATGTAGTTATCTAACTTCACTTGGATATTGATACCATCGATGTTGTTCAGTTTTGGTTGTGATGGATGATCACGTGGGTTCTATAAATTTTTTTCATCACTTATATTACTTTGAATTTCATACTTTTAGGATTGACATTGTTTGTAGTAATGATATATGTTCTTTGATATACAATGTGCTCTAATTGTTTTCCTTTTTCTAGTAATATATGATATATGTATGGATATTTTAATGACACTCATAATGGGAATGATCATCTTGGGTGAATTTTCTAGTTGAACATGGCTTGATTGATAAATATTTAGGTAGAAAAATAAATATAAATCAAGAATACTTTTTGGGAACCTAATATGGTAGAAGAATCTTTAAATGATGAATTTTCGTTAATGGATATGAAAGAAGAATGTAATCAATTTTGTAGAAAGAAAGTTTGTTAATTAGTGGACATAACAACCAGTTATACAATGATAGGAACCAAATGTGTTTTTAGAAATAAATAGTATGATCAATGGATCATTAGTATAAATAAATCAAGATAATTAGTAGCATGATATAATCAGGAAGAAGGGATAAACTATGATGAAACCTTTGAACCTGTTACAAGATTATATACAATTAAGATACTTTTAGATTGTGCATATCATATGAATTTCCAATTATATCAGATGAATGTTAAATATAAATTTATAAATGGATATTTAATGAAATAAGTTTAAATTGAAAACCCACCATAATTTGAAAACCCTAATTTATAAAATTTATTTTTTAAACCTACCAAATAACGTTATGGCCTTAAAATTACACCTGGGTATTATTAAGAAATATTAAGATCATTTTTATTGGAAAATGTATTTTTTATAGGGTTAGAATGTAATAAAATATTTAATAAAATATTTTTTTCTAATATATTATAAGTTAAAATTTATATAAATTATGTTATTTTCAGATTAATAAATAAAAAGCTTTGAAATGATTTTTCAAATATTATGAAAAAATAATTTGAAATGAGTATGATGAGAGAATTAAATTTCTTTTTAGGATTTAAAGTTTATCAAAAATATTGTGGAAGTTTTTTAAACCAGATCAAATAAATTATTGATTGACTGAAAAAGTTTATAATAGAAAAAAGTAAGAATTATAAAACTCCCATATGTAATAATATAGAACATGATTTGGATAAAGCTGGAAAACTAGTTGACAATAAGTTATATATAGGTATTATTGGTAGTTTATTATATCTTACTATTAGAGGATAAAGCATAATGTTTTATGTATGTTCATGTGAAATATTTCAATCAAACCTAAATAATTCCCATCCTACATCTGTTAAAATTATTTTTTGATATTTAAAAGGAACTGTTTTTCAATCTCTAATTTACCCAAAAACTTCAGATTTTAATTTAATTTCATATTCAGATGATGATTTTTGGAGGATGAAGATAAGATGGAAATGGGACATCAGGAACCTGTCACTTTTTAAGAAAATATGTAGTTTCATGGTTGAGTGAGAAACATGATTTAGTTTCTCTATCCATAGCTGAGGTAGAATATATATCTGATGGTTGTTTTTATGCACAAGTATTGTGGATGAAACACACCTTATGAGACTTTGGATATAATTTTAATATATAACTATTTTATGTGATAAGAAAATTGCAATTAATATTTCCAAAAATACTACTAAGTAATTCAAGAACCAATAATATTGATATAAGGCATAATTTTTTAAGAGGTCATGTTATTAAAAAAGATATATCTTTATAATTTGTAAATACTAAATATCAACTTGCTAATATTTTTACTAAACCACTTCCCACTGCTAGTTTTTATTTTATTAAGAGGGAGTTAGGAATATTTAATTTTAAATAAATGTTTATTTAATATGTTAAATTCTGTATTAATTGTTTTTATTTTCTTAAGTTATTTATTTATTAATCATTTAAATGAAAAAAAATTGTTTTATTTTTGAAAAATTTCATCTTTTTAAAATAAATAATTAATGATTACCCAGAGTAATTGGCTCAAGAACCCAGACTGGATTCACTTAAACTATTAGAAAACGCTATCTCTATTTCACTATCACACTTTCAACTTCCAGACCTCTCATTTGTATTTTGAAGACCTAGAATCTGAAACCTCCAACCCTCATATTTTTAGAAATTTCAATGATTCAGAGAACAGATGAAGGTGAATAAAGATAAAGAAAATGATGTGTTACCTAGAGAAAATTTTTTCAAGTAAAGGTAATATATTTCAAATGGATTTTTTTCGGAAAATATTCTTTTAAGGCATACTCTAGCATTTCAAGGTCTATAAAATCTTTTTATTGAATGAAACATGAAGTTTATTTTTGATATATATTTAAACTAGTTCTTTGAAAATTTTCATTTAATTTTTTGTGACACAAAGGATGTCATCATATCTTAAATAAAAGATAGGTATTTTATGACCTCTTAAGTTGGAATAGAAAAAGGTTTTATGTATCCCCATAAAGGGGTTTTTCATTTTGATCTTCGATCCATAGGTAATCAAGAAGATAAATCATATTATATCCTTTCATTTATCTTCGGATCCACTCAAATAAGAAAAATGTTTATTAAGGATCTAAATTCTAACCAAAAGGTCCTTGTCATGTTTGTTCAGTAAGTTATAATTCAAAGAATTTCAGAACTCAAAAATATTATTTACCTAGACATATATATAATGTTTTTGATGATTAGTGTTCGTAAGTATAATTTTAGTAGATTAATGTTAAGGTATGGGCACCGTAATTTCTAGGTGGTGGTAAGGAAGTCTTTTTATCCTTATGGAAGGATAATTTCGTTGTTGTTGTATAAAAGACGCATGATTAGAGATGTATAGATTCAAACCATGTTTCATCACAAAAACAATATCAATTTCACAAACTATGAGGAAGATAGGTTCCTTATAGAGTCCAATCTAAGGAAATATATAACTTGTTGGTATATAAGAGAAATAAAGATATTTTCCTATTGCTCAGGGGGAGCAAAAAATTTTGGGATTTGAAGATGCAATCCAAATTCAAGAGGAAAATGTTTCAGAATCAAGAATAGATGATGTAGTTCAACCAAAGAGATGCAGAATTATATATAATGTATCTTATCAAGAATATGTAAGAGATATCACTCAATATCTTGAAGAAAATTTAGAAGATACAAATGATGAGGCACTTTTCATCCATAATAGACAAATAGATGATCTTATAGTTCAAGAGCAAGAAGTAGAGACTACTTTATCTTGTGATATCCCTCAACTAGACAATAGAGAAGATAAAGATTCTCTTATGTTCAATCAAAATGAAAATTAGATTCAAATAACATATGATTAATCATGAGTTCATGAAAATACTAAAGGAAATGATAAATTTCCACAAGAAGTAGCTAACAATACAAGGTTATCCTAGAGTCAATCAATTTCTATCATATATGATTCCTTATACAAGGAATATTTTGTACCAGATGACATTACATAGGTTCTTGGGGATGAATTTTCTATCTCTTGTGAGAAATTTAAAGAACAATCCTTACCGTTGGTTGATAAAGGCTGACCATCTCAAGTAAAAGACGAATAATCTTTTTATTCTTAGAATAATAGAATTAAAGGATTTTTTCATTTTAAAAAACTGTGAAAAGAGAATTCAAGTTTGCATAGTGAATTTGATGATAAAAGAAAATATTTGAAAGATCTAAGAAGTAAAACTATCCCCAGAGAAGAGTTCGAATCTATTCAGGCCCAACTAACTAATATCTGAGATAGTTTAGTTTTCAAGAAGATATTTGTATGCTTTTCATAGAGAAATGTACTATAAGTTTTGGAATCTCCAAGCAGAGTCTATTTCAAAAATAGATTTCATAGATTAGAAAAGATATTTGGGGAGTCATTTTGAGTCTATCAGAATTAGTGTAAATCAATCCAGAGCTTTTACATTTACACCTCAAACTTCTCCATACTTAGTTACATGGTTTGAAGTATCACAACTATAATTTATAGTTTTAATGATCAGATTCATACTCTTCAGTATAACAGTGCACCACTCAATGTGTTACTGGACAACCAATAAGATCTTATTAATAATCTAACTTCCAGAGATCCAGGAATCAAACCCCTTCTCAATTATTTGGAATGAATGTTATCTCAGTTTGTTCAGTCGGAAGAAATATTTCATTAATTTTTTAAATTAAATTTGGTTAAAATTTTAATGATTGGTCAAGATTCAAATATTTTAATGAGGTAATTGGAATTTTTTATTATTGAAATGTTAAGAGGAAAAATGGATGAATTAAAGGAAGTTCGTGAGGTTGTTCGAGTATCACCAGAATCTAACACCTCTTCAGAACCATCCCTTTCACATTCATCCATAACTACATTTTAAACCTTTATCGGCCAATATTATTCTCGTAATCATGAACATCTTTTTTTGAAATGATTTTTCTTTTTATATTTTATTTTATTTTATTTCTGTTTGTTTCTACTAGCAAAACACATATATCATTTTTATCTTATGCATTATGTAACATTCATTTATAGTTATGTGATATATTAAATGTGTTTTAATCCATTTTCATCTACTTTTTTTATATTATAAAAATGAGGATAAAATTGGATAAACACAACATTAATAATTCAATTATTCAAATAATTTTCAATAATAACTCTGTATCTTTTTAAAAGATATTATTTCATTTATGTTTTCAATTCCTATATTTTCTAAGATAATTTATAGGTTTTGTGATCATAAAAAAGGGGGATATTTTTTGGCACATATTGTCTCAACAATACTCTATAAAACATACTGATTTTTACTCTCAAGAAATACCCTTATTTGTTTTAATAATGAAATTAATTTATGTTTTTTTTCAAGAGTGTATTTATTAATGAATATTATTTTATATATGGGTGATAATATTTTTTAAAGTATTCTAAAAATGTGTTGATAGTATTTTGAAGACACTATTGATACCCTATGTTTATAAGAATAATGTAATAATGGGAAATCCTACATTTCAAATAGCATATATAGATCATGTACCCAACACTATTGAAAAAATATGGTTAAGAAACTCTATGTTTGGATGAAGTCCTTTGTTTGAGAAAAGGAAAAGTATGGATAAATAACCCTACATTCGTAACCGAACCTACATTTGAGGAAACAAATGTATGTTATATCAACCCTACTTTTGTTATCAGTCATATGTTTTCAACCCTATGTTCGGAGTTTTATTTCATAATGTGAAGTAACCCTATGTAATGACCCAAACTTTCATTAATAGAAATTCTTATTGATCTAATTAAATGTCCTATAATAGTTATATAAAATGTAAACTTCATTGGTTTTATGTTTATAGATTTTAAAATACCATTATTAATTGTTATCATTGCTAATATAGTTGTTGAACAGAGATCACATGATTAGTATAAATATAGGGATTTAACAAATCCAATTTACTTAGACAAAGGAAGCGATGACCTTATCCAGTAGACTTTACCCATATGAAGGCCATTTTTCGGAGCTCGGAAAGGATGTGGAGTCATTGGGCTTCGCTCTTGACCATGTCCAAGATGATCTTTAACACATTAATCTTGAGTAGAACTGACTATGGGATAAATGGAAGTTAAAAGAGATTACCACCGAGTGATGTTATCCGAGATACCCTAATAGTATGTCACCATCGCACACCTTACCCTTTGGTATTATGCGAGTGTAATAAGGGGTTATGTTACAATACCCTAGCACTATGACTATGCATATTATTTTTTTATAAACAATGTGAATTCATTTTATTATTGTTACTTTGTAAATAGTTTTTTAAGAGCAAATAGTATTTTTAGTTAATATTTAACCAAGAAATCTATTTTGAAAAATTAATGGATTTTGGAATTAAATAATATTTTGATTAAATATTATTATTATTAAATTAATTTTTATTAAATATAAATTATCATATAATTTTATGAATGAAATTGTAATTTTTATTAAGGTTTGAAAGCTGTTTTTGTCAAAACCCATGAATTATTGGTAAATGTCGATTTTTATATTAAAAGTTAAAATTTCACATATTTATAAAATTATTTAGATAAAATTTATATTATTTTTCGAATCAGTATGTTGAAATTATCCAACGGTGAATTTTTCATAATTTTTTGAGACAGTCAAATTTTTGGGTAAAAACTAAATACCGTTTAAATATATAATGTGTTTTATGACATCATACTGACCCAATAGGGTTGTAATAAAATAATATAAAAATTATGTTTGGACAATATATGTTTTACCATTAAAATAATGTGAATTTGGGAATTTTTTTATTTATTTTAGAAAGCTTTAGTGGACCTTTAAAGGCTTATAAAACATTTTGCCTTTTTAAATTGTTTTCCTTGAGAGTGTGACTCACCTCAACACAAGAAACACTATTATTTTAAGAAGTTAGGCCATTGGACTTATAAAATATTGTTTTTCACTCCCATTTGGAAAAAAACCATGTGTAAAAACCATGGTCTGGTTTGTGGTTTTTATTAGTTTAATGTGAGGTGCCCCAAACCTAAATAATAAAAAATTCCCTCTCATTTCCTATATAAACCACCCCAAGCTCCCACTTTCTCTTCACTAAATGCCTTTGTATTTCGACCATACCCTGCAATCCTCTCTCTATAATCCTCCCAAGGTTCCCCAATCTCCCAAGTAGCCTATCTCAAGCTTCTCCCAAACCTTTGGGATCACACTTCCAAGTAAGATATTCCTACCTTTCTTTTTTATGCATGTTTCTTAATATTGTTATGCCCTTTTATTTTTAATTAAAAATGTTGCGGTATGATTTCTCACCTTCCCCATACTACCATATTTATTTTTTGATAATGGGATACCCATTTATCTCTCATTAATTCCTCCCATGTACACCTATTACCATGCCGAAATTCCGTGAGGGATTTCTCTCTCCTATTTTACATCCAATTTGTATTATGCATCTAAATTCCATTAAGTTTGTTGGGACATGTATCTATATGAACCCATTACTGTTCATTTAATGTACATATTATGATACTCCATTTTCTATCTCATCAACCATTTTCATGAATCTTTATGTCACGCCATTATGCTATCGAAATTGCACCGCGTTTTTCCAAGCCAATATCATTGTGTAGTAAATACCATACCCATGTCTCTGTCAAGGGTATTCACCTTTATGCACATATATATATTTAATGGTAATTTCATGTATTTATTCCACATTACTTAATCTTGTAATAACTTATGATGTTTATTGATTCCATGTTAATTGATCCATGTGGCACACTTATGCATGAAATGAAATGTTTAAGAAGGGTGCGCCCTGATAGCGCTTCAATGCATTGGGTAAAGTATAGTATCATGATATTTCATGTGCAATGAGTGTTGACTCATTATAATTCTATTGAAATGAGGGATTACTTGTGATTCATGTGCAATTAGGGTTTACTCATGCTCTATGTGCAATGAGCCTTGGCTCATGCTAATTCCATGTTAAGTGTTATTGCTACATTTCTATGTTATGATTATCATGATTTATCATTCCATTATGTTCATGTTTCTCTTGTGCTCCATTGATTTGCCTATTGTCTAACATGTATTGTATTCCTCATTTTATTCCATGTTTATTCCTTTACTGGTCTTTATAGCACACCCTTTTCTTATGTATGTCCTCAGGTTATCACATGCAATTCTAAGTATGAGGGAATGCAGTGGTCATGTAAAGGAAGTTTTAAATAAATATGTGGTATTTAATGTTTTAAGTTTTTTTGTAATGATCCTAAACCCAAAAGACACTATACCTCTCTATCTTCTATATTGTATCAAGTGAAGTTAATGTTATAAATCATGTTTTAGTGTGTAATAAAGAGCAGGGTTGTCATACCCTATATTTGACTATTCAATGACGGAGTTTTAAACCTATAATATTTTCTATGACTTATGAAACGGTCTTGATATAAGTAAAGATATACTCAAAGATATTTTATAACTTATTCAATGGACCATTATTATTGTTTCAAAGGATTTTATTCAACTAAGTAAATTTCTCCTCTTTCCAAGGGAAGCTACGACTATCTTAAATGATTTAAATTTGAATAAATTCAATTTTCAGGAAAATTTTGTTGATCTACTCAACCTAAAGAAAGAAAAATTATTATATATGTATGTAAAAAAGTATTTTTTTCTTTATGTATGACTATATATTTTGAAATATCTTTTTCAACAAATAACTTCTAAAAAGAAACAAAATATTGAGTGATTCTATTATTTATGAAGAAGCTATTTCTTGGAGATATATAAAATAAAATGTTTCTTTTTGTTTTTTGTTATTACTAATAAAGATCATTTGAAATTAGGATCTCTTAAAAGGTGTTATTTCTTGAATACATTTATATTGGAAGAAAAATATTTGTATTCTATCAGTTGTTATTGTAACTATGTACAATAACACGTCAATTCAAATAAAATCAAAATCTTCTGATTTATTGGAGTTTTAGTTGCTTGAACTTGGTCATGGAAGAGTATTAGCTTCTCATACTAAGATGTGGAGAATCTAGTTCCCTGTAAAATAACCAGAAGGATTTGTAAATCCTTTTTGTAAAAGGTGTCATCTCCCTGCACTCAGTTGTGATGTTTTAACAATAAAAGGATTGTTCTAGTGGAAATCACCAAGCTCTCATAGATATCATTGGTGGAGTAGACTAAGGGAAATTTGTTTCCCTAACCAATATAAAAATTTGTGAGTTCTTCCTTATTTTTTATACACTTCTCAATCTAATTATATAAGAGAAAGTTTCATATCTACCTAAATTATAAAGAAATCTAAAATTCATAATTTTAAAAATATTATCAAAATGAAAAAATTCACCCCCTATTGTGTATTTTTTATTATTCCAACCTTATAGGTTAATATTGTCTTATTCTTATACTATTATAGTTAAATTCGTTACCCCATTCCCATCTTTCCTTTATGTTATCATGTTACATCATGCCTCTTTTTTCATGTTTATGATTCTATCCCCTTTAATGTCCCATTTAAACTCATATTTTATAACATGTAATAATTTCTTCAAGTTATTGTTTGTTTATTTACTTACTAGGATTTATAGCTCACCCTTTTTTTTTCTCTGTCCCCAGGTTACCCCATACAGTTTTAAGAACAATGGAATATTATGATATTATTAAGGAAGTTTTCAATAATATCAATGTACCCTATTTTAATTTATTATGTAATATACCTAATTACATAAGAACTCTAAAATTATCAATATTATGGGTTTTTATATGTGTATTACTATGTAATAAATCAATAATTGATGTGTAATAAATACATGTGTTGTCATAGTTTTTCTCAATAGTTATCCCCAAAATATAACCTTGTTATAAAATTAGTTTTCAAGGTTATTGATACCATTAAATATATGTTTCAATACCACTAAAGAAAAACTATTGAAGAACAATCATTAGATGTTACAAATAATTTAAAGAACTTTTAGAATATACTAAAATATCATCAATAAATATCACTTAACTAATTAAAATAGCTAAGAGCATCAAGAATTAATTTCTTTTCAGTTATCAACCTCACTACCATAGGTAAGACTAAAAAACTCATCATTTTTATAATAATAGTAATATAATAAAATTATTAACCATATATGAATCAGTCCTTATTCTGTTATAAGACATAGTGGTTTATAAATACATACCTATATCAGCTTCATCATTATGATCCTATTTCAAAATAACACTAAAACCAATATGGTTATTATGATATCCAAAATTTTAATATGAAAACATTAATCTGAATATGGATTCCCGTATGAAACTATTTTTGTTTAATACTCTCATATCATCCTATGAATCACTTTTATTGGAAATATTGTCTTTTTCCAGCATATCTGGGTTTTTATGTGTTTTTATGATTCAAAAAATCAATATTTTTTTTGAAGAAGTTTATATTAAGTTTTTTCATATTATTTTTTTGTTATATAAAGTTTATTTTATACTGGTTTTATAAGTAATTATCTTACAACGGTTGTAGTATTTCTTATAAGAAAAAGTGTTTTATCTTATGAGAATCAAATATTATCTTCCTTCCACTAAAAATTATAAAACTCAATGATAAAAGTTTATATTAAAACACAATATATTATCATATGAAAAGTATGATTGATTTTTTAATTAATAAAATATAGATATTTTAGATAGAATGAAGTTTTGGTAAGTAATTATCTTATGATAAGTATATTAATAAAATATTAGCTTACATATTTCAGAATAATTTGTGAAAATCTAAGTATCACACCTCAAAAACATATTTATCTTACACTGAAGAATTATCCTACACAATATTGAATTTATTTCATCTTATTCTCTAAAGAAACAAAAATATATATTTTTATTTTATGAAGTATCTTAGAAATTTATCTTATGGGAACCGTACTTCCATTGGAATATATAATAAAGATTTAAATTTTAAATAAGAATGTAATGATTACTTCCATAATCTCTTGGTAAGTCATTTCATTCTTTTAGAATAATCAGAAAAGCTATTGTCCATTTAAGGAAAGGTCGGTATGTACAAAGTGTCTCTTTGTTATAAGTGGAAAGATTTGAAGAAGAATAATATCTCTGATAGTACTGCTAGATAATGTTATTCCATATTTATAAATAAATGGATGCATTATATTAATTTCGTATCTCATCAATAGATTATCAACTCTACTATTATGGTTATTTCATTCTAAAGATCAAAATCAAGATGTAAGAGATGAAAAATATAAGATATATGGATGGATGATAAAAATGTATAGAATAAGCATACATATAAATACACTAAATTCTTATACATAAAATTAATATCAAACATAAATTCTCATACTATGATTATAAGTTTATCAATTGCATTGAAAACAATTTTGAGTTTCACCCTAAAGACTATCATCTTCTCATGTTGTATCTTCAACTACTCTTCGTTTCTGCTTTCAACTATGTATTTTAACCATTATTTTGAAATTTTTATTCATTATATTTTTTTACACTAATTGGTAAGAGGGTTTTGAGACCATGGATAGTTAATGTATAGGGATATCCTGGATAAAATATCTCGGCCCTTTATATTAAGTGAAAGTTTCTTGTACTCAACTAGGAGCCCTCGATAATATTTTATTATAGTGAAAATCACCAATCTCATGGAGTAGAGTGTTGGTGGAGTGAACTAGGGGATTTATTCCCCCTGAACCACTATAAATATCTTATGTTACATCTATTTCCCATATATATTTTTTCTGTTTCTTTTTTTTGAAGTAAAATAGTTGAATTCACATACCTTGAAGAGGGAGGTTTTCTGTAAAGAAAATTTTAAGAACTCAATCCACCCCCCCCCCCCCTTGAGTGTTTAGTTAGCCAGTATCTAGTAAAATAAAAGGTATCAGAGATTGTGAATCTCAATCTTACAAGTATAAAAATTTGAAGTGAAAATTTCTATTTTCAAGTGGATTCTAGGGATAATAACTGAGAATTTATGTTAATGGTTAGATCTTCGTACTTCAATAGTGAAAATTTTGGTTGTTGGATGGCTTGTAAGACCATCTATCTGAATAATCTTGTCTTGAAAGTTTATCTCAAAGAATTAAATCCTTATGAAATTCCAAAGATAGAACCTGAAACATGGGATGTTCTAACCAAAGAAGAATATAATCTGAAATCCAAAGCTATGAACATAATAATTTTCGGATTAAGGCCAGAAGATTTTAACACAATTTATCAATATCAAAATTTTTGTTAAATATGTTCCACTATAGAAGTTTATTATGGGGGCATATATAATGTGAAGTCTCTTAGATATGATAGTTCTAAGTTCAAGTTTGATGCATTCAAAATGGCATAAAGATAGAGCATTACTTAGTTAAATGGAAGACTCACTGAGATTGTGAATAACATTTCTACTCTAAGAACACCAATCACTGAGCCTGAATAAGCATTAAAAGTTCTCAAAGCCTTACCACCCAAGTGGAGTTCAATATCAGCTACTATCGGACAATCTAAAAAGTTCAAAAACATCATTATAAAATATCTATTTGGAACTCCCATGATGTATGAGGATGAAATTGAAGATGTAGTATGAGAACACAAAATTACTAAGAAAATTTTACCTTAAAGGTTTCTACTACTAAAGATGACAAGAAAAAGAAAATAATAAAAATCTATAAAGCATATGAAGAATAAAATTCCTCAATCCATTCTAAATAGAATGTTGAGCTTAAATATTTTTCTTAAAATTTTAAAAGGTTCTACAATAAGATAAGGGGTTTCATAAGACCTTTTAGTATGTATAATAATAGTGGTGAGATGGTATGAATAAAAAAATCTATGACATATTAGGACTAATTTTCAACAACTCAAAGACAATAAGAAGTTAGAAAATTAGTTTTTCAAGAAATTTGGTTATAAAAAGAAAGCTGTGAAGGCCACTTAGAGTGCTTCTAATGATTCTAACAAATTCACATCATCATAATTAGAAGATAAATAAATTAATCAAAAGTCTGAAATATAGTTTATGGAACAATCAGATTTGATACATTTTTACCATTCTTCTATGAATGAATTTGAATCAAAAATTGAAAACTATTTATATGAACAATTAAATGAAAATTGTACTATGATAGAGACTAAGTATGAAAGTTTGAAAAATAAAAATAGATCTCTCTGAAATTTTAATAATAAAATTATTAATTAAGAGGAATACTTGAACAAAGAAAATTAATATTTGAAAAGTCAATTAGAAAATTATACTACCACACATTCTAAAAAATATAAAATAATATAGAACTTATAGAAGGAGGTTCAAAACAGAAAATATGTTTCAAGTGTATTTACCAAAGGGGAATATTATCTAAACTAAATTATTGGTAAAAATAAATGTAAAAATGGAAATTTTAGAATATAAAGTCAAGGAGAAAGGCCTAAATTTTACAAGAATTATTTTGTGCTGAGTTCCAAAAAAAACATTATAAAGTTACATTTTTTCATTGCGGAGAAGTAGGAAATTACGCTAACATATGTGGTTTTGAAAAATCCTTATTTTTTTGGAATGAAAATTAATTTTCTTACAAAATATTTCTCAAAAAAAGATACTAATATTATTGAAAAAAACAAGTTTGGATCCCTATATCTCTTATAAATGAAATTTATTGTCCCAAAAGAGTTTTTATACCCAAGGATTCTTTTATTTCACTTGTCATTGTCAGGAACTAGCCCTAATAAGAACAATTAAAAATTATTTATAGATAGTGGTTTTTTAAGACATGTAAGTGGAGATTTCTCAAATTTATATTAATTATAAAATATTGATGGATTCTATATCATATTTGGTGATAATGAAAAAGGAAAAATTATTGGAATTTAATCTATAATAAATCCTAAGTCAATTCTCATCAGTAAAGTTCTTTGTGTTGAAGGCTTAAAGAATAACCTGATAAGTATCTCTAAAAATTTTTATGACGGTTATTATGTTAATTTTATAACAATAATTGTTTAATTTTAAAAGATATGTCTCTGAAGTTTATAAAACCTAGAATATATAATATTTACACATTAGATATCAATTATTTATTTAAACAAAAATTAAATTGTTTTAAAAATAAAATTTATGAATCGGGGATTTGGAATAGAAGGTCTAGACACTGTCATGTTAAATCCTTGAAAAAGGTTATCTAAGAAACATATTATTTTTGACTTTCCTAACCAAAAATTTAAAAAAAACTACGTGATTCATTTCAAATGGGAAATTAATACAAGTCATACTTTAAACCAATAAAATAGGTTTCTACATGTATACCTCTAGAAATTATCCATATAATTTGTTCATACCTACTAGAACTGAAAGTCTTGCTGTAAAATTATTTTTTTATGTGTTGGTTGGGGATGTCTCAATATTTACATTGGTTTACTTTTGAAGACTTAAAAGTGAAGACATATCTGTGTTTATTAATTTATAAAAACTTGTGAAAAATGAAAAATATTCCCAAATTTTGAATTTTAGAAGTGATCATAGAGTTAAATTTGAGAATCATGAATGTAAGTCATATTTATCAAGGAAATAAATTAAACATACATTCTCGGTCCTCCATGACACCTCAACTGAATGGGGTTTTTTAAAGGATGAATAAGACTTTTTATGAAATTTTTGGGACTATATTAATATAACATGCCCACTAATTTTTATTTTGAATATGTTAACACATCATGTTATGTCATTAACAAAGTTCTAATAAGACTTATCTGAAAGAAAACACCCTATGAGTTATTGAATAATATAACACCAAATGTAGGATACTTAAAGGTTTTTGGATGCAAGGTTTATATCTTGATAACTAAGGACAATCTTTGTAATTTTGATCTAAAATATGATAAATCTATATTCTTAGGTTACTCTACTACTTCCAAAACTTATAGTTCTTTCAACAAAAAGTCAAGGGTTGTTGAAGAATCAACTCATGTGAAGTTTGATGAAAGTGATATTTTTTATCAGAAAATGATTCAAATTAATGGACAAAGTGATTCACTCAATGATATGAGACCCTAACTCCTCTTTAATAATAAAAAGGATGATAATTTAGAACATAATTAATTTAAACTAAATCTAGTAAGGGTCGATACTAGTGAACTAGAAAGTGTGATACCTAGAGTAACTAGAAATATTAAAGGCCATCCATTAGAAATAGTTATAGAAATACTAGATGATGGAGTTCAAACTATAAATAATATAGAAAACCTAGTATAATTATTTTCCTTTCTATCCTAAATAGAACCAATGTCTATAGAAGAATCTTTATCTGATGAACGTTGGTTCTCAACTCTGTATGAAAATTTAAATCGGTTTAAAAGAAACAAATTATGGGAATTATTTTACAAAGCCTATTACTATCCTTCAATTGGTACAAAATGGGTATTTAGAAACAAATAATATGATCATTATATAATAAATATAAATAAATCTAGATTAGTTTCAAAATTGTAAAATCAGGAATAAGGAATATACAATAAATAAACCTTTTCTTCTATAGCTAGATTTTAAGTAATTAGGATTTTTCTAGAATATTCATCTTTTATAAATTTTAAATTATATCAAATTAATATTAAATATTCGTTTTAAAATGGGTTTTTAATGGAGGGATTTTATGTTAAAACAACTTCCTAGTTTTGTAGGTCCTCATTTTCAAAATTCTATTTTTAAACTTATCAATGTTCTATATAGACTAAACAAGCTCCAAGATTATGGTATAAAAGATTAATTTATTTTCTTTTATAAAATGGTTTTATATTTGGAATGGAATATTATGTATTATTTAATAAAACTTCCTCCTTAGATATATTGTTAGTACAAATATATTTTTATGATGTTATTTTTGAATGAAAATATCAAAAATTATGTAATGATTTTTCAAATATTATACAAAAAGAATTTGAAATGAGTATGATGGGTGAGTTAAACTATTTTCAAGGATTGAAAATCTGTCAAAAATATTTTTTAGGTATTTTAAATGAAATAAAATACATAGTTGATTTACTTAAGAAGTTTGGAATTAAAATCAGTAACAATTAATCAACTTATATGAGCTCTAATATTAATCTTGACATGGATGAAATTGGAAAACTAGTTGACAGTAAGTTGTGTAGAGGAATCATTGGATGTTTATCATATCTTAATACAAGTAGACCAAAAATTATGTTTTTAGTATATATTTTTGTAATATTTAAATTCTACTAAAATAAATTTAAGATATTTAAAAGTAACTATGTCTCTTTCTCTTATTTTCAAAAAACTAATGATTTCAATTTAACTTCATAATCAGATGATGATTTTTTTTGTATGTAGATTAGATATAAAAAGAACCTCAGAAACCCATCATTTTCTTGGTAAATCCCTAGTATCTTTTTTGAGTAATAAACCACAGTTTATAGCATTATAAAATACAATAGTAGAATATATTATAGTATAATGTTGTTATGCACATGTGTTGTGGATGGAACAAACCTTAACAGATTTTGGATTTAATTTTAATTTTTTACCAATAAATTGTGACAACATGAGTGCTGTAAAAATTTTAAAGGATCTAGTAATATATTTAAGAATAAAGCACATTGACTTAAGACATCGTTTCCTAAGAGATCATGCATAAAATGATTATATCTATTTAGACTTTTTTTAACAAAAATTCAATTAAAATAATTTTTTACTAAACACCCTCTCTGTTGAGAGATTTGATTTATTAGATCAGAATTAAGTTTGGTAAATTTTACTTAATATTATCTTGAATTCTTATTAAAAGCATAATTTATTTTTCTATTAAATAAATTAGTTACTTTATTATGTTTATGTTTTTTTATTGCTGTTTTCATGTATTATTCATATCAATAGTCTACATCACCTGAATTTTATAATGACTATGTTTCACATCTCTGTGTGACCCTTTGATTACAACAAAACAAAATTATTTGTGTTAGTCCGACATGTAAAACATATTGAAAACCTTTCAATCCTTTCCACTCTATTCTAGTCAACCCCTCTTATCCCTAATCTTTAAAAATCTATAAACCTATTGAAAATGGAAAAAACTAAGAGAACTTAAGTTTCCTCTACAATAAGAATCTAAAAGCAAATGGCATAAATAAATATTTTGAGTGGGAATGCAATAAATTTCAGTTGGATGGATAAGATAACTATGATGTTCAAGAAGGTTATAAATCATCAAGGTTGGGAGTTTTTTTAATGTCAAGTGAAAAAAGTTTGTATTTTATAAATAATTTCATGAGTTTTATGAATCTAGATCTTTTCACTTCAGTGATAATGATGACCTAGTTACTTCCATGATTAACTAGAAGACTCTTTTTATAACCTCTTTATAAATAGTTGAATCTTCCAAGATTCCTTAGGAAGTCTATTCATTCTTCAACACTTACATAGTTTTTTTAGATGAAGTTAAACTACTAGTGATGATGAAGTTTTTATTTAGAACAATGGATATTGAAAATAAATGGGTAAAGGACTTAGAGATAGATAGAAAAGTTATTATAAAATTTATTCAATATGAAATCTCTTAGACGAACAGTGATTTTGAAAAATGTTCTCTTTAAATATTCTACTATATTTTATTTTTTCATGATTGGAAAATAATTTAACCTATCATTCTATTTTTTGAGATACATGTTCTATTTTGAGCAAAAATCATTAAATTTTTATCTATTTAGAAGGATATTAACCCACGTTTTTCATAATTCTGGATTTTTCTTGGATGAAAATACCACAATTCATTGTCATGGCCTGAAAACATTAAGTATACATATATTAAGGAAAATTGGTTTTTACTAGAATCCAACTATTAATAACATGATGTCTATAATGTCTAGAGATGAAGCTGACAATGAACTTACTTTAACTCAGGGGGATTCATCCCACATGGAAGAAAGAATTGTTTTCATAGAAATATCATTTTAAGGTGATGAATTAAGATAAGGTCATGATTATGAGACTCTTTTAGAAAGGAAAATGAGATTCAGGATCATTTTTGAATCGTGAGAATGAATTTCTCCTGGGGATAGTTCACCTTATACTCTTGTTTCTGTTCCTATTCCATTCAATAGAGAATGGTTAACCTCTACTATTAATCACTTGTTTTTTGTTGTTCAAGAAATGGAAATCTCAATATGAAGAATAACATCAACTCTTATTATTGATTCACATTTGGAAGAATTAGTTCAATTATATATATGAAGAATTAGATCTAAATATTAAGAATCACACCATGTTGAAGAAATACCTCATTCTAGAGAAAGTAAACTAGATAGTGGCCGAAGTATTGAAGTTAAAAAAGACATATACTCTTCTATCTATAAATATTAAAGACATTTATAAGTCCCTAAAATTAGTAAATATTCTACTTAAAGAGCTCTAGAGAGCTACTCTATATTGGTACTAGAAGTGGAATCAGTAAAATCTCAATTAGTTGAATATAAAAGTGTGGTTATAAATATTCCTAAGAATAAAATTTCAAATAAAGAAGTATAAGAAGTTAAGTTGTTGGTTCAATTAGTTATAGAGAAATGTTCATTGTAGTTCTTTGGAGATCTTGGTTGTGTACTTTCAATGTTAAAAGATGTGTCTCGGTAAATAGAAACATTAACCTCTTCCATTAACTTAATTCAATGTGAATTTATCACTAAAGAAATTATTTAGGATGTTCAAAAAGATATAATTAATAAATTAAGAATAATCCAAGTTGTTCACCAAGAGTCTCTTGTTTCAAGTGATCAATCCAGAAAAGATATTTCCTCCTTATTGAAAGAAAATTTTCCAGAAGTCCATAGTGATTTGTCTGAAATGAAATATTATGTAAATTTTTTTATAATAGGTCTAAAAACAATGGTTGGTTTGTTTGAAAATAATTTTCAAGTTATATATAGATTGTTTGAAGACTTACTTCATATTTTTGTAAGCAATTTAAAGCAATAATCATCTAAAGACTATGATGAAGAATAAGTAGATGATTTTGTTGTGTATAAATAATCTCAGAACTCTATGAAATGAAAGGATATGGTTTCATTAGATCATCTAGTGAGTATGTGAGACAATAATTTTGAAGATTTAAATAAGTTGGTTATTGGTGTTTCAAAAAGGTAGATTTGTATAATCAATTTGGAAATTTCTCTTAGCATGTGTGGAATGGTTTCAGATCTATCCTATAGTTTTTAATATGGACATGGAAAAGAGAATAGATGATTGTGTTGAAGATTTATTTCATATGTGAGGGAGACATCTTCCAGAACCTCCTTTAGTTGATATTCATGCCCCTACCTCTTTGATATTAAGAGATATATTTTACCCAAGTGATGTTTACTTAATGGATAATCTCAAGATTGGAAAATAATTTTATTTATATTTACTTAAACCATACTCTAATATATCATTTTTACCTGTAGATAATTTTGATATGGTGATAGATCAACAAGTTGTTCCCAACATCAAATTCACATCTTTGAGGATCGGTTAAGGAGATCAAGTAGGTCTTGGATCATACTTAATTACATTGTGATATGTTTTTGGAGAGATGGTTGATGCACTTATGCATTTATCCTCTCTACTAGACGACCAAGATTTATCATTCAAAAATCCACCCCTAAAAAATTTATTTCATGTCGAAGGACAAACCAAACTTCTCAGTTTTCATGATGGGTAGACCAATGGATTGGAAGTTTATAAAAAAATGAATCATTCTTGGATGAATGGTGTTTTTAAACCTATTAATGGGTTTTATATATCACTTGAATGCATGTATGCTTTTTGGACTTTACATGTTTTTTTAAATATACTTATATTTCTTTTTTACTTATTCACTATTTATATCTTATGATTTCTTTCTTTCGCTATTCAATATTATTTACCTATTTATTTAATGGACAATATGTTTTCTATCTTAGTATCAGATCTCCATTCAAGTTTATATTTAAGTATATATATTTTCTTTTATGATCACATTTTCTTATTATGTTTAACATAACTTGATGCCAGATTATATTCATAATCAATATCATTAACTATTTACAATTCTTTATATACAATATTGATTGCATTCCATTACTCTACTTTTTGATATTACAAAAAACGGGAGAATAAAAGGAGAATACAAAGATTTATAGTGTTTAAATTTAAATTGTCATATTGGGAAAGTAAAATGAAAATTTTATTTAAGGGGGATAATTTATTTAAAGGGGAAAATAAAAAGGAATAGTATATATTTTAAACAAGTTTTATCCTAGGGGGAGAATATTTTTTGAAATATGTAATCTTCCTTTGTAAAATTTTTATTTTCTATTTCATGGGTTTTGTGATCATTAAAAAGGGGGAGATTGTTGGATAGGTTATGTTGTTACAACATATCTAAGTTTTTATGTGTTTTAATGTTTTATAAATCCCTATTTTTATTAAAATAATCTTATCTTAAGTGTTTTCTTAGTATGGTTTTATTATACAATGTTTATCTTACACTGGTTCTCTAAGTAATTATCTTACGATGGTTGAAGTGTTTGTTTTATAGAAAAGTTATTTATTTTATGAGAATTGAAGATTATCTTCCATATACCCAAAATTAGAAAACTATGTGATAAAATTTTATCTTACTATATAAGATATTATCTTTCAAAAAGTATGATTGAGTTACTTATTGATCAGAGTCAGATATTTTAGATAGAATAAATTTATGAGAAGTCATTATATTATGAAAAGGATATTCATAAAATATTATCTTATGATTGTTTGAAGAATTTGTGAAAATATATGTATCATACCTTAGTAACATATTTAACTTATTACGAAGAAATATCCTATACATTATTGAATTTAGTTTGTCTTAAGCCCTAAAGAAAAGAAAAAATTTGGTTTATCTTATAAATCCTATCAAAGATTTATCTTATGTGAATAGTACTTCCATTTGAATATCTTATGAAGATTTAAATTTTAAATAAAAATATAATGATTACTTTCATAATCTCTTGGTAAGAAATTTCATTCTTTTAGAACAATCGGAAAAAAGGATTTTCCATTTATATAAACATCATCTTGAACAAAGTTTCACTTTTATAGAAGTGTAAAGATCTGAAGAAGATAATCTATGATAGTGCTGATGTAAGAAGGTTATTCCATATTTGGAAAGAAGTGGAAATATGTCATTAATTTCCTATCTCATCAATGGATTATCAACTCAACAATTATTATATCATTCTTAAGTTAATAATATTTATGGAAGATATGAAGAAGATAATATATATGGATGGATGATAAGAATGACTAGAATACATGTACATAAAAATAATCTGAATTCCTGTAAAAAAATCAATCATAAATGATCATACTATGATTATATGTTTATTAGTTACAATGAAGATCATTCTGAGCCACACCCTATAGAATATCATATTCTCAAGATGTATCTTTAACTGCTATCAATTTTTCCTTTCAAATGTGTTAAAAAAACTATTCTTTTTAAAGGTTTATTCAATATATTTAATTTACTCTCATTTGTAAGAGTGTGTTGAGACCCTATAAAGGTCTTGTAAAGGGATATCTAGGTTGAAAGATCTTGGACCTTTATATTAAGTGACTGTTGCCTCTACTCAACTTAGAGCCCCTAATAAATGGTTTGTTATAGGGAAAATACCAAACTTTTGGAGTAAAGTATTATTGGAGTGGAATATTGGATTTTTGTTCCTCGAAACACTAAAAATATATTTTTTCAGTCACTTTCCTTTAATTTTTATATTTACCTACCTTTTTTGCGAAGGAAAATATCAGAAATCCCATACCTTGAAGAGGGAGGTTTTCTATAAAAAAACTTTTAGAAACACAATTCACCCCCCTCTTGAGTGTCCAATTAGCCAGTATTTGGGAAAATATCTTTGTTCAATTCGTGGTTATACATGGACACTTTTCTATTAGGTTCTCTAACCTAATTAGTTAATATTATTCTTAAATCATTCATAATGGTTCATAAATAGAATCTGACTACCCAGAGAATATCCCTCAGGGGTGCCGAGTTAGGTGTGCAGTATTAGGCTCACTCATCATGAATCAGAGTGATGATTGATTCAATGCTCAACCAATCCCTTTTATGGTGATTACTCTTAAGTGCATCTATTCAATAGTAATATTCACTTTATAGTATCCATGAAGAAAAGTGATTTTAATAATAAAAACATAAACTCTACATTACCAAAACATCAAAATGTTATCCAATAATTAGAATTATTCCTAGCGTTTTGACTAAATTTCTCTCATCCTAATACCAAAATAAAAGGTGCATTATTACATTATCAGTAAATAATATAATATTCCAAATAGTTATTTACACATTTTAAATTATGGTCAACCATAACTTATCAATCCTTAAATTATCCTAAACAATCATCCTAATATCCAAAGTTATCTAAACCCTTCCTTTGATGCTAATAGTGATGCCCCGGACCCACACACTCTGATATGGAACCATAAACACATAGTTTACACACTCACTTTGATACCAACTATAAAATCATGGATATAACCATCCTTAATTAAAAAATAAAAAAGTATTGTCACATATCTTGCATTACAAGGATATTTTTATGTTATAGCTTTAAAAAAATTGGATAAAACACAAACTAACAAAACTCATGTTATTTATAACAAGTAGACATTTTTTCCACTATATACAAAACTATATAATCCAAAATAAATCTTCAACATCTCCCATAAATTATTTCCCACATGTTACCCTTTTAATCATGTCATGTGTACTACTTTTCTTTATAACCTAGGTAAATGGAGACAT
Organism: Viscum album; assembly: GCA_963277665.1. NCBI lineage: Eukaryota > Viridiplantae > Streptophyta > Magnoliopsida > Santalales > Viscaceae > Viscum > Viscum album. The sequence goes on along the minus strand of OY728161.1, from coordinate 1,701,028,595 downwards.
AATAAGCGGTGATCTGAAATGATTAGTGATCTATAACAGACAATTAAATAAATCACGAAATAAATAAGGACTAAATACTATAGAAGGAATAGGTAAAAAAATAGAATCCATATTCAACTTAAAATAGACATTATGTTATATCCATGATAATAAATTAAAACATATATATCAATAGTACAGATCTCATACTGATGCAATGCATAATGTCAGACATCAATAACCTACTATCGAGTCCTTGTTCTAGGACATTTAATTGTCATTGAGACTACGGTAAAGACATATTACTGAATTCGGTAGGAATACACAAAATACCCCAACATTTTTTGTCTCATGAGACATTTCAATGAATCTATGAGCTATATAATTCTAAGCTCCACCCATCGCGTGATTATGTTTGATGCATTCTATATAAGAGTCATTAATACCTTTTATACCATTCCAAAAGTAACCTCTTACTAAATAAAACTTAGTTATCCAAATAATGTGAAATACAGAAATAAATACAGAATAAACTTATGTAATTAGTCAATAATCATCAAGAATATTAATATTTTTCCCCGTGTCAATAAAGGGATAACATGATTGTAACCCATCCTAAGAAAGAAGGTGGATGGTAGAACAATACATATTCAAATTTCCAAAAATCATTCATATTTGAATAACAATATATAAAATACAAAGGCTTTTACCTATTTTAATAAAAAGGATAACATAATCACAACCCATTATAAGGAACAGAGTGGATGGTTAAACAATACATAGTCAACATTCAAATAATCTACTATATTGGAATAACAATATACAGAATGTCAATAATTTTTCCCATATCAATAAAATAAAATTCTATATAGGTGAAAATAATTCAATCATAAATATGTAAAATGTGATATTCACACTATATAGAGCAATGAGTTTACAACTAAGTCAATTTTATAATAATCACGATCATAATCCATCTAGAGAAAGAAGGTTAATGGTATAAAAAACATAACCTGAGAAGTAAAAAAAATAAAAGGGTTTATTTGGTTGGAATGTATATCCCCCTAAAATAATGAGAGAATCCACATAATATAATTAAATGGAATAATGTTCCAAAATTATATGTTTAATGGAATGAACTTAACTCAAATAATGAAAGTTCAGTTACAAAAAATTCCTTACCATTGGGGAAACAACTAAATCTATATCCACTTGAAAAAGGGAAAATCATTTGGAAAGTAAATCCCAATAACTAAAAATATTTTAATAAAAATATATCCATGGGCAGTGAATACACCATACAAAGAAAGCATGTTTCACAAAATGTATTATTTCTCAAGGAACTATAATTGATACCATAAAAACCCTTACATCTTTTGAAACTTTTGAATCAAACCCCATTGAAATATATGGATTTTAATTGAACTTAAAATAACTTGATTAAAATATAATTCATGATATGATATCTTAAATAGGTAATATATGCAACATATAAATTAAATAGGGTTCATAATACTAATCATGTCTCAAAGAGAAGATTTTGAGACAAAAATACTTACTGCTTTAGAAACATTGAAATAAAAACCCCATGAATGAGATGTATTATAATTAAACATCTAATAATGTGATTAAAATACAATTCATTATATTATATATAAAATAGATATTATATATACAACATAAATGAAATTTGGTGTATAATACCAAGTATTTATCAATAAGAGTAATTTGAGATGAAAACTCTTACCTTGACCTAATCCATTATGTAGTTGTAACAAATGTCCTGAATAAATAAATTATGTTCACTAAATACATAAATTATGAACTTATTAATAAATATAAACATATATAATACTCATTTACCATCATTATATATATATATTAATATTATTCATTCTTTACCAATTTTCAATGTCAGGTGTAAGTAATATTTATCTCTTTTAACTAGTCTATTAAAAAGAGGTGTTGGTATCAATTATCTTTCCTAATTCTCGAAATATTACATCATATAAGACACTAAAATATATGTTAAAAAATATTTTATAAAGATATAATTTTCTTTCATATCAGTTTTGGTTATGAACTATGAATATGAAATCAATAATGATTATGTTACAGTGATTCATAATGAATAAATGGTGTTTTTTAATTAATATTCTAATTTTGGATATAAAATTACAATAAACAACATTGGTTATATATTTATCTTATATTACACTAATAAATAATTTCTCATATTAATCCATGAAATAAATGTATAATATTGTTCAAGTAGGTGGTTAAACCAACCCAAACAAGAACCTACCAAGATTAAGAGTTGATTATGTGATAGTTTAGTTGTAATATCATTATAATAGAATAATAATGACATTATTTAGTGTTTATAAGTGTGATATATTGTAATTTTAATTAATTATAAAGATAATATAATTTATATAAAGTCATTACTTAGAAAAAATAACATTTCATTTAGTTTTCTCATTTTGAATCATTGAATTAACGATAACGTTTATTGATAATATCATTAATAGGTTATTTAATTTTTCTACAAAAAATTTATGATATTAGGGAAATATTATTTATAATTTAATACCATTCTTAAATCCATCCTTGTAATTCACTGATTGAAAAGGAAACATGTTGTGTTGTGAAGTCGGTAGTCCGCACAACACACGAGCAACGGTTTTTTTAATAGATGGTATACATTTATAAAAAATGATAATAAACATATGCATTTTAATTTATATAGAATAAATTTAAAATTGTAAAATTAAATTATATAAATTTTAGTAATATAATTATATTATTTTGGATATAATAAATTTCAAATAAAATAATTAAGTAGAAATGCTAAGTAGTTGATAATACTAACTTCAGGGACTTTAATTTTTGTTTGAAGTTTAATTGGAAATGTATGCCTCGTGATAACTAATAAATAACATTTACATTTTAATATGGTATAGGATTTTATTCGGATAAAATTTTAATAATTTCATGAGGAAATTCAAAGGATGTTTCTTTCTTGAAGTGGTGGTGATTTTACCCTTTTATAAGTGAGGATAATGGTAGTTTTCCAAGTAACCCTTAATTTTCAAAAATGTAAGGTCACTATTCAAGTTTTAAAGGACAAAGAATTGAATACATTGGATATTAAAATTATTTTTGGTCAAAAATCACCTTATAAACTCCTTTTTTAGAAAACTTTTAGTATTTTAGGGCTTTTTGTTTTAACTTTTTAACTTTAACTGTAATTTACTTTTACCTTGGTAATTAATTTATAATCTTAGTAATTAATTTTAATGAAAATGATTAAGATTGTAATTTTTTATATAATTTGTTACTTATAATTTCAATTTTTAAAAAGATTTTATAAAATAAAATTTCGAAAGGTATGAGGAGATAATTTTAAAATAAATACACTTAATCGTGTAAAAATAAGATTTTGGGAAATAACATTTTCAATATTAAATTTATATATAAGATAAAATTTTGTTGGATACTAATTTTAATGAAATAAATTGTTTTATAATAAAATAAATAAATGTTATGAGGTTCTAAATTCAAGATAAGACTGCATCTCCCTTGAAAATACTTGATTTTAAGAAAAGATCAAAAATAGAATTGTTATTAAAATAACAATTTAATGTAGTTATAAAAATGCTGGAAAAATGATTTATAAGATCAAATAATATTTTAAAATGAATAATTTTATTTCATATATCTTTTTTGATCTCCAAAAAGGTTTTTTTTAATCTTATATGTCCTTCCTATATGTGGATAAATTCATAGAAATTACATATTTCATGAAAACCGTATTTTCAACTAAAACCCATAATTTTTAGAAGTAGAAAAAAAATTAATAATAATTCATATTTTATATGAAGAACTCAAAAATTAACTTTTTATTTATTTATTTTAAATTCAAAATTTTAAAAATTATATTTTTGATTAAAATCATAAAATATAATGAAAAAATATTGTTATTAAAAAATTACATTTTCAAATGTTAATTATTATTATTATTATTTTATATATTTTAAAAAATAAATTGGTGTTAAAAAAGTATTCATATTAAACATAATTTATCATTTGTCATATGCTTCTTGAAATATAAATTTTTTATCACTTAAAAGAAACTTTTTGGAAAAATACTTTTCAAATGACCTTATTAGCCATTTTAGTTAAACCAGTTGAATTTTAATCATATAAAAATAAGAATTTATTTTATATATAAATATAATTCATAAATAAGTTACTCATATTCATTCCCTATAGTTAAATATCTAGTTTTTTAATGAATATAATTAAATATTTATATTTTATCAAAATATATCATGATTTTGTTTAAGTTTGGTATTTCGTGTGGAACAAGATATCAAACACATTGTTGGTTGGAGTATATTACTCTGGTGGGGGGTGAATTGAGTATCTATAAAAATTTCTGGTTAAAAAGTATTTCTAAAAGGTTTTCCCCAAAAGGTTAAATACAGCCCAGTTAATCAAGGTTATACTATTATAAGAGTTTGAATGTTTAAATAACTTCTTAGAAGATTGATTAATTCTTAGTAATCTTAATGTAAGTTATTAAAATTATTTTTGAAGTTATTCTACTAATACAAGACAGTTATAACTTCTTTCAAAGATTAACTATCAAAGAAAATTTAGTGATATCTGAATTATACAGTAAAGCAGTAAAACAAAAAAGACTAAATTAAGTAGCACAGCGGATATGGAACAAGTGGTTCAGTCTCAAGCTAAGACCTAATCCACTCCACTTGGAAATCACATTACACCAAGAATTTAATATAAATAAACTTGATCCACACCCTGGATCGGGGTTAAACAATAGTACATAAGACTATCCATGTCACACAGGGACCTCTTCCACAGTTCTTTCGTGGGTATAAATAACCAAGCCACATAGGGACCTCTTCCACACTTATCTGTGGGTATACACAAGTGTAAAAAGATTTTTTAGTAAGGATATTTTGTATCCTTTAGTTTTAAGTAAGAGACAGAGTGTGTTGTTATACAGATACACACACTACTTAAAAGTTAATAAACCAATACACAACAGAGCATAAATATTGAGATTGGTTTAGAAGTGCTCTGAGTGTTAGTCTTTGCAACTCTAGACTTCTCAGATGAAGCAGATGTATAAATCATGTCCTCATATAGAAAATAGAGTGTCACAAGTCAGAAAAATCTTGCTTATGTTCTTCGTGATGTTTGACAGTGCGAAGATGTTCTCAATTCTGGGATTCTAGTATGCTTTGTGTGTTCTTCAGCATCATCGAGTTGCATAAGGCAATTATTTCTTCAAGAATTCTCTAAGTGTATTCTTTGTTGTCATGATTACGCCCACAAGCTTATTTTTTCTTTTCAGTATCATGCCATGCACACACATTTTGTTTCTGGGCCGTATTACTCTTTTATCTTTGAGTTCAGGTGTTTTAGCCAACAAGTTGCATGTATTCAGCACCACGTACCTCATACTGTCCGGTGACATGTCTATAAAAGAAATATTAATTATGTCAGTGCATTAAAATCTTCAAATATGACCATTAGAGATTAAATTGAAAGATGACAAAATATATTAAGAAATAGTGTCACAGTATTTCATGGAAAGGGTGTCTCCTTCACACAGTGTCTGGATTGGTCAGGGTGTCTTGATGTTCACGGTGTCTGGTTCACAGTGTCTGGATGTCACGGTGTTTGGTTCACGGTGTCTGGATGTCACGGTGTCTGGTTCACGATGTCGGGATGTCACAGTGCTTGGATGTCATGGTGTATGGATGTCACAGTGTCTTCTTGTTCACAGTGTCTTCTTGTTCACGGTGTCTTGTGGTCACTGTGTCTCATGGTCATGATGTCTCATGGTATCAATGTCTGCTTGTTCACGGTGTCTCAGACTTAGGAAAATATCTTTATTCATACTTAAGCAATGATATTTATGGAATGAATTAAACTTAATCATTTGTCAGAGAAATCCTTATAAAGTTGGTCAAAAGATAGTGTATAATAAGCAAACTGATTTTATATCACTTAAGAGCTTTGGATAGCCTTTTCTAAACAACTGTGCATTTTATGTGAGATAGATTACATATAGTTAACTTGGTTTATAGATTGAATAGGATTTCTGATCATTAAAACAAGATTAATACATGAGGAGTCCAACAATCTCCCCCTTTTTGATGATCACAAATCATGTAAATTTAGAGTGTATATGTGTTCTAACAACATAGTGAGAATGTTCATATAACATATATAAAGTGAGTGTTCTCTTCTCTTATATTTCTCCTATATTTCCCCCCCTTTTGAGATTATCAAAAAGTAGCAAGAAAAATGAAGACAAAAGAGATGAGAAAAGTGCATAATGTATTATATGAAAAGAGGGGAATTACAAAAAGTGAAAAAAAAATGTAACAAGATTCCCATAAAAATAGATTAAGCACAATAATTATTCACGGGTTGGTATTCTCTTTTCCCTTAGCTACAGCAGAAGAAGAAGAGGAATCTGTAGGAGTAGAGGTTGAGGTAGAAGAAGGCAGTGAGCTAGTTGATAGAGAAGGTAATGGAAGACCTTCTGAGAAAGAGGGAGCCAGAGCAGGTGCAGTAGAAGATGATGGCAGTTGTTGATCAAGGACCATAGGCCTGATCTAACTCAGTGCCTGATCGAAAGAAATAGATGTGGAGGCTAGGTCATAGGTGAATGTAGGTAAACTAGGTATCAGAGGTGCAACCGCAGGAGCAACAATGTTTGTACTCTATACATGAAGATAGGGCCTCAGGAGCTTGATAAAATATGCAATGATCTCTCCACCATACTGTATTGCTTTCTCAAAGTCATCCTTTTTTTTCATAAACTTATCCAATAGATGAGTGAACTCCGTGAGATTTTGGACTTGAGTCTTGAAAGCTTGAGTAACATGAGGAATCCTCATATTTTCTACAAGATACTTGAAATGATTGGTCATGTAAATATTTGAGAATATTCAGTTGAAGTAGAAATCCACTTTCTTGGAAATTTCATTCCGAGCATCATTAGAAATTTCTTAATGGATTTGGACCAGATCAAGAACTCTATCACTGTTCTTGATAACTGCAGATAGATATTCTTTATTGAAACCACTAAGAACAGTCTAAAGTTATTCTTTGACCACTGTTCTGAGAAGGTCACTATCTAAGAAAGATTGAGATGATTGACCAGATGATTTAGAAGTAGTGACAGATGAGGTAAGAGATTTAAGTTGATTCATCACTTTTTAAAGACACCCTGTATACTCATCAGTGAGTTAGTTAATATTAACAATAAGCTCTCTCATCTCTTTCACAATATGTTTTTTCTTTTAGTGACCTTTTCAGCTAAGGATGATAAATGAGGTTAAATCTGAGAGGCAACATTCTGTGGGGTTTGAGGGACAAGAGTTTCCACAGGATGAGAAGCAAGATCTAATCTCTAATGCATCTCTTTCTGCATTTCTTCAATCATACCTCTTAGAGTCTTCACTTCATCACTAAACATTATGTTTTCAACTCTGACTTCCTGAATCTCATGAAGCATTTTGGGTTGAATCTACCAAATAATTTTTTTCCAACAACAGTGAGGAATCTCTCTCACTTAGATGTGTTACTGAAATAGGTTGGTTATTTAAGAGTTGTTCAACTCCAGCCAAAAGGGTATCTCCAAAATCATTCAAATCATCTTTACTCACCAAGAATGGTTCTTCTGATGAAGGTTCAGAGATAGGAACTGATATAAGATCAGGTTCTTTTTTAGGGGCAAGATTAGTGGCAGATATAAGAACCTGGTTCTTGTTTTAGAGGTATGGGCTTCTTATTTTCCTTTTCCTTAAGTGATTTTAAGAAAAAATGGAAAATGGAGAAAAATCCTAAATTTTGGAACTAGACATCGTGTACTTTATCCACACGCCGTGTACTTTTTCTGTGTTGGGATGAGTACACGGGGCGTGTGGCCATGCCGGCGACGAAGGGTGTAGGAACCAACTACACGTCGTGTAGTGGTACCTTACACATCATGTAGTCAGTCGGCAGGCTTAAACAGTAAGGCAGTGGCATCACCGCCAGCTGGGCGACAGTACACACCGTGTTCTCGAGAGTACATGTCATGTACTCATATCGCCGTATGAACAGTGTGATGGTGACGCCTTTTGAACAGTTAAATGAAAGGAGTACACACCGTTTACTTGGAAGTACACGCCATGTACTTTGTTTTTTCGGAGTAAAACAGGCAGTAGCCTCCTCATTTGGCAGTGGAGGCACTTGAGCCATTTTGGAGCCAAAGGAGGAGGCATGATCTTTGAAGATCCACCGGGTGTTCATCTGGAATCCGTTTCGGCTTCGGACGATCTCATTGGAACCGCACGGGTATGCCCTATCCTCTCCTGGTACCGTTATTTCCATTTCTTCTCCCAACTTAAGTTATTTATGTTTGATTGGGTTTTGTTCTTTGTCATATCTACGCCATTCTTGGGCGTTTCTAGAGCCGGTGTTCCGGAATAGCATTCGTTGGCGCATAAGGTAGGTGGCTTGGTGTTTATTTTCCAACTGTTGTGCGTTTTTGTGCGTTTTCGTGCCACGAACCCATGTTGGGGTGTCGTGTGGTTGAGGCCATTGCTATATTTAATGCCTATAATTGCATAGGTGATTAAATTGTGATAATAAAATATTTTTTGGGATCATTGCTTGGAACCAAGACCATCTCGAGGGGTGTTTTCCACTATTTAGCCGTTTGTCCAGGATACCCGAGGGTATGCCCTAAATGTAGTAACTGTAGAATTTCCTTGAGAGGAATTGCTTGTTTACTGCTTTTTGATATGTTGGGCATGGACCGGTTACCTATTTAGCCTGAGGGCGTTGTTGTGATTAGCCTGAGGGCATGACTGTTTTAGCCCAAGGGTTGTTGTTATTCCACCTGAGGGCAACCTTTTGTGTCTGAGGTCTTGGCTTCTGTGCCTAAGGGCGACACTTTGTATGCCTGAGGGCGAGAATTTCTATTACGCCTGAGGGGAATATCTTTGGGTTGGATTTTGTATGGCCTGAGGGCAAGCCTGAGGGCGTGGTTACTATTTTAGCCTGAGGGCATAGTTCTGGTTAGCCTGAGGGCTTGGTGCTGTTGAGAACAAAAATGTTACTAAATTAAAGGAATTAAATGAATAATAAAATGGCAATTTAACTATTAAGTTAGTTACTTTTGAGTACTACTTAGTTATTGCATTTTACTACTGCACACTTGTTGCATGTTTTACACATAGTTGAGCACGGGCCTTTGGTGGGTGCCTACTGAGATATATTCCTCACACCCTGTTTGGGTCACACTTTTATGCCCAAACAGATTACGTTGATGCAGGTGTAGATAGGGGCAAGAGTCCCTATACAGGTACTTGACTGTTGCAAAGGAGTAGGAGGGCATGGGACCGAGCCTAGGCTTGCGATGCCGCTGCTAGCTGTTTTTCTTGCATTACTGTACTCTATTTTTCTGATGAACTGTATTGATGTATAACATGTTCTGGATATTTTCTTAAACTTGAATAATGTAGCATCATCACTTATATACTGTTGGTTATATCCACTGCTGTAGTTATTTCAGTTGTGTATGTTTACGGCTTCCGCTATTGTTGTATGTTTATTTTGGTATTCCTCTGCGCTACACTTTGGCAAATGAGGGCATAGTTTCCCCACTATCAGACATGGGCCTTCACTGCTAGTCGGCAGCCTCTGGCATTTGGGAAAACGCACTTGAGGTCACGTGGCGAACTGGGCTCGGGGCACCCGTTGCGTGGCACCCGGGGCTGGGACGTTACAAAGTGTTATCAAAGGGTTTCTTTTCTTTGACTTACTATTTGGAGCCGTAGTCAGGGATAGGACAGAACGGTAGTTGGTAATAAGCTGTGTCTGGGCATAGCTAACCCGTGTATAGGGAAAAACCATCTACCTCGTATTTTGCATTATATGATTTTCAATTTTACGGTTGATATGTTTTCACTGTTGGGTGATGCACTTGGATTGTGCTGTTTATATTTTATATGTGGGTTCTATTTAGTTGCAACCCGATGAGATGAGGGTATTCTGTCTCATGCATCATATAGGCACATGCTAGATATCACATGCCATGCCTAGTTTCCATGCCATGTAGGTGCATTAGAATTTGCATGTTGTTGTGATAGTTGTTGTTCTAGAAAAGCATGTTGTTTTGATAGCTGCTTGATAAATACCTGCCTTCTGATATGGTATTTTTGTTTGAGCTTTTTTATATAATGGATGCCAAACTTTGTTTTTTGGGGAGTATGGACCCCCATTGAACGGAATTTGGTGGATCATTGACTGGTTATTGGTTATAACATAAATAAGATGTCAAACATTTATTCGTGGGGTGTATGGGCCCCCACAGGTGGGAATTTCACACTTAGGTGTTGTTTTTCAGTATTTTCTGGGTTCCGGAGAAGTTTCTTAGGCATACTGTCTGGAAACCCAGTATACATGCCATGTAGTATTTTTATACACGCCGTGTATGTTCTTCTTCTCAGGAAGAAAAATGAACTTTTTGAGTACACGCTGTGTACCCTGAGTACATGCCGTGTAGTCCCTTCCTGTGTCACAAACCGTGTGGGCGGCGACACGGGGTAAGGAAGGGCTTGGGTAAAACGCGTCATGTAGTTTTTGTACACGCCGTGTAGTGTTGAACCAGAGTCCGACCGTGTAACTAACAACACGGGTCAGCGAACTCCTTGACATAACACGCCGTTTCAGTTATGGACATGCCGTGTTGTGTGACCTGGGGACTCGGTCGGGTAACTAACAACACGGGTCAGCGTCACCTCTCCCGGAACACACCGTGTACCTTTGGGACATGTCATGTAGTCTTGTCTGAGGATAGACTGTGTGGAGTTATCCATGTGGCTGGGAAACGGGATGGTGTACACGCCGTGTTTGGGTGTAACACGCCATGTAGAGTAAAGCCGAGTAGTCGGCCATGTCACAGAAGACACAGACAGTTGGAAAATAACACCAAACATGCCATGTAGGTATTGTACACGCCGTGTAGTTTTGTTGAAATGGAAGTCGTGTGGCTTAGCCGTGTGGAAGGACTCGGGCAGGGGAAGGGAAGTCAAGTACATGTCGTGTAGTCATTGTACACGTCGTGTAGTCTTGTTTTTCCAATTTTGAATACCTTATTCATCTTGTTCCCTTTGTGGTTCTTTCGCTTTCAGTCTTAATAATCGTTAATCTGAGGCGTGATTTTGACCTTGTAGAGTCATGCCGCCTCGACGACCGCGAGTTGTTCACCAAGAGAGCGGCTACGATTATACTCCAGAGATGGTGGGCCATGGGATACCAGTTGATTCACCAGTAGAGCCATATTTGGCACCAGCTGTTATACCAGACACGGGCGCGGAGGCGCAGTTTCGTGAAGGCTTATTGCGGTTCATGCAGACCTTTCAGGGAGCACCACAGGCTGCCACATCTATGGACGAGCTGATGCGTATCTTTCAACAGCACCATCCGCCTATGTTTTCATGGGATGGCAGACCACAGGTTGCAGATTCTTCGCTAGGATCGATGCAGACTGTTTTCGAGCATCTTGAGACGCCTCCAGGGCGGAGGGTCAAGCTCGCGACTTACATGTTGCGTGATTCCACCAAGAGGTGTTGGGATGTTACCACCCAGTCATATCATTATAGGGACATGGCATGGGAGGATTTTCAGACAGTCTTCTATGACTTCTTCTTTCCCGAGACGCTGAGGGAAGATAGAGCACGAGATTTCATGAATCTGCAGCAGGGCGCTATGTCGGTGATGGACTATTCTGCTTGTTTTACGGAGCTTCAATTCTTTTCACCCGTGCTGGTGGGTGATGAGACGCTGAGAGCCAGACGTTTTTAGGATGGTCTTCGGTATGACATTCGAGCACTGGTGAATGTTTTCAGGTTGCCTACTATACACGAGATTTTGAATTAGGTGTTGATTATAGAGAGGAACCTGTGAGAATCTAGTGGTGTGGGCCAAGGTAGTTCGGCACCAGGTATTGGTACTATTTCTACTGGAAAGAGGAAGAGACAGATGGACTCCTCTCCAGGTGGCAGTACCAGCAAGGCATCTTCTTCAGGTGGCCCAATCAAGTGCTACCAGTGTGGCAGAGAGGGGCACAAGAGGCTGCAGTGTCCACGAGACCCAGTGGAGTGCCGAGCTTGCGGCAAGATGGGTCATCTGCAGTGCTTTTTCAGGGCGTTTCTACCAGTGGCTAGTGAGAGGGGTTTTGTGCAGACTCCGCGTGCAGGAGCAGGACCAGTGGATTCTTACCAGTTAGGGAACTGGAATATATTAGGGCGTGCAGGCAGAGATGGTGGTCGTGGTCGTGGTAGCCAGACACCAGGATCTCAGAGGCAACAGGTCGGGACAACTCAGGGTAGCCAGGCTATGTCGTAGGGCCGTGACACTAGACAGGCATATGCAGTGCAACAGACCCAGCTGGAGCAGGATCCCGGACCTTCGACAGTCAAAGGTATTATTCTAGTAGCTTCTGTCTTGCCTTCAGTACTTTTTGATATGGGTTCTACACATAGTTTTATATCAGTACCCGTTGTGGAGAGACTTGGGCTCGGTGTTTCTACTTCGTCTGCTATCCTGACGCTAGACACTCCGTTGGGGTCTAGGACGGTTTGTGTGCGTCAGTGCAAGGAGTGCCCCCTTGAGGTTGGTGGGTGTAACTTCCTTTGGGACCTCTATGTCCTGGAGATGATGATCTATGACGTCATTCTCGGAATGGACTGGTTGGTTCCCTTTCGATCCTTTGTATACTACTATCGTCACAGGGTGTGTTTCACGTCACCAGAGGGCGGGGAGTTTCTATACAAGGGCGAGTGGGATGTTCAGGCGAGTTGAGCTGGACCAGAGCATCATGGGCGAGGTGGAGTCACAGCCCAGATTGCGAGCTTATATCTGGATGACCAGGGGACTTGTCAGACGGATTTCCCTCCAGTTTTTGATCATTTCAGGGATGTATCCCCAGACGACTTTTCAGGTCTACCTCCGGTGCGTGAGGTGGATTTCTCTATCGAGCTTATGCCAGGAGTGGCACCAGTGTCCATTCCTCCTTATAGGATGGCCACGCCTGAGTTGCAGGAGCTCAAGAGGCAGTTAGAGGATCTACAGGCGAAGGGTTTTATCCGACCCAATACTTCTCCTTGGGGTTCTCCATTCCTTTTTGCGAAGAAGGCGGATGGTACCCTTAGTCTTTGTGTGGATTATCGGAAGTTGAACTAGTTGACGGTTAAGAACCGATATCCCTTTCCGAGGATAGATGATCTGTTTGATCATCTTCGTGGGGCACGAGTGTTCTCAAAGATTGACTTGAGATCCAGATATCATCAGTTGTGCGTTAGACCATCTGATATACCTCTCACAGCTTTCAGGAGCAGGTATGGTCTATATGAGTATACAGTTATGCTGTTTAGACTCACGAACGCGCCAGCAGTTTTCATGGCTCTGATGAATCGTGTATTCCATCCGTATCTTGATTAATTTGTGGTAGTATTCATGGACGACATCTTGGTGTACTCTCACACTCGACACGACCATGCTACCCATCTTGAGATTGTATTGAGTACACTGAGAGAGCATCGGCTATATGCTAAGCTCTCGAAGTGCCACTTTTGGATGGACCATATTCACTTCCTAGATCATATTATCTCAGAGGCAAGAGTTGTAGTGGACCCAGAGAAGGTGAGAGCAGTAGTTTCCTAAGAGCATCCCAAGAACATGTTTGAGATACGAAGTTTCTTAGGGCTCGCTGGTTACTACAGACTTTTCATACATGACTTCTCTCGATTAGCAGCACTGTTGAAAGGTCTGACTAAGAAGGGTGTGAAGTTCGTTTGGTCGGAATATTGTGAGACATCTTTTCGAGACCTGAAGGGAAGGCAGACATCAACACCGATCCTGATACTCCCAGAGCTGGGGAAGAGCTATACAGTTTACTGTGATGCGTCAGGGATTGGGTTGGGAGCCGTTTTGATGCAGGGCGATCGAGTTTTGGCGTACGGGTCTCAGCAGTTGAGGCCACATGAGAGGAATTACCCGACACATGATCTCAAGTTGGCTGCAGTTGTGCATGTGTTGCGCTGTTGGAGACATTACCTCTTGGGAGAGAATTTTGTGGTTTTCATCGACCACAAAAGCATCAAGTATATCTTTACTCAGTGTGACCTGAATCTGAGGCAGGGAAGGTGGGTCGAGTACCTACAGTCCTTCGATTTTGAGATTTCCTATACACCTGGTAAAGGTAATGCAGTATCCAATGCACTGAGCAGGAAGACTCAGATACAGGCAGTGTAGGAGGCCAGTGGTGAGTGGAAGTTTATGGCCTTATTCTCTAAGATGCATCTAGAGGTGCATGACAGTCAGGGGTAGACTTATCTTTCCTTGTTAGCTATGACTTATAGCATCCTGGACAGAGTGAGGATGAGGCACCTATCAGTTTCAAAAGGCCTAGTTCTACGGGAGTCGGTTGCAAGTGAGGACCCTCCTCCCATTTGGATGACAGGCGATGACGAGGTTTTGCGTTTCCATGGACGTGTATGGGTTCTAGGGGATATACGTGAGGAGATGATGCGGGAGTTTCATGCTTCATCTTGGGCAGTTCATCCTGGGGTTACCAAGATGTACCAAGACTTGAGACATCAGTACTGGTGGCCGAGTATGAAGAGAGAGACTATAACAATAGTTCACCTCGATGTACTGGTGGGCTGTTACAGCAGTTGCCCATTCCGGAGTGGAAATGGGATGATGTAGCGATGGATTTCGTGACGGGATTTCCGAGGTCACCTCGAGGCAATGACGTCGTATGGTTTGTTGTGGACATACTTACGAAGGTAGCTCACTTCTTGCCATATGGGATGTATACCCTTAGTCGAGTTTGCTTATAACAATATTTTTCAGGAAACTATTGAGATGGCACCATACGAGGCTTTATATGGTAGGCCATGCCGATCACCATTGCGCTGGTTAGAGGCAGGTGAGGCAGCTTTACTGGGACCACAGCTCGTGCAGGAGACATCTGAGTAGGTCCAGTTAATTTGGAAGCGGATGGCTACCGCGCAGTCTCGTCAGAATTCTTATCCCGATCGCCACAGACGACCATTGGAGTTCGTGGTTGGGGATCAGGTTTTCTTGCGTGTTTCGCCGAGGCTAGGACACAAATGGATCAGGAGATAGGGTAAGCTTTCACTGAGGTATGTGGGACCATTTGAGATTCTGGAGAGAGTCGGGATGGTTGCCTATCGGTTGCAGTTACCGCAGCGGTACCGATCCATGCACGACGTCTTCCACGTGTCCCAGTTGCGTCGCTACCATTCAGACCCATCTCACACCTTTCAGCCAGAGGAGGTTGAGCTGTAGCATGATGTGTCCTTTGAGGATCATCTGATCCGTATCGTTGACAGGAGCACGAAGGTTCTCCGAGGCCAGTCAGTTCCTCTCATACAGGTGCTATGGCAGCATGGCCGAGTGCAGGACGAGACCTGGGAGCGGGAGGCCGATGTAAGTGCTCAGTGGCCAGAGCTATTCTGAGCTTTATCTTCTCCACCCTTGAAAGGGAAATTCGGGGATGAATTGCTATAAGGGGGGAAGTTTTTAAGAACCTGGTTCTCGTTTTAAAGGTACAGGCTTCTTCTTTTCCTTTTCCTTAAGTGATTTTGAGAAAAAATGGAAAATGGGGAAAAATACTAAATTTTGGAACTACACGCCGTGTACTTTATCCACACGCCGTGTACTTTGGCCGTGTTGGGATGAGTACACGGGGCGTGTGGCCATGCCAGCGACGAAGGGTGTAGGAACCGACTACACGCCGTGTAGTGGTACCTTACACGCCGTGTAGTCAGTCAGCAGGCTTAAACAGTAAGGCGGTGGCGTCGCCGCCAGCTGAGCGACAGTACACGCCGTGTACTTGAGAGTACATGTCATGTACTCATGTCGACGTATGAACAGTGTGATGGTGTCACCTTTTGAACAGTTAAATGAAAGGAGTACACGCCGTGTCCTTGGAAGCACACACCGTGTACTTTGTTTTTTCGGCTTAAAACAGGCAGTAGCCTCCTCATTTGGTAGAGGAGGAACTTGAGCCATTTTGGAGCCAAAGGAGGAGGCAGGATATTTGAAGATCCACCGGGTGTTCGTCTGGAATCCGTTTCGGCTTCGGACGATCTCGTTGGAACCACAAAGGTAAGCCCTCTCCTCTCCTAGTACCGTTATTGCCAATTCTTCTCCCAATGTAATTTATTTACGTTTGATTGGGTTTTTTCTTCATTATATATACTCCATTCTTGGGCGTTTCTGGAGCCGACGTTTGGGAATAGCGTTCATTGGAGTATAAGGTAGGTGGCTTGGTGTTTATTTTCCAACTATCGTGCATTTTTGTGCGTTTTCATGCCACGAACCCATGTTGGGGTGTCATGTGGATGAGGCCGTTGCTATATTTAATGCCTAGAATTGCATAGGTGATTAAATTGTGACAATAAAATGCTGTTTGGGATCGTTTCTTGGAACCAGGACCATCCCAAGGGGTGTGTTCCTCTGTTTAGCCGTTTGGACAGGATACCCGAGGGTATGCCTTAAATGTAGTAACTATAGAATTTCCTTGAGAGGAATTGCTTATATACTACTTTTTGATATGTTGGGCATGACCCGGTTACCTGTTTAGCCTGAGGGCGTTGTTGTTATTAGCCTGAGGGCATGACTGTTTTAGCCTGAGGGCTGTTGTTATTCCTCCTGAGGGAAACCTTTCGTGCCTGAGGGCTTGCCTTCTGTGCCTGAGGGAGACACATCGTATGCCTGAGGGCGATAATTTCTGTTACGCCTGAGGGAAATACCTGCGGGTTGGATTCTGTATGGCCTGAGGGCAAGCCTGAGGGAGTGGTTACTATTTTAGCCTGAGGGCACAGTTCTGGTTAGCCTGATGGCTTGGTGCTGTTGAGCACAAAAATGTTACTAAATTAAAGGAATTAAATTAATAATAAATTGGAAATTTAACTGTTAAGTTAGTTACTTTTGAGTACTGCTTAGTTATTGCATTTTACTATTGCAAACTTGTTGCATGTTTTACACACAGTTGAGCACGGGCCTTTGGTGGGTGCCTACTGAGATATATTTCTCACACCCTATTTGGGTCACACTTTTCGGCCCAAACAGATTATGTTGCTGCTGGTGTAGATAGGGGCAAGAGTCCCTATACAGGTACTTGACTGTTGCTGAGGAGTAGGAGGGCATGGGACAGAGCCTAGGCTCGCGATGCCGCTGCTAGCTGTTTTGCTTGCATTACTGTACTCTGTTTTTCTACTGTACTGTATTGATGTATAACATGTTATGGATGTTTTCTTAGAACTTGAATCATGTAGCATCATTACTTATATACTGTTGGTTATATCCACTACTGTAGTTATTTCAGTTGTGTATGTTTTCTTCTTCCACTGTTGTTGTATGTTTATTTTGGTATTCCACTGTGCTACACTTTGACAAATGAGGGCATAGTTTCCCCACTATCAGACCTGGGCCCTCGTTGCTAGTCGGTAGCCTCTGGCATTTCGGGAAATCCGCTTGAGGTCACATGGCAAACCGGGCTCGGGGCACCCGTTGCGTGGCACCTGGGGCTGGGACGTTACAACAGATTTCAATTGGAACATAGTAGAAAGGTCAAGACCATTTACTGAGACTCCATAAGAGTCATCCACATCATAAAAACTGGGGAACTTATACCGAGAGTCTATAGAACTTGGATCAATCAATTTTGGTACTTTATTAGATTCCAGATTTGGGGGTTGCTCACCACAACACTTTTATCCTTCTCAGGACTGAGAGGATTAGGGGATTGGTCTATTTCCACAAATTCATCTCTTAGTTCCTCACACATTTTCTGCCTAGCCATCTGAAAATCAAGCTCCTGCCTTTCCTCAGCTGAAGGAATGACTTCAAGAACATATTTTTCTACTTGGAGTTCCTCAAGGTCAGATTATTGTATAATAGGTAAGTCTTCTTCTATAGGTTATTCCATAGAATTCATCTCATTTTTTTGGCAATAGATTCTGTTTCAATTCAGGTTGATCTTCCACATTAAAAACATCTTTAGAAGTAGGGAATTCCTTTTCACTTACAACATGACAGACATGAGTACTATCTTCTTTATCAGAAATAGTTTCCCTGGGAGGCACAACAGCCTCTTCTGATTTTTCTTCAGAACACTCAAAAACTTAATTTGGTTCCAAACTAAGATCAGAAATATCTTTTGGTCCTAAGGGATATTCCACTAGATTTATCTTTTCATAAATCTTGTCATTGTCTTCCACCCATGCCTTTTTTCAATGATTCCAGTTGATTTTCGTCCTCTTGAAAATGAATTTTGAAAGGAAGAACTCACAATCCTTAATAAATTCTTCATTAGATCCAACCATACCTTTGGCATGAAGCATAGATGAGGTAATCTAAGAATAAAATAGGGAGGTTGACTTGGATGTGGTTTTGATCAGCTCACACATATAGTGTATGACAAACTTAAAAAGGTTGATCTTATGCCCATTTTTTATAAGATGAATCATAAACACATCCTAATACATTAGTAATGAAAAATAAATTTTCCTAGGGATAATAAAGTTCTATATAAACTTAAACAAAAATCTAGATTCTCCATCCAGTTCAGCAGCAATGGCTCTCCTCTTAGTGCCATTTCAGGCTAACCTTTTCAGAGCATCTTCCAAAAACAAATAATTCACTAGAAGGTGGAGGTCCTCTCTCATAGTCCTCATAGATTCCTTCATGAGGTATCCTAAGGCATACATCCCATAACCTCGAAGAGAATGAACATTTCTGGCCATTTATACAGCTTCTCACAGCATAACCATCTTCAGAATAAAAGGAGAATTGAATATACGGATAAATTTGAGCCACTAACTTAGGGTAGATAGGTATATATTCCTTAGAAAACCATTCTAACCAGACTTGATCTTTTAAAACTTTAAGAACCATATACTTACTTGACATAATCCACTTAGGGTATTTCTCTTTCTCAGGTACTACTACTCGGTTCACCAAACTTGGATTTAGAGGACCTCCGTGTGCTAGATTGGGTGCAATTTTCTTCTTATTTAAGCTACATTTATCTGGAGTTGATGATTAAGGGAGTTTCATCCTGGGAATTCACCAAAGGTTCGAGAGAGAGAGAGAGAGAAGGGTTGAAGGGTCGAAGAAGGGTTACAAACTTAGTGAATATAAGAGAGATTGAGTGAAGGACAAGTGACATTTCCTTTATTTTATCATTTATGAATAAAAAACATCGCAAAAATTAAAGCACCTGAATGTAAAGAGGTGAAATGAATAATTACCATGAGACAATTTTTTAATTCGTAAATAAAAATCATAAAGAATCTTTATGCTGAGACCATATCAGGTCCTTATGGTGAGACAGTGACTGAAAATTATGGTGAGATAGGTCTTTACAGTGAGACAGGTCTTTACGGTGAGACATGTCTTTATGGTGAGACATGTCTTTATGGTGAGATAGTGACTGGACCTTACAGTGAGACTGTGACTCTCAAACAGTAATCACAAAATATTAACTGTGAGACTGCAAAACAGAAAATAGTAATATATAAAATATTAATACATAAAGTAGTAAGACATAAAACAGTAAGACATTTACTTAAGATTTATCATACCTAATTCATGTATGATGTAGTATATTCATTTAGAATTTAACAGTTTGGTAAATATATCAGCAAGATGATATTCAGTACCAATGAATTACAAAGTGATATCACCTTTTTTATAATAATCTCTCAAAAAGTGATGTCTTACATCAATATGCTTTTCCTAGAATGTGAAATAGGATTTTTTGAAATGTTAATAGCACTTGTGTTGTCACAATTTATAGGTACATGCCAGAATTGATATCCATAATCTAGTAATGTGTGTTTCATCCACAAGATTTGTGTACAACAACTACCAGCCACTATGTATTCATCTTCTGTAGTAGATAATGAAACAAAATTTTGTTTCTTACTACACCATGATACTAGTGAATTTCCTAAAAAGTGACAGGTTCCAGAGGTGCTTTTCCTATATAACTTACAACCACCGAAGTCAACATCAGAATAACTAATTAATTCAAATTATTATCCTCTAGGATAGAATGGTCCTAGGTTGGATTTATGCTTTAGGTATTTGAAAATTCTCTTTAAAACATTTAAATGAGATTCCTTAGGATTTTCTTAAAAATGATCACACATACACACACTAAACATAATGTTAGGTCGATTAGTAGTTAAGTAGAGTAAACTTCCAATCATTCCTCTATAAGTGGTTTGATCAACAGATTTTCCATCTTCATCAAGATCCAACTTACAAGTGGTACTCATGGGAGTGTCACTACTTTTAGTTCTATCCAATCCAAAACATTTTAGAAGATATCTAGTATATTTACATTGAGTTAAAATAAAACCATCATTATTTTGAAATATTTGAAATCCGAGAAAGAATTTAAGTTCACCCATTAAACTCATTTTAAATTAATTTTTCATCATTTTAGAAAAATCAACACATAAAATTTTTTTTGAAGATCCAAAGATAATGTCATCTACATAGATTTGAACAACTAAAACATCATTAGAAATTATCATTATAAAAAGGGTACGATCAACTATTCCTTTTTTAAAACCTTTGGAGATAATAAAAGTTATCAACCTATCATACCAAGCTCTTGGAGCTTGTTTTAAACCATATAATGCTTTTAATAATTTAAAAATATGATTTGGGAAATGGGAGTTTGTAAAACCATGGTGTTGTTCAAAAAATACATCCTCATATATATACCCATTTAAGAATTCACTCTTAACTTCCATTTGATATAGTTTGAAATTCATATGTGAAACATAAACAAGCAAGATTATGATGGCTTCAAGTCTAGCTACTAGTTCAAAGGTCTCTTCATATTCAATTCCTTTTTCTTGAACATAACCTTGTGAAACCAATATATCTTTGTTTCTAACTATATTACAAGCTTCATCTACCTTATTTCTAAACACCCATTTAGTGCCTATGATGAATGTGTCCTTAGGTATTTCAACAAGTTTCAAAATATTGTTCCTTTCAAACTGATTAAGTTCTTATTGCATGGCCATCACCAAAAATTCATCATTGATAGCATCATTAATGTTTTTAGGTTCAAGTTGTGACAATAAGACTTGATGTTCAACCTGATTTCTAAGAGAAGCTCTAGTTTGAGTTACTTTATCTAGGTCTCCTACAACCGCATCTAAAGGATGGTTTTTAAGAGTTCTAACAGCTCTAGAAAAGGAGGGGATAGTTATTTTAGGTTCATCAACAGGTTCAGGTTCATTGTGACTTGAGTCTAAGGAATTTTCAAAACTGGAAGTTTTCACAGATTCTTGCACAGAATGGTTTGAGGATTTTGGATTAATGTTCTGATTTGATACATCATACTCTACGTTTTCTAAAATGGTTTTAGGCTCATGTGGATCTATTTCTTAAAATTTGACATGGATAGATTCTTCCATACATTTAGTTCTTTTAATGAACACTCTATAGGCTTTAATAGACATGGAATATCCTAAAAAGATACCTTTATCACTCTTGGATAAAAATTTGTCAATATTGTCTTTATTATTAAGAATATAGACTTTGCAACCAAGAACTTTGAAGTAGTTAACCTTGGGTTTTCGATCATTCCATAGCTCATAGGGAGTCCTTTTAAGGATAGGTCTGATCAACACTCTATTGATTATGTAGCATACTATATTGATAGAATCATCACAAAAATAAATAGGTAGGTCAAATTCACTAAGCATTGTTCTAGCAATCTCTTGCAGGGTGATATTTCTTCTTTTTATAACTCCATTTTTTTAGGTGTTCTAGGGGTTGAGAAATTGTGACTATAACCATTTTGTGAGAAAAAGTATTCAAAATATTTATTTTCAAACTCACGGACATGATCACTTCTTAAGGATTTAATTCTAAGTCCACTAAGATTTTCCACCGACTTGGAATATTTAGTAAAATAAGTGTAGACCTCACTTTTGTGAGCCATAAAGAAGGTCCAAGTATATCTAGAAAATTCATCTATCAGAACATAAACATAGTGCTTTCCATTTAAACTAGAAACTCTAGATGGTCCAAATAAATCCATGTGAACTATTTCGAGAGGTTGAGAAGTTGACACTTCTTTCTTTGGTTTGAAGGAAATTTTGTGATGTTTTCCCTTTTGATAGGGATTACACACTTTTTTGTTTGGAAACTCAAGTTTGGGTAAGTCTTTATCTAATATTTTTATAGTTAGATTTCTAATGGAGTGAATATTATAGTGTCCCGGTCTCCAATTCCAGATCCAAGACTCTTTATGAAATACACTTAAGCATGAAGCACTTTAAGAAGCTAAGAAATCTAAGTTAACAGAGTAAACAATTTCATTTCTTAATGCAGAAAATATTAATTATTATTTAGAATTAAGGACATTGCGAGCATTATTTTCAAATGTAACATGAAATCCATCATCACATAATTGTGAGATACTAAGAATATTATATTTTAATCCATCAACAAATAGTACTTTGGAAATAAATACTGAGTTAGAGCTACTGATTTGTCCTTGGCCAATAATTTTTTCTTTTGAATTGTAACCAAATGTTACATGTCATCCATCTATTTTTATTAGATTATTGAAGCATGAGTAGTCTCTTATCATGTTTCTAGAATATCCACTGTCCAAGTACCATAAACCTTTACTGGAACTCTTTATGCAACTTTTCTACAAAATGATTACACAAAAATCGATTTTGGTACCCATACTTGTTTCGGACCAGTAATATTAGTAATAAGTGATTTAAAAACCCACATATGCCTCATAGGTTTCCTATAAGTATTAAGTAAATTATTTGAATAATAAAGTCTATTTAGTCCATAAAAGATTTAAACAGTAGAAGGTGTATCATAAATTGAATTAGTTGATTTGTGTCCAGAACTGGGAGTAAAACTATATGTCCTTGATTTAGAAAAAAAAATTGTTTTACCAAGATTTATTTTTCCATGTTGATAACCAATGCCAGTGTTTTATTTAGGGGAAATTTGTTTTCCAAGAATTTTATTAACGGTATTTATTCCATTGGTAAACTTTTCTAGGTCATTCTTGAATTTATCATTATAAATTTTTAATTTGTTGTTCTCTTTGAGAAGTTGAGCATTTTTCTCATTTTTAGTTGTGAGTTCAGATTTAACAGTCACAGTAAGAGCATATTTCTTCTTCAATGATTTATATTTGTCTTTTAGTTCATTGCATGTTTCTTCAAGCATGTTATAGTATTAAAATATTTCTTCATTAATCATATTTTCAGAGTCACTCTCATCTATAGAATAGTATGAATTGTGTATAGGAGAGTGCAGTGTTACCTCTGATGTGCTTGTCATAAAACACATATTGGCTTTGTTTTCCTGTTCATCATGTGATGTTTCTACGTCACTTAAACTATCCTCAGAAGCGCTCCAGGTTTCCTTCAAGGCCTTTTATACTTCTTATCCTTTTCCTCATATCTATTTTTAATTTTATCTTTGGACATCCAGCCTTGATATGTCCTTTTTGCCTATATTTATAGCAGACAATCTCATCGGTATTTTCACTTATTTTCCAATCCTTCTTCCAACTTCCTCTGTGGTCATATTTTCCCTTGAGATTAGGCTTTCAGAAAAATTTCTTCTTCTTGTAAAATTTCTTGAATATTCTTGCTAATTGATCCATCTCCTCATAACTATCAGGTGATTATTGTTCACTAAAGGAACTTTCTACAAAAGCTTCCAATTTTACTTTGTCTTTGTGTTTAGTGGTGGTGGTCTTGAATGGAACAGATTTCCTCTTTGGTTCATCCTCCTCTTCCTTGTTGACTTTCAGTTCCTCTTCATACATCATCAGTTTCCCAATGAGTTATTTTATAGGTAGCTTGCCGATTTATCATGATTCTCTAATAGAGACAGTGGTTCCTCTCTATCTGTCAGGAAGACATCTAATAATTCTCATGATCTATTCCTTGGTAGTGACTTCTCTTCGAAGAGAAATCATTTTGTTCAAAATCTCATTGAATTGAAGATACATTTCAATGATTGTCTCATCAGGTTTCATTTTAAAGTTATCATATTTAATAGTATAAGGATTAAGTTTCATTTATTTTACACTAAATGTTCCTTCATGTGACATAGATAAGGTATCCCAAATTTCATGGGGAGTTTTACAAGAAGAAATTATATTGAATTATTCATCTCCTAAGGATAAGTATAAAGCATTCATAGCTTTGCAATTGTTGTTGTAGGTAGTTTTGACAGATTCATCCCATGTGATTCTATCAGTAGAAGGAATATTATATTCATCTATAATGGAAGACCAAATTTCAAAGCCCATACTCTTTAAATTCATTTTCATTTTAATTTTCCATTGAGAATAGTTGGTTCCATTAAAGAATGGTGGTTTGTTGGTTGTAGCACCTTCCAATCTATTATCCATAATACATAAATACTTTAAAATAGCTAGAAATTTAGAATTAATAGAAATTTACAGATCTTTAAAGTACAACCACAATCACAGTTGAATAAGGTTAAATAGAGTCCTAATAAAAAACCTCTGATACCAAATGTTGGTCGAAGTAGATTACTCAAGAGGGGGTGAATTGAGTATCTATAAAAATTTCTGGTTAAAAATTATTTCTAAAAGGTTTTCCCCAAAAGGGTAAATACAGCCCAGTTAATCAAGGTTATACTATTATAAGAGTTTGACTATTTAAATAACTTCATAGATGATTGATTAATTCGCATTAATCTTAATGTCAGTTATTAAATTTAATTTTGAAGCTATTCTACTAAGACAAGACAGTTATAAATTCTTTCCAAGATTAACTATAAATTAAAATTTAGTGATATCTGAATTATACAGTAAAGAATTAAAACAGAAAAGACTAAATTAAGCAGCACAGTAGATATGAAATAAGTTGTTCAGTCTCAAGCCGAGACCTAATCCACTCCACTTGGTGATCACCTACCACTAAGAAGTTTATATAAATAAAGTTGATCCACACCATGGATTGAGGTTAAACAACAGTACACAGAACTGTCTAGGTCACACAGGGACCTCTTCCATAGTTCTTTCATGGGTACAAATAACCAGGCCACATAGGGACCTCTTCCACACTTATCTGTGTGTATACACAAGTGTAAAAAGATGTTTCAATAATGATATCCTGTATCCTTCATTTTTAAGTAGGAGACAGATTGTGTTGTTATATAGATACACACGCTGCTCAAAAGCTAATAAAATGATACACAATAAAGCAGAAATATTGAGATAGGTTTAGAATTTCTCTCAGTGTTAGTATTTGCATCTCTGGACTTCTGAGATGAAGTAGATGCAGAAATAAAGTCCTCATATGGAAAATAGAGTGTCACAAGTCAGACAAATCCATCATGTGTTCTTTGTTATTTTTTATCGGGCAAAGATGTTCTCGGTTCGGGAATTCCAGTATGCTTCATGTGTTCTTCAACAGTGTCGAGTTGCATGAGGAAATTCTTTCTTCAAGAATTATCTAAGTTCATTCTTCGGTGTATTTCTTATGCCCACTAGCTTTTTTTTCTTTTCAGCATTTTTCCATTCACACATGTTTTGTTTCTGGGTAGCATTACTCTTTTATCATGGAATTCATGTGTCTGAGCCGATAGGTTGCATGTATTATGTACCTCGTACCTCGTACTATTAAGTGACATGTCTACAAAAGAAATATTAATTATGTCAGTGTATTAAAATCTTAAAATATGACCGTTAGATATTAAATTAAAACATACTAAGAAGTGGTGTCACAGTATCTCATGGAAATGGTGTCTCCTTCACATGGTGTCTGAATTAGTCATGGTATCTTGATTTTCATGGTGTCTGGTTCATGATTTCTGGATGTCATGGTGTCTTGTTCATAGTGTTTGGATGTAATGGTGTTTGGTTCACGGTGTCTGGATGTCACGGTGTTTGGATATCACAGTGTATTCTTTTTCATGGTGTCTTATGGTCATGGTATCTCATGGTCATGGTGTCTCATAGTCACGGTTTCTCATGGTCACAATGTCTCATAGTCACGGTGTCTCATGGTCACGATGTCTCATGGTCACAGCGTCTCATGGTCACGGTGTTTGCATATTCACGGTGTCTCAGACTTAGGAAAATATATGTATTTAGATTTAAGTTGTGATATTTATAGAATGAATTAAACTTCATAATTTGTTATAGAAATCATTATAAAGTGAATCAAAAGATAGTGTATAACCAAACTGAGTGTAAATCACTTAAGAGCTTTTAATAGATTTTACTAAACAACTTTTCATTTGATGTGAGATGGATTACAAAGAGTTAACATGGTTTATAGACTGAATAGGATTTTTGAACCATAAAACATGATTAATACATGAGGAGTCTAACACACATTTAATTATTTAATGGTAATCATATATTACAATTTTTTGTGTTAAAAAATAAATCAAGAACTCCAAAAGTTATAAGGTACTTTCTAAAAATTCCATGTTTTAAGTGCCTATATGTAAGTGAGAATACTTCAAGACAAATGATGTGGCACACAGATACAGAAAATCAAGATGAGAAAATTCATCACCCAAAAGACTCTCCTGGGTGAATGTAAATTAATCCTGATTATCCTAAATTTGTAAATGATCTAAGAAACCTCTATCTTATGTTATATACTGATGGAGTTAATCCATTTGGTTTACAAAGTTACACTAACAATACCTATATAATTATATTTTTAAATTATAACCATTTGCCATGGTTATGTCTGAAGAGAAGACCTATTATGTTATCTCTACTTATATTTGGACCAAAACAACTGAGTAATGATATAGATTTTATTTGAATCCATTAATTTATGATCTGAAATTAATGTGGGATTTAGGTATTATATTTTATCATTCTTATAGAGATGAATTTTTTCACATTGAGATCCATGTTTCATGGGATAATAAATGACTTTCCTGATTATATGAAGTTATCATGATATATAACTAATGTAACCATGGGTGTACCATTTGTTAAAAAAGTACACACATAGCTAGGTTGAAGTATTCCTCAAAGACTGTGTTTGTAGGACATCATAAATTTCTACCCTGATGAAATAAATAATGATCTTGGATGACATTGTTAGATGGGAATTTTGAAGAAGTTATAACATCATATCCACTAGTAATCGATCATCTGTTTGAGAAATTAAAGGATATATCCTTAAGTTTTGGTAAACCTTATTTGAAAAATAAAAATAAAATTGGTTGGAAAAAGCGATCATTTTTTTATACTATACAGGAATTGTATGTACGTAAAACATTTTCTTGATACCTCTAATGTGGAAAAATGTATGTGATGTTATTATTAGTACATTAATAAATGAACCAAACAAAACATATTAAGCATTCCATTAAGGTTTTTTTTTGGAAATGATTGAAACGAAAATACGAGAAGTGTTGGTTCTTGTAAAGGAAAAAAGATAGGATTTTCTTCCTCTGTTTTGTCACACTCTTTTTGGAAATAGAGATATCATTTTTGAAACTTTTTTAATGATATAAATCTTTAAGAGGGGTATTAATAAAATATAAATCCTATTGATTCAATGAATGATTTAAAGTTAAAATGCCTAAAATCATATGATAGTCATGTTTTTATGTAAGATCTAATGTAAGTAACTTTACAGTGAATTTTTTATAAAATATTCCATCATAAATTAACAAATATTTGATTATTTTTCAAATATATATGTAATAAAGTTATAGACCAAGAAAATTTTATAACTATGAAAAAAGAATTTTTTTTCATATTATTTCAGTTTGAGATATTCTTTCCACCTTAATTATTTGATAATATGGTTCAATTTATTAGAGATATATGGATATGTGGTCTTGTACTTGATAGGCGGATATACCTCATTAAAAAATAAATTATGATTTTGAAAGGGTATGTTATAACACCCTATCATAAACCATTGGGTCTGAACCAATGTTCCACATGACCTCATGCGCACCTCCCCATATGTAAGAGGATACCAAATAGTAGTGAGGGTCTATGTCTTTCAATGGAGATACTATACCCTCAGTATCTTGTAATATTATAAATAATAAATAAATAAACAATAATAAATAATTATAGAAACATACATAAACCTAACAATAGAATAAAAGTCATACAATAAATATATAATGGTGTCCTAAGTTGTAAATCCAATATAGAGTATATGTAGCAAGTAAATAAATAAATAAAAACTATGAATTCATATGGAGTCCATCCTGGACTTCCACCAACTCCATGATCCTCTACTCATCCATTATACATGGGCCCCTTTCCCTTAATCATAACCCTATACATGAAGTCTTCACTTGCATTGGGATGACCATGCAAGATGTGAGTAATAAAACCTAATATGAAACCACCAATATTTCCTTAACAAATGTTCACACTAACTATGCCACCAAAGACCCCATGTCGTACCTGATTCAGCTCCACCCTAAAAATAAAACAAATATGTATTGAAAGTAACCAGAACTTTCCATAGTTCTAGTGAAACTATTTCTTCAAAACCTCATGGAATCATTCGTACATGAGACTTGGATTCCCTATGCCTAAAGTATATGACAATCCTCATAAATTACTAGGCATCAAGTGAAATTCCCACAAATCACTAAGAATTGAGCATCCATCTTTTGGCCATATAGGAATTGAGTGAATCATAAATAATACATTCCATGGAATCATTATATCTCCACCCTATTCTTAGGTCTATCATCTCTATCATCCTATGTCATGAACACTCCCCCTCTAAGGGATAATATTTTTATGAAAATCCACATATTTTGAGCACCAAGACAGATACCACTGAAGGCATGGTTCATAATTAACAAGGTAGATCATACAGGGAAATAATATCATCATGATAATAAAGTAGAAATATATATATATTTGATCATCATGAAACATGTACAAACAAACTACAAAATAATCATGGAATCAAGAATCACAAAAAGGATTTGCGAGAAACACACACACCCATATAAGATCATAATCAGGAAAATTCAATACAGTATGATAATCAAAAAAAATATACCAAGGAATAATTGTTAATATGTGATCCCTAAGTGGTAAGAAACTTCTTAACTTAAGGTTTTCAATTTTATGACCAAGCCTCTTCATGGAATCATCACTTGAACCATGTCCACATGTTCACTAGCTCAAACCTCTCACTAATTATTCCTATAACTTATTCTATTATTTTATTTCAAAAAAATAAATAAAAACACCACATGTGATAATATTTTATCTCTCATAGATAATATATAATAAACATGATAGTTCCATATTATCCTTTATGATAATTCTAGATTATTTGTTGTAGAATAATTCTAATTCTAAATGTGATAATAATTTCTCTCTCAAGAATAATCCTAGATAACTTAATATAATAATTATTTTATTACTCTTTGATAATTTATAGATTATTACCATTTAATATATCTTAATAAAATTTAAAAAATATTTTTTATAGATTAACCCAAAAATAAAATGAAATTATAACTCTCTTGGAGTTATCCCTTCAAAACATAGTACCCAACAATAGAGGATATAGAAGGTTCTAATGTCCCTTGAAATGGGATGAAGAAATTATATTATTTGTATAAGGTTTCACCATACTTAAATAATTTAATTACTAGATACTAAAACTCAATATAATAAAAATAATAATTTATAAGGGTTTAAGTATTTTTTAAGAAGAAAAACCATCTACGGTTTCAGAACATTAAACACCATAACTTAAATTAACCATTTATTTTTTATTTTATCTAAATCTTGAACATATAGTCTTAAAAATATTTAATAAATGGATTAAAACTATTAAATGAGTGAAGTAGTTAATTCCCATAACTTTATGACTTTAAAATAGTTAAAAATGTGTTACAGGGTTGGGCTGGGGAAGAATAAATTAAAATAGGAAGAAAAAACTTTTTTCCTCAAAAAAGGCACTACATAATGGTAACATGGTTTTATCCTTATGTAGAATTAGGGGAAATTATTATCCTTATGAATCATTTATAAAATCTATGTTACCCTTACATAACCATTTTAAAATTGGTTCTACCCTTATGTAGTATAGGTACTACCCTTTTGTGGCATTGGGACTACCCTTATGCAGCTCTTGTTTACCCTTATGTAGCCATTAGAAACCTTGTATCAACCTTACACATATTATATGTTACCCATATGTTTCATATATGATTCTAGATACCCTTACATAGTGGTAGGATACCCTTATGAAACATTTAGAAAACTCAGCTTACCTTTACACAACACCCAAGTTACCTATAAATAACTTTTATATACTCATGGTTACCCTTATACAACTTAAGTACACAAGGGATTTACCTTACACGGTGCATTAAATTTACCTTAACCATATGAAGTGAATGGTTTAACCTTATACAATCCATATAATTGAGGATTTTCCCTTATAAAAATCTGAAAAACTATCATGTGTTAGTGTAGAAAGCACAAACCCTTTTTTAGGCCCTATGCCTTCCATAAGGGTAGAAATTTAGTTGAAAATTTCAAAAATTTCAACAAAAATAATTATAAATTATATTCAAAATATGGTTATAAGAACATTTAAAAATTGATATTATTATATTTTTCCCCCACTAACGACTTATTTTCCTTGAGAAGTGTCCAAAATAGTCTAGCTCAAACAACTTAGGCCACTGAGTTTGAATTCCTGACCCCCACTCCAATATCTCCTCCTGGATCTGACCATGATTCCATAAGATCCAGATGAGTTGTATTATACTCCCTCAAAGGACATTATCTCTTTAGTTTATAATATATATTATGATATCCTCATAATATGCATCTAGCTCTATCTCAATATCCTTTCCATATATGACATTAATAGGATCATCCATGTACCTATAGAGATGTGACACATGAAAATTTTCATGTGTAATACAGTATTGAGAAGGATGATCTATATAGTATGACACTAACATAACCTATTTAGTGATATTGATGGTTCTAAAAAAATATGGTGCATGATTCCCCTATTTATATAAATGATGATTCCCCAATAAAGTTGACACTTGTAGGAAAACCCTGTCGCCAATAGTGAAATCCAAAGGTCATATCCTCTGGTCAGCATATGATCATCACATTCTCTATGTGGTCAAAAATTTATTCTGAATCAATTAAACCCTATATAAGGTCTCCAACACTATATTAGGCCCAACAACTGATTCCTCTCCCACCTCATGCCAACACATCAATGATAAGAAAATCTATCCATAGAGAGCCAAAAAATAATCCATCTGTATAAAATCGTATAAGATATTTTTGTAAGTGGGATCTACCAAGGATAGATGCTCATACTAAGATCCAAAAATGTCTAGGATGAAAGCTTGAATTAAATCTTATAGTATGTGAATTGTCTTATCTAACTGTCTTTAAGAGCATGGTATGTTGAGCTCAATCTTAGCTTAGTCCCTAGGTCCTTCTACAGGGCCTACCAAAACTGTAATATGAAACATGCATCTTTATCAAATATGATACTTAATGGGACTCCATGATCATAATATATCATATCCATATAAATTTCTAGATCTTCCACTCTGTAAATATTTAATAGAGGATATTTTGGTCAATGTATATAACAAAACTATCGCTAAATAGATAGTGCCACTAACACTTGAAAGCATGAACTACATCTAGTACTACAAGGTCATGAGTAGAGTAGTTAAATTCATGGGGTCATAGCTGATGTGACCCATAAGCTATTACCTTCTCCCTCTATATTAGAATTGATACCTACCAAATGTCTAATACATCAAAATATATGGTATATCTAATCTTTAGCTTAAGGAGTATTAGAACTGGAGATATAGTCAACCTCTTATTCATCTCAAGAAATTCCTTTTCACACTGGTCCAACCACTAAAACATTACTTTATTCTTATTCATCATTTTCATAGGTGATGATGATATAGAAGTCCTGGATAACATATCAATATATCCTGATAATTCTAGAAATTTCATGATCATGAACACATTTTGAGGGCTTGTCCAAGACATCACAGCCTCCAATTTGTATGATTCCACGGATATACCAATCTCACACACACCATATGTAACACCCTGAGATTTTGTGAAATATTTTTTAAAAATTAGTTTAATCTTTTTGATATTTTTTGTTACACTCAATATTGAGTTTGTCTTTTATTACACGCAATATCGAGTTTACACAAAATGAAACATACTATTAAAATATTTAATATTAAAGTTGTTACCTATATATTTTAATAGTGGGTATGAATAATATTAACTAAATTATAAAAATATATGCTTTTCACATGTATATAAAATTAATTTTTCTTTGAAAAAATTAATTACAAATAAAGATAAAAAATATTTGAAAATAAAGGAAATCTTTTTCTAAAAAACTATTTGTTATGCATGCTAGTGTGTTTTACATCAGTTAATTAAAAAAACTTTTTTATTATATTAATGAAATTTAAATATTATATATTTTAACATTCATCTTAAGTGTTTGATTGACAATATATAATAATGAATCCAAATTTAATCATAAAAAACATATTTTTCTAAAAAACATTTTTTTCAACTTTTTTCACACTTATTTTAAAAATATTTTTTAAAAATTTAAGATTAATTATTTGAAAAAATAAAATTAATTTTTTAAATAATTATATCAAAATTATATTATGATTAATTTTTAATAATTTTCTCAAAAATATTACTTTTTTGATTAATAGTAAAAAAATATGGAATTTTACTTGAAAACAGACTTTTTGTTTAAATTATTTATAAAGAAAAATTTTATTTTAAATTGGTTTTAAAGTAAAATTAGTTAATGTATATATCTATTAATCTAATTTAGATTATTGAAATCATTTTCATAATGAATTTTGATATAAAAAATTTATAAAATTTTGAATATTTTCTCTATAAAATCCCATTTCTCCTCACACCTGTGGGATTAATTTAAAATAAAATTTTCCACTTATATGAATTAAATTTATAAAAAAGTATTATATACTTTGAATGAGAATAATTTATGTTATCTAATAATTTCATATTAATTTTTTACCAAAATTAATAGTGAAAACAGTAAAATTTAATTACCATGGTTAAGGTAAAAATGAGTTTATCAGGGGTTCAACTAAAAAGATAAGGGTTAAAATGACCTAAATGCTAGTATATAATATATTTCATGGCCATATATAGACCCTATCATGTATAAGTATCTATAATACTCCATTTTGGACCCTTTTCATGTGAAAAACATGGATACACCTTTTTTTTCTAAAATTACAAGTGTGTCACTCACCTCACTTATAAAAGGCCACCCCCTATACTCTCTTATTTTCACATTCAAACCCTTTTGGATTAAATAATAACTACACAAATAACATCCAAAAATTTGTCATCTCATATTATAAACCTTATTTTGGGAATAAATGAAACCTATGAAGAATTTTAGTACAAACCTAAAGAGGATACCAAAAGAAGAGGTAATGTTCTTCAAAGAGTCATTTTATTTTATTTCCTCTTACACCTAATTCAATTATTTTTAAACAATTATGATATAATAAGAAAATCATCTTAAATATAATGAGATTTTTTATGTTAAGTTCATGACCTATAACTATCTATACTTCCATGAAATGAGTTATGAAATCATCATTTGTGTGTACGGCGGACTACCACCTCGAGAATCATTTTCATTTGTTTTTTCAATTACCACCTCTCATGGTTTTGTATGATTATGGTTATTAATTATATATATATATGATATTTATAATAAAATTATACCTATGGAGTAATTATATCATATATACCTTTTTTACCTTCCATTCTATGGTGATACAATAACATTAATCATGTGTACATCAGACTACCTCCTCACGGAGTGATGTGATTCCTTTTCACTATGATTTTACATTGAAGATAATAAGGATATAGTTAATTAATATATGTGATATAAATCCATCCATTTATATGTGGACTAACACCTTCACAAAACTATGTGACTCTCTTTTCAACACCAACCCACATAAATGATATATATAAGTATATTTATTGAAATAATATTGTATTTATGATATTATGATAATTATAGAAATATAAGATATTACTCACCTCTTTTATATAACGATCATTGAAAAATGGGAATGTTACTCATGCGTACGTATGACCTACTGTCTCCATGATCGTAACACACTTCGTTTATCAAAACTATCTTTTATGATTGATCTTAAAAGTATAATTGATATAAATATGATATTTATGTAATTGTTATTATTCTAGAGATGATATAACCATGATCAAATTAATAGTAATGAAAATAAAAAATCAAAACATATATGAAAAAACAAATCAATTATTAACCAAAACAAGAATTTAACAAGAAATTGTTAATAAACGGGTAATAAACGGACATAAGTAAATCATATATGTTATGATATATGTATTTTTGGTTCTAAAATAGATTTTTAATAAAATTATATTTATTATAAAGGAGGATTGGATGAGTATGATGGAATTCTATACTTACGGTAAGGGATTTCCATCTCAATTTTATTTTTCTGTAAGACACATGTCAAATTCACCAAAAGTTTCTTTTATGTGGTGTATATACAACACATGAATGTGTTTTATAATGATTTTAATTAAAATAATTTTTATTTACACACCCATTTTATGATCTCTATTTCATGAGTTTTACAGTTCAGAAGTTACCAAACTCGTAAGAGATTTTTGTATCAATTTTCATTCTTTGAGACATATGATTATGTTATTAGAATATCTTCTTGTATGATGTGTATATACATACCATTCAACAATAAATAGAATGAATTTATTTATAATCAAAATATTTTATGTTTCATTTAATGGTATTCTTTTATGGGGATTGCATTTTAAATTTAGCAAAGTGGTACGGATTTTATGTTCCAATCTTATCATTTATTAGGGTTTTTTATGATTATGTTTCTAATAATAAAATCTTATGATCCATCACTCAATAAAAATAAAAAAATTATTATCCTATGGTTATTTCATGAGAATATACGTTTTCCCTTCATTTTCCTCTCTTTATGTACTTAAGTGTTCAAAACTAATGTTTTTAAGAAAAAATCAACTTTTGGTTGAAACCCCCTTTTCTCCCAAAACCATGTTTTCTATAAAAAAATAAAATTTTTATAATTTTTTTAAAAATGATATATTAAAGTCATTTTTACCCGTGTTTTAATTTTTACAAAATTTCTTGAAAAGAATCATCATGTCGTTTTCAAAAACAATTCCTGTTTAAAATTTACCGAAACTTTGAAAGTAATATTTTGGTATGTCATGAACATAATTTCCCACCATCATCACCATTATTTTATTTAAATATTCCTTTATAAATTTTCAAGGTAATTTTAAATGGAATGTAATTTAAAAATGAATTATGTTTTAAAAAAATTTCTCATAGTGGAAAGGATATTTTCCTCAATAAATGTTGTAAATGATTTTTAAATATTCATTTATATGTTTTCAAGTTAATTTTAAAAGAAGATTATTTAAAAATGTTTTATGTATTCAAAATTCATTTTCAAAGAAAATAGTTCTTCCTCAAGATACATTCCAAGTGATTTATACTTAAAAATAATTTTCTATTAAATATAACATCCTTTGATGTAACTTATGATTTATTGGAGATATGAACCAAGGATACCATTCTTATTATTTCTCTGAATGGTTAATAATGATAAGATATTTAGGAAATAACTTTTATTCCATAGGTTATACCTCAAAAAAATTCTTGTGAAATCCATTTCTTTTTCCATGGTTTATTCTTTGATGATATGATGAAATGATTATGAAACCCATTTTTTCATGGGTATTTCTATGGTGAATTTTTTTATAAACCAAATTTTCTTCATGGGTTATGATATGATGAATTTTTTATGATCTTTTGGAACATAAATGTATGGATTATGTGATAGGGGAGAACTATATCTATCTAATGCATTGGGTAATGATTAATTTCTTATGATCTAAAAGTGTACATTAAAGTTTATCCTAAGCCTGAAAGATGGAACATGGGAAGTTATCCCAAGCCTGAAATAGGAGACATGGGAGGTCATCCTAAGCCCAAAGTAGGTACATGAGTGGTTAGGCCAAGCCTTACAAGTTATGAATATCTTATTTT
Source organism: Viscum album (assembly GCA_963277665.1). NCBI lineage: Eukaryota > Viridiplantae > Streptophyta > Magnoliopsida > Santalales > Viscaceae > Viscum > Viscum album. The sequence continues at coordinate 1,700,992,272 of OY728161.1, read as the reverse complement.
TTATCCTTGACATAAGATTTGATATTTTTATGTGTATTCCAAAAATATTTGTCTTATGCCAATGTTATGCTCTCATGGATCATGTACTTTGATTTCCATATAATTTAGGTATTATGAACTATCAATCATTATGCCATGACATAAGATTATGATCCTTGATATGAAGCGTATGGTTTTAAATTGTGATAATCATGTTATTATACATTTATTCTCACGTTATGTTTACATATTTCTCTTTTTTACCCTTACCAATTTATTATGTTTCCTTTCCCCAGCTCATGGAGAATGTTTTTAAATAAGATATATTTGTAAATATTTCCAAAGGGGATATCGTAATGGGATATATCCATGATATTTAAACAAATTAGAATATGGTGTACCTTGTCCCAAAAGTAACTAAACTATTATGATCCTTGGTTGTGTGTTGTGTAATTTATTGAATATTCATCTAAAAAGATATAATATCTTTGCATGAAAATTCTAGGTCGTTATAGTTGGTATCTGATGATAGGTTTAGTGAAACATTGGAAACTATGATGGGAAAAAATTAGTGAGATCCCAAAGGATATTTCTAAGGATATGTCTAGGGATACATATAAGGATAATTCTAAGGATGACTCAATATTTTGGAAAATTTCATGGAATTTGGGTGAAGAATAGAGAATGTGGTTTCCACACAATTACATATCTATCAATATACTACATAGGGATGTGTCTCTTATGTAGAGGTACCTAGGGGTAATAACTACGAAAAGGGTGCATTGAGATGCACTAAATCATCATCTAGTGCATGATAAAAATCCTTGTTGTACACCTAGTTTGATACTCCTAAGGTATATGATTTAGAAAATAAAAAACTCTTTATTAACCATTAGGAATGATTTAAATTGATAATGACTTTGAATCACTTATGTTAAACATAAGGTTTCATAGATTTAAAATAAGGTGTATTGGTTTAGATATCTTATAAATGATTTTTTAGACTAGGTGGTTCTCCATTATGATTAGGGTTGTTCACACTAGGTTTTTTTATTTTTGTCAACAGTGGGAACCAAAATAAACTATAATTTGATGGGAAATTTTCTAAGGAGAAGATATATTTGGATGATAACTATAGTGAAGGATATTGGGATTATTCCTATTCAGATATCACAGAACATGATTAACAATGTGTAGCTTAAATAACCATCAAACTCATAAAGAATACAATGATAGAGTTCTCTAAGAGTTAAAGTAGTGGAGACCATGCAAGAAAAAGTATTCAATTTCCTATATGTCAGTAAGGTGGGAAGAATAACTAAAGGAAAAGTTTCAATGGAATGAGAAGATGTTTTGGGTGTGTAAAAGGACAAAAATAAAGTAACTTTGATGGAAAAATGAAAAGTTCAATTGACATAATGGATGATAATAATGGTATCCCTAAGGTATCATTCACTATTGAATTTTTTAAATATGGAAAGTATGGGAATTGTGCAAATCGATGTCCTAAGGGGAAATATCATGATGAGAATGTAAAGGTTATACGAGTAATGGTTTTTTTGTTGACTATGATGAGACTAAAAATGAAATATGAAGGGAAATAGGTATTAATGAATAAGATGATGAAGCATAGTTAATGGTTTGAGAAGGAAGTGGGATTATTCAATTGATTGGGTATTGTAATTCTAGAACTATGTTATTTGAATAGGGAAATATATAAGGATTTTTTGGTATAAGTTTTTCATTAGGGACATGAAAGAATATGTTGAATAATACTAATGAACTATAAAATTGATTTAATGAAAAGCTAGTGTTTTATAGAAAACACACGATTAAAGGAAGATAACCCTCAATGTGTTCCCATGGTTGAGAAAATGGCATTTAGATAGGATAAAGAGATTATTGATATAGATAAAGTAAATTGGACAGTACACTACTATATTTTTTATTATTTTTGACAGAGTATCAGCAATGGAATCCCATCGCAAAAATTCATTTGTGATGAGAGTCTGTTGCTAATACTCCGTCATAAAAAATAGAATCATAATTATGGTTATTTGCAACAGTTTGTCACAAATAGTTATTTTTTACGATGGATAATTCATATGTTGCAAATAAGTACCGTAATATTTTTAAATAACCAATTCTAATGGCCGACCATAATTGATTATTTGTGATAGACTGTCCATCCATCATAAATAATAGTTTTAAAAAAATATTTAAAAATAAAATAAAAAAAATAAAAATTACGTAAAAATAATTAAAAAAATTAAAAAATATATCTTTAAAATTAATATAAATATTATAAAAAGAAAAATTAATTTAAAGTTTTTAAATATATATATATAATTAAAAATAATTTAAATAATATAAAATATTAAAATTAATTTTAAAAAATTAAAAATAAATTTAAAAGATTAAATATATTTTAAAATAATTAAAATAATTAAAAAATAATTATATTTAAAATTAATATAAATATTTAAAATTAATTAAAAAAAGTTAAAATATTGAAAATTAAATAATAAATTGACACATATTTAAAAATCATTAAACAAATCTTAAATTTTAAAGACAGTTAAAAATTTTAAATTGATATAAGAGTAATACATCATTTCAATCATGATATGTTTTTTCAAACCAAATTACAAAACTATCATAAAACTTTAGAAATAATCAATTGTTATTAGATGGAAGAGGATCACTTGAAGGACCAGGAGGGATCACTCGAAGGAACAGGGGGATCTATACCAATTCCACGTTCAAGTCACTGCATATACTCCAACATCTTCTCATCTCTCATATGCTACTACTCATGATCTTCCTCCCTCTCTTTCTACATCTGCATTATCATCTCATCCTAATCTTTCAACCTATACTCATAATATGCAGTGGATGATGACATCGATAATGATTATCAATGAGCTCCCTTTATACTCACTGATGTTATCATAGAAGTACCATAATAACCTGTAGGTGTTAGTCAAGAACCAATACCAATCACCCGACCATTCTCAACACCCTAAAATTTTCATGTATCTAGGAACCCTCATCAAAACCAAAATCACAAATGGCATCTTGTTCTATCTTTCCTTGACTCTCTTGTAAATGAGATGTCAAAACCTCATACATTTCCTTTAAATATAATGACAAATTAGAATAACAATAAAATTAATGTCCATGAAATTTTAAAAGAAATTACTAACCAAAAAATGGTGTTGTCGATCGCCTACAACTTCTTAAATATGTGGATCATTATACATATTCTTATATACTTCAAACTCTATAATATATGGGTCAGTATAATCCTGTATAATATAATTAAAATGTTATAATTAAAGTATATATACATTAATAAACAATATCACTTACCATATGTAAGCAATTTATGCCAAATGTAAGACTTTCGTTCCTATGTGAGACCTCTTGCCTCCCCAAAATCTTACATCAAGATGATGACCTCCTCCAAAAATCCCTCCTATCTATAAGAAGCACAATCCATCCGATACTTGAGTTGAGATATAGTCAGGTCAATGGGAGATGCAATACTAGTCGAAAAAATTACTACAAGATATATCCATAACTCACTTTCTAATATTATGTAGAAACTAATGAAAGTGATAACATATAAAAATATCTCATTCCTCTTGAATAGAACCTCTATAACTATTAGGGGTCATATAAAATAAATTTTTTTAAAAAATTTAAAAAAATGTGAGTAATTAAAAATAATTAAAAATTGTATATTATTTAATAACATACAATACAGTGGTCAAACATATGGTGACACACAACGATGGGAACTGGGTCCTATGACAACCATAGCATGGAAAAATAATTTCTTAAAATCATACCAGTCTGCCCAACAACTAAATTTAAAAAAAACTATGAAAATAAAAACAAAACAATCATAAAATTAGTACCAAAAATAATACACAAATAAAATATAAAATAAATATCATAATGAAATAAAAATACTTCCATAAACAAGGATCAAAATCAATATATGGTCATCTCTATCGAAGAGGATCCAGAATCATCAATAGAGTAGTATTGAACCCCCTCTTAATAGGTGCACCATCCTAAGGCTCGGCTAAATCGGGCTCATCAGTAGGAAGTCTAGAATCAATAAGAGAAATAAGTCAATCATCAGGATCATCTCCATCCATCTAAAACAAATATTCTTACCTACAAGAAATTTTTAATAGATATATAATATATAAAAATCTAATAAATATTAGAATATAATAATATTACCTATAACAAATTGTTAATGAAATATAAACTATAAAAAACTAATAAATATCAAAATATAAAAATTACCTATAACTAAAGAACTAAATATTTTACATCAATAATCATCTTATTCCTCATTTTCATCAAGATCAATGTCTTCATACTCATCTTCAGCATCATAAACTTCCATATGACTTTCAGTTTCATTATCACTTATTACATTATCAACATTATCTATATCATTAACCCTTAACTGAGGGTTTTCATCGTCGATATTTATATCTCATCAGGTAAGAGATATATTTTGGGATGTTTCTTGAAAATTTTAAATATATTTCACTTCCATATGAATGTTTTATTTTTCAATAAACTGATTGTCATGTGATTGAATTTTTATCACACTCCACCAACCCATAAAATACCTCTATACATCATAGTAATTTATATAATAAAAATGATGTGCTTAGTGTGATAACAAAAATGGTTCATTTGATGCAAGAAGACTGTTATATTTAATTTCAACGACTCCATGTTGTGGATGAACTCACAACCCTCGATTAATTTCAAACCAATGACATTTAAACATTGTTACATAATTTGGTCCTACATAACATAACTCAATTATTTCATCTAGAATATAATAAAAGTCAACTTCACTTTCCTTATAATGATATCCTTTCAAAAAAAACACAACTATTCATTGATTTCATTGAGTCGCCATGTATGCGTGTATGGAATCAAAATCTATTAACCACATACCTATTATAATATTTTACCAAATTTAATAGAGGGTTTTGATCACACATAATCTGTTAACAATTTTATTTTTATGTTGTGTTGCTTATAAATACTAAAAATTATTAATAATAGATATCATTGAAAAATTGATTTATTATTCCATTGAAAGCAACATAAATTACCAATATTTAAAACCAATATGAAATTTTTTTAACGACATTCTTCAAGAGAAGAAGATGTAATTTGTATAATTTATATTATGATATGGTCATCATATAGTCTACAAAAATTTAATGTAAATAGATTTATTTATTATAAATATTTAAAAAAAAATAAAAGAAATAAATACTTATTATAGAAATCATGTCATTTTTTCATAATTCAGTAGAGAAAATGTATGATCTCTGTGCATTTATTCATCTATAATCCATCATTCACGATAAACTCCAAAACCAATATTTGGTTAATTACAATGTGACAGTCTATGGTCTATTAAATCGTTAAAATTTTATTCATTGCGAACCATGAAATTATGTTTTGAAGGATATTTTGACTGAAAATAATAAGAGCGGAAATTTGAAATTTCCTCTTGCAAGTACGCTTCTACAATCAACCCTTCAACTGATTATTTGTTATGAAATTTATTCATTAATGTTTCCATACATCTCTCAAATTTATACATCCACCAGAATTATACTGCCTCTCCACATTTACCTTCATATATAAAATTTAATATTAAATGTTTCATTGAATCAATGAAGCACTGTGTGAATATTTTCTCAAATTTACATAAAATTAAAAGAAATATTTTTCTAGTGAACTCAATTCATCATAATCTAATCTTTTCTCACAAATATATCAACAAAATATGATATTTTGGTCAATATATCCCAGATTCAAGAATTCAAAAGTCCCCTAAGACTAATAGGAATTAATCTTTCAATTACGACATGAAAGTCATGCCTTTTTAACCCAGTAATATGTTTATTTCTAACATGATGAGACAAATTAGAATCATAACCATCTATTAACCTCAAATATCTAATCCATTAATAAAATAATAAACAGTTTTCTTTACTAAGTGAGTAAGCTTCTTTTGGATTCATTAATTTGTTTTATCTTTCATCTTTAAATATTTGATGTTCAGTATGTATTCAAATATGGGCAGGATCTAACTATTCATATACATTATTTTTGTTCTTACCGGGTGTGTCAAACATGGTATAAAATATGTTATCAAAAAAATTCTTCTCAATATGCATTACATCTCACATGTGATGAACCAAAGAATTAGACCAATATAGAATATCCCAGAAAATGCTTTTCTTTTTCCAGTTATGATATCTCCTAAAACCAAATATTTTTTATATGTTTATGGTTCGTCCAAAAGTAACTAGAGGTAATGCAGAGAGAATGAATTTTACTGGATTACCTAAGAGCATTATTGGAAGCTTGTCTATTTCAATTCAATATTTTGTAAAATTAATTATGTTCCTTTAAAAAGGGTTATCTGTAAGAATTACTCTCCAATGATAGTCAAAATAACTAACATTTCTCTCATTACCACGAATAAATGATTTGTTCTCAACCATGTAGTACAGACACAATTTTAAACTATGTGTTCTCCATCCAGATAACATACTATACTCAAAAAGGTCATTAATCATCCATAATAATGAAACCTTCACTAGAAAATTCTAATCTACAACTATATCAAATATAGTCACATCATTGTTCCATAATGAAAGTAACTAATCAAATAGTGGATTTAAATAAATATCAATATTATTTTTTGGATTTCCTATAATTAATAGCATCAAATATATATATGGTTACTTCATCAACATTCAAGAAGGTAAGTTTTAATGAGTTATGAAAATAGACCAACAAGAATATTAACTTCTGTAAGCACCAAATGGACAAAAACCATCATTAGAAAGACACAATCATATTTTATAAGGTTCTTAAGAAAAATAAGGAATGTTCTAATCAAATAGTTTCTATAAATCACCATCACTTGGTTTTTTTAATATTTTATTTACAGAAATAATTGATTTATTCCATGCCATAAATCTATCTATGTTGTGCGAAATAAATAAATGATGTAAATGAGGTATATTTGGAAAATAGCTCAACTATTTCGTAGGAACTCTTAACTTCCCCTATTATGCCTCTTTATACCTCAATTCTCCACATGCTGGATAATTTACCAAGGATTCATAATCACCATAATATAAGATTCATCCATTTTAACATGAATGGATTTTTTGATAACTAAAACCAAAATTATGAACCGACCTCTTACTTTCATTCAAACATTCATGTAATGTATTTCTTTTAGGACAAAAATATTTAGCCAAAGATAAAATCTGATTAGAATAAGAATTTGGTATTCCAAAATATGATTTAATAGCTATAAATTTTGTAATAGATTCATGTTTTCTCATCTGGAATCCCAGATATAAGGCCTCCTCAGCAGATATCAACAAATGTTAAATTTGAGAAGCTTCTGATTTGGGAATTGGGATAACATTTTCAGTTGTTGTTTCAGGAATAGACAGACTGCTGGCATCTAAATTTGGAAATGATGGATCCATAACCAAGAAATTGGTATTTTCTACTATATTATTTTCACCATGTTGATACCAAAAAATATAATCTTTCTAAAAACCAAAACACAAAATATGAAGTCCAACATTGTCAAACGTTTCAAATCTCTTAATATCACATTTCTGACATGGAAATTTAATTTTTCTTCCATAAAAAAAATTGGAATTTGATGATGAAAATTATATAAAGGTTTTAACACATTCAATATAGACCATATTTATTCTAGATCCATTTGGATTTTTGTGATGATTTATCCAATCATGATCACATAATAGAAACTGGTGTCTTCTTTCTGAGTTCATAATAATATAAAAAATGACATAAATAAGAATAATTATTACTGATCAATTTAACTAGTTGCAAATTATTGTTATATTTTAACACCTTGAAATATTATATGGAATATGATCAGAGTGAGGTGCATGGTTATAACTGGATTATAGGGCTCGTAGAGGCTCGATGTATATAGAATAAAAATATTATATATATTATACAATGCATGCGCTATTTTTATAACTAATATAATATTCTTGAATGGTGTCTCATATTAGAAATCAGAGACCACCATTGGGTATGGGATGTGGGGTTTACCCTAGGCATGACATAACATTTGTGAGCGTCGAGTGTTTATTTACACTGCATGTGAGAGTAATTATTTTAATATTTTTATTATCATTTATTATTAAAATTTAAAAAATATTTAAAATTGTGTATCGTATGAAAAATCGGAGATCACCATTGGATCCGAGATGTGGGGTTTACTCTAGGTGAGACATAACATTTATGAGAATCAGGTATTTAGTTTCATTTCACACAGGGGTATCATTTTTAATCATTTATTAATATTATTTATATATATTATTTATGTATATAAAAATATATATTACAATATTTATAGAAATTATTAAAATGAATTATTTTAATTAACTAAACATTTACATGAAATGGTTATTAATTAATTAAAAATTACAATATATATATATATCAAAATTTATTATAAATTATGTAATGATTATTATTAATTATTATCAATTATTATCAATTATGTAATTATTATATAATAATTATTATTATTTATTTAAATTATTATAAATTATGTAATGACTATATATATATCACAATTTCTTAAATTATTATTACAATTTTATTATTATAATTTAATCATTATTATTATTATAATTTTTTAAATTGTTTAAATTATTATAAATTTTATAATTATTATTATTAAATTATTTAAATTATTATTATAATTCTAATAATTACTATATATATAATGATTTCTTAATTACTATAAATATATCAAATATATTCTAAATCATTTTTAAATAAATATAAAAATCTCAAATCTATATATATATATATATTATAAATAATTTTATTTATAGTTAATTTTGATTATAAATAAATTTTATTATATTGAACTAATAATTTATATAAATAATTTATAAATAAATTTGATTTCATATTTTTGAATTCATAATTATTTTGAATTAACAGTTTTTAAATTAAAAGTTTTTATCCTAGATGAATTATAATAGTTGTGAAAGCTGGGTGTTTTTAAAAAATTTATATGAAATATTAAAGCTAATTAATTTAATTAATACAACATTTTTACGAATTATTCTGAATTCCTAGTAGTTTTTATATTTTATTATAATTTTTACAAAGTATTGTTATTATTTTATAATTATCACTAATATTTACAATTTATTAATAATATAGATCATTAATTATTATATATTATAAATTATTTTATTATTTTATTATGTTTACTAATTATTTAAATTAATATTACATTTTTCATAATTAATATTTTTTAAGAATTTTTAAGAATTTGTTAAATTTATTATATTTTTTTACAAACTATTATAAAAAGTTATCATAATTATTATAAAATAAGTTTTTAATAAATATTAAACATTTTAAATTGTTATTATTTTTCATTATACTAATTTTTTATTTTTATTTTAATATTATAAATAATAATTTTTTGAAATTTTTTTTAAAATTAATTTTATCATTATTATTAAAAACCAATAATTTATGTTTATTTCATATGTAATATATATATATATATTACATAATTTATTAATCAAATAAATTAACTTCAAATTTATTATTACGTTGTTTTAAAACAAACTAAGATAACAAATATTTAAACATACATACACGCGCACACGTGCAAAAAAATCTAGAATTGGGACACGCAAAAACAAATACCAAAATCAAAAAAATAATAAGAAATAAAGAATGGGTAAAAATATACAAAACATCCAGAAACCTTAAATACTAAAAAAATTAAAATAAACCTAGTTGTTGACCAAACTAGAATATTTCCAAACAATTACAAACTTCCAGAATATTTCAATAATCATCATATTTAAAATAATAATATTTTAGCAACCCTAAACACCAAAAAAATAAACTATTAAATTTAGTGATCAAAATGTGAAAAATATTTTAAATCATTTAAAAACTACTTGTGTGGAACCAGGATTCTCAAATAGGTAATAAGAAATTACAAATAACTATGCATGTCAAATTAATTATCAAAATATGGTAAATTTTAAAACCAAGGATTTTCAAAACTGGTATTTACAATATCTAACCAAAATATGAAAAAAAAAATGATGGGGGATAGAAGTAGTGTCCATACCTTACATATCTGTGGTGAAATCAACCAAAAAATCAAAATAAATTGTCATTTTTTGGGTTTCATGGACCAGAGAGGCTGATAGAGTTATGTTGTAGTGGTTTGAGATAAAGGATAAGAAAATGAGGAAGAAGAAAATAGGGGTGAAAGATGTTAAATAAATATACTTATTGTGATAGATTAATTTCTTTGGAATTAATTTAGTTGAAAAAGTTTTTATTGGTCAAAATTATTTGTGATGGACATTGAATTCCATCGCAAATGCCCTCTATGAAAAACTTTCGCATTGGGCGGCGAGAATCCCCGGTAAAACAATTTTTGACTGATGTAATATTCCATCGCAAATAATTAATTTTTTTGATAGAATCCTACATTCATCATAAATAGTCTGCGCATAATAACTATTTGGGATGGGGCATTTGTCCATCGCAAATTCCCCATCGCAAAAACCTCGAGTTTTAGTAGGGGTATTAATGACCTTAGAACTGATAAAGGTTTTTTCAAAAAATTGGTTTATGTTATCATTGATGTATTTTACAACATTATTGTATCTATAGAATTTATTCAATAATCTATGGTTTTATTCAAGGAATAGGGAAGCATGCATGTTTTCGTTGAATTATTATGGTAATTCTGGTTATTACCAAGATTCAAAAGAATATATTACCAAGGTATTCACAAATTTTTAATGTCACCATCAAGAGATTCTTAATGATATTTAGGGGATCAATGATTAGTTTGGTAAATTTAGTGACCTTACTTATAAATTTTGAATTTTGGAAGGGTCATAAGGTTAACAATTTATATAATAGTTTAAGTTTAACTTTGGTTGAAGTTTAAGAGATTAATTTATTTCTTCAATATATAAATATTTAGTCATTTTGGATAACCACAGTTAACTTTTTTTAACTATATATAGAAGGAATGACTTACCATTTTTTATGGATTTTATTTAGTTCTTCAAACATGAAAAAATCATCACTTAGAGTAAGAGATGAAGTGTAAATTGATAAAGGTAAAACAAAAGGATGGGACTGTGATTATGAAATGGATTGAAATCAGGTGATTATATATCCTCATTAAAATTCCCCAAAATTATGAAAAGGATATTAAAATTTTATCCTATTACCATAATTTTTTATGATATCAATGACCTTTTTCACTCATCTTTGGTTTATGTTTTTGTGATGATTAACCTTCTCTATATCACCTACTTTCATTTGATCAATGATCTCCATCACTCTCTATAATTATTTAAATTTTTATTCTATGTCTACATCTTTACATTCCACCTATGTTCTATTATTTGGAAACCTATTATGTGTTATTCAAGATGAATTTTTCACATCCCTTTCTCTTTTTCAAGAGGATTTCATATTAACTGTTTTTATGATGTCGGTTTTATGAAGTAATTTTAAACCATTGATGGAAGAGATGAATTTAGAGGGTGAAATTCATTTTAAGGGGGTTAAATGTAACACACCAAGATTTTTTGAAATATTTTTTTTCAAATTAATGTAATCTTTTTTACATTTTTTGTTACATGAAACATTGAGTTTGGTCTGTGTTACACACAATACTAAGTTTAGATGAAACTTGAAAATCTATTAAAATATTTAATATAAATGTTATCACATATACATTTGAAATGAGGTAATGAATAATATTAAATAAACTATGAAAATATATGATTTAAACATGTATATAAAATTAATTCTTTGGTGACTAATTAATTAGAAATAAAGATAAAAACTATTTGAAAAAAAAGGAAATCTTTTACTAAAAAAGTATTTTTTTATGCGCACAAGTATGTTTTACATTAATAAATTAAAAAAATACATTATTGAATTATATTAATGATATTAATATACTATATAATTTTTAACATTCATCTTATGTGTTTTCTATACAATAGATAATGATAAATCTAATTTTACACTTAAAAACTATATCTTACTAAAAATCTAGTTTGTAACCTTTTTGTGCACTTATTTTAAAAATAATTCTAAGAATTTTTTAAAATTTATCTTAAAAAATAAACATCATTTTTAAAATAATCATATCAAAATTATCTTAGAGTGAATTTTTTAGAAATTTTTGAAAATATTAATGTTTTGATTAATAGTATAAAATACTAAATTTTAATTAAAAAAATACCATTTTTAAAATTATTTATAAATTTAAATTGTATTTTAAATTCCATTAAAAGTGAAAATAATTCAATTATATATTTATTAATACAATTTAGGTCATTGGAATCATTTTAATAATTAATTTTGATATAAAATCATTATAAACTTTTGAACATTTTATCATGGAAAACATGCTTTCTTTTTGTGTCTATGGGATTAATTTTAAATTAAAATTTTCCACTAATGTGAATTCTTTTGGGAAAAAGTTGGAATGATGTTTTTTTTGGAATCTGGAAAACTTTGTGTTGAAATTATTCTCTTTTATTATCAAATAAAAAGAAATAAATTCACTTTTTTGTGTTTTGATTGTCGAATGAAAGGTTACATCATAATTAGAATATTGAATGAAAAATTATTAAGAATATTGGATGAAAATGAATAAGAAAGATCATCAGGTTATGAAGAAAATTTTTGGGGGAAAAGTTTCAACATACTCACTTTATGTTTGGAATGAAAGTTTCGATTTTAATGAGGAAGTGTATTGGATTCTGAATTGATCTGATGAAATCTGAAGATTATTTACTAATCTTGGAGTTCTCATAAATCATAATTTGTCTTGGATACCTTTTGACGAAATAATTATGAAGGAAAGGGAGATAATAAGTGTTTCCAATTAGTTTGATGTTTGATTGGAAAGAAAGAATATGTTGGAAGGATGGGAAGTTATAATACTTTCTAATGTAAGACATACGATGCTACTCCAATCTTAAATGTTTTCAAATTCATGAAGAATTCATGATACAAGTAGGATTTTTTGGAAGAATAAAGTAAAATTTTTATGATCTCAGTTCTTTGGTGCGAGAACACTAGATGCAGAATTGTTTGAAGGCTGGGAAATTTTGTTTTAAATGTTAGAAGTTAAAGATTCTAGTTTTCAGTTAGACCAATAACCCAAAATATATAAATTTTTAGAGAAAAATGTTGGTGAATTAAGGAAGACTGTTTTCACCATAATTAGAAATGAAAATAATCTATTGTTGATACCTGTCATGAACCAATCCAGGTCAACCCCAAACCGGTCACTCGATCGGCCCGCAACAAGTCCCAGAGGGAATTCTTGATCCCCACAGTCTGGTAACTAGTGTTAGGCATAAAAATAAATCAATCGGGAACTATTTGAACCACAAACAAATATAAAATAGATAAATACAAAATAAATGATAAAAATGAACACACGAAGTTGAAATAAATAAAACAACACATACCTCCATGTGACTCTATGGGTCAAAACCGACCACTAAACCAACATCACCCCACGACAACTGAAACTGTGTAGGAAGAAGCACCTAAGATAAAAATATAAATGAGACTATAGGTGTGAGTATTAAAACTCAGTAGGAATTCTTGGATAAAATATTCTTTATGAATTAACTTTAAAAATAAAACCAAGTCATGATAGTTTCAAAAATACAACCATATAAAAATAAGGATTTTAGTTATTTTTAAATTGAAATCACAAGCTTCCATTTTCAATAAAAACCATTTTATTTCCATCACATTTCTAAAATAGTTTCCAATCGTGCATAAACATTTAAAAATGAAAGAAAATCTGTCTAGATTAAAACATGGTTTTATAAATAAGGAAAACCAACATGAATCAACTAAAATGGATAGAAGATGACAAGTATTATTTCACAAGTGTGCACCATGGGAAATCCCTAAGGGTAACTAGCACAAATGGGAGACTACGAACCTCATATCTCAGTGATAAAAAATCCTCCAACTCAACTTCCAATAGTGTTCCCATGTACAAGACACTAGAGAGGATACCATCTAAAGTTATATTGGTCTCCAAAACATAAGTCAAAACTGACAGTGTTCTCTTTCACGAGCCACTAGAGAGGATCCCATCCAAATTTCTAGTGGTCTATGATCATATCACTTTTTTAGTTAGTGTTGTAGCATTAATCTTACTAGATGAATCTGAGCCTCTGCAACTTCAGAATTAACTAGATTACTAGTTCTAGTTCACCCACCTAGGTAATTGAGTTTCTTATGTTCTCTATTTCAATTGTGGTGAGTTTTTATCAAGAAAACATGTATGTAAAAATTATTTTATTTTCCCAGAATCTCATCCACCCTCTCACCACCAATATCCCTCCTTGAGAATATCCCCATTTTCATGTCATGTAATAATGAACAATCCTCTTCACTAGGAACATATCATAAATCCCATATTCAATATACATGTAACATCATTCCTTTCCTCATTTTCTAGAGTTGAGGTGGAGGTGCTACTTGGCCTTAAGCAGTGTTCTTAAGGCGCCAAAGAATAGAAATAAATGCTGAGGTATTCAAGAAAAATTGGGTAATGATCTTCCCTTAGAAATAAAGAAACCAACCAAATGAGATATAACTAAGTACTACTACATGATGCAAGTCAACAATGTAAACATAAATGACACATTTCCAAGAAACAACCAAGCCACCAAAATAATCCAATGAAAAATATCATAGAACAATACAACTACATAAGAATACCCATAATCAGAGTATTAAGCGGAAGACTAAACAACAAAATACAAATAATCCATGACGCAACTCCACATCTCCACATCGATCTCTATGGTCCCAGCACCACAATATTGTCCAATCATCACGATGAGCCACTAAGGAAAAGAGATGATTTCTATTTACCTTTTTCTCAGGAAACAACAAATGCAAAGGCACTAAAGTTTCTATGTAGGGGGTGAGTAATAATACTAATTGGGTTTTCCACAAATGACTTCCCTATACATGCCACTAGAATAGAACACATTAGTACAATTTATATAAATCCAATAAAATAGTTAAACAATTACCAATATTCCAAACACATCATTACTCCAAGAAATTCAGCCCAATCACACAATTCCTATAAAAGAAACAAAACATGTCATTACACATTGTACATGGTCACAAACCATTCCAAATTTCATGGACACATGTATATACCAACTAAATTCCCAAGTCTCTCTCTATCACACACACCCGAGCTCAGTGTTACCATTGACGATGGAACTTCACATCCAAACTCATCCTCTTTTTATAATGATAATTCATGCCTACATCCCTTTGATGGTGGTTCTTCATTACCACTATCCATTAGTACCAACCATACTTAACTAATTCATCCAAAAAAACCAATAACATTTATCATACCAAAAAATCCCTTAAGCACATCAAAAATTCCAACCACATTCTAAATCACTTCAATAAATCAGTCATTTAATGAAAACACCCTCAAAAAATTATCCATGCCAAACCAAATTTCAATAAAAGAACATTATTATTGAAAACCATTTTTCACAACCCATTTCCCCTAATTCAACCAATATAATAATTTTATAATCATCATTTTAAAATCCAATAATAAGAATATTTCACAACAATAACCCATTTTCCTAAAAATCCAAAAAACATCACAAAATGGATTTTAATATATCTTCGTATATCAAATTCACAATAAATGTCAAGAAATAACATTTTATTTGAAATCAATTGTTCTAGTTCTAGAAAAATGGAGTCGAGAGAGAAGACACCTACTTTAGGGTTTTGGTGAAATCAGCCAACAAGCAACCACACCACAAATCAAGGTGAAAACTCCATAAAAATGCCTTAGATCTCTTTTCATAACATTAAAAAGACCAAATATCATTATTTTAGGCAAAAAAACACCTAGATATACATTCAATGAATTTAGATCTACAGAACTGAGAGAGAGGGAGAACTAGATCTAAGGGAAACCAAGATTCAACCAAGAATGGAGACTTATTAGAGAAGAACCACCTTCACCACACCTCAAAACCCCTTTAAATCACTCCCAAAATGAGTGGGAGAGGCATACTTACCCTTGAGAACAAGAAATATTGAGTGAGGTTCGAGTGGGAGGAGGTTTGGGGTGTTTTAAATTAAATCCTAATTGACCAATTTTTAAAAAGCCCATTTTTAATGTTGTGCATTGTTAGTTTGCACGGTTAGACAAATTGTGCGCTAATAGTACTCATGCTGCTATCCAAAGGGTGTCTTGCATGGTTTACTCACATGGTGAGACAAACTACCTGAAAACCATGAAAATAACACTACCTCATATTGTATGGTTACCAAATAGATTCCTCATAGTGTCACCTAACCGTGATCAAGTTGTGCACCCTTAGAAAAGCTTCAAAACCTTCCCAAAACCCTTACAAACTCTCCCATACATTACCCAACAAATTTAAATACATAAAAATACATAAAAGAGGGCCACATACCTCAAACCAGAGGTAATACATTCTCCACACCATTGTACCTTCCATGCTTGGAAAGTAGAGAACCATCACTTTTCCTAAAGATCTCAGTCCATTGTTCGACCATCTCTTTCTCCCACTCCCAAGTATCCCCATGAATTTGACCATGTTTCCAAAAAACATGAACTAGACCGATGCTTTTCCCATGCATGAATTTGTTTTTACTATCCATAATATTCACTGGAACATGCATCAAATAAGCATATGTCTCAATCTCAACATGATCCCTACGAGTCACATGGTCATGATTAGGCTGATACTTTTACAGTTATGACACATGAAACACATTATGCACCGCACTAAACTATGGTGGAGAAGACAATTGATATTCCACCTCTCCAATCCACTCAAGTATTTCAAAAGGACCAATATACCTTGGAGATAACTTTTCCATCTTTCCAAATTGACAATTTCCCAACCATAGAGAGATTATTAAGAACATTTGATCACCCACCTCGAACGACAATGAATGTTGATGATGGTCCACATATGATTTTTGATGACTATGATTTGTCTTTATTCTTTTTCTGATCAACTTAATATTATCTATCATCTCTTGGATGAGACTCATCCCAACCATTGAAGCATCTCCAAATTCCACCAAACATAGTGGATAACAACACAGATGCACATATAATGCCTCAAAGAGGCCATATGTATTGAGTCATAGGTACTATTATTGTAGGAGAAATCCACCAATGGCTAGTGATCCTCCCATTAACCACCAAAATACATATCAAAATCCCACAAAATATCTTATAATGTTTTTATTGTCCTCTCAGATTTCCCATCCATCTAAGGATGATATTCTGTGCTCATTTTCAACTTAGTCCCAAGGGTTGCTGCAATGACTTCTAGAAATGAGATTTTAACCACATATCACTATCTGATATAATTGAAACTATAACATCATCACTCTTTATCACCTCATGGATATAGATTTTGGACAAATCCTCCACCTTATGGGATTCATGAATTAGAATTAAATAAGCCGACTTTGTGATTCAATCCACAATCACCCATATGGCATCATGTTTTCTAACCATTCTTGGGAGACCTATAAAAAAATACATCACTATCTTCCCCCATTTCCAAATTGGGATAGGTAAAGACAACAATATACCTACAGGGAACTAATGCTCCACCTTGACTTGCTGACAAGTCAAGAATCTCAATAAAAACTCACACATGTTCCTTTTCATACCCACCCACTAAAACTGCAATTTTAACACCTTGTACATTTTCAAAATACCCAGTATGGATAGCCCATATGGAATGATTATAATCACTGATTATTTTCTCCTAAAAATACACTAGTACAACCATTCCATTCCAAAAGCACAATAATGAGTTATTATCCAATTTCCATCCATCAATGGTCTCCCCATCATTGAGTTTTTTCCTCATAGTCATAGAATCGGAATAGAACATCTCCACCTTGTTAACCAATCCAACTAAGTTAAGAACTAATGAGACCAAAAATAAAATCGCTACATCACCCTGATCGTCACATTCCAACCTCATGTCAGTTATAACCGACAATAACTTCCATTGATCTAATGCTTATTTCACCACTTAAGCATATTGCAACCTATTTAATGTGTCTGCAACCAAATTTCCATTACCTGGTGTGTACATCATGTCAAATTCAAATGTATGGAGATACTCAATCGATCTCCTTTTCCTAAAATTCAAATATATAAATGGTAAAACATGCTTCAAACTCTTATGATTGGTGAAAGTCATGAATTTATCACAAAATAGGTAATGACACCACTTTTTCAAATCATGAACCACTATCGCCAACTCTAAATCACGTATTGGGTAGTTCTTCTCATAAAACATCAATTGTCATGAGACATATGCAACCACATGATCCCCTTGCATGAGAATAAACCTTAAACCTGATCCTGGTGCATCACAAAAGACCACATACCCTTTCCCTAATTCTATAAAAGAAAATATTGGTGCAGATGTAAGACGATCCTTAAGCTCTTAGAAGATTTTCTGACACCGATCATTCCATTAAAATGGAATATTATTTCTTTTCAATGTTTTCATCAGCGAATCTAGTCATTAGATGTCACAAAAAAAAGTTTGTATAATACTTAGATATACCAAGGAATATTTGAATCTCATAAACATTCATTGGCAGTTTCCAAGAGATAATATCCTTTATCTTATCTAGATCTACTGAAACACCTCTCTTAGAAATCACACTGCCAAGAAAACGTACATCTTGTATCCAAAAGTCAAGATTTGAAAATTTTTCATACAACTGATGATCTCTCAAATTTCCCAACACAATTTCCAAGTGTTTCCCATGTTCCACCCTTTTCCTTGAATACACCAGTATATCATCCATGAATACCACCGTGAAAGAATCCAGATATATTTGAAATATTTGATTCATCAATTCCTTGAACACCACTAGTGCATTCATAAGACAAAAGGGAATAACCACATACTCATAATGGACATATCTACTTCTGAAAGCTATTTTGGAAATATCCTCCTTATTTACCCACAAATGATGATATCTTGATCATAGGTCAATATTGGGGAACCATTGTGCTTCCCTAAACTGATCGAACAGTTCATCAATGTGAGGAAATGAATATAAGAACTTTATCTTAACTTGGTTAATCTTACGATAATAAACACACATCCGAAGAGTACCAGCAAAATGTTTAACAAAACAATTGGCACCACCCATAGAGATGTACTAGGCTGGATGAAAAATTTATTTTCTAGCTCCTATAACTATACTTTCAAACCCCTCAATTATACTGGTGCTATTTGGTAAGACAGAAGTGAGATAGGACTGGTCCTTGGAAGGAGATCAATCATAAACTTCACTTCTCTCATAAGTGGAAACCCTGAGAATAATTTTGGAAAGACATCTGGAAACTGATCAACCACTACTAGAAAAATGATTCTCTCATCCTTTTCCATCGATTCGAAATACAAGGTCACCAATTGATACAATATCATCCCAAAAACTAGTTCCAACAAAACATTTTCAGCTACCTTCACATCTTTCTCTCCTCTAAATAGATGTTTGATTCTATCTCCCATAGTGAAACTAACCAATGATTTATAGCAGTAAATATAGGCCATAAACATCATCGACCAATCCATACCCAAGATTACATCATACAAATCTATCTCAAAAAACTGATAAGTCCCGCATCAACTCAAGTTCATCCAAAATTGTATGAAATTATCTACACAAGAATTATCAACACTCTCTTTGACCCAGAGGAGTTTAAAGTTTTAAAATAGAAGGAATCATTTCCACACTTAGACCCAGTATGTCAAAAATGAAGAAAGAAAAGAAATAATAAGAATTACTTATATCAAACAACACTTTCATAATGGTAGAATTCAAAATAATCATATCTCGCACTGTTGATGGTCCTAATTGATCATCCACCACAACATGCTGAGCTCCAAATAGCTACTTTCTTTCCACACTCTGGTCTCTATTTCCCTACTAAAACTTCCCCTACTGAGGAGTCATGGTATTCCTAGAATCATAATGACTAATTCATCTCTAATAATTAGGAGTATTTTGATACCCCCATCCTATCAAGTCATAGGGTGCTTGAAACCCCTAAGTAGTGTCACGAGCACCAGACCTCAGTGCATTGGGACAATGGCACTGATGATGCCTCATTAGTTTACAGTTGTGACATTCTTAAGGTTGTTCCATATAATCTCACTTCATGTGTCCTGTAGAACCACACTAAAAACATCCCAACTTATTTTTAGGTTTTTGAGGAAGATTGACCGATATTTCAATTGGATTATAAACCAAACCCCCACCTTGGAAATATGTCTCCCTCTTCCACTTGATTACCACATTAGAATTCTCACTATTCCCTAAGGGTGACAACATATTTTTTCCACCTATATCCTGAACATATCCTTTTCAGTCATTTATTCTCTATTCACCATTTCCATGTAATCACTTATAAATAATACTACAATCTTAGAATGAATTTATTACCTTAATACCAATTCAATGATTTGTGCCTTCAATGACACATTAGCCTCCAAATCAGGTGAAAATTGCACTATGTTAATAAACTTAGAGGCATATTCCATCACCGACATGTTCTCCTATTTTAGGATGATGAAATCTATTGTGCATTAAATTTTAAATGTATAAGGGTAGAATTTTTTGTTAAAAAATTCCTGAAAATCCTCCCATGTCATACCTTCATCTTTTCCAGCTTGGAAATCAAACTCCCACCATTAATGTGCAAGATCTTACAACATGTACATTGATAGATTCACCTTTAACTCTATCGGTATTCCTAAGAAATCATATATGAGATTCATTCTATTCAAACATGCTTATTTCCTTTCTAGCTCTGAATTACCCCAAAAATATGTGGATTCTTCTTTTGAAACAGAACCGAGTGATCCATATGCCTTGGTTCATTGATTCTATTCCCACTTTCCACATCTTGGAAATATTCCACTATGCTCTATACAAACTACTAGTTCACTTGGGGCTCAGGTGAAATCACATTTTTTGTAGCATCCTCTAGTTGGTCTTTACAACATCTACCCAGTTCCATCTCTATCAAGACAACACAAGTACCATAAGTCTCACACCCTAGAAATTGAATGCTTAAAATTTAAAATTAAATCACATTAAACTATCACAACGTTGATTTTCAAATTCCCATTTTACCATGTTCTTTACTTGTTTGAAAAATACAACACATTTTGAAAATAAACCTATTTTCAAAATACCACAACCATCCTCTTTTCAAAATCAAACATTTGAAAAAAAATACAGATTTTTAAAAATTCAACACATTCATGTCATAACATAAATCATTATTCCCAATAAATTATGAATTCTGATGGGAAGTTATTTATACCATTCATGTCATGCCCATCTCATTGGCTACACCCACAACAATGAGATCACACTCCTATAAGTGTCTGAAAAACACTTATATACCCAACTCCCTGGTAACTTTAAGTTCAGTATAAAAGGGTTAGCTGTGTCCTTTTATGCTATACATTTCAAGTTCTAACAATCCAACTCCTTTACACCATCCCAACTCAAGGAATAGACCAAGAAAGAATTCCAACACTGAGACTAAAAATTGATATGAAGACTAAACTTGAATGATATTACTTGTACATAAAAGACCGAACAAGATGATACCACTTGTAATGTCCCACACTTCCTCATTATCTTGAGTTGTGGAAGAGGTGCTACTTGGCCTTAAGTGATGTTCCCAAGGTTCCAAATGCTGGAAATAAATGTTGAGGGCTTTAAGAACAATTAGGGAATGATTTTCCCTTATAAATAAAGTAACCAACCAAATGAGCTATAACCAACCACCACTATATTATTAAAGTCAACAATTTAAACTAAAATGAAACATCACCAAGAAAAAACCATGACACCAGACCAATCCCATGACAAATCTCATATACCAATACAACTACATCACAATAATCCATAATCAGATTACCAAATGGAAGACTAAACAACAAAAGCCACAGAGGCCATGACACAACTCCAAAACTCCACACTAAGCTCCATGATCCCATCACCACAAAAAAATACAAGAATCATGATGAACCACTAAGGAAAATAGAAACTTTCCCTTTTCTTGTGTCTTGGGATAAAACATCTGCAAAAGTGCTAAAGTGCCAAAGTAGGGGGTGAGTAATAATACTCAGTAGGTTTTCCCCAAATGATTTCCCTATACATGTTACTAGGATAGTACACATTAGCATAATTTCTATAAAAAAATTATATAAAGATAACAAAATAGTTAAACAATTACCAATAATCCAAACACATTAGTCCAAGAAATTCACCCCAATCAGACAATTACAAGGAAAGAAACTAAACATTTCATTATGTATCGCACATGGTCAAAACCATTCCAACTTGTGTGGACACATGCATATACCAACTACATACCCAAGTATCACAGACACACACCCAAGCTCAGTGTTACCATTGATGGTGGAACTTTACATCCAAACCGACCCTCTTTTTATAGAGGCAATTCATGCCCACATCCCTTTGATGGTGGTTCTTCACGCCCATTATCCATCACTCCCAACCATTATTAACCATTTCATCCAACAAAAAATATAATGAAATTTATCAAACCAAATAATTCCTTAAGCACATCAACAATTCCAACCACATGCTAAATCACTTCAATAAATCACTCATTTATTAAAAATACCCTCAAACCATTTTCCATGAGAAACCCAATTTCAATAAAAGAACATTATTATTGAAAACTATTTTTAAAAACCAATTTCCCATAAGTTAACCAAGATACTTATTTTAAAATCATCATTTTAAAATCCAATAACAAGCACATTTCACAAAAATAACCCATTTCCCCCAAAATCCACAAATCATCACAAAATGGGTTTAAATCAAGCTTCGCATGGAAAATTCACAGTCAATTTCAAGAAAAAACCTTTAATTTGAAAATAAGACTTCTAGTTATAGAAAATGGACTCTAGGGAGAAGAAACTTACCTTAGGGTTTCGGTGAAATCGGCTAACGAGCAACCACACCACAAATCCAGGTGAAAACTCCATAAAACCACCTTATAACACTTTTCCTAACATTAATAACCTCAACTCTCATAATATTAGGATACAAAAAACCCTCTATATACATGTGAAGGATTTAGATCTTGAAAACTGAGAGATATAGAGTACTAGATCTAAGTGAAACCAAGAAGAAAAAAAGATAGGAGACTTACCGAAGAAGAAACACCTTCACCACACCTTGAAAACCCTTCAAATCACTCCCAAAATGATTGGGAGAGGTGTACTTACCCTTTAGAATAAGAAATCTCAAGTGAGGTTCTATTAGGAGGAAGTTAGAGTGTTTTATGTTAAATATCGAGTGAATCATTTTTAAAAAGCCCATTTTTAATTACACCCATGGTTAGTTTGCACGGTTAGAAAACTCATGTGCTAATTGTGCTCTTGCTACTTTACAATGGGTGTCTCACATGGTTTCCTCGCACAGTTAGAAAAACCATGTGAAAACCAGGTGAATACCACCACCTAATTTTTCACAGTTACTTGGGTGATTCTGTATAGTTTTACCTAACCATGATCAAGTCATGTTCCCTTATAAAAGCTTTCAAACCTTCCCAAAACCCTTCAAAACTCTCCCATACATTACCTAACCACTTTACATACATGAAAATAAATAAATGAGGGTTACATAAATCAAAGCGGGGGTATTATGATACACATCATATTTATAAAAAAATGAGCATGCCCCAAGAGGGATTTTCCACTTCCTTAAAACATTCTCAAGGTTCCAAATGGGCCTCACTATTTTAAAAGGAATAATTTCAATTTAGAAATCACAATTTCCAAACACTTTTAACTCTAGAACCATATAAAATTATAATTAAACAACCAAGGCACCACACATTTAAAATAAAGTTTAAAATCATTCTTCAAAATGATGAAATCCTTTTAGTAATGTAAAATTTCCAATTAACCTCAAATTTACACCAAAACCCATCCATTTTTTCAAACATACCAAAACATGAAATTTCCCCCTTTTAAAATCACACAGGAACCCATCTTCATTCAATTAAACTTTCACAACTATTTTACACACACCAAACATCTTTTTAAATACCCATCACACACCCAAAACCACATTGGAAACCACTTTTAAGAATTTAATATGTTGATCATTCTAAAAAAAGTATGGAATTTTATTTTAATGTAGAATACACATTTGAAGGTGAACTTGAAAAGTAAATGAATGTCCCACAACAAGAATCACTATCACTTTTAATAGTATATACATACTATTTAATATTAAAAACACATTTTAAAACACTCAAGTAATTATGGAATTCAAATTAAAGGCCTCGGCATAGGGAACCTACTTCCAAATCAAAGTGTGCTTATTTTAACGAAGACAACCTGATTCTTCCCTTCACTAATTGCACACATATTCACCTTTACTTATATGTAAGGAAACCTAGACCCTATGTACATATTTGAATGGAAAAAATATTTACAAGGAGATCCTTTCACAAAGGCTTATACTTGCATATAACCCTTTTCACTTACACACGTATGCATTTTCACACACACACACCCAAATATATATATATATATATATATTTATACATATAAATATATATATATATGTAATCAAACCTAGAACCATTATATATATTCATCTTTCCATGGGTGAATATATATAAAGAGCAACATACACATATTTATGCCAACTTATGCATACATATACAATTTTCTTTTGACATCGGTGACCCAAAACCACCACAGTGAAGCCCAATGAATTGAAAAAATACCAGGAACTCAAAAAACCCCAAAACCCCAATTTAAAATTGAACCATCATGAATTAATTTAAAAACCTTACCTAAAATTAATGGAGGGTGGACTGAAATAGTCCAAAATACTTCACCTTTGGTGGAAAACATCTAAACACACTTAAAGGAGGCCCAAAATACCCATCGGGTGTCCTATTGAGTAGATAATCATAAAAATTTTAATCACATTGATTCATAGAGTTCATCCAGAATTCATGCACCACTCAAGATAGAAGGAAACCAAGAAAATAAGGAAGATGTGGGGATAAAAAACTCACAAGAGATCGTCGCACTAAGAAATGGTATTAAATCAAACATATGGAAGGATGGAGGCTATACACTCCTAGGGGGATAGGAGGTGGATAGGTCACGTGACACAAAGACGGAAGCAAGGGATGCTCATTTGGAGAGGAGTTGGGCGGGGGGAACCCCTATTTTGAGGATTTAATTAAAAAAACTAATTAATAATAATGATAATAATAATCACCATCATCACCATAATATTGTTATTATTATTTTCAAAACAATTATTTATTCTTATTTTCCATTTATTTCATTCTAATTTTATTTTATTTTATTTTTATTTTATTTTTTAATAGAGGGAAGTCATACAGTTTGGTCACATAGACTGGAATATCATGCACACCCTTTTGGAGAGAAGTGGAACACATATGGGTCGGCCCCATGGTTTGAGAAGTTATGTGCCAAACATGAAACTCAACTCTTTTAATTGAAAAACCCATTTTCACACTCGTCGCATGGTTTGATCTAACTGTGTGAAAGCTATGAACCTCACCCATAATTCCAAAATAAGGTTGTATAGTCATTGTTGGGACTCACATGTTTTGGACCAAACCTTGATACAACCATTCACGGGTCCAAAAACCACCCAAAGACTCTGAAACTCAAAAACTTTTATCAGGAACTTGACACGAAACATGAACAAATGATCCAACATCAAGAAAATAATGAAATTAATGAAAACCATGGTTTTTATGTGACAATTATGCCATCAAAAACAGTTTCTTCCCCCATAATGTCAATTAGACAAATGAGGAATCAAACATGAGCTCTAAACTAAACAAGGCCAATGAAACCACAAAGTCGGCGTGACCTTTCACTCTATGAGTCACACATGACCATCTATATGAGAAACCACAATGAGAAGAATCGTGAGTAAAATAGTAGGGTTCTCCCCACCACATGAACCAGACCAAAACCACATCAACCACATGGTAAACCCAACACAAATTAACCATGGTACTCTTCACATGGACAAACCAGCATAGCCTCTTGGAACTTACAACCCAAACCAAAAATACCGCAACACATGGAGAAACCCACAGAAAGATATAAAACTAGATAGAAAAATTAACCATGATTCATCATTCCCACAAGACTCAAGCATCACCTAAATGAGAACAACCCATAACCAAAAACAATCCACAAAGATACCACCATTTAGGGGTACGCATTCATAAGTTACAACCTCAACTATAGAGGTTTAAAAGGATACAAGGTCTCCAAGACTTTAACAACTAAATGGGAACTTTCAAGAATTAGGAGGACTACCACAAAACAATATTCATAACAAATAATACTATAACAAGGAAACAAGGCCCCTATACCTTTTACAAAAAATGAACCTTCAAAGACAAAGAGGCTATAATGGATAAACTTAAACTGTCCTCATTCCAAAACTAGAGAAAAAGGTTAGACTAAGGTCCCCCGCACCCAAATATTGTTGACAACACACAAACTTCACTCTGAGGCCTATGGCTGGTGTCCTTATGTCTTAAAGCATCCACTGCCTCGCATCCAGGAGCGAAAGATATTCAACTAATACTTATTCTATTAGAGTGTAGCTTACAAAACCTCTTCAGATGACCCAAGAAACCATGAAGAACAAAACATATTTTCTCAAGACATAATGAATGTTATATTCTTCTATTTTTTAGTTAAAACTTTTGGGTGAAAACCCAATAAGACTCAGGTGGGGTCCAAAGTCAGAAAAGGCTTCAGCTCAACCAATCAATTCAAAGTCATCATAGATTTATTGTAATTCCCTAACCCCAGAAGCCCAAATTCAGTGAATTATTACATAACATTGTCATGATACAACAATATCATGTCCCGGAAGACCGATCAGTTTAGCAGTCTTGGAAATAGATTACATACATCAACTTCACATTACAATTTCAAACATAAAATACTTCAGAGATAGTTCTTTGAGAACAACATTATTCCCTTTTATATTAACCATGTATATCAATCCTAATACACTTCTTGGAAATCTTGGGAAAATAAAACAAAGAAAGTGGTGAGCTCAGATGCTCAGTAAGGATAACAATATAGCGGAAACTTTCATAAATAAGCATAAACATTTAAGGCAATGTATAATACTAAAAAAATCCTTTTAAACTTAAAATTAAGCATAATATAAAAAATATAAAATCAAATAATTCCATTTACTTATTCACATGGATATTATACTAGTCTAATAATCACATGAAATATCAATATCCACATTCATAATGATGTAATTCTAAATTCCAGACTTCATAACCACATAGTCAAGGCCTTGTTCCAAGAATACAAATAAGATTTTTTCAAGGCCTTATTCTAAGACACTAGTTTGTCTCATGAGACCTACTGATGCATCGAGGAGCTATAGAGGGATCCACCTGTCACATACTAAATCCAATTCATTCCTCATATGAAAAGGTTTAAACATAACATAAACATTCGTATTAAAACTAGCATATGAAATGTCAATACTTTATCCATAAACCATGAATGGTGTAAAAATAAAATATCCACAGTAAATCATATCACAAAACCTTCAATACAATATGGATGATTTTTATCATAACAAATCAGCCTCGATAATGAATAATATCCTATAAAGGATGTTGACATAGTTGAAAATGATCAGTAAAAATATTTGAGAGAAATATCCCATTTTCATGAATTTATTTAAAAGTCACATAATTTATAAAGGAATTATTTTAAAAGATATTTTTGAATCAAATTGTCCCATACCAATTTTAATATTTTGAAAGGAATTAACATTTTAAAACATTCATGTCCATATAAATAAATCCATAAAACCATTTTGAAAACATGGACATTAATGAGAAAGGTTTAGAAGAATAAATATTTAGAAAATTTAAAATGATGTTTTAGTAAAAATTTCCCTTAAAGATAATCCTTTTGAAAACTCTTTTATGAAACATGGATGTGTATAATAAATATGTTCCAGTAGATACTTACGTAAAAACAACCTCGGATAATAAAGAGCTTCTGTAATTAAACCCTACCATGCACTTTCCTTCGGTCGAGGGTACGTTTAACCTCTTGTATAATGACCATAATATGTTATTAAATTATACCATAACCATATTCATATTTATTATATCATACATGATTCATTTATTAATTTATACTACCCATTTAATATTGATTTCCATGTTAAATTAACATTTTGTGTAATAAATGATTTCTTTATAGTATGTGTTTTAACATGTTATTCTTGATCATATCATTTAGATCATGACTTAAATACTTTTAGAATATAAAAAATGATTTATATATCATATATATTTAGAATATAAATATTTATAATAGATAGATATATGAAATGGATGCCACCTTTTATAGAGACTGTAGGACGTACGTATGCATAAACGATGTCTCTGGTTTCATATCGTATTGAACAGATGTAAGTGAATAAGATATATGTAAGTACATACATAAATATATATATCTCCAGTATCATTATTATTTCATATATTACATACTTATTAATAATATATATTTTTATAATCATCGTTGAATGGTGAATGTGGGAATGAATCTCATCGCGTTGTGGAGACGGTAATCCGTACATACGCACGAGCGACAATATCATTATATTGATGGTGAAATCGTATGTAATTGGATGATATATAATATATAAAGAATAAATAAAATGTTATATTTATTATTTACATTATTTATACTCATTATTATACCCATCAAAACAATGAAGTGTTTGAATAACAAACTACACCACGACGTGGAGACGGTAAGTTGTATGTACGCACGTATGGTGACATTGTCATTTATAGGATGGATAAAATAATGAATATGGTTGTACCATATTAATAATAAAATAACAGTATTTATGAGGTACTGGAGTTATTATTTTGGTATGGAAACAACAAAGAAATATGAAGTGGAAGAAGAAGAAAACATGAAAGAGGGTGGTGAAATTATTACCTCTTTTTCAGGTGTTTCCTTTTTAGTTGAACAAAAGGGAACCTTAGGTTGGATTTATGATCAAATTTATGAACCTAGGTTTATTTGAAGGAATTTTTTAGGATATTTGGGCAGGTTTTGGCCGATCCAAATGGCTTTGTAGGTGTGATTTTTAGAGAAGGGGAAGTTCCCTTTTATAAGAGGGGTGAGGGTCACTTTAGGATAAGATTAAAATATTAATTTATTATACAATCATATTCGGTTTATAATGGCTCCAAATGAATTTATATCGAGAGTTAGGTGTTTATGGGTCTAAATCATCTCAACCAATAGGTTTTAGACAAGTTTAGGTTGCCATTTTAACCTTATATTTTAGAATTAACTCTTAGTTAAGTTGTATAACTTTTACCATGTCTTCTGGTATTGTTACACTATATGGTTAATAAAATTACTCTAAACTTCAAAATGAACCTCAAGTGGTTCATTAATGACATATATAATATTATTTAATCCCTTTTTCTGAACCTTATATTTTTAGGAATATTATATCAACCAATAATATAGTATTTGTTTTAAAAACTAATTTATGTCAATTTTGACAATATTTGGTATTTTGTTTTTGTGAAAGTCATAACAACCTTATCACCTAGAAAACAAATTATATAATCAACCCTAACATGTTATATTAACCTAGAAAATTATTGTAATTTATCATAAGTCTCAATTTACATTTATTTTAATATTTATTATGTAAATTATTTTAATATTTTTTTAATAAGGTAATTACTACATCATCATTGTATCATAAATAAAATAAATTATTTAATGTCTAAAAATTATAAATAAAATACAATTATGTAGGAAATATTTTTATCTTTATAATTAATATTTATAGTCAAATTTTTATTTTATATAACCCTATATAAAAAATATTTTAGTTATTAAACTTTGAATTTAATACTTTTAACTCTTCTTTAACTAAAATAATAAAAAAATGTTATAATATAATCCAAGTGGACCAAAGAGGGTAATATTTTATTACTAAGGTTTTTTTTTGTCTAATTACACTTATCTAATAGAATTAGGACATTTTTTAGGGTAATTATAATATCATTTTTACCCTTAATTACCCTATTTACTTTTAACAGCGGAAAAAAAGTCAAAAGTTACTATTTAAAAAAACTATTTTCATCTTATTGAATCACATTTTACTTACTGATATCAACTATGTCTCTATTATTTTTTAAAGTCAACTCCCTTAAGTAGTAAAATTTTGTTTTATGCAAATTTGCAAATGCTCTTAGAAGGTGGGTAAAAAACGTTAAAAAGTTCAATAAAATTTTATACATCTAATTTTATTATAAAATGACTCAAATGAATTAAATTGAACATTTATAGGTATTATATATCTATTTTTACTTAAAATAAATATAAATAAAATATATAATTATTTAAATAAAAAATCTGTTTTAAATAATAACGCAGTGTTTTACACTGTTCATCCAAAATTGAAAGTTTTCAGAAAAATACCAAAAAATTACCCTAAGATAAATTTGATATTCCAAATTCTAAAATGAAATATATTTTACCAAATTCAAAACATAGAAGTTTCATTTATTAATTTAAAATTAATTCCCTTCGTCAAAACCAAAAAGTGGGTTTTTAAAAAGTAAAAAATATCAAAAGATTGACATGTGTTTATGCCAAATTTTAATATGAAATTATTTATAATGACATAATTTATATTAAATGATAAAAATATAATCACATTTTAATTCAAAACCATTCAAATTTATAATTTTACACTATAAATTATTTCGATTAAAATATTTTTTTTCAATTAAAACATTGTATTTTTTACTATTCATCAAAATATGCAAGTTCTCAGAAAAGTACCAAAAATTTATACAAACTAAATTTTATGTCCTAATTCTGAAGAATAATTTAATTTCATTAAATTGAATATATAAAAGTGTAAAATATTGGTTTTAAAAGGGTTCTCCATTAAAAGAAAGAAAAACTGTATTTTTTGAAAAATACCTCTTTTATATTAAAAATTGAATTTTTTATATATTATGTCTAAAAAACACGAAATATGAATGTTAAAATTAAATAGGATATATAAAATTTAAAAGGTGGTTAATACTATTCATAACCTCTTTTTTGAACGGCTGGTTTGGTAAGTCATAGTGCGCTCGAACTCGGTGTTGTGTGTAGTACAAGTTATTGAAATACATTGAAGATATAACATACTATAAAATATTAGGGTTTTACATTCTCCCATCCAATAAATTGCATCCTCACAATTTGAAATTGATCTTCAAAAATAAAAGTTTAAAAATAGAAAAATAGCATTGTCTAAAACCCACATCGGAAATTGGGTTACTAAAATTTAGTCATAATAAGAGGGAAAGGGAAATAAAAATGTCACCACCAAATTATGATCTACATTAGGAGAACATTGGTGATAATTAAGGACACATAATTGGAGAAAAATTTAAATATTTATACGGAGTGATTGAGGACATCAATCACAAACAAGTGTAAAATTTAGGGCCTCAAAGCCATCAATCTATGATGATTTAAAATATCATCGGTTCAACAAAACATAAGGTATTAGGATAACAAATTTTTGGTTTTAAGATCCCTTCCCTAAAGTTTAAGAATTAATTTATTCATATAATAAGAGGAAAAAAATATACATTATAAGTAGAGTTTCATCCTTCATCTAATTCCTACCACAAACTCATCTTTTATTCCAAAAGATAATAGAATTCAAAAATATTCTATTTAACCTAATCTTATAGGGTTCCAAAAATAATGAATTTATAATTCATTTGTCAGAATATTTAAAAAAACTACATTATACAATCTAGGACATCACCAAAGCCAGTGGTAGGTGATTACCCTTGTCACCCTTTAGTTGTGGGTTTAAGTCTCGTAGCCTTGCCGAACGTGATGGGTTATCGCCTGACCTCCGAATTTTCCTTTTCATAACAATCCAAAAATAATCTTAATAAATGACTTAAACTTAACAATAGTATCCAATGTAAAACTTAATCCATTCCTTCCTTTAGTATTATCCAAAATTTATAATGAAGGTAAACACGATGAAGATATTTTTTTCCACATAATAACATGTGAATACCTTCATCATGTATTCTTTTAAAACACGGTAACACCCTGAATTACCATAAATTCCTATTGATTAAATTCATGTTCCCTTATTCTTTATAGAATAGTGGATATACTCTTTATTTCCAAAAATGTTGTAAACTCCAACAATTATGGAATATACAAATCATTAATCAGTTTTAAGGTAGTCAAGAATATCCAATATAATTTATCCAAATCAATCATATATTATTCAAAAATCACTAACTTGGTATCATAACTATATTATGCTTTATCTTTCTCTCAACCATATATATTCCAAAAAAAATTAACCTACTATTGAGTCACTTTTCTTGGTTCCACACAATCTCAAGTCCTTAATGAAATAGTACTGTAGTACAATTCTTATATACTCAATAATTATTATAACTAGTACATCATTGATAAAATACTCAAATGACATAATTATTTAATATCTATATAAGAACACTAGTCATTAATCTTCATCTGTGGTAATATCATAACCTGATTATTATCCAACAACATCATTTTTGGTATACTCTAATGATTTGGACATTGATTTGCGTATTGTCACAACTCCTTGCAGATGAAGCATTGTACATTTGAAACATTTTCTTACCCTTTAAATCACATACTCGATTTCTTTTTTATATATAATTATAACAAACTCGCATTCCCTTCATGAATTTACCATGGTTATTATTTCTACAGTTCTCACATATGAGAAAATCCTTCTTTCTCTTATTCCCTTTATCCATATTTCTCTCTACCATCCTTTTCTTCTTTGGCTTCCCTTTAAATCCATAGGACTCATAAAATTATGCACTTATATTATTAACACATGATATTATTTCTTCATGTGATGAGAATATGTGGGAGAATATTTCCCTTTTAAATGTTGTCTAAATACCTTGAAATATATGATCCTTCTTAATCTTTCAATCATGCGTATTCTTGGAATTCTCATTCCTTCTACAAGGTGCCATTTCTAAACAATGGCATACAAAAGGTTAGTTTATTAATCACAATTCATAATTCCAAACTTGTAAAATACCTAACGTAAATTGAAAAGATAATGCATACAATCTATAATCATAAAATGTTTTCTTTGAGTAAATATTTACTCATAAATCCTTCGTAATGGCTTGTACGGAAAATGTGAATTATCCTAAGCATATCTCCTGGGAGTGTTGTAACCAAGAGTGCAGCACGGCCCATTATCGTGTACCAAGATACCCCAGGTCAAGCCTGAAACTCCTTGTCAGAGTTTTCCCTCCTAGGTACATTTGTTCTAGAGTTTCCTCTACCTACTCGTATCCAGACAAGAATATATTGCTTGGAAAATACACAAAATCTATATATTACCAAAATTCTAGGAAGTTCTTCTATACTAATCCTCAAAGTTTATCTTAGGTTAATAATCTCTAATTAGAGTTTATCTAAATCTATTTCCAAGGTTGTTTCAAAACTTCTTCTGATACCAATTGTAAAGCCCCAACCCCAGAAGTCCAGAGTCGGTTCATTATTACATAACATTGACATGATACAAGTAAATCATGTCCCA
Source organism: Viscum album (assembly GCA_963277665.1). NCBI lineage: Eukaryota > Viridiplantae > Streptophyta > Magnoliopsida > Santalales > Viscaceae > Viscum > Viscum album. The sequence goes on along the minus strand of OY728161.1, from coordinate 1,700,958,279 downwards.
AAAGACCGATCAGTTTAATAGTCTTGGAAATAGATTACATACATCAACTTTACATTACACTTTCAAACATAAAATACTGCATATATAGTTCTTTGATAATGCCATTATTCCCTTTTAGATTAACCCTGCAAATCAATCATAATACACTTCTTGGAAATCCTAGGAAAATAAAACATAGAAAGGGGTGATCTCAGATGCTCAGTATGGATAACAATATAGTGGAAACTTTCATAAATAAGTATAAACATTTAAGGTATTGTATAAGACTAAAACAAAATACTTTTAAAGTTAAACTTTAGAATAATATGGAAAAGATAAAATCAAATAATTCCATTTACATATTCACATGGATATTCTACTAGTTGAATAATCACATGCAATATCAATATCCACTTTCATAATTATGGAATGCATAATTCCAAACTTCATAACCACATAGTCAAGGCCTTGTGCCAAGACTACAAATAAGATTTTGTCAAGACCTTGTTCTTGAACACTAGTTTGTCTCATGAGACCTACTGATGCATCGAGGAGCAACAGCAGGCTCCACCCATCACTTACTATATCCAATACATTACTTATATGAAAAGGTTTAAACATTACATAAACATTCGAATTAAAACTAGTATAAAAAATTTCAATACTTTATCCATAAACCATGAATGGTATAAAAATAACACATCCACTGTCAAACATATCTCAAAACCTTCAATAAAATATGGAATATTTGTATCATAATAAATAAACCTCAATGAAAAATAATATCCCATAAATGATTTTGACATAGTTAAAAATGATCAGTAAAAATCTTTGAGAGAAATATCCCTTTTTCAAGAAATCATTTAAAAGTCACATAATTTATTAAGGAATTCATCTAAAAGATATTTTCGAATCAAATTTTCCCATACCAATTTGAAACTTTTGAAAGGAATGAACATTTTAAAACATTCAAGTCCATATAAATAAATCCTTAAAACCATTTTGAAAATATGGACATTAATGAGGAAGGTTTAGAAGAATAAATCATTAAAACTTTTAAAATGATGTTTTAGTAAAAAAATTATCTAAAAAACTATCCCTTCGAAAAATCTTTTATGAAACATGAATGTGGATAATAAATATGTTCTAGTAGATACTTATGTAAAAACAACCTCGGATAATAAAGATATTGTGGAGTAAACATTACCTTGCACTTTCCTTTGGTCGATGGTATGTTTAACATCATGTATAATGACCATAGTATGTTATTAAATTATAAAAGAACTATATTCATATTTATTATATCATACATGATTCATTTATGACTTTATACTACCCATTTAATAATTATTTCCATGTTAAATTAACATTTTGTGTAGTAATCGCTTTCTTTACTCGATGTGTTTTAACTTGTTATTCTTAATCATATCATTTAGATCATCATTTAAATACTTACATAATATAAAAATTTATTTATATATCATATATATTTATAATATAAATATTTATAATAGATAGATATATGAAATGTATGGCACTGTTTATGGAGATTGTAGGTCGTACGTACACATAAACGATGTTTCCGTTTTCATATCGTATTGAACAGATGTAAGTGAATACGAAATATGTGAGTACATACATACATACACACACACACATATATATATAAATATATATCTCCAGTGTCATTATTATTTCATATATTACATACTTATTAATAATATATATTTTATCATCATCGTTGAATGGTGAACGTGGGAATGAATCTCATCGTGTTGTGGAGATGGTAATCCATACGTTTGCATGAGAGACAATATCCTTATATTGATGGCTAAATCATTTGTAATTGGATGGTATATAATATATAAATAATATTTAACATGTTATATTTATTATTTACATCTATTATACTCATTATTATACCCATCAAAATAATGATGTGTTTGAATAACAAACTACACCACGACGTGGAGACGGTAAGCCGTACGTACGCACGTATGGTGACATTGTCATTTATGGGATGGATTGAATAAATAATATGGTTGTAACATATTTATAATAACATCACAGTATGTAATAGGTACTGGAGTTATTATTTTGGTATGTAAACAACAAAGAAAGAGAAAGTGGAAGAAGAAAAGAACATGAAAGAGGGTGATGAAATTATTACCTCTTTTTCGGGTGTTTCCTTTTGAGTTGATCAAAATGGATCCTTAGGTTGACTTTACGATCAAAGTAAGGACACTAGGATTATTTGAGGGAATTTGGGATGATATTTGGGCAGGTTTTGGCTGAGCCAAATGGCTTTGGATGTGTGATTATGAGATAAGGGGAAGTGCCCTTTTATAAGAGGGGTGTGGGTCACTTTAAGAAAAGATTAAAATATTAATTTATTATACAACAATATTCTGTTTATAATGGATAAAAATGAATTTATTTCGAGACTAAGGTGGTTATGGGTCCAAATATTCTCAACCAGTATGTTTTAAACAAGTTTATATTACCATTTTAACCTTATCTTTTAGATTTAACTCTTAGTTAAATAGTTTAAATTTACCATGTCTTCTTGTATTCTTACACTATATGGTTAATATTATTACTCTAAACTTCCTAAAGAACCTCAAGTGGTTAATTAATGACATATATAATATTAATTAATCCATTTTTTCAAACCTTATATTTTTAGGAATATTATATCAACCCATAATATAGTATTTTTTTAAAAACTAATTTATGTCAATTTTGATACTATTTGGTATTTTGTTTTTGTGAAAGTCATAACCACCTTATAACTTTGAAAAAATTCTATCTCATCAACCCTATCATGTCACATTGTCATTGAAAATTATTATAATTCATCTTAAGTCACAATTTGCATTTACTTGGATATTTATAATATCAATTATTTTAATATTTCATTAATAAGGTAATAACTGCATCATCATTGATTCATATATAAATTAAATTATTTAATGTCTAAAAATTATAAATAAACTACCATAATGTAGGAAATATTTTTATATTTATAACTAATATTTATAGTCAAATTTATATTTTGTGTAACCATATATAAAAAATGGTTAAGTTATTAAACATTGAATTTAACACTTTTAACTCTTCTATAAATAAAATAATAATAAATGTCCTAATCTAATCCAAGTGAACCAAAGTGTAGACACCCGAAGCTTTATGTACATGGACATTACATTAGTTTTACGGAATACTTAGTACATAACAAAAACACACACACAAGGATCGTAATAGTTTAGTGTCTTTGGAAACTCGGAATATAATCTTCTAATCGTGGAGAAATATCTTCAACATCTCCCATAAAGATATTACTTTTTTTTAACTAAAACCTTTCTTTATATCCTGGGGGAAAGAAGAAATAAAAGGGTGAGCTCAAATGCTCAGTAAGGGTAAACAAAAGAAATATCAATCACATCATATTCATAAGAACATAGCATTTTGGAAATCTTAACCTGCAAAAGAGAGCATAATTTCATAACATGGGATAAATCATAGTAGTGAAAGGAAATCCCAATAATCATAACTTAAAACCTGAAACTTTGTGGCATACACAAATAATCATAGAGAATCATTTCTTATTAGTCAAGACTCATTTCCAAGACTATCTTAGTGGACAAAGTCCCTTTCTGAACCGAGTTCACCGCTCGTTTCATCCCTGTTTCACTGAACCGGTATAACCTACCATTCCAGCCAAGTCTATCTCATGAGATATAAAATCTTTACCCAATGCATTGTAGGGAGATATAGGTCTCACCCATCTCATAATGACACCATTCTTATGTGTGCCACAAAATCATAAATCATACATCATTGCATAACCCATGTAGTAAAAATGGGATTCTTAAACAACATGACATCATAAAACAATTCATATAAGATAAAGGAATTCATAAAACTATTTCCATCACAACATAATCAAATAAATGTAATAATAGGGATAAAAACATAACCCTTTATTATCTTAGATGGAAAATAATTTTGATAAAACACTTGAACTCCATTCTTGAGGAAAATATCCTTTCTGCTTCAAAAACACTTTTCCTTTCTTAACATGTCGTACAATTATAAACTAAAAGTAGTTGATTAAAAATAAACTTGAAAACTTTTAAAGTAATATTCTTGGAAATAATGTTTTAAAAATCCATTCATTCCATATAAGATAAAAAAACATTCTTCGTACTTTTGTCGGAAAAGTCAAAAGTACCTCGTACGAAAAACGACAAAAGATTCCTTTCATATCCTTTACTAAAAACTCACCGAAGGGTAAAATTGGATTTCGAAAAATTGTAGGTGGATGGAAATAATATTAAATATTGAGTAAACATGGATTTGGATGATAAAATACACCCCAGTAAATGCCAAAGTATAAGCAATCTCGGATAAAAATGAGATTCTGATATTTCCCTTACCTTATGTTTGATTTGCTTCGTAAGTGTCCGAACCTCCTGTATAATGATTTGAATAATGTCATTGACTTATTACAGAATCATATTCATTGTTATTATATCATATATGGTTCACTTATGACTTTATATTACCCGTTCTTTTGTAAATTCATGTTAAAGTAGCGTTTTGGGTAAAATCGTCTCATTTGTCGTTCGTGTTTTAACTTGTAATTATTCATATGATTACTTAGATCATGATTAATTAATTCCAGAACATAAAACATGATTTATATATAATATATATTTATAATATACATATATATAATGGATTGATAAATGGAAAGAAATACACCGTTCATGGAGACGGTAGGCCGTACATATGCACGAACGCTGTTTTCGTTTCCTTATTGAATTGAGTGGAGTTAAGTAGATGACATAAATATATATATACATAAATCCAGTAGTATTATTATTTAATATATTTCATGATTACTTATTATATATATTTTATAATCATTTATTAATGGTTAACGTGGAGAATGAATCTCATCACGTTATGGAGACGGTAGTCCGTACGTACGCACGAGCGATGATATCGTTCTCATGATCGTTGAATTGTATTGAAGTGTATTTATACTATTTCATAATCAATATCACATTAAAATAATAATATATAGTTATTATTTACACCATTATACCCATCCAAGTAAGGTGGTGGTGGAAAATAGATTACACCACGGCGTGGAGACGGTATTCCGTACGTACGCACGCGCGGTGATTTCTTTTTCCGTAGGATGGATAGATGGTAAAATAGGGTTGTTTAATAGTTATAATAACATATCAGTATATTATTGATACTTATGTTATTACTTCATAATTGTAACACCCCGAGCTTCCACGATACGCTTCTCATTCAATAATGCAATAGCTTGCATTATACGCAACTTCGAGTTCTAAAACACCGCGACTAATCAAAGTAGCCATTATGAATAGTAATAACCACTTTTTAAAATTATAAAAATTTTATATTTAAAAATGGACTTCATTTTTGGATTCATAATATCAAAATTAGCCTATGTTGAATTTTTAGTATTTTTCTGAGAACTTCCAATTTTTTTCTGAATAGTGAAAAATACTTAAAACAACTTTTTTAATCAAAATAATTTATTTTGATAAATTATACTATTTAGTGGTTTTAAAGTATAATTAGAATATATTTTTAACATTTTATCCAATGGTGGTCATTAGAATTAATTTTACATTGAAATTGGGCATGAACAATTGTCAATCTTTTAATATAAATTGTTTCATAAAAAAAAGCTATTTGTTGTGACAGCGGGAATTAATTATAAAATTAATTAATTCAACATATATGTTTGTAATTTTGTAAAATAGAAATAATTTTTGAATTCGGAATATCAATTATAGATTAGGGTGAAATTTTGGCATTGTTCTGAAAAACATTAATTTTTGATGAATAGTGAAACCACTAAGTGGTAGTTAAATAACTGATTTTTTGTTTAAATGAAATATTACCACTTCTGTGTTTTGATTTTCAAAAATCCAACATTCATGGTTTTCATTAAGAAGTAAAATGTGGTTCAATGAGATTAAAATAATTTTTGGTGAATAGTAACTTTTAAGTTCTTAATCGCGATTAGAGGTAATTAGTGTAGTTTAAGGTAAAAATAATGTTTTAATAATATGAGATGAGCTTGACATATGTCCTACCCTCATTTCATGTTCCATGGCCGACCAAGACAATCCATGGGTCAACTTGGGGACCCCATGCAGCCACTTTAGTTGGAAAATGACATAAATACCTTTTATTTAATGTTAAAGTAAAAAAAGACACAAACATGAAATGTTTTACTAAAACAATTTTTACATAAGGTTATACAAGTCATATTTTTGACTATAAACAGTAATTGGAAAGCTACAAAGATTTCCTACATCATAGTATTTTTTTTATAATTTTTAGACATTAAATAAATTAAACTATTTATGACATCATTATAATGCAGCGATGACCTCATTATTTAATGATTTTAATAAAATTAAAAGATAATGTACAATAAAAGGCTTACACTTGTCCAAATACTATTGGATGGGTAGATTTAGAACCCTTATCACCTTATCCACTAATTATATAAGTTTGGGACCTTTATAATCCGAAAAACATTGTATAATAATGTAACATTTCAATCTTTCCAAAAGAGCCCCTCCTCTCCTCTTATAAAAGGCCCCCACCTCTACCACCTCATTCACACTTTCAAGCCATTTGGCTTGGCCAAACTCTGCCAAAATACTCTCTCCACTTTCCTCCCTTACTCCTAGAAGCCTCACCTTGGGCTAAACTGTTTCCAAGGAAGCCTTTGGCTCAAATCAAAAAGAGTTACCCGATTTTAAGGTAATGTCTTCTCTAATGTTGTTTTGTTTTATTTTGCTTCTCCAACCCCTTAAACTCTTTTTATTCCATTCTTTTGTAACAAAACCAGTATCTAAAATATACTAGGATGTTTTTATGAAAAGGATTTGGTTTACACTTACACACACCTTCGTCTAATGGTTAAAGAACAAACTGTTTCTGTGGGTGGCGAAATACTGCCTCACGAAACGATGATTGTTCAATATTCCTTTAACACCTCTAATGGTGGCCATTTTGATGACTCTATTTTCATATATGATATATATTTTTTTATGTCTTCCTTATGCTTCTGTATTTCTCATTTATGGCATACTTTATGCTTTCCATTATTGGTAAATGCGATAATTTCATTTTAGGAAGTGCGGACTACCGGCCCCTCAAAGTGATTTGAATCGTTAATGCCATAAGTGGGATGTATAAAGGATGGAGTAAATAGTATTATAAATTATATTATACTGGAATTATATTATAACTTTATACAATTATAACATAATTCCATTAAATACGAAATAGAAATGAAAGTAGTGTTCATGCGTACGTACGACTTACCGTCTCCATGAACGGTGCATTTCATTTCTTACCTCTAAATGTTATGTAATATTATAAATGCATGTATATACTGAATATATATGTTATATATGATAACTACATCATGAATATAATTATTTATATAATGGATATTTCACCACATGAACAACTTGTAATTATAAGAATTTTATTGTTGACTCAAGTACTAAAGATCGAAAAACAACCGTTATTAACTTAAATAATTACATAATTCTCATAACATTGTAATAAGTGATATAAAAAGGATAATGAAATTGAAAATGGTTCTTAATAAGGTAGATATTAACTCTAGTTTATTATTTAGGAGGTTAAAGAACGGTTGAGTCAAGTCGGACACGAGGTAAGGGAATTTCTTAACCCAATTTCCATTCTTTGGGTTAATCTCCTAATTTCAAATTATGTCATCATATTATTATGTACTATCTTGTATTTTTACTTTCTTTTTGTGTACCTATAGTGAATACACATAATAGATCTATTTTATTTTAAAAATTATCTTTTTAAGGACTTCGTCTCAATCTCCATTCATTGAGGCATATTTGGTTTTATACACAACTTTCTTTTATACGGTGTATAAACCCCTTTGAATTTTACGTTATTCAAAAGGAATCTTTTTTATATGAAGTGTTTTACTAAACGAAAAAAGGGAATGTTTTTCTTTTCGTACATATGTGGCGATAATGACTTCTCTGCTACCGTGACCATTATTTGAGTTTCGGCTTCCTCTATAAGCCATCACGTTTTTTTTAATGAAAAATAAATACAAAGTTTTAACTTTCTTTTATTATGGTATTGAAAATGGTTTTGAAAGCATTTTTATTATATCAATGTGTTGTATTGATATCTTTTGATTGAAATGTGGAAATGTTATGTTTCCTTTATCCATGTTTTATGTGATACGATTATGTTATGGTTTATGATATGTTTAAACCTATTCATATGAGGAATGCATTGGACTTAATAAGGGACGGGTGGAGCCCGCTATAGCTCCTCGATGCATCGGTAGGTCTCATGAGACAACTAGACGTGGAATTGACCGAGGCCCTTTCCCAATTTGATTTACGGTTTTGGACGAGGCCTTAATCATTTTAGACGTCTTGGCCGAGGCCTTGACCAAATGTTTCAGAATGTCTGGCATTATGCATTCCATCATTATTAAAAGGGTTATTGATATTGCATGTGATTATTAGACCAGTATAATATCCATGTGAAGAAGTAAATGGAATTATCTCATTTTACTTTTGCCATATTATGTTGATGTTCAAGTTTAAAAGGCTTTTTTTAGTTATACATTGCCTTAAATGTTTATGTTTATTTATTAAAGCTTCCGCAATATTGTTATCCTTACTGAGCATCTGAGCTCACCCCTTTCAATGTTTTAATATTTTCCAGGATGTGAAGAAGTATTTTATGAATGACCTGTAGGGATAGTCAGAAGAGGATATGAGTATGGACTAAGGAGACCATGTTACTGTAGTTTTCATTTTTATGATGTGATGTAATGTTTACAAATGTTTCTAGTGTTTCCAAGGCTACTAAACTAATCGGTCTTTTGAGACTTGATCTTTTGTGATCATGCCAATGTTACGAAGTAATGAACCGACTCTGGGTAGCTGGGGTCAGGGCATTACAGTTAGTATCAGAGGCAGTTTAGTACTAACCTTGGAAGCTATATTTAGATAAACTCTGATTAGAGCACATAGCCTGAAGATAGACTTTGAGTATTAGTATAGAAGAACTTCCTAGAATTTTGGTATTATAGAGATTTTGTGAGTTTTCCGAGCAATACATCCCTGTCTGGATACGAGCAGGTAGAGGCGGCTCTGGCACAGATGTACCTAGGGGTAAAACCCGAAAACACCACTTTGAGCTAGACTCGAACGGGAACTAGTCCACGACAACGGGCCTTGTTGCACTCTTGGTTACGACACTCCTGGGGGATATTCTTAGGATAATTCTCATTTTATTTACAAACCACTATGAAGGGTTATGAGTATATACTTCCTCAAGGAAAACATTTTTATGGATTATATCCATAAATAGTTCAATTTATGTTAAGTATTTTATAAGTATAGAATTATGTATATTGATTCATAAACTAATCTAGTTTATGCCATTGTTTAAAAATGGAGCCTAGTGGAAGGAATGGAAACTGTATCAATGCACGCACTCCGTGTAGGGATTGCCCTCCTGCTCAAGATAATTATTGTGGATCTGGAGATACAACTGGTGCTGATCAACTTATTACCATACTGGGACAACTCACTCAGGTTATGAATAATAACCTTACTCGTATGGAGCACCCTAATCCGCAACATAGAGGATCAATGTTAGACCGCTTCATGAGGCAACAACCACCAACATTTAATGGGGGTACAAATCCATTAGTAGCTGAGCAATGGATAAACTCCTTAGAGAAAATATTCCACGCCTTGGGGAGTAGTGAAAGGGAAAAGGTTATCATGGCAGTTTACCGCCTCACTGGAGATGCTGATCAATGGTGGTCATTGATTCAAAACACAAAGGAAGATGATGACATATCGAATATGGAATGGATGGAGTTCAAAGATCTTTTATTATAAAAATACTTTCCTCATGACCATAGAGCATATATGGAAAGGCAATTTCTGAGTTTGAAACAAAAGAAGGATGATAATGTCGCAAAGTATGAGGCCAACTTTACAAGGTTAGCGAGGTATGCTGCAGATTATATACGTAACCCAAGAGGTAAGATTGATCATTTCTTTGATGGGTTAAAACCATTTCTCTGTCAAGATTTAGTATCACAATCGTTCTCAACATACGAAGATATTGTCTCATGTGCTATCAAGACAGAAAAGGAATTCTCTAAGTCTTATGACAACAAAGTAAAGCAAGAGAAGAAGAGAACGGTGGAACAAGAGACAGATAAAGGGAAAAAGGGAAAGAAGTATTTTCCATTATGTGATAATTTTGGGAAGAATCACCCTGGTACTTGCCTAAAAGGAATGGGAGTTTGTTATAAATGTGGAGAAAAAAGTCACCAGGCTCGTGATTGCAAGGGAAAGAAAGAGGCTATCAAAGTTGAATGCTACAATTGTAAAGAAATGGGTCATTATGCAAATGAATGTCCTAAGCGTCAGGAAAACTTACCTCAGAAATGGCCAAGGGATCAAGGAAAATCTTATGTTGTTACTACAGTTGAAGCAGAATAATTAATGTATTGGTGCTTTTGGACTCATGGATTATATTCTGGTTATTAGAATAATGTGATATATATATATATGAGGATTGTACTGCAGTACTTGTTGATTTCAGTAAGGTTTTAATATGATGAAGGTAATCATATTTTTAGTATGTGACAAAAAGAGAAACTTTAATTTGTTTGGGGAATCTGATAAATTGATTTTGGAATTAAGAGACCTTTTAGAGAAAGTCTGGACAGAGGTATTTTGGATAACTATAAAGGTTGGAGTGGATTAAGTTGATCTTTGGATAGTATTGTTTAAGGTTAAAAAATTTATGAAGATTATTTTTGGAATATTATAGTACTATAGTTTTAGGAAAAGGACAACCTGTAGGGTGGGGCATAACCCGTCGCGTCAGACAAAGCTGCAGGAATCGAACCCACAATCATAGTGCGACAGGCCTTTATTTCCTACCACTAGCCTACAAGAAGTCCCTGGTTATTACAAAATAATTTTACTAATCTAAATGGTATGTGTTAACATTTTGAACCTTATACAATTAGGATAAGTATAATATTTTTGAGTTCTATTATCTTTTTGAGTGAAAGATGAGTTGAAGGTTGAAACTCTAATTGTCAAGCATAAATATATATATATATACCTATCTCTTATTCAATGAATAAATTAATTCTTAAACTTTAGTAAAGGGATATTAAACCAAAAAAAATGTGTTATCCTAATACCTTATGTCTTGTTGAACTGATGATATTTTAAATCAACATAGATTGAAGGCTTTGAGGCCCTCGGTTTGACAGTTGATTGTAATTGATTACCTCAATCACTCCCTACAAATATTTACGTTTTTCCTCCAATTATATGTCTCTAATTGCCACCAATGTTCTCCTAATCGAGATCATAATTGGGTGGTGACTTTTTCATTTCCCTTTCCCTCTTATTAAGGCTAAATTTTATTAATCTTATTTCCGATGTGGGTTTTCCACAAAGGTATTTTCTCTTTTAACCCTTTTATTTTCAAAGAAAATTTTCAAATTGCGAGGACGCAATTTATTGAAGGAGGGGAGAATGTAACACCCCAATCTTCCATGATACGCTTCTCATTCAATAATGTAATAGCTTGCATTGTACGCAACTTCGAGTTCTAAAACACCGCGACTAATCAAAGTAGCTGTTATGAATAGTAATAACCACTTTTTAAAATTATAGAAATTTTATATTTCAGAATGGACTTCATTTTTGGATTCGGAATATCAAAATTAGCCTATGTTGAATTTTTGGTATTTTTCTGAGAACTTCTAATTTTTTTATGAATAGTGAAAAATACTTAAAACAACTTTTTTAATCAAAATAATTTATTGTGATAAATTATACTATTTAGTGTTTTTAAAGTATAATTAGAATATATTTTTACCATTTTATCCAATGGTGGTCATTAGAATTAATTTTACAATGAAATTGGGCATGAACAATTGTCAATCTTTTAATATAAATTGTTTCTTAAAAACACGCTATTTGTTGTGATAGCGGGAATTAATTATAAAATTAATTAATGCAACATATATGTTTGGAATTTTGTAAAATAGAAATCATTTTTGAATTTGGAATATCAATTATATCTTAGGGTGAAATTTTGGCATTGTTCTGAAAAACATTAATTTCTGATGAATAGTGAAACCACTAAGTGGTAGTTAAATAACTGATTTTTCGTTTAAATTAAATATTACCACTTCTGTGTTTTGATTTTCAAAAATCCGACATACATGGTTGTCATTAAGAAGTAAAATGTGGTTCAATGAGATTAAAATAATTTTTGGTGAATAGTAACTTTTAAGTTCTTAATCGCGATTAGAGGTAATTACTGTAGTTTAAGGTAAAAATAATGTTTTAATAATATGAGATAAGCTTGAAACATGTCCTACCCTCATTGGATGTGCCATGGCCGACCAAGACAATCCATGGGTCAACTTGGGGACCCCATGGAGCCACTTTAGTTGGAAAATGACATAAATACCTTTTATTTAATGTTAAAGTAAAAAAAGACACAAACATGAAATGTTTTACTAAAACAATTTTTACATAAGGTTATACAAGTCATATTTTTGACTATAAATAGTAATTGGAAAGATAAAAAGATTTCCTACATCATATTAGTTTTTTTATAATTGTTAGACATTAAATAAATTAAACTAATTATGACAGCATTATGATGCAGCGATGACCTCATTATTTAACGATTTTAATAAAATGAAAAGATAATGTACAATCCAAGGCTTAAACTTGTCCAAAGACTATTTGATGGGTAGATTACGAACCCTTATCACCTTATCCACGAATTATATAAGTGTGGGACCTTTAGAATCCGAAAAGCATTATATAATAATGTAACATTTCAATCTTTCCAAAAGAGCCCATCCTCTCCTCTTATAAAATGCCCCCACCTCTACCACCTCATTCACACTTTCAAGCCATTTTTCTCGGCCAAACTCTTCCAAAATACTCTCTCCACTTTCCTCCCTTACTCCTAGAAGCCTCACTTTGGGCAAACCTTTTCCCAAGGAATCCTTTGGCTCAAATCAAAAAGAGTTACCCAATTTTAAGGTAATGTCTTCTCTAATGTTGTTTTGTTTTATTTTGCTTCTCCAACCCCTTAAACTCTTTTTATTCCATTATTTTGTAACAAAACCAGTATCTAAAATATACTATGATGTTTTTATGATATGTATTTGGTTTACACTTACACACACCTTCTTCTAATGGTTAAAGAACATACTGTTTCTGTGGGTGGCGAAATACTGCCTCACGAAACGATGATTGTTCAATATTCCTTTAACACCTCTAATGGTGGCCATTTTGATGACTCTATTTTCATATATGATATATATATTATTTGTATGTCTTCCTTATGCTTCTGTATTTCTCATTTATGGCATACTTTATGATTTCCATTATGGGTAAATGCGATAATTTCATTTTAGGAAGTGTGGACTACCGCCCCCTCAAAGTGATTTGAATCGTTAATGCCATAAGTGGGTTGTATAAAGTATGGAGTAAAGAGTATTATACATTATATTATACTGGAATTATATTATAACTTTATACAATTATAACATCATTCCATTAAATACGAAATAGAAATGAAAGTAGCGTTCATGCGTACGTACGACTTACCGTCTCCATGAACGGTGCATTTCATTTCTTACCTCTAAATGTTATGTAATATTATAAATGCTTGTATATACTGAATATATATGTTATATATGATAACTACATCATGAATATAATTATGGATATAATGGATATTTCACCACATGAACAACTTGTAATTATAAGAAGTTTATTGTTGACTCAAGTACCAAAGATCGACAAAACGACCGTTATTAACTTAAATAATTACATAATGTTCATAACATTGTAATAAGTGATATAAAAAGGATAATGAAATTGAAAATGGTTCTTAATAATGTAGATATTAACTCTAGTTTATTATTTAGGAGGTTAAAGAACGGTTGAGTCAAGTCGGACATGAGGTAAGGGAATTTCTTAACCCAATTTCCATTCTTTGGGTTAATCTCCTACTTTCAAATTATGTCATGATATTATTATGTACTATCTTGTATTTTTACTTTCATTATGTGTACCTATAGTGAATACACATAATATATCTATTTTATTTTAAAAATGATCTTTTTAAGGACTTCGTCTCAATCTCCTTTCATTGAGGCATATTTGGTTTTAAACACAACTTTCTTTTATACGGTGTATAAACCCCTTTGAATTTTACGTTATTAAAAAGGAATCTTTTTTATACGAAGTGTTTTACTAAACGACAAAAAGGGAATGTTTTTCTTTCGTACATATGTGGCGAAAATGACTTCTATGCCGCCATGACCATTATTTGAGTTTCGGCTTCCTCTACAAGCCATCACGTTTTTTTTAATGAAAAATAAATACAAAGTTTTAACTTTATTTTATTCTAGTATTGAAAATGGTTTTGAAAGCATTTTTATTATATCAATGTGTTGTATTGATATCTTGTGATTGAAATGTGGAAATGTTATGTTTCCTTTATCCATGATTTATTTGATATGATTATGTTATGGTTTATGATATGTTTAAACCTATTCATATGAGGAATGCATTGGACTTAATAAGGGATGGGTGGAGCCTGCTATAGCTCCTAGATGCATCGGTAGGTCTCATGAGACAACTAGACGTGGAATTGGCCGAGGCCATTTCCCAATTTGATTTATGGTTTTGGCCGAGGCCATAATCATTTTAAATGTCTTGGTCGAGGCCTTGAAAAAATGTTTCAGAATGTCTGGCATTATGCATTCTATCATTATGAAAAGGGTTATTGATATTGCATGTGATTATTCGACCAGTAGAATATCCATGTGAAGAAGTAAATGGAATTATCTCATTTTACTTTTGCCATATTATGTTGATGTTCAATTTTAAAAGGCTTTTGTTTTAGTTATACATTTCCTTAAATGTTTATGTTTATTTATGAAAGCTTCCGCAATATTGTTATCCTTACTGAGAATCTGAGCTCACCCCTTTCAATTTTTTAATATTTTCCAGGATGTGAAGAAGTATTTTATGAATGACCTGCAGGGATAGTAAGAAGAGGATATGAGTGTGGACTAAGGATACCATGTTACTGTAGTTTTCATTTTTATTATGTAATGTAATGTTTACAAATGTATCTAGTGTTTCCAAGGATAATAAACTAATCGGCCTTTCGAGACTTGATCTTTTGTGATCATGCCAACGTTACGAAGTAATGCACCGACTCTGGGTAGCTGGGGTCGGGGCGTTACAGTTTCTATCAGAGGCAGTTTAGTACTAACCTTGGAAGCTAGATTTAGATAAACTCTGATTAGAGCACATAGCCTGAAGATAGACTTTGAGGATTAGTATAGAAGAACTTCCTAGAATTTTGGTATTATAGAGATTTTGTGAGTTTTCCGAGCAATACATCCATGTCTGGATACGAGCAGGTAGAGGCGTCTCTGGCAAAGATGTACCTAGGGGTAAAACCCGAAAACACCGCTTTGAGCTAGACTCGAATGGGAACTGGTCCACGACAACGGTCCTTGCTGAACTCTTGGTTACGACACTCCCGGGGGATATGCTTAGGATAATTCTCATTTTATTTACAAACCACTATGAAGGTTTATGAGTATAAACTTCCTCAAAGAAAACATTTTTATGGATTATATCCATAAATAGTTAAGTTTATGTTAAGTATTTTATAAGTATGGAATTATGTATTTTGATTCATAAACTAATCTAGTTTATGCCATTGTTTAGAAATGGTGCCTAGTGGAAGGAATGGAAACCGTATCAATGCACGCACTCCGTGTAGGGATTTCCCTCCTACTCAAGATAATTATTGTGGATCTCGAGATACAACTGGGGTTGATCAACTTATTACCATACTGGGACAACTCACTCAGGTTATTAATAATAACCTTACTCGTATGGAGCACCCTGATCCGCAATGTGGAAGATCAATGTTAGACCGCTTCATGAGGCAACAACCACCAACATTTAATGGGGGTAAAAATCCATTAGTAGCTGAGAAATGGATAAACTCCTTAGATAAAATATTCCACGCCTTGGGGAGTAGTGAATGGGAAATGGTTATCATGGCAGTTTACCGCCTCACTGGAGATGCTGATCAATGGTGGTCATTGATTCAAAACACAAAGGAAGATGATGACATATCAAATATGGAATGGAGGGAGTTCAAAGATCTTTTCTTAGAATAATACTTTCCTCATGACCATAGTGCAGATATGGAAAGGAAATTTCTGAGTCTCAAACAAAAGGAGGATGAGAATGTCGCAAAGTATGAGGCCAACTTTACAAGGTTAGCGAGGTATGCTGCAGATTATATACATAACCCAAGAGGTAAGATTGGTCGTTTCTTTGATGGGTTAAAACCATTTCTCCGTCGAGCTTTAGTATCATAATCATTCTCAACATACGAAGATATTGTCTCACGTGCTATCAAGACAGAAAAGGAATTCTCTAAGTCTTATGACAACAAAGTAAAGCAAGAGAAGAAGAGAACGGTGGAACAAGAGACAGATAAAGGGAAAAAGGGAAAGAAGGATTTTCCATTATGTGATAATTGGGGGAAGAATCAACTGGTACTTGCCTAAAAGGAATGGGAGTTTGTTATAAATGTGGAGAAAAAGGTCACCAGGGTCGTGATTGCAAGGGAAAGAAAGAGGCTATCAAAGTTGAATGCTACAATTGTAAAGAAATGGGTCATTATGCAAATTAATTTCCTAAGCGTCAGGCAAACTTACCTCAGAAAAGGACAAGGGATCAAGGAAAATCTTATGTTGTTACTACAGTTGAAGCAGAATAATTAATGTATTGGTGCTTTTGGACTCATGGATTATATTCGGGTTATTAGAATAATGTGATATATATGTAAGGATTGTACTGCAGTACTTGTTGATTTCAGTAAGGTTTTAATATGATGAAGGTAATCATATTTTTAGTATGTGACAAACAGAGAAACTTTAATTTGTTTGGGGAATCTGATAAATTGATTTTGGAATTAAGAGACCTTTTAGAGAAAGTCTAGACAGAGGTTTTTTAGATAATTATAAAGGTTGGAGTGGATTAAGTTGATCTTTGGATAGTATTGTATAAGGTTAAAAAATTTATGAAGATTATTTTTAGAATATTATAATACTATAGTTTTAGGAAAAGGAAAACCTGCTGGGTGGGGCATAACCCGTCGCGTCGGACAAAGCTGCAGGAATCGAACCCACAATCATAGTGCGACAGGCCTTTATTTCCTACCACTAGCCTATAGGAAGTCCCTAGTTATTACAAAATAATTTTACTAATCTAAATGGTATGTGTTAATATTTGGAACCTTATAAAATTAGGATAAGTATAATATTTTTGAGTTCTATTATTTTTTGAGTGAAAGATGAGTTGAAGGTTGAAACTCTAATTGTCAAGCATAAATATATATATATATACCTATCTCTTATTCAGTGAATAAATTAATTCTTAAACTTTAGTAAAGGGATATTAAAACAAAAAAATGTGTTATCCTAATACCTTATGTCTTGTTGAACTGATGATATTTTAAATCAACATAGATTGAAGGCTTTGAGGCCCTCAATTTGACAGTTGATTGTAATTGATGACCTCAATCACTCCCTACAAATATTTACGTTTTTCCCCCAATTATATGTCTCTAATTTCCACCAATGTTATCATAATCGAGATCATAATTGGGTGGTGACTTTTTCATTTCCCTTTCCCTCTTATTAAGGCTGAATTTTATTAATCTTATTTCCGATGTGGGTTTTCCACAAAGGTATTTTCTCTTTTAAACCTTTTATTTTCAAAGAAAAATTTCAAATTGCGAGGACGCAATTTATTGAAGTAGGGGAGAATGTAACACCCCGAGCTTCCACGATACGCTTCTCATTCAATAATGCAATAGCTTGCATTGTACGCAACTTCAAGTTCTAAAACACCGCAACTAATCAAAGTAGCTGTTATGAATAGTAATAACCACTTTTTAAAATTATAGAAATTTTATATTTCAAAATGGACTTCATTTTTGGATTCGGAATATCGAAATTAGCCTATGTTGAATTTTTGGTATTTTTCTGAGAACTTCCAATTTTTTTATGAATAGTGAAAAATACTTAAAACAACTTTTTTAATCAAAATAATTTATTGTGATAAATTATACTATTTAGTGGTTTTAAAGTATAATTAGAATATATTTTTACCATTTTATCCAATGGTGGTCATTAGAATTAATTTTACATTGAAATTGGGCATGAACAATTGTCAATCTTTTAATATAAATTGTTCCTTAAAAACACGCTATTTGTTGTGACAGTGGGATTTAATTATAAAATTAATTAATTCAACATATATATTTGGAATTTCGTAAAATAGAAATCATTTTTGAATTCGGAATATCAATTATATCTTAGGGTGAAATTTTGGCATTTTTCTAAAAAACTTTAATTTTTGATGAATAGTGAAACCACTAAGTGGTAGTTAAATAACTGATTTTTCGTTTAAATGAAATATTACCACTTCTGTGTTTTGATTTTTAAAAATATGGCATACATGGTTTTCATTAATAAGTAAAATTTGGTTCAATGAGATTAAAATAATTTTTGGTGAATAGTAACTTTTAAGTTCTTAATCGCGATTAGAGGTAATTAGTGTAGTTTAAGGTAAAAATAATGTTTTAATAATATGAGATAAGCTTTACACATGTCCTACCCTCATTGTATGTGTCATGGCCGACCACTACAATCCATGGGTCAACTTGGGGACCCCATGGAGCCACTTTAGTTGGAAAATGACATAAATACCTTTTATTTAATGTTAAAGTAAAAAAAGACACAAACATGAAATGTTTTACTAAAACAATTTTTACATAAGGTTATACAAGTCATATTTTTTACTATAAAAAGTCATTGGAAGTCTAAAACGATTTCCTACATCATAGTATTTTTTTTATAATTTTTAGACATTAAATTAATTAAACTAATTATGACATCATTATGATACAGCGATGACCTCATCATTTAACGATTTTAATAAAATGAAAATATAATGTACAATAGAAGGCTTAAACTTGTTCAAAGACTATTGTATGGGTAGATTTAGAACCCTTATCACCTTATCCACGAATTATATAAGTGTGGGACCTTTAGAATCCGAAAATCATTGTATAATAATGTAACATTTCAATCTTTCCAAAAGAGCCCCTCCTCTCCTCTTATAAAAGGCCCCCACCTCTACCACCTCATTCACACTTTCAAGCCATTTGTCTCAGAAAAAATCTTCCAAAATACTCACTCCACTTTCCTCCCTTACTCCTAGAAGCCTATATTTGGGCAAAACTTTCCCCAAGGAAGCCTTTGGCTCAAATCAAAAAGAGTTACCCGATTTTAAGGTAATGTCTTCTCTAATGTTGTTTTGTTTTATTTTGCTTCTCCAACCCCTTAAACTCTTTTTATTCCATTATTTTGTAACAAAACCAGTATCTAAAACATACTAGGATGTTTTTATGATTAGGATTTGGTTTACACTTACACACACCTTCGTTTAATGGTTAAAGAACATACTGTTTCTGTGGGTGGCGAAATACTGCCTCACGAAATGATGATTGTTCAATATTTCTTTAACACCTCTAATGGTGGACATTTTGATGACTCTATTTTCATATATGATATATATATTATTTTTATGTCTTCCTTATGCTTCTTTATTTCTCATTTATGGCATACTTTATGATTTCCATTATGGGTAAATGTGATATTTTCATTTTAGGAAGTGCGGACTACCGCCCCCTCAAAGTGATTTGAATCGTTAATGCCATAAGTGGGATGTATAAAGGATAGAGTAAATAGTATTATACATTATATTATACTGGAATTATATTATAACTTTATACAATTATAACATCATTCCATTAAATACGAAATAGAAATGAAAGTAGCGTTCATGCGTACGTACGACTTACCGTCTCCATGAACGGTGCATTTCATTTCTTACCTCTAAATGTTATGTAATATTATAAATGTATGTATATACTGAATATATATGTTATATATGATAACTACATAATGAATATAATTATGGATATAATGTATATTTCACCACATGAACAACTTGTAATTATAATAAGTTTATTGTTGACTCAAGTACCAAAGATCGACAAAACGACCGTTATTACCTTAAATAATTACATAATGTTCATAACATTGTAATAAGTGATATAAAAAGGGTAATGAAATTGAAAATGGTTCTTCATAAGGTAGATATTAACTCTATTTTATTATTTAGGAGGTTAAAGAACGGTTGAGTCAAGTCGGACACGAGGTAAGGGAATTTCTTAACCCAATTTCCATTCTTTGGGTTAATCTCCTACTTTCAAATTATGTCATGATATTATTATGTACTATCTTGTATTTTTACTTTATTTATGTGTACCTATAGTGAATACACATAATATATCTATTTTATTTTAAAAATGATCTTTTTAAGGACTTCGTCTCAATCTCCTTTCATTGAGGCATATTTGGTTTTATACACAACTTTATTTTATACGGTCTATAAACCCCTTTGAATTTTACATTATTCAAAAGGAATATTTTTTATACTAAGTGTTTTACTAAACGACAAAAAGGGAATGTTTTTCTTTCCATACATATGTGGAAACAATGACTTCTCTGCTGCCGTGACCATTATTTGAGTTTCGGCTTCCTCTACAAGCCATCACGTTTTTTTTAATGAAAAATAAATACAAAGTTTTAACTTTCTTTTATTCTAGTATTGAAAATGGTTTTGAAAGAATTTTTATTATATCAATGTGTTGTATTGATATCTTGTGACTGAAATGTGGAAATGTTATGTTTCCTTTATCCATGTTTTATGTGATATGATTATGTTATGGTTTATGATATGTTTAAACCTACTCATATGAGGAATGCATTGGACTTAATAAGGGACGGGTGGAGCCCGCTATAGCTCCTCGATGCATCGGTAGGTCTCATGAGACAACTAGACATGGAATTGGCCGAGGACCTTTCCCAATTTGATTTATGGTTTTGGCCGAGGCCTTAATCATATTAGATGTCTTGTCCGAGGCCTTGACAAAATGTTTCAGAATGTCTGGCATTATGCATTCCATCATTATGAAAAGGGTTATTGATATTGCATGTCATTATTCGACCAGTAGAATATCCATGTGAAGAAGTAAATGGAATTATCTCATTTTACTTTTGCCATATTATGTTGATGTTCAAATTTAAAAGGCTTTTGTTTTAGTTATACATTTCCTTAAATGTTTATGTTTATTTATGAAAGCTTCCGCAATATTGTTATCCTTACTGAGCATCTGAGCTCACCCCTTTCAATGTTTTAATATTTTCCAGGATATGAAGAAGTATTTTATGAATGAACTGCAGGGATAGTCAGAAGAGGATATGAGTGTGGACTAAGGAGACCATGTTACTGTAGTGTTCATTTTTATGATGTAATGTAATGCTTACAAATGTATCTAGTGTTTCCAAGGCTACTAAACTAATCGGTCTTTCGAGACTTGATCTTTTGTGATCATGCCAATGATACGAAGTAATGCACCGACTCTGGGTAGCTGGGTTTGGGGCGTTACAGTTGCTATCAGAGGCAGTTTAGTACTAACCTTGGAAGCTAGATTTAGATAAACTCTAATTAGAGCACATATCCTGAAGATAGACTTTGAGGATTAGTATAGAAGAACTTCCTAGAATTTTGGTATTATAGAGATTTTGTGAGTTTTCCGAGAAATACATCCCTGTCTGGATACGAGCAGGTAGAGGCGGCTCTGGCATAGATGTACCTAGGGGTAAAACCCGAAAACACCTCTTTGAGCTAGACTCGAATGGGAACTGGTCCACGACAACGGGCCTTGCTGCACTCTTGGTTACGACACTCCCTGGGGATATGCTTAGGATAATTCTCATTTTATTTACAAAACACTATGAAGGGTTATGAGTATAAACTTCCTCAAAGAAAACATTTTTATGGATTATATCCATAAATAGTTAAATTTATGTTAAGTATTTTATAAGTATGGAATTATGTATTTTGATTCATAAACTAATCTAGTTTATGCCATTGTTTAGAAATGGTGCCTAGTGGAAGGAATGGAAATCGTATCAATGCACGCACTCCGTGTAGGGATTTCCCTCCTGCTCAAGATAATTATTGTAGATCTGGAGATACAACTGGTGCTGATCAACTTGTTACCATATTGGGACAACTCACTCAGGTTATTAATAATAACCTTACTCGTATGGAGCACCCTGATCCGCAACGTGGAGGATCAATGTTAGACCGCTTCATGAGGCAACAACCACCAACATTTAATGGGGGTACAAATCCATTAGTAGCTGAGCAATGGATAAACTCCTTAGAGAAAATATTCCACGCCTTGGGGAGTAGTGAAAGGGAAAAGGTTATCATGGTAGTTTACCGCCTCACTAGAGATGCTGATCAATGGTGGTCATTGATTCAAAACACAAAGGAAGATGATGACATATCGAATATGGAATGGAGGGAGTTCAAAGATCTTTTCTTAGAAAAATACTTTCCTTATGACCATAGAGCAGAAATGGAAAGGCAATTTCTGAGTCTGAAACAAAAGGAGGATGAGAATGTTGCAAAGTATGAGGCCAACTTTACAAGGTTAGCGAGGAATGCTTTAGATTATATACGTAACCCAAGAGGTAATATTGATCGTTTCTTTTATGGGTTAAAACCATTTCTCCGTCGAGCTTTAGTATCACAATCGTTCTCAACATACGAAGATATTGTCTCATGTGCTATCAAGACAGAAAAGGAATTCTCTAAGTCGTATGACAACAAAGTAAAGCAAGAGAAGAAGAGAATGGTGGAACAAGAGACAGATAAAGGGAAAAAGGGAAAGAAGGATTTTCCATTATGTGATAATTGTGGGAAGAATCAACTGGTACTTGCCTAAAAGGAATGGGAGTTTGTTATAAATGTGGAGAAAAAGGTCACCGGGCTCGTGATTGCAAGGGAAAGAAAGAGGCTATCAAAGTTGAATTCTACAATTGTAAAGAAATGGGTCATTATGCAAATGAATCTCCTAAGCGTTAGGAAAACTTACCTCAGAAAAGGCCAAGGGATCAAGGAAAATCTTATGTTGTTACTACAGTTGAAGCAGAATAATTAATGTATTGGTGCTTTTGGACTCATGTATTATATTCGGGTTATTAGAATAATGTGATATATATATATAAGGATTGTACTGCAGTACTTGTTGATTTCAGTAAGGTTTTAATATGATGAAGGTAATCATATTTTTAGTATGTGACAAAAAGAGAAACTTTAATTTGTTTGGGGAATCTGATAAATTGATTTTGGAATTAAGAGACCTTTTAGAGAAAGTCTGGACAGAGGTATTTTGGATAACTATAAAGGTTGGAGTGGATTTAGTTGATCTTTGGATAGTATTGTTTAAGGTTAAAAAATTTATGAAGATTATTTTTGGAATATTATAATACTATAGTTTTAGGAAAAGGACAACCTGCAGGGTGGGGCATAACCCGTCGCGTCGGACAAAGCTGCAGTAATCGAACCCACAATCATAGTGCGACAGGCCTTTATTTCCTACCACTAGCCTACAGGAAGTCCCTGGTTATTAAAAAATAATTTTACTAATCTAAATGGTATGTGTTAACATTTGGAACCTTATACAATTAGGATAAGTATAATATTTTTGAGTTCTATTATCTTTTTGAGTGAAAGATGAGTTGAAGGTTGAAACTCTAATTTTCAAGCATAAATATATATATATACCTATCTCTTATTCAATGAATAAATAAATTCTTAAACTTTATTAAAGGGATATTAAAACAAAAAAATGTGTTATCCTAATACCTTATGTCTTGTTGAACTGATGATATTTTAAATCAACATAGATTGAAGGCATTGAGGCCCTCAATTTGACAGTTGATTGTAATTGATGACCTCAATCACTCCCTACAAATATTTACGTTTTTCCTCCAATTATATGTCTCTAATTTCCACCAATGTTCTCCTAATCGAGATCATAATTGGGTGGTGACTTTTTCATTTCCCTTTCCCTCTTATTAAGGATAAATTTTATTAATCTTATTTCCGATGTGGGTTTTCCACAAAGGTATTTTCTCTTTTAAACATTTTATTTTCAAAGAAAAATTTCAAATTTTGAGGACACAATTTATTGAAGGAGGGGAGAATGTAACACCCCGAGCTTCCACGATACGCTTCTCATTCAATAATGTAATATCTTGCATTGTACGCAACTTCGAGTTCTAAAACACCGCGACTAATCAAAGTAGCCGTTATGAAAAGTAATAACCACTTTTTAAAATTATAGAAATTTTATATTTCAAAATGGACTTCATTTTTGGATTCGGAATATCGAAATTAGCCTATGTTGAATTTTTGGTATTTTTCTGAGAACTTCCAATTTTTTTATGAATAGTGAAAAATACTTAAAACAATTTTTTAATCAAAATAATTTATTGTGATAAATTATACTATTTAGCGGTTTTAAATTATAATTAGAATATATTTTTACAATTTTATCCAATGGTGGTCATTAGAATTAATTTTACATTGAAATTGGGCATGAACAATTGTCAATCTTTTAATATAAATTGTTTCTTAAAACGCGCTATTTGTTGTGACAGCGGGAATTAATTATAAAATTAATTAATGAAACATATATGTTTGGAGTTTTGTAAAATAGAAATCATTTTTGAATTCGGAATATCAATTATAGCTTAGGGTGAAATTTTGGCATTGTTCTGAAAAACTTTAATTTTTGATGAATAGTGAAACCACTAAGTGGTAGTTAAATAACTGATTTTTCGTTTAAATGAAATATTACCACTTCTGTGTTTTGATTTTCAAAAATCCGACATACATGTTTGTCATTAATAAGTAAAATGTGGTTCAATGAGATTAAAATAATTTTTGGTGAATAGTAACTTTTAAGTTCTTAATCGCGATTAGAGGTAATTAGTGTAGTTTAAGGTAAAAATAATGTTTTAATAATATGAGATAAGCTTGACACATGTCCTACCCTCATTGGATGTTCCATGGCAGACCAAGACAATCCATGGGTCAACTTGGGGACCCCATGGAGCCACTTTAGTTGGAAAATGACATAAATACCTTTTATTTAATGTTAAAGTAAAAAAAGACACAAACATGAAATGTTTTACTAAAACAATTTTTACATAAGGTTATACAAGTCATATTTTTGACTATAAATATTCATTAGAAAGATAAAACTATTTCCTACATCATAGTATTTTTTTTATAATTTTTAGACATTAAATAAATTAAACTAATTATGACATTATTATGATGCACCGATGACCTCATTATTTAACGATTTTAATAAAATGAAAAGATAATGTACAATCCAAGGCTTACACTTGTCCAAAGACTATTGGATGGGTAGATTTAGAACCTTTATCACCTTAGCCACGAATTATATAAGTGTGGGACTTTTAGAATCCGAAAAGCATTGTATAATAATGTAACATTTCAATCTTTCCAAAAGAGCCCCTCCTCTCCTCTTATAAAAGGCCCCCACCTCTACCACCTCATTCACACTTTCAAGACATTTGTCTCGGCCAAACTCAGCCAAAATACTCTCTCCAATTTCCTCCCTTACTCCTAGAATCCTCACTTTGGGAAAAACGTTTCCCAAGGAAGCCTTTGGCTCAAATCAAAAAGAGTTACCCGATTTTAAGGTAATGTCTTCTCTAATGTTGTTTTGTTTTATTTTGCTTCTCCAACCCCTTAAACTCTTTTTATTACATTCTTTTTAAACAAAACCAGTATCTAAAATATACTAGGATGTTGTTATTATATGGATTTGGTTTACACTTACACACACCTTCTTCTAATGGTTAAAGAACATACTGTTTCTGTGGGTGGCGAAATACTGCCTCACGAAACGATGATTGTTCAATATTCCTTTAACACCTCTAATGGTGGCCATTTTGATGACTCTATTTTCATATATGATATATATATTATTTTTATGTCTTCCTTATGCTTCTGTATTTCTCATTTATGGAATACTTTATGATTTCCATTATGGGTAAATGCGATAATTTCATTTTAGAAAGTGCGGACTACCGCCCCCTCAAAGTGATTTGAATCGTTAATGCCATAAGTGGGATGTATAAAGGATGGAGTAAAAAGTATTATACATTATATTATACTGGAATTATATTATAACTTTATACAATTATAACATCATTCCATTAAATACGAAATAGAAATGAAAGTAGCGTTCATGCGTACGTACGACTTACCGTCTCCCTGAACGGTGCATTTCATTTCTTACCTCTAAATGTTATGTAACATTATAAATGCATGTATATACTGAATATATATGTTATATATGATAACTACATCATGAATATAATTATGGATATAATGGATATTTCACCACATGAACAACTAGTAATTATAAGAAGTTTATTGTTGACTCAAGTACCAAAGATCGACAAAACGACCGTTATTAACTTAAATAATTACATAATGTTCATAACATTGTAATAAGTGATATAAAAAGGATAATGAAATTGAAAATGGTTCTTAATAAGGTATATATTAACTCTAGTTTATTATTTAGGAGGTTAAAGAACGGTTGAGTCAAGTCGGACAAAAGGTAAGGGAATTTCTTAACCCAATTTCCATTCTTTGGGTTAATCTCCTACTTTCAAATTATGTCATGATATTATTATGTACTATCTTGTATTTTTAATTTCTTTATGTTTACCTATAGTTAATACACATAATATATCTATTTTATTTTAAAAATGATCTTTTTAAGTACTTCATCTCAATCTCCTTTCATTGAGGCATATTTGGTTTTATACACAACTTTCTTTTATACGGTGTATAAACCCCTTTGAATTTTACGTTATTCAAAAGGAATCTTTTTTATACGAAGTGTTTTACTAAACAACAAAAAGGGAATGTTTTTCTTTCCGTACATATGTGGCGACAATGACTTCTCCGCCGCCGTGACCATTATTTGAGTTTTGGATTCCTCTATAAGCCATCACGTTTTTTTAATGAAAAATAAATACAAAGTTTTAACTTTCTTTTATTATCGTATTGAAAATGGTTTTGAAAGCATTTTTATTATATCGATGTGTTGTATTGATATCTTGTGATTGAAATGTGGAAATGTTATGTTTCCTTTATCCATGTTTTATGTGATATGATTATGTTATGGTTTATGATATGTTCAAACCTATTAATATGAGGAATGCATTGGACTTAATAAGGTACAGGTGGAGCCCGCTATAGCTCCTCGATGCATTGGTAGGTCTCATGAGACAACTAGACGTGGAATTGGCCGAGGCCCTTTCCCAATTTGATTTATGGTTTTGGCCGAGGCCTTAATCATTTTAGATGTCTTGGCCGAGGCCTTGACAAAATGTTTCAGAATGTCTGGCATTATGAATTCCATCATTATGAAAAGGGTTATTGATATTTCATGTGATTATTCGACCAGTAGAATATCCATGTGAAGAATTAAATGGCATTATCTCATTTTACTTTTGCCATATTATGTTGATGTTCAATTTTAAAAGGCTTTTGTTTTAGTTATACATTCCCTTAAATGTTTATGTTTATTTATGAAAGCTTCTGCAATATTGTTATCCTTACTGAGCATCTGAGCTCACCCCTTTCAATGTTTTAATATTTTCCAGGATGTGAAGAAGTATTTTATGAATGACCTGCAGGGATAGTCAGAAGAGGATTTGAGTGTGGACTAAGGAGACCATGTTACTGTAGTTTTCATTTTTATGATGTAATGTAATGTTTACAAATGTATCTAGTGTTTCTAAGGCTACTAAACTAATCGGTCTTTCGAGACTTGATCTTTTGTGATCATGCCAATGTTACGAAGTAATGCACCGACTCTGGGTAGCTGGGGTCGGGGCGTTACAGTTGCTATCATAGGTAGTTTAGTACTAACCTTGGAAGCTAGATTTAGATAAACTCTGATTAGAGCACATAGCCTGAAGATAGACTTTGAGGATTAGTATAGAAGAACTTCCTATAATTTTGGTATTATAGAGATTTTGTGAGTTTTCCGAGAAATAAATCCCTATCTGGATACGAGCAGGTAGAGGCAGCTCTGGCACAGATGTACCTAGGGGTAAAACCCGAAAACACCGCTTTGAGCTAGACTCGAATGGGAACTGGTCCACGACAACGGGCCTTGCTGCACTCTTGGTTACGACACTCCCGGTGGATATGCTTAGGATAATTCTCATTTTATTTACAAACCACTATGAAGGGTTATGAGTATAAAATTCCTCAAAGAAAACATTTTTATGGATTATATCCATAAATAGTTAAATTTATGTTAAGTATTTTATAAGTATGGTATTATTTATTTTGATTCATAAACAAATCTAGTTTATGCCATTGTTTAGAAATGGCGCCTAGTAGAAGGAATGGAAACCATATCAATGCACGCACTCCGTGTAGGGATTTCCCTCCTGCTCAAGATAATTATTGTGGATCTGGAGATACAATTGGTGCTGATCAACTTATTACCATACTGGGACAACTCACTCAGGTTATTAATAATAACCTTACTCGTATGGAGCACTCTGATCCGCAACGTGGAGGATCAATGTTAGACCGCTTCATGAGGCAAAAACCACCAACATTTAATGGGGGTACAAATCCATTAGTAGCTGATCAATGGATAAACTCCTTAGAGAAAATATTCCACGCCTTGGGGAGTAGTGAAAGAGAAAAGGTTATCATGGCGGTTTACAGCCTCACTGGAGATGCCGATCAATGGTGGTCATTGATTCAAAACACAAAGGAAGATGATGATATATAGAATATGGAATGGAGGGAGTTCAAAGATATTTTCTTAGAAAAATACTTTCCTCATGACCATAGAGCAGATATGGAAAGGCAATTTCTGAGTCTGAAACAAAAGGAGTATGAGAATGTCGCAAAGTATGAGGCCAACTTTACAAGGTTAGCAAGGTATGCTGCAGATTATATACGTAACCCAAGAGGTAAGATTGATCGTTTCATTGATGGGTTAAAACAATTTCTCCGTCGATCTTTAGTATCACAATCATTCTCAACATACGAAGATATTGTCTCATGTTCTATCAAGACAGAAAAGGAATTCTCTATGTCTTATGACAACAAAGTAAAGTAAGAGAAGAAGAGAACGGTGGAACAAGAGACAGATAAAGGGAAAAAGGGAAAGAAGGATTTTCCATTATGTGATAATTGTGGGAAGAATCAACTGGTACTTGCCTAAAAGAAATGGGAGTTTGTTATAAATGTGGAGAAAAAGGTCATCAGGCTCGTGATTGCAATGGAAAGAAAGAGGCTGTCAAAGTTGAATTCTATAATTAGAATGAAATGGGTCATTATGAAAATTAATGTCCTAATCATCAGGAAAACTTACCTTAGAAAAGGCCAAGGGATCAAGGAAAATCTTATGCTGTTACTACAGTTGAAGCAGAATAATTAATGTATTGGTGCTTTTGGACTCATGGATTATATTCGGGTTATTAGAATAATGTGATATATATATATAAGGATTGTACTGCAGTACTTGTTGATTTCAGTAAGGTTTTCATATGATGAAGGTAATCATATTTTTATTATGTGACAAAAAGAGAAACTTTAATTTGTTTGGGGAATCTAATAAATTGATTTTGGAATTAAGAGACCTTTTAGAGAAAGTCTGGACAGAGGTATTTTGGATAACTATAAAGGTTGGAGTGGATTAAGTTGATCTTTGGATAGTATTGTTTAAGGTTAAAAAATTTATGAAGATTATTTTTGGAATATTATAATACTATAGTTTTAGGAAAAGGAAAACCTGCAGGGTGGGGCATAACCCGTCGCGTCGGACAAAGCTGCAGGAATTGAACCCACAATCATAGTGCGACAGGACTTTATTTCCTACCACTAGCCTAAAGGAAGTCCCTGGTTATTACAATATAATTTTACTAATCTAAATGGTATGTGTTAACATTTTAAACCTTATACAATTAGGATAAGTATAATATTTTTGAGTTCTATTATCTTTTTGAGTGAAAGATGAGTTGAAGGTTGAAACTCTAATTGTCAAGCATAAATATATATATATACCTATCTCTTATTCAATGAATAAATTAATTATTAAACTTTAGTAAAGGGATATTAAAACAAAAAATGTGTTATCCTAATACCTTATGTCTTGCTGAACTGATGATATTTTAAATCAACATAGATTGAAGGCATTGAGGCCCTCAATTTGACAGTTGATTGTAATTGATGACCTCAATCACTCCCTATAAATATTTACGTTTTCCTCCAATTATATGTCTCTAATTTCCACCAATGTTCTCCTAATCGAGATCATAATTGGGTGGTGACTTTTTCATTTCCCTTTCCCTCTTATTAAGGCTAAATTTTATTAATCTTATTTCCGATGTGGGTTTTCCACAAAGGTATTTTCTCTTTTAAACCTTTTATTTTCAAAGAAAAATTTCAAATTGCGAGGACACAATTTATTGAAGGAGGGGAGAATGTAACACCCAGAGCTTCCACGATACGCTTCTCATTCAATAATGTAATAGCTTTCATTGTACGCAACTTCGAGTTCTAAAACACCGCGACTAATCAAAGTAGCTGTTATGAATAGTAATAACCACTTTTTAAAATTATAGAAATTTTATATTTCAAAATGGACTTCATTTTTGGATTCGGAATATCGAAATTAGCCTATGTTGAATTTTTGGTATTTTTTTGAGAACTTCCTATTTTTTTATGAATAGTGAAAAATACTTAAAACAACTTTTTTAATCAAAATAATTTATTGTGATAAATTATACTATTTAGTGGTTTTAAAGTATAATTAGAATATATTTTTACCATTTTATCCAATGGTGGTCATTAGAATTAATTTTACATTGAAATTGGGCATGAACAATTGTCAATCTTTTAATATAAATTGTTTCTTAAAAACACGCTATTTGTTGTGACAGTGGGAATTAATTATAAAATTAATTAATGAAACATATATGTTTGAATTTTGTAAAATAGAAATCATTTTTGAATTTGGAATATAAATTATAACTTAGGGTGAAATTTTGGCATTGTTCTGAAAAACTTTAATTTTTGATGAATAGTGAAACCACTAAGTGGTAGTTAAATAACTGATTTTTTGTTTAAATGAAATATTACCACTTATGTGTTTTGATTTTCAAAAATCCGACATACATGGTTGTCATTAAGAAGTAAAATGTGGTTCAATGAGATTAAAATAATTTTTGGTGAATAGTAACTTTTAAGTTCTTAATCGCGATTAGAGGTAATTAGTGTAGTTTAAGGTAAAAATAATGTTTTAATAATATGAGATGAGCTTGACACATGTCCTCCCCTTATTGGATATGCCATGGACGACAAAGAAAATCTGTGGGTCAACTTGGGGACCCCATGGAGCCACTTTAGTTGGAAAATGACATAAATACCTTTTATTTAATGTTAAAGTAAAAAAAAGACACAAACATGAAATGTTTTACTAAAACAATTTTTACATAAGGTTATACAAGTCATATTTTTTACTATAAATAGTCATTGGAAATCTAAAAAGATTTCCTAAATCATAGTATTTTTTTATAATTTTTAGACATTAAATAAATTAAACTATTTATGACATCATTATGATGCAGCGATGACCTCATTATTTAACGATTTTAATAAAATGAAAAGATAATGTACAATCCAAGGCTTACACTTGTCCAAAGACTATTTGATGGGTATATTTCGAACCCTTATCACCTTATCCACGAATTATATAAGTGTGGGACCTTTAAAATCCGAAAAGCATTGTATAATAATGTAACATTTCAATCTTTCCAAAAGAGCCCCTCCTCTCCTCTTATAAAAGGCCCCCACCTCTACCACCTCATTCACACTTTCAAGCCATTTGGCTCGGCCAAACTCTTCCAAAATACTCTCTCCACTTTCCTACCTTACTGCAAGAAGCCTCACTTTGGGCAAAACTTTTCCCAAGGAAGCCTTTGGCTCAAATCAAAAAGAGTTTCCCGATTTTAAGGTAATGTCTTCTCTAATGTTGTTTTGTTTTATTTTGCTTCTCAAATCCCTTAAACTCTTTTTATTCCATTCTTTTGTAACAAAACCAGTATCTACAATATACTAGTATGTTGTTATGATATGTATTTGGTTTACACTTACACACACCTTCGTTTAATGGTTAAAGAACATACTGTTTCTGTGGGTGGCGAAATACTGCCTCACGAAACGATGATTGTTCAATATTCCTTTAACACCTCTAATGGTGGCCATTTTGATGACTCTATTTTCATATATGATATATATATATTATTTTTATGTCTTCCTTATTCTTATATATTTCTCATTTATTGAATACTTTATGATTTCCATTATGGGTAAATGCGATAATTTCATTTTAGGAAGTGCGGACTACCGCCCCCTCAAAGTTATTTGAATCGTTAATGCCTTAAGTGGGATGTATAAAGGATGGATTAAATAGTATTATAAATTATATTATACTGGAATTATATTATAACTTTATACAATTATAACATCATTCCATTAAATACGAAATAGAAATGAAATTAGCGTTCATGCGTACGTACGACTTACCGTCTCCATGAACGGTGCATTTCGTTTCTTACCTCTAAATGTTATGTAATATTATAAATGCATGTATATACTGAATATATATGTTATATATGATAACTAAATCATGAATATAATTATGGATATAATGGATATTTCACCACATGAACAACTTGTAATTATAAGAAGTTTATTGTTGACTCAAGTACCAAAGATCGACAAAACGACCGTTATTAACTTAAATAATTACATAATGTTCATAACATTGTAATAAGTGATATAAAAAGGATAATGAAATTTAAAATGGTTCTTAATAAGGTAGTTATTAACTCTATTTTATTATTTATGAGGTTAAAGAATGGTTGAGTCAAGTCGGACACGAGGTAAGGGAATTTCTTAACCCAATTTCCATTCTTTGGGTTAATCTCCTACTTTCAAATTATGTCATTATATTATTATGTACTCTCTTGTATTTTTAATTTCTTTATGTGTACCTATAGTGAATACACATAATAGATCTATTTTATTTTAAAAATGATCTTTTTAAGGACTTCGTCTCAATCTCCTTTCATTGAGGCATATTTGGTTTTGTACACAACTTTCTTTTATACGGTGTATAAACCCCTTTGAATTTTACATTATTCAAAAGGAATCTTTTTTATACGAAGTGTTTTACTAAACGAAAAAAAGGGAATGTTTTTCTTTCCGTACATATGTGGAGACAACGACTTCTCCACCGCCGTCACCATTATTTGAGTTTTGGCTTCCTCTACAAGCCACCACGTTTTTTTTAATGAAAAATAAATACAAAGTTTTAACTTTCTTTTATTCTGGTATTGAAAATGGTTTTGAAAGAGTTTTTATTATATCAATGTGTTGTATTGATATCTTGTGATTGAAATGTGGAAATGTTATGTTTCCTTTATCCATGTTTTATGTGATACGATTATGTTATGGTTTATGATATGTTTAAACCTATTCATATGAGGAATGCATTGGACTTAATAAGGGATGGGTGGAGCCCGCTATAGCTCCTCGATGCATCGGTAGGTCTCATGAGACAACTAGATGTGGAATTGTCTAAGGACCTTTCCCAATTTGATTTATGGTTTTGGCCGAGGCCTTAATCATTTTAGACGTCTTGGCCGAGGCCTTGACAAAATGTTTCAGAATGTCTGGCATTATGCATTTCATCATTATGAAAAGGGTTATTGATATTGCGTGTGATTATTCGACCAGTAGAATATCCATGTGAAGAAGTAAATGGAATTATTTCATTTTAATTTTTCCATATTATTTTGATGTTCAAGTTTAAAAGGATTTTGTTTTAGTTATACATTGCATTAAATGTTTATGTTTATTTATGAGAGCTTCCGCAATATTGTTATCCTTACTGAGCATCTAAGCTCACCCCTTTCAATGTTTTAATATTTTCCAGGATGTGAAGAAGTATTTTATGAATGACCTGTAGGGATATTCAGAAGAGGATATGAGTGTGGACTATGAAGACTTTTTTATTAGTTTTTCACTTTATGATGTAATGTAACATTTATGAATGTATCTAGTGTTTCCAAGGCTACTAAACTAATCGGTCTTTCGAGACTTGAGATTTTGTGATCATGCCAATGTTATGAAGTAATGCACCGACTCTGGGTAGCTAGAGTCAGGGTGTTACAATAATGAAACAACTAAAGAAGAAGAAGTGGAAGAAGAAATAAGGATGAAAGAATCGGTAGCGGAAATTACCTCTTCTTTGAAGCGCCTCTTTGAGACCTCCTCTTAGGGCACTAAAATTGGTTTTTGAGGAAGGAAAAAACCTCTAGTATGTTTCTAGGGAAGTGGAGAAGATAATTTGGCAGGGTTTGGCCGATCTTGAAGGCTAAAAGTGGTTTGAGGAAGAGATGGAGGGGGTGCCCTTTTATAAGGGAGGAGAGGGGCACCTTTGGAATAACTAAAAATATTATTTTATTATAAAGCCAAATTAGGTTTTAAATAGCTCCAAATTGATTTATTTAGAATCTAAGGTGGGTATGGGTCGAAATACTTTCATACAATATAATTTAGACAAGTTTAGGTTCCTATTTTAACCTTATCATTTATATTTAACTTTAAGTTAGATAATTTTACTTTTACCGTGTCTTCTTGTTTTCTTACACTATAAGGTTAATAAACATACTATATCAAGACAAACGAACCCCAAGTTGTTTATTATTAATATATATAACCTTATCTAAGTCATTTTTCCAAACCTTAGATTTTTAGGAATAAAATAACAATAAATAATATAATATTTGTTTTTAAAAACTATTTTATGTCAATTTTGACACTATTTAGTAATTGATTTTTGTGAAAATCATAATAGAATGATTAGTTAGAAAAAAGTTAATTAAATCAATAATAACATGTCATATTAACCTAGAAAATTATTGGAATTCATAAAAAGTCTTAAATTACATTTATTTGGGTATTTATAACATCAATTATGTCAATATTTCATTAATAACACAATTACTGCATCATCTTTGTGTCAAAATAAATGATAATTATTTAATCCATAAAAATTCTAAATAAATTCCTATGATGTAGATAATTGTATTAGATTTCTGGAGACTATTCATGTTCAATGTTTCTTGAAGTTTATCACTAAATTAAAATTATTATACTTGTAAGATTTAAGAAAGTGACATGTTGTCACATTCTGTGGTTTTAATAATAATTAATTTATTTTCATGGAAAAAAGTCCATTAAATGAATCTAATCCGAACCTTAGGTGATATGGGTAGACTTTTATTCATCCAATAGGATTTTTACATGTGTTAGGGTAATTTTATAATATTATATTTACCCTTAATTACCCGATTTACCTTTAACTATGGTAAATAAAATTTACCGTAGTTACTATTCATAATTCCCAAAAATAAAAATTTTCTTATTAACATAATTTGGATCCACTGATTCCAAATATGTAATCCATTTTTCCAAATTCAATACAAAAAAGTTGCAGAAATTAAATTAAAATTAATCCCATTGTCGAAAGAAAAACGGGTTTTTCTTTAAAACATTGCAAAAGATTGAATTGATTTATCCTACGAATTCAAGGTAGAATCAATGCTAATGACATAAATTATATTAAATGGTAAAAATTTATTCTATTTATACTTTAAAACCATTCAATATTATAATTTAACCATATAAATTATTGCGATGAAAAAAGTTGTTTTTAATTAAAATATAGCGTGTTTTTACTATTCATAAAAATATGAATGTTACCAGAATAATATGAAAAATTTATCCAAAGTAAATTTTTATTTCATGATTTCAAAGAAGAATTTGATTTTGTCAAATTGAACTTATAAACATGTCAAAACTATATTTAAAGTGGGTGCGCCATCAAAAGGCGGCAAAACTGCATTTTTTGAAAAATACTTATTTTACCCGAAAAATTTATTTTGTTCTTATACCATGTTTTAGAAAATGTGTAAGATGAATAATAATGTTATAAGATTCAAAATTTAGTTAATATTATTCATAACGGCTATTTCATAATAATATTATAATAATATTTCATTGTTTAGTAAAACCTGGTATTGCGTACAACACACGCTATCGAGGAAGGTCGTGATTGCGTGTAATGCAAGCCAAGTCAGGGTTGCGTGTTATGCAAGAATCCTTCGTTGTTTTGTATATCATAATCCAACCATATTTAATTTATACATTGAATATATATATATATATATACTCAATGTTGCGAAGAATAACTATTATCAAAATTTTGTGTAACACGATCCAAGAATAGTGTTGCGTATACTGCAAGCTAATACGGTGTTGTGTATAGCGCAAGGTAATCTTGGTGTAGCATACAACACAAGACATTAATGAAATTAAAAGAATATTTTTCATAAAATCTCAGGGTGTTACACAAAGTGGATCATATTTTATTCCTAATGTTGTTTTTATTTGAATTACACTTATCCAATAGAATTAAGACATGTGTTAGGGTAATTATAAAATCATTTTTACCCTTAATTGCCCTATTTACTTTTAGTAGTGGTAAAAAAACGTCAAAAGTTACTATTCACCAAAAATTATTTTCATATTTTTGAATCAAATTTTACTTATTGATATCAACCGTGTCTCTTGAATTTTTTAAATTCAACTCACAGAAGCAGTAAAATTAAGTTTTATGCAAATTTGCAAATGCTCCTAGAAGGTGGGTAAAAACGTTAAAAAGTTCAATAAAATTTTATACAACTATTTTTAATATAAAATGACTAAAATGAATTAAATTTAATGTATATAGGTATTATATATATATTTTGACTTAAAATATATTTAAATAAAATAAATAATTATTTAAATAAAAAGTCGGTTTTAAATAATATCGCAATATTTTTCACTATTCATCAAAAATTGAAAGTTTTCATAAAAATACCAAAACATTATCCTAAGATAATTTTGATATTATGAATTCAAAAATTAAGTCTAATTTAACAAATTCAAAATATATAAGTTTCATTTATTAATTTAAAATTAATTCCCGTTGTCAAAACCAAAAAGTGGGTTTTTAAAAAGTAAAAACTATCAATAGATTGGCATGTGATTATGCCAAATTTAAATGTGAAATTAGTTATAATGACCTAAATTGTATTAAATTATAAAAATATAATCTAATTATTCTTCAAAACCTTTCAAATGAATAATTTAACACTATAAATTATTTCGATTAAAAAAGTTGTTTTCAATTAAAGCATTTTATTTTTTACTATTCGTCAAAATATGAAAGTTATCAGAAAAGTATCAAAAAAAATTCAAAAATAAATTTTATGTCCCACTTCTAAAGAATAATTTAATTTCATTAAATTGAATATATAAAAGTGTCAAAAATTGGTTTTAAAAAGGGTTCACAATTAAAAGGCAGAAAAACTGCATTTTTTTTTAAAAATACCTCTTTTATATTAAAATTTGAATTTTTCATATATTATGTCTAAGAAACGAAAAATATTAATGTTAAAATTATATAGGATATATAAAATTTAAAATTTGGTTAATAATATTCATAGCCTCGTTTTTGAACGGTCAGTTTGGAAAGTTGTGGTGCACTCGAACTCGGTGTTGCGTGTAGCGTAAGTTATTGAAATACATTTAAAAGAGAACATACTATAAAATATTGGGGTGTTACATTTATCAAATGGGATACTCAGAGAAACACTTATTCATAATTTCATCAAAAAACCTGTCTTCCTCAATTTTGAAAAGTTCAAACCACTAAATGATTACCAACATTGATTCCCTAGACTGATCTTTACCTAAAGATAGAGTAAGACATCCTATATTCTGACTGTCCACTTCTAACTGGGACTTTTCTGGGGTACAATCAAATATAAGAATCATGAATCCAAATAAAAATGCATCATAAACTGAAATTACACAC
Organism: Viscum album; assembly: GCA_963277665.1. Lineage (NCBI taxonomy): Eukaryota > Viridiplantae > Streptophyta > Magnoliopsida > Santalales > Viscaceae > Viscum > Viscum album. The sequence goes on along the minus strand of OY728161.1, from coordinate 1,700,920,029 downwards.
TTAAATCAAATATAAAAACCAAAACTCAAATCACTATTCTGACCACACTTTAAACATATTAAAACCAAGAGTCCATTAAAAATTATTCCAAACATGAAAATAAAAACACTAAACAATTTCTCACTCACCTTTCAAAACATAGAAATCCCCTTTTTGAAAACCATTTTTCAGTAAACCAACCATGTTAAATACCCACCATTGGTATTACATGAAGTATCACATATATACATTGTTCTAGATTAAGAACCCATCCCCACATACCACCAATTATCCACTTTCCACATGTGTACATCCAAATATGTGATCACTCATAGAAATAACAAGGGTCAATTCAAAACATTTCTAACTTTCAAAACATGTCATTCAACCTAAAGCCCAATTTTCTAACCAATTTGAAGAATAAAATTATCATTAAAGGAAAAACACTTCCTAATTCCCAATAGACATTCATCTCAATTTCCAAAAAGTATTTCCAAAATCCTAAATCAATTTCCAAACACCTTCAATTTTCCATTTGAAACTAAACAATCCATTAAAATAAAAACATTTACAGAAATCATTTTCATTTCAAAAACCATTTTCCACATGAGATAACATTTTACCTTTTGAAAAACCCTTTCCTATAAAACTCTTTAAATTTTTGAAATCCACTCACTCCAACCAAAACTAATCTAAAACATAACTCACATTAAAAATTTCTATGAATAAGAAACTAGTGGCTATATCTATCTGGGAAACATGGCTTAGCAGACCATGCTCTAAGTGAGCATCAACCACCAAAATTATCATGAACCATGAACTCAAACTAAACTTGTTGAGTCAATAAGGTTATCTTATGAATTCTCTATTCCTTATGGACTTATGTTTTGAAAATCACAAACATTATTTCTTAAGTTCTGAAATTATTTTTCTTCTCTATTTAGGTACATTTTTTCTTTTAATATCCAAACTTTTCATTCCGTTAAACTAACAAATATAACATTATGATTTTTTATTACATTATACTTACATATATATCATTATGATTTTCCATTTTGTTATACTTAGAGATATATCATTATGATTTTCCATTCTGTTATACTTACATATATAACATTAAGATTTTCTATTCTTTTATAATTACAGATTTATCTTTATGATTTGTCATTCTATTGTACTTACATATTTTTCATTACATTTTTATGATACTGATTCTTGTGCAAAAGTGATACTGATTTTATGATATCGATTCCAGTGCAAAATTGATACTAATTTTATGATACCGATTCTGGTGCAAAAGTGATACCGATTTTATGACACTGATTCCAGTGAAAAAGTGATATCGATTTTATGATATTGATTCTGGTGCAAAAGTCATACCAATATTATGATTCCGATTTTGGTACTAATGTGATATCGTTTTCACAATCCAATTTACTTTTTATTAAGAATCTTATTTCTTGATAATGTTAGATTTGTTTAATGCATTATTCCAATATTATTGGATTCCATGTTTTCTTATACATAACGATTATATTTAACTTAACATATTTTCTTATACTTGAAATGATGTCGTACAATATGTTACAAACTAACCATTGTATGTTTGACACCTGTCCAGGTCCCTCTGAAATTTAAGGAAAATATAATCGTTGGAGTGGAGCCGACCGTTGGGAAGTTTTGCCTATAAATACAAGTCCATTTGAACGAGAACTGATAATGTAGAGAGTGGATGAACTAGATGCATGTAAAAAATATGTAAAGTGATTTTTAGAGAGAGTGGCACTTACAACTCTTAGTGATTCGAGCAGATGTCGTGAACAACTTTTTCAGGTGTGAACAACTTGTTCTGACTTGCTTTGTGCAGTCTCTAATCATGCTAATTGTGGGATTCTGGGTCTGGAAGATAGAGGTTCTAATTTCCTTCTAAATTTAGGGTCTTGCGGGGATATCAAGATAGATACCAATCTTCAAATTGATGGATTACTTGGGTTTGGGTAAGATAGACTTTCTTGAAAGTATAAATCAAGAAACCTCCATCTAAGGTTGTTGGATACCCTTCTCCTTGGGTTAAAAGAATCTTATTCTTACTTGTTTACTGTTTTAAGTTGTTTTATATTTCTGTTGTAATATTAACCTTGTAAAAGTTATAGAGTATAACTTTGTTATACTTTGTAATTATATTACTCTGATTATATTAAATATTCTATATGCTTTAAGGTAGAATATTTCTTTTAAAGATTCCAAAGGAATTTTTTAAAGTATACAATTCACCCCCCTCTAGTATATTGAGCATCTATATCATTATTTTGATCCTATAATTGGTATTAGAGGAGGTATCTGAAATACTTATATCCACATATAAGTTTTATTGATCAAATTTTTTTCTGATCTATTTATAAAATTTTACTTTTAACAAGTTCTATGAAAAGAAATGTTATTCTAGTATGGCAGGCATTCATGTTGGATCTCTAGATAATCCCAATCCCACTAGACCACAAATCTTTGATGGAAATTACTATTATTACTAGAGAGATAGAATGAAGACCTTTTTGATAAACATAAGTGTAGAAAACTACATTATGTTAACTAAAGATTCTAAGATTCCTGATAAGGAACTTAGAACCTTCACTAATCTAGAAAAGGTGGAATACTAGCTGAACTGTAAGGTATGTAATACTTTGCTTTGATCTATGACTAGAAATATATATTGCCAAATTTCATCTTGTGAAGATGCTAATAGCATTTGGAATAATCTATAAAAAACTCACTTTGGAACTTCCAAAGTCATTGAAACTAGAAGAGCTATGCTTAGAGCTGAGTATCATGGTTTCTTCTTTCCTTATTTAGAACCCATATGTAAGGTATAAAAAATATTTAGGACTATTTTCAACATCTTACAATATATGGGTGAAAAAGGTATATATGATGAGATTCTTGTAGACAAGATTAAAGAAATCATGCCTAATGAATGGGAATCTAAGAGGACTTCTATAGATGAGAATAGAAAAGTCACACAGATTTCTCTTGATGAATTGTTTGGAACTCTTTTTCAACATGAAACCAGAATGAAGAGAGATGATGATAATATTTATATGAATAATGGTAATAGAGGTGTTTCTTTTACAACTACTTAAAATCAAATAAAATCCAAGACTCCTGAGATAATTACAAGATAAAAATCTAAGAAGGTTGTTTTTCAATCTGAATCTAGTGAAAGTGAAGCTTCAGAAAATGAGTTAGAAAATCTTTCTCGAAGGATGAATAAGATTGTTGGACAGAAGAACATTAAATATAGAAACAAAATAAAAGATGTAAAATATAAGAAATATGGGGAAGTGACATGATATGAATGCAAAAGAACCGGTCATATTAGACCTGATTGTCCCTTATTTAAGAAAAGAGATAAGAAAGACAAGAATTCTGAAAAAAACAAGAAAAAGTTCTGTAGATCAAAGCATAAAAAAGTCTTGAAAGCTAATGACACTTGGAGTGCCACTGGTGGTGATTCTTCTGATGACTCTTCATAATATGAATCTTCTAAGAAAAATAATATTGGTCTAATATCTAGAGCTCCATTTCAAAATCATTTTCTTATGAATAAGATACTAACTTCTGAATCCTTAACCAATATGTCTTTAAGTGAAATTTTTCCATATAGAGGTTTTTCTTCAGATAAAGAGTCTTCCTCATCAGATAATGATAATGATTTTCCTTCCTATGAGGAAGTTTCTAAATTTTCTAAGTTTCTTGAAAAAATAAATTTTAATGTTTCTAAGAAAATTGAAAAAGAAAATTCTAGATAATTTATTTTAACAAAAGAAATTTTGAATCTTACTAAAGATCTTGATAGGAAAAATAATGTTTTAGAAAATATTTCTAAGAAACTTGAGGAAGTTAATTCTGAGAAGGATAAACTTTTTAAGGATCTTAAAAATATGTTTTTAGGAAAAGATATTTTATAGGATAAAAATAACTCTAAATCTATCATTCTTGTGGATAAGAGTTTATTCCTAAAACTAAAATATGAAATATTTTCCTTGAAGAAAATTCTTAAAAAATTTACTTCTGTTAAAGAAAATTTTGACAATATGTATTCTCGGATCCGACCTCATGGTAATAATCAAGGTTTAGGTTATTCTCATGAAAAAACCTATTTTAGAAACCATTATTTTGTACCTCCAAGAGCCCCTTTCAGTACTAAATGTCAGAGTGGTGGACATTGGAAGAAAAAAAATTCTTTAAATAATGTTCAATCTATTGGGTTTCATAAATCTTATTTTGCTAAACAAATGTGGATGCCCACAAATTTATTATCTAACAATTCTGATCAAAGAAAGTTTGGATTCAAAAAATCTAACTCTTTCCTTTTCAGGTTAATAAAGGAAGTACCAATAATTTATGGTACATGGATAGTGGATGTTCTCGGCTCATGATTGGTAACAAAGACTCTTTCAAACAGATTTAAAAAATGAAAGGTGGAAAAGTAACCTTTGGAGATAACTCTCAAGTAGAAATTGTCAGTATAAGTAACATTGTTCTTATTATAAAAGATATTATTTTAAATGTTATTTTGGTAAAAGGAATTAAGCACAACCTCATTAGCATAATCCAATTATGTGATGAAGGTTACCTTGTGAATTTTATAAATGATAGATGTTTAGTTCAAAATTCCAAGGATGAGTTTATTCATTCTACCATTCAGCATGAGAATGTTTACACCTTAAACCTAGAAGACCTTATAAGTTAAGATCTACCTTTCCTTACTCTATTTGAAGATCAATAATGGCTTTGGAATAGAAGACTAGGGCACTATAACTTAAGGAATCTTAGTAAAATTTCTAAGAAAGAACTTATTCAGGATCTACCAAAACATAAGTTTGTTTATTCAAAATTCTATGACCCTTGTCAATATGGCAAGCAACATAAGTCTGGATTTAAGTCTATAAGTGAATTTAGAACTTTTAATGCTTTACAGTTAGTGCACATGGACTTATTTGGTCCAACAAACACTGGAAGTATTGGAGGAAAATACTATGTGTTTGTTCTAGTTGATGACTACACTAGATTTACATGGGTCTATTTTCTTGAAAAAAAATATGAATCTTTTTCTTATTTTAAAAGCTTTAGAGATCAAGTTAAAAATTAGAAACATCTACCATTGATAAGTACTCATAGCGATCACCGTGGAGAATTTTAAAATTCTTATTTTGAAACTTTTTGTAGTAAAAAGTGTATTACTCACAACTTTTCAGATCCAAGAACTTCTCAACATAATGGTGTTGTCGAAAGAAGAAAAATTATTCTTCAAGAGATGAAACGAACCAGGTTGAGTGAATATTCTATAGCTAAACATTTTTGGGTTGAAGCTGTAAGTACTGCTTGTTATACTGTAAATCAAGTTTCATTAAGATCTTTTCTTAATAAAACACCTTATGAGTTGTGGACTGGCCGAAAACCAAAAGTTTCTTACTTCAATGTTTTTGGTTGCAAAGTATTTATCTTGAATACCAAGGATAAATTACATAAATTTTCACTCAAATATGATGAAAGAATTTTCTTAGGTTACTCTACTAACTCTAAGGCATACAGAGTGTTTAATAAAAGCACTTGTACTGTGGAAGAAATAGTATATGTTAATTTTGATGAAAATGATCCTTTTTTCAAACAACCTGAATATTTTCCTGATATATTTTCTAAAACTAATCACCAACCTTTGATAGAAGATCTTTCAGTTAAGGATAATGTTCAAGAAAATATTTCTAAAACATTTACACCTTAATATTTTCTACCTTATATTGATGAATTGTTTTTTAAAAATCCAAGTTAGTTGTTACTTAGGAATCATCCCAATGATAATATCATTGGAAATGTTAATCAAATAGTAAAAAGTAGAAGTTCCTTAAGGAATGAAGTTGAACATGTTGCATTTCTCTCCCAATTTGGACTAAATACTCCTGAAGAATCCTTGGGTGATGAAAATTGGATTAAGGATATGCAAGATAAATTCAATGAATTCGTAAGGAATCATGTTTGTACTTGGTTGAAAAACGTAAGGAAACTTCTATTATTAGAGTAAAATGGGTTTTTAGAAACAAATGTGATGAAAATGGAGTTATTGTTATAAATAAAGAAAGATTAGTTGCCCAAGTCTATAAACAATAAGAAGTCATAGACTATGAAGAAACTTATGCTCCTCTAGAAAGAATTGAATATATTCATATAATTCTATCTTTTGCAGCATTATTTAAGCTTAAAATTTATCAAATGAATGTAAAGAGTGACTTTATTAATGGTTATGTATAGGAGTAAGTCTATGTAGATCAACCCCCTGGCTTTTAAGATACAAAATATCCTAATCATGTTTATAAACTTATCAAAGCTTTGTATGGAATTAAACAACCCCCTAGAGCTTGGTATGATTGACTTTCAGGAATTTTTCTTCAAAATAACTATGTTAAGGGAACTAATGATCCAATCCTTTTTATTAAGAAAAATAATAAAGCTGTTTTGATTGTCCAAATTTATGTTGACGAAATCATCTTCGGATCAACTCATCAATCCTTAACTGATTCTTTTGTGGATCTTATGAAATCTAAGTTTGATATGAGTATGATGGGAGAGTTAACTTTTTTTCTTGGTTTTCAAATTTCTAAAAAACCAGAGGGAACCTACATATCTCAACATAATTATATCAAATATCTTATTAAGAATTTTTAGTATGACAACACTAAGATTATAAGTACTCCTATTGGAACCTCTAATACTCTTGATATTAATGAAGCAGGGAAACCTGTGGATCAAACATCTTATAGAGGTATGATAAGAAGTTTACTTTACTTAATAGCTAGTTGACTAGACTTAATGCTCTCAGTATTATTATGTGTAAGATTCCAAGAAAATCCTATAGAATCCCATTTAAAGGCTGTAAAACGAATTTTTTGGAATTTAAAGGGAACTTTAGATTTGGGACTATTTTATTCTTCTGGAAATGCTTTTGAACTTAAAATTTTTTTTGATGCTGACTTTGGTGGTTGTAAAATGGATAGAAAAAGTATGTACAAAACTTTTTATTTCTTAGGAGATTCCTTAGTTTCTTGGTCTTGTAAGAAACAACATTCTGTAGCACTTTCCACTGCTGAAGCTGAATATGTAGCAGTTGGAAGTTGTTGTGCTCAAGTGTTGTGTATGCAACACACACTCATAGACTAAGGTATGAGTTTTACTAAGACTCAAATAATGTGTGATAACAGAAGTTCCATTTCCCTAAGTAAAAACCCTTCACATCACTCTCATGCAAAGCACATATATATTAGACATCACTTTATTAGGGATCAAACACTTAAAGGATATATTATTCTTCAATTTATCATAATGTAAGAACAACTTTCTAACATCTTTACAAATCCATTATCATCTGATAGATTTGAATATATTAAATAAAAGCTAGGGACGATCCTTGTGAGGTGATCATTCATATATAATTATTTTTTAAATCATCTCCTAACATTAAACTACTCCTTATTTCAGGGGGAGTAAATATTTGTTAAAAAATTTCTCTTTACTTCATTTTTTCCATTTAAATTTTTTCTTTCTCTAAGAAAATGTTTTTTTAAAAATTTCGGTATTGTAAATTTTGGTATTGGAAATTTCAGTATTGAAATCAGGGTATCTAAAACTTTCAATAGAATTATTATAATACTGATAAATTCCACAGAGTATTCCAAAATTTAAACTTTCTTAATCTATATTTTCTTATCTTAAGTTTTACTTGTTGGTTTTTTAAAATTTTAAATTCTGGTTTACCTTACTACAAAAGATTGGAATTAATATTTTCTATAATCATCTTCAACTGTCAGATCAGATCAGGTTATTTTCAATTGTTTGATTATATTATGGAAGTTGAAAGGTCATAAGCCTCACCTATATAAGGGGTGCCTCATTTATAAGTGTCTCACCATCCTTACTGATCTATATACCGAAGTTCTATTTCCATCAAAGTCTTCGTTCACATTCCATTGTCTCTTTTACCTCGAATGACTCTTTAATCCTTAGTAGATCAGATACTGATTAGTAAGGAAATAAGGGATTGGTCAATATTTAGGGAAAGTTTGGCTTTCCCTAACTTCTTTTTTAAATATTACTCCCTTATCTCTAAGGTGATAAGAACTAACGGATGGGAAAGTGTTTTTGTGTCTAAGGAGAAAAGTCAGGAATCGGTTTTCCCTAACCTGTTTATTCAGTTATATGAATCCATTACATTCTTTTAAAAGGATGGTGAGGAATTGTTTAAGTTCAAATGTTATGATAAGAATTATATAGTTCCTTATAAGAAGGCCACAAATGTTGTCCACATACCATATGAAGGGGAAGCTATTCTATTCTCTTAGAGAATTCATGATAAGGAAGGTTCTTTTGAAAAAATAAAGGCTTTGGAATATCTTGGTCTTAAATATGTTAAGAACCCAAAAATTATGAATCTTACAACAAATCAAAATATGGTAGTTCTTTGGGTGAAAGGATTTCTTATTCCAAGAGAAGGGGATAAGGAATCTCTAAAGATATGTGATATATTTCTTTTATACTTTCTTGTCAACTTAAGAAACATCAACCTGGTTAAGTACATCGTTCTCACCATCCAAGCAATAAAAGGTGGAACCATCATATCTCAGAATCTTATGTATCCAACAACTATATGTAGGATAATTGTTATGTTCCTTCAAGAGATGAATGTCCCATGTCGATCAGTTTCCAATCCATTCAAGATTTTGTTGCTAAGTGATGATACTCATAGGAGTATGAAGTTATAGTTCTTACTGGAATCCAAAAGTTTTAAAGAAATGGTTTTCCAGAACAAGGGTGATGTTCCAGAGTCTTCAAAATCAGTACGCAAGAGAAAGAAACATGTTGAAAAAGGATTTCCAGTACTAGTTCCTGATGTCCTAGTATCATCACCTCCTCCTACGAAGAAATCAAAAGCCTATACTGATGAAACATCTGCAATGTGGATATAAATGGAAGCTACCAGAATGGAAGGAGATCTTTCTTTTGTTTGAATCTTGTAGTAGTTAAGGCCTTAAAAATCAAGAAAGCTGAAAATATTGAGAAATAAAAGAAGGAGTAGATCCTGAAGAAGAAATACTTGGAATCTCAAGTGTGTCAGTCCTTACTAAAATCTGTAGAAAAGTAATCTCAAGAAGTACCTGAAACTCAAGTTGTTCATAAGAAGCTGGCTGTCACTCCAAAAATATAGAAATACAAGAAATTCCTAGCTTTATCAGAACCTGTTCAAGAAATATAAGATCATATTTCTCAAGAAGATTATGATGATATTTTTAGGTAAGTGGAAGATTACATTGTAACTCCTATGAGTTCAGTTTCTAAATCGGTTTCTAAAGAACAAGTTGAAGAATGAGTTGAAGAAGAAGTTGAGGAAGAAGTAGAAGTTGAAGAAAAAGAAAAAGCTGGAATTGAATTGGAAGAAGAATATAAAGAAGGGGATGATCAACAAGGTGGTGAAGAGAAAGAAATTTAGGAAGAAGAAATTCAAGAAGGATCTCAACATCATGAGTTTGAAGGGGAAGAAGATGAAAAAGAAGATATTAATGTTATACAAGTATCCAATGAACAATCCCCAGTTTGAAATCCTGTTAAAGTAAAGAGTGTTTTGGTTGCCTCATTGGAAAAGGAAACACCTCAGAAGTCTTCTAAGAGAATTGAAAAATCCGCTTCCTTAACACCAATAGGAGATGAAAAAGGGAAATTTATTTCAGGTTCTGAATCCTCATCATTTGTTGTACATGACTTTGTCAATATATCTTTAAGAAAGTTGGTCATCACCAATCCGGTTCTCGCAAATATAGATGTCTGAAGTCAAATGATGAAAGAAACCCTGAATCAAAATATGAAATGAACCAATATTCTTATAGGCATGGTGGTCAAGTAAGAAGCAGACTTCAGTAATCTTTTAATTGATTACAAATCTCAGAAGGTGACTTGTAAGAAAGTATTTAACCGCACCAAAACCATTAATGAAGAGCCTAGGCAGTTTAGTGACTTCGTGGATTCAAAAAATAGAGCATTCAATACTTGTGAAACAGAGTTCAACAAGTTCAAGGCATTAATCTCTGAGAAGGCTAGTCAACTCAATTTTGTTTCCCAGTCTATAGGAACTGAGAATAAATTCAGATACAAATTAGTGAAAAAGGTGTCTTCTCAAGAAGAGTTCATTAAGAATCAAGATGATATAATCAATTAACAAGAATAAAAGATCTTTTCCTTAGAAAATAAGAACCATTATCAGAATATCTTGTTGAATATCTTTCAAGAAGATCATAAGGATGTCCAGAAACTTAAAGTCGTGATAAAGAAAATGTGTTCTGAGTAGAAGGATGGATGATTTTATTTACATTATGATATTTTGTTATAATCTAAACTTTATTTCCAAAACTTTCTTAATAAGAGTCTTGCATATCTTTCTTTTGTTTTTGAATGTATGCTTACTTAACCTTATAGGTACATCTTACTTCTCTATTCTTTGAAAATCACAACGGGGGAGAATTTATTTAAAGGAAGAATTTAATGAAGATATCAAGTGAGGATAATCTATTAAGGGAGAGTATGGTAAGAAAGGATAATGTCCAAGTAAGGGGGATTTTTCCTTTAAGAAGATATGTTTATCAAAGGGGGATATATTTTCTTAAGAAAGAAAACCAGATACTAAAGATCAAGAATATGATCCTTGGGAAACATAACCTAAGGGGGAGTTAGTCGTATTCATATAAAATCTCATTCAAAGGGGGAGATAGGTTTCTCATACTTGTTTATCTAAGTAAATATATTCTTCCTTAGAAAAGTTATTTGTGCTTTCCAAAAAGAGGGAGATTGTTGAGTCAATAAGGTTATCTTATGACTTCTCCCTTTTTTATGGACTTATGTTTTGAAAATCACAAACACTCTTTCTTAAGTTATGAAATTATTTTTCTACTATTCTTAAGTACAATTTTTCTTTTAAGATCTGAACTTGACATTATTTTATACTTACAGATATATCAATATGATTTTCCATTTCATTATACTTATAGATATATCATTACGATCTTCCATTCTATTATACTTATAGATATATCATTAATATTTTCCATTCTGTTATATTTATAGATATATCATTACGATTTTTCATTATGTTATACTTACGGATTTATGATTATGATTTGTCATTCTATTGTACTTACAGATTTTTCATTACATTTTTATGATACCGATTTCGATGCAAAAGTGATGCCGATTTTATGATACCGATTCCAATGAAAAGTGATACCTATTTTATGATACTGATTTCGGTGCAAAATTGATACTGATTTTAAGATACCGATTCCAGTGCAAAAGTCATACTGATTTTATGATTCTGATTTCGGTACCAATGTGATACCGTGTTCATAATCCGATTTCCTTTTTCTCAGGAATCTTTTTTCTTGATAATGTTAGAGTTGTTTAATGTAATATTCCAATATTATTGGATTCCAATTTTTCTTATACATAACACTTATCTTTAACTTAACATTTTTTCTTATACTTGAAATGATGTCGTACAATCTGTTACAAACTGACCGTTGTATGTTTGACACATGTTCAGGTCCCTCTAAAATTTAAGGAAAATATGACCGTTGGAGTGGAGCCAACTGTTGGGAAGTTTTGCCTATAAATAATAGTCCATTTGAATGAGTAACGATAATGTAGAGAGTGGATGAACTTGATGAATATGAAAAATCTATGATGAAATTTTTAGAGAGAGAGGATCTTACAACTCTCAGTGCTTCATGCGGATGTCATGAACAACTTGTTCAGACTTGCTTTGTGCAGACTCTGATCGTGTTGATCATGGGATTCCGGGTCTGGAAGGCAGAGGTTCTGATTTCCTTCTAAATCGAGGTCTTGTGGGGATAGCAAGATAGATACCGATCTTTGGATTGAGGTCTTATCTGGGTTTGGGTAAGAAAAACTTTCTTGAAAGTATAAATCAAGAAACATTTATCCAAGGTTGTTAGATACCCTTATCTTTGGGTAAAAAGAATCTTATTGTTACTTGTTTACTATTTTAAGTCATTTTATATTTCTTCTATAATACTAACCTTGTTAAAGTTTGAGAGTACAACTTTCTCGTACTTTATAATTCTGTTACTCTGATTATATTAAAGATTCTAAATACTTTAAGATAGAATATTTCCTTTAAAGGTTTCAAAGGAATTTTTTAAAGTATACAATTCACCCCCCTCTTGTATATTGAGAATCTAAATCATTATTTTGATCCTAAAAAACATGGGTCGTTACTACATGAAATAAAATTTTTTGAACCAAATCACTCCCATTGTCATCCCTTATCCACACAAACCAAACAAAATACTGAAATCCCAGACTAATGCTGGAAACTTGAGGCTTATGGAAGGTAAGGGTTCGTGACTTCCTTCTTTCACCTACATATCAATTACTGATATCCTAGTCTTTAAGAAACTTGACACCCCAAATAACAAGAACCAATATCTGATACTATTTTTTCATGAACCAACCCGGGTGAACCCTAAATTGGTCACTTGAGTCAGCCCGTAATAAGGATCGAAGGGTGTTTCCAATCCCCATGAGATGGAAACTAGTTACAAGAATAAATATAAATCATTTGGGAATTATTTGGCACATAAAAATGAAAAATAAATAAATATAAACTAACTGATTAAAAAACGAGCAGTGGAAATAAATAAAATTGTGCATACCTCTATGTGTCCTTGTGGGTCAGCACTGACCACTGAACCAACATCGTCCCATGGCAACATAAATAGAGTGGGAAGAATCCCCCAATATAAAAATATAAATGAAACTATAGGCGTGGGTATTAAAACTTAGTATACATGCTCAGATAAAATATTCCCTATGCCTTACCTTTAAAAAGAAAACCATGTTATTCTAGTTTGAAAAATATAGCCATATAAAAATAAGGGTTTTTCTTCATTTCAAATTCAAATAAAAATATTTTATTTTCTAGAAAACCATTTTCTTTCCATCATATTTCTAAAAAAATCCAAACATGCATAAACATTTCAAAATGAATGAAAATTTATCTAGATTAATACATGGTTTTCATAAACAATAAAAACAAACATGAACCAACTGAAATGGAAATCATATCACAAGTATCATGTTACAAGAGAGAACTATGGGAAAATCCCTAAGTGTACTCGAACAAATGGGACACCAAGAACCTCATTCCTCGATGATAAAAATCCTCCAACATAACTACCAACAATTTTCTCATGCATGATCCACTAGAGAATAACCCATCCATAGTTCTAGTGGTATCAGAACCATAAGCCAATACCAACTATGTTCCCATTAAAGATCCATTAGAAAGGATCCCATCCAATGTTCTTGTGTTCTTTGATTATATCACATGTTTTGTTAGTGTTGTAGCATCTATCCTTCTAGATGAATTCGGTACTTGTCTATTTACAAATAAACTATTGTACTATTTATAGTTTCTCCACCAAGTTACTTGAGTTTCCCATGAGATCTATTTCAATGTTGGGGAGTTTTTATCAAGAAAACATGCATGTACATGTCATTTTCTTTACCCAAAAACTCATCCAACATCTCACCACCAATCTCCCTCCTTGAGAACATCCCCCATTTCAAGTTATACAAAAAATAAATAATCATCTTCACTAGAAACATATCCCAAATCACACATTAAACATAAGAATCATATTTCTACAACAAGGGGGAATGCCTCACGAGGGGTTTTCCACTTCTATAAAATGTTCTCGTGGTGCCAAATTGGCCTCACTATTTAAAAAGGAATAATTTTACTTTAAAAAGCACAATTTCCCAACGCTTTTAATTCCAAAACCATATAAAAGTCCAATTAAACAACCAAGGAACCACACATTTAAAAATAAGTTTTAAACCATTCTTAAAATGAAGAAATCCATTTAAGAATGGAAAATTATCGATTAACCTCAAATTCACAGCAAAACCCATCCGTTTTTTTTCAAAAATACCAAAATAAGAAATTTCCCTTTTTTAAAATCACACACGAACCCATATTTATTCAACTCAGCTTTCATAACTATTTTAAACACACAAAACATCTTTGGAAATACACATCACTCACCCAAAACCACTTTGGAAACCACTTTTAAGCATTTAAGATATCAAGATTTATAAAACAAACATGAAAGCATTTTTAATGAGGAATACACATTTTTAAGGTGAACATGAAAAGTAAAGGAATGTTCCACCCAAAGAATATCCAAAACGTTTTGTATCATATACATAATATTTAATATTAAAATACATTTTAAAACACTCAATAAGTTATGGAATTCAAATTTAAGGCCTCAGTATAGGGAACCTACCTCAAACTCAAGGCACTCTCCTGTTGATGATGGAAAATCGAGTCTTCCCTTAACCGCTCACATGCATATGCACCTTCTATTATATTCAAGGATAACTATCCCTTATGTGCATATTTTAATGTCCAAATATGTACTAGGATATCCCTATACATAGGCTTATACATTGAAACAACCCATTTCACCTACACGTGTATGCATTTTCATATATATATATATATAAGAACACCAAGACCCATGATATATATTCATTATGCCATGGGTGAATATATATAAAGGTGGAACTTACACACATCTATGTCTACCTATGCATATGTATACAAGTATCTTTTTACATTGATAACCTGAAACCAATGCAGCAAAGTCCTATGCAATAAATAAAAATATCGAGAACTCAAAAACCACAAAACCCAAAATTTAAAATCGAACCAACATGAAGGAATCAAAAACACTTACTAAACATTTATGGTAGGGGATTAAAATGGTCCTAAATTCTGTTCCTTCAGCATCAGACATCAAAACACACCTGAAGGAGGCCTGAAAGATCCATCACATGCCCTATTAAGAAGTGAATCATCAAAAGTTGAATCAAACAGAACCCAAGGGTTTATCCAAAACATGTACACCACCTAGGTGAGAGGAAACCAAGAAAATAATGAAGATTTGTTGAGAAGAGACTCACCAGATATCATCTCACCATGAAACCACCGAAAATAGGACACTCAGAAAGAGAGAAGGCATGGATGCCGAGAGGGAGATGAGGGGGATAGGTCACGTGACAAAGATAGGTAAGGGGAGATTATTGAATGGAAAGGAGGGGAGGAAAGGGGGAACCCCTCTTTTGAGGGTTTAATTAAAAACCTAATTAATAATAATAATAATAATAATTGTAATAATAATAATATTGTTATTGTTATTTTGAAAGCATTTCTTTATTCTTATTTTCCATTTATTTTCTTTTAATTTTAATTTAATTTTATTTTATTTTATTTTATTTTTAACATAGGGTAGCCATAAGTTATGGATGAATGATATGTTAGACCATTACCCGACCGTGTTTACCCTATTGGAGAGAAGGGGAACATGCACGAGTTGGCCACACGGTTTGAGAAGTCGTGTCCGACCGTGAAACTAAGCTCTTTCATTTGAAATAATTATTCCACACTCTCATTTTTTGGTCTACTTTAATGGTGACCAATCTATGCACTTCATCCATGATTCAAAAATAAGGCTCCATGGTCACTACTAGGTCTCCCATGGTTTGGACCAAACCATTCATAAGGACAAAAACCACCCAAAGACTCTAAAACTCAAAAACAATCATTGGAAACTCAACCTGAACCTCAACCAAAAGAACCAAAATCAAAAAAAGCATAAAATTAAGGAAAATCATGGTTAGGGTGTGACAATATTGTTCCATCAGACTTAGTGTGACACTGATGAATTAGATGAAATATTGTATTGGTGTATATTGTTGGGTCTTGTTGGTGAAAGGATTGGGATTTGTTGGAATGGTGCATATAAGAAATTCATAGAACGATCAATCAGATGATAATAAATAATGAATTCACCAATTTTTATATGGATAAATTCTTTTTAAATTTGATCAAGAACAAAATAAGAAATCTAATATGTTTATAATTGGGTCAAGAGTCTTTGAACATGAAGTGGTACGAATTTATCATACTGGAGCTGATAACAATAAATCAAATTGAAGCAAATACCAATCCATAATATTCAGGTTGATACCGATAACTTCATCCTACATGAGATCATTGGTTTTAGGAAAAGAAGAAGTGTTAAAAAAATTTGAAGCAATTGAAAAAGTGTTGTTAAGGGAGGTCTCCAAGTTTGTTTGAAGAGTTTTGTGAAAGTGTTATTAGAAGGGGTTTTTAAGCTATGGTTGAAGTGCTATCAATAACTAATGACATATTTATAATTTTAGAATATGTAAATAGATGAATGTTTTTGTAGGTTGTTTGTATCTTGATTGTTAATGGATAAATGTAATGAATAATCCATTATTGTACATATGTCTTTATCGTAATGAAAAATTGGAATGTAAATCAAAATTTGACTGAAGAACATTTAGAAATTCTCAATCTAGCTAAATTTGATATAATATTGAAAAAGGATCTTGAATAATAAATAAGAGTATAGAAGAGCTGAATAAGTTAAAGATGTAGCTGAAATAAAGTGGAAATTGAAGTTTCATGAAATTTGGTTAAGTGGGAAAAACTGTTCATGTTATCACCTAAAACATTTTTGGTTCACATATAAATGAAGGAGAGTAAATTTTACTTTCTAAAGGATCTATATAGTGTTCACATGTGGATGAAGATATAGTAGCTCTAAGGTTTTAGAGATAAGTGGTTTCTAGATCGAGCATTCCTGAGGATGTTTTTTGGACTTAAAAAGAATAAGGAATATTTTATTAAATGATTATCATATCAGACTGGATCCTCAGACTAGGAAATTAGACTGAAATTTCCACATTGCGGTAGAAGAAGTTTAGAATTGCTTCCGTGGTTTTCTAGAAGACTTATATTTATGGACTGATCAATCAAAATAAGAAATTGGATAGGTAAATCAAATTGAGTATTATAACAAAGTACAAAGAATTTCTTACCTTCTGTTGGGTAGGAATGTGAAGAATTTTTTTAAATATTATATTTTTGAAAGTTGAAAAGAAATCACATTAACATGTTTTGAAGAAATTGGTTAAAGTTTCTATCTTTTTATACAAAATTATATTACATCATTTCATGATAATTTAATCACATGCACTATTATATTGATCATAGTGCTACACAAGTGTAAGGGTGTATCCTACTTGTTTGTATCCATATAAAAGGATTATTTTCTAGTCTATTTTTGGGTACAGTATTTTTTCTAGACCATACCAAGGACATAGCTACTCTTGTTGAGTAGTAAACCTTATAAATTCTTTTTTTCATGTGGATGTGTGATTGTTTTTTCAGTAAAGTGATAACCCTTTAATAGGAGGATAAGGTTGTTTCAAAAGAAATTAAACTTAAAAGAAAAAGGTATAACTGATTCCCCCCTCCCTCTCTCAGTGATACATTGATCGCGGTTGGAAGATATCAATTGGTATCAGAGGGAAGGTTCACTTCATTTACTATTTTCTAATGTTTTTTAAGAGAAGTTTTGATAGAGAATCTGAATTGTGTGAATAGTAAGGGGATTCCATTATTTGATGGTAATAACTATCATATATGGAAAGATAAAATTTTTCCTTATCTTATGTATCTTGGGTATGATATCTTTGAAGCTGAAGTAGATGGATTTCCTTCAATTGAGGAAAATTTTTCTCTTATATCTATTGATAATAAGAATCCTGAGAAATATGAAAGAGCTAAGAATGATTTTCACTCATCACTTTTTGAAGGTGAGTTTCTAAGAGTGAAATATGTTTCCACTTCCAAAGGGTTTTGGGATAAGATGAAGAATATTTATGAATGAAATAAAAAATTAAAGAAGGAAAATATAAAAATTTAGAGGCTGAAGTACGAAGATCTTAAGATGGGTGAGTATGAATCCATTGGTGAATTATTTACCAGGTTGAATGAAATTGTTATAACTATTATATTTCTTGGTGAAATATTGGAATATTCTATTATTATTGAAAATAAACTGATAATTATTACTAATAAGTTTGATACCAGTGTTTCATCATTGAAATATAGAGATCCTAAAATCCTCTCTCTGGATGATCATTATAGTACACTCACTACTTATGAAATGAGAAAGGATATAGTTAATAAGGTAAAAACAAAAGTTGATCACGAAATTTATTTTAAGGATACAAAGAATGAAAAGCCTATGAAGATTATTAAAGAAGAGGATGCTAGAGATTCTGATTCTGAAAATGAGGTATATAAAAATCTTGATGAATTTTTATCCTAGTTTTATAAAAATGTGAAATGAGCTACGTGAAAGTATAAAGGGAAACATCAGTTAAAATTATTTGAATATGGATTATTTGGGAACTTTTTGGCCAATTTTACTCAAAGAAACAAATAATAGGATAGTGATGAAGATAAAATAAGGTAGAATAGGTTATAGAATAAACAAAGTGATAAGGCTAAATATTATTCTAAAGGGAAATATAAAAAATTCTCCAAACATAAAAGGAGAAGTTTTTTTATAAAGATTATAAAGAAGAAGATATTGAAGATAAATCTGAATAGTATATTGAGAATTTTAGAGAGAATACTTTCATTATAATAGTAAACAATGAAGAGTTTGTAAATAGTAGTTCTGAAGAAGAAAAAACTTTATTATAATTCATATAAAATAATAATTTAAATATTTTATGATAAATCTTATAAGGCTAGAGAAATAAAGTATGGAATTAAAAAATAAAAGTTTCTCAAAAAACAATCAAGTGTGTTTTCTTAATGAGAAAGTTAATTTGTTGGTATAGATTGGTGATTTGAAGAAATATATTGATAAAGAAAAGTATCAAAATTAAAATTTAAAGAAAATGTGAAGGAAAAAAGAATAAGAGATGGAACATTTTGAAAAACACTCTCTAAAGATTAACAAAGGTTTTTATGTTTCAATAACTCTATTCCTAAAGTTGGTAAAAGTTATAGAAAGGGTGAACTTGAGAAGGCTTAAAAGTTACCTTCAAAGGTTGAAAATAATTCTGAAATTTTTTCTGAGAATAATAATGCTGTAAAGAATAAATACACATAGATAATTACTTCATTACTTTCATTTATGAATTTACTTATATTACTTTTGTTATGTATATGAAACACAAGTCAGATGCGCTAAAGATATTTAATAATTTTAAGAGGAAATCTGAGAAGGAATGAGAGTATTCAGTGAAGAAGTTAAGAACATAAAATGGTTCTGAATACAATAATGAATAGTTTAAATGTTATATTTAGAATTATAGAATTATTCATTAGTTCGGTACACCTTATAAACCTCAAAAAATGTTGTTACTAAAAGGAAAACTATAATTTTAGTTGAAATGGGGTGAACTATGTTACTTGAACATGGTCTCACTTATTACTTTTTTAGGTAAACCATGAGTACAATTTTTTATATTCAAAATTGATCTTTCTATAGGCCAAGTTCAGATATGACTCCATGTGAAATGTTTTATGACCAAAATCCAAGTTTGAAACACTTAGGATTTTTAGGGAGTCCATGGATCATAAAGAAAAAAAGGTGGAAACCTTATAAAGTTTGAACAGAGTGGTGAAGATAGAATTATTCTTATCTATTCTCTATAAATAAGAGGATATATATGTTTCAATAAAGATATAGGAAGATTAGTTGACTCTATTAATGTAAAATTTATTGAAAATGGTGAGGAATATGCAATAAAAACTTGTGTAGATAAGGAAGATAAATATGATAAATCAATTTTTGTTAACAATTATAATAAGTATGAAAAAAAATTCATCCTACCCACAAAGGAGAATATGACTCAACTGTTTCAAGTGATGAGGAAGAATCATGACAATTTTATCCCAGGATTAGGTATCAAGTGGAAGCTCAAAATATAATTTTTTATTAACATCAAAAGGTTCAAACAATAATAACATAAAAAATATATTGCACATATTTCTTTATATTAAAAAGTTTAGAAGAAAATGTGAATGAATATTTTGAGAATCTGAAATGGGTCTGGGATATTAATCAATAGTTGGATTAGATAAAAAAGAATGATACTTGTGAAATCTTACCAAATCTGAATGAGAAAAATGTTATTGGTACAAAGTGGGTGTTTTGAAACAATTTAAATGAAGGTGTTCAAGTGAAAAGAAACAAAAAAATATTATTGTTAATTGGTTACTCACATATTGAAGGAATTGATTTTGATGATACTTTTTCTACAGTGCTAAGGTTATAGAAAATCACAATCCTTCTTACTATTG
The DNA here is from genome assembly GCA_963277665.1 of Viscum album. NCBI lineage: Eukaryota > Viridiplantae > Streptophyta > Magnoliopsida > Santalales > Viscaceae > Viscum > Viscum album. The sequence goes on along the minus strand of OY728161.1, from coordinate 1,700,899,730 downwards.
TTTAACAATAGAGTTAAAAAAATTAGATGGATGTGAAATAATAATTTTTTAATGTTTAGCTTGATGAGGGAGTTTATATTTAACAACCATGTGGATTTATTGTTGGGAAGGATGAAAGTTGTGCATGTAAATTGAAGAAATCATTGTATGGGAAAAAACAATCTCTGAGGGCATGGTATTCAAAAATTGGATACCAACTTAAGAAATATAATTTTTAAGAAAGGAAGGGTTGATTTTAATCTATAAATCAAATAAATTTTGAGATTTTCCCTCATTGTAATTTTTTATTTTGATGACATTATCTTTGCTGGGAATGATGAAATATTTTGTGAAATATTTTCTCAAGAGAATAGAAAGTAGTTCAGGATGTCAATGCAGAGTGAAATGAAATACTTTATTAGGCTATAAATCTACCAAAAGAAAAAACACATATTTATTTCCTAATAAAATTAATCTAAGTAACTTCATAAGAAGTTTGTAATGGAAAATTTAAAATCATTTTTCACACTGATTTTAGTGGGTACTAGGCTGACCAAATATAGAGAAGGCTTAGAAGTGGACTCTTCAGAGTTTCATAAACTGATTGGATGTTTTTTGTATTTGTCTGAATCAAGTCCATACATTACTAATGTTGTTACCTTATGTGAAATATTTTAAATTGCTCCAAAATAATCACATATATTAGATGGAAAAATAATTCTCAAATATATAAAAAGTATTAAAATTTTCCGAATAAGGTATGATATCTCAGAAATTGGTCACTTGTTTGGGTATTCATGTTCTTATTGGATACGAAATGTTGATGCTAGAAGATCTATATCTGGTAGAGTTTTATATCTAGAAAATAGTTGTGTTAGTTTTCATACAAAGAAGCAAAATTCAGTAAATCTTAGAGAGTATGAAGATAAGTATGTTGCTTCCACCCATGATTCTAACCAACTTATTTGGATGAAGACTGAGTTGTAAGATTTACTTATTGGAGTGAAGTTACCCTTTCTCTTGGGTTGTGATAATCAAGGTGTCATAAACCATACAAGAAATATGGCACAACATTCATATTAAAAAAAATTGATATCAAATATCACGTCATAAAATAGAATGTGGACAAGAATGGATTGAAGATTGATTATGTTTCAACATTGGAACAATTACCTCTCATATTCACAAAAATTTCACCGAAGTAATCATTTTTTAAACTGAGGTTAAAAATAGGAATCCAAAATATTTTCTCATAAATGTTGAGGAATGTATTTTTGTTCCCTCCCTTTTATTATCTTTGAATAGTGTTGTTAAGGGGGGAATGTTTTGGTAAATCTATCCATTGATATGTGCTAAACCTTTTAAGGAAGCATGTCTGTAGGGGGGGTTTTGGTAATATGTGAACTCAAAATGTAAGTGCATGAATTATTCTAAATTTTTTTTGGAGTAGTCATAAGAATATTTTGTTTTCATGTAAGTTTAAGAAGTGAAGTAATATGTGGAGTAAAATTGAAGATGTTTTATCAGTCACTACTTTTGGACCACATGGTTTTGTTGTCAATGATTCTTATTTCCTATAATGAGTAAGCTCACATAGGATTAGAATTTATTGATAATTATTCCATATCTTTTGGTCACATATTTTAGTGATATATGAACCATGGTCAACACAAAATCCAGTGGAGGATATTATTCATAAAAAGTTGGAAAGAAGATTTTTTTGAAGTTGGAAGTAGTTTGGGCTAAAATTACGTTATTTTATTGTCATAGTAAAAGAAATAAATAAAATTTGTAAGTTTTTGTAATTATATAAAAGGTTATATCTTAACTAGAATATTAGATTAAAAATTCTTAAGAAATACCATTGGTTTGTGAAGAAATTTTATGGGAGAAAAGGTTCACTGGACTCACTTTGGGTCTGGAATGAAAGTTTTAATCCTAATGAGGAGGTGTATTAGTCTGAATGGATCCAATGAAATATGAAAATTATTTTTTGATCTTGGAGTTCTCATAAATCATAATTTTTCTAGGAAAACATGTGATACAATACTTATGACTGAAAGGGGGAGAACAAATTCTACAAATCAGTGTGATATTTGATCAGAAAGAATAAAGGCATTGGAAGGATAGAAATTTATAATACTTTCTAATTTAAGTCAAATGATTCTATTTAAATATTAATTATTCTCAAAGTCATAAAGAATTCATGATACTAGAATAAGTTTTTTGAAGAATAAATTCAATGTTTTATGTTCTAAGTTCATCAGTGTGAGAACATCAGATGAAAAATTGTTTTAAAGATGATAAATTTTTTGTAAATAGTGAGAAGACAGAGATGTTGGTTTTCATTCTGTCCAATAATCCACAAGATACAAATCTTTTTAGAAATAATTTGGGGAATTTTGGATGCTTTTTTCTACCATAATCATAAAATGAAATAAGTTTTTGTTGATGCCATTCCATTAGACTTGGTTTTCCACTAATATATCAAAGAAAGAATTATATTTGCGTAGATTATTGGGACTTATGAGTGAAAGTATTAGAAGTTATTGGACCGATGCATCTAAAAAATTCAGAGACTGGTCAATCAGATGAAGATCAAAAATTAAGTCAATTATTTTCATAAGTTTGGTTTTTCTTCAAATTGGTAAATAATGAAATAAGAACTTTAGTATTTTCAAAATTAGGTCAAGAGTATTCGAACATTAATTGGTACTTATTTATTGGACTAAAGCTGATAATGATCAATTGGAGTAGAGGATATACCAATTTATCAGATGTAGGATGATATTGATAACTTCATTAAATAGAGGGTCATCTATATAATGAAAAAAAGAAAAATAAAATATTTTGAATCAGTTGAAAAATTGTTGTTAAGTTAGGTCTCAAATTTTGTTTGAATAGCTTCGAGGAAGTTCTAGTCAAAAGGAGTTTTAATCTATTGTTGAAGTTTTGTCGAGAAGTTCTAAAATCTTTAGAATTTGTAACTATGTCTATAGAAGAATGGTTCTGGATTTTGTTTGTCTTTTGATAGGTAATAGATAAATGTAATGAATAATTTGTTATTGTACATATCTCTTTATCGTAATGAAGAATTCAGAATGGAAATTGAATTCAGACTAAATAATGGTTATAAATTTTAAAACTAGATCAAGTTGTGAGAAGATTTGAGGATTGAGAATAATCAATAAGAGTATATAAGAACTAAATAAGTAAAATATAGAGCTGAAATGAAGGGGAAATTGAAGTTTTAGGAAATTTGGTTAAGAAGGAAAATTTTTTAGATTCCCGCCAAAACAATTTTTTATAATCCTATAAAAGGAGGAGAGCATATTTTACTTTAGGACAGATCTGTATATTGTTCATGTGCATATGAAGATACAAAATATATTAATATTTAGAGAAATGAGGATTCTGGATCAAGCATTCTTGAGGAAGTTTTCCAGATATAAGAAAAAGGAGGAAGATCGTATTTAGTGATTATCATATCATACTGGATCATCAGACTAGAAAATCGACCTTAGATTTATAGACTGTGGTAGAAGCAGTTCATAATTGTTTCAATGGTTTTCTAGCAGAAATATATTTCCAGACTGATCAATCAGACTGAGTAATTAGACTAGTAAATAAAACTCATTATCATTAGGAATTCCAGAGAGTCTCTTACCTACTGTTGGGTAGGAAAGTGAAGAATTATTTTGAAGATTATATTTGTTAAAGTTGGAAAAAAACATAGTAACATATTTTGAAAAAATTGTTGGAAGTTTTTTAACTTGTTACACAATAATTTATTACATCATTTCATGCTAATTTAAGCACATGCATTGTTATATTGATCATAGCACTAAAAAAGTTTTAGGTTATATCCCACTTCTATGCATCAACAGAAAAATGATTGTTTTCTAGTAGATTTTGTTATTGGATTGTTTATGAACCATTCCAAGGACATAGATACTCTGGTTGAGTAGTGAAACTTGTAAATTATTATGTTCTTATTGATGTGTGATTATTTTATTTTCAGAAAAGTGATAAATCATTAACATGAGGTGAATTTTGTTTCAAAATAAAGGTAACTTAAAAGAAAAAGGTATCATTGATTCACCCCTCCCTTTGTTAGTGATACATTGATACGAGATGGGAAATATCAAATTAAATTTGAATAAATAGATTAAATCTTTTTAATTATCATAATTTATATTATATAATAAGTTTAAATTAATTTTTAACCATAATTAATAGTGAAAATAGTAAAAAATAGTTACCATGGTTAAGGTAAGAAAGGGTTTATCAGGGGATAAACTAAAACGATAAGGGTTAAAATGACCTAAACACTTTTACAAATTATATTTTCTAGAAATATTTCAACCCTATCATGTATTATTCTCTATAATACATCATTTTAAACCCTTTTGGAATGTGAAAAAAAATATTCCTTTTTGTTTTCAAAAAATTCAATTTTTTCACTCACCTCACTTATAAAAGGCCACCCACTCTTCTCTCTTATTCACAGCTTAAAACCATTTTGGTTCAGCTAATCTATATAAAAATAACTTCTTAAATTTCCTAAAATAGTCTTATAAGCCTTTTTTTTGAATAAATAAAACCTAGGAAGGCTTTAGTTGGAAACCTAAGGACTATACGAGAAGAAGTGGTAACATTCTTCAATGAGAATTTTTATTTTATTTGTTACTCCACCTACATCAATTATTATTAAACCATTATGATACTATAAAATCAATATATTCCATATACTAATATGTTTTTATTTTATTTTATTGACTTACAACCATCTTTACTTTCATCAAATAGGTTATTAAAATCATTATTCGAATGTACGATGGACTACCGCCTCACAAACTGATGTCGTTTATTTTTTACATTACCAACTCTCATGCTTGGGTATAATGATGAATCTAAAGTATATATATATGATATCTATAACATAATTATACCTCTAAAGTCATTATATCATATAATATATATATATATATACATATATATATGTTACTTTCTATTCTTTAAGGGATACAATAACCTCACTCATGTGTACGACCAACTACAACCTCACCAAGTGATGTGATTTGTTTTCACTAACACATTACCTACAAGATAATAAGGATAAAATTAATAAATATATGTGATATAAATGAATTAATAATGATATTCATGAAATATTTATCATTATTAAAAAATAATATATAATTTTCTTTCTTACCTTTTCACTCACTAAAATATGGTAACATCATTCGTGTACGTGTGGACAACATCCTTCATGAAGCAGTGTGACTCTCTTTTCATCAACACACCACATGGATGATATGTATAAGTATATATAAAGAAATAATATTTTATTTAAAATTTTATTATTATTTTTTAAATATAATATATTACTTACCACCTTTCTATAATGATCATTTAAAAATGGAAATGTTACCCATGCGTACGTATAGACTACCACCGCCATGATCGAAATATTCTTTATTTATCAAAACAAACTTTCATGATTAGTCTTAAAAGTATAATTAATGTATATATAAGATTATTATTTTATGATTATTATTCTATATATTATGGAACCATGATCAATGTAAGAGGATCAAAAATAAAAAATCAAAACATATACAAAAAAGAAAGCGGTCATTACACAAAACATTATTTTACCATCTAATTTTTAATAAAGGACATATGTAAATAATATATGATTTAATTTATGTATGTATTTTTCTATAATATATTTATAATAAGTTTATATTTATTATACAGGTGGTTTTAATGAGTAATATGGAAGTCAAGACTTACGGTAAGGTATTTCCATCTTGCATTTATTTTTCTATGAGACACATGCCATATTCACCATGTCTTTAATTTATATGGTGTATATACTTACCATGAATTAATTTTATAATGATTATAATTAAATTTATTGGTATTTACACATTCATTTTAGGATCACTCTTTCTAGGGTTTTACAGTTCAAAAGTTACCAAATCGTTAAGGGAATTTTATCTCAATTTTTCTTCTTTGAGGAATATGATTATTTTATGCACCAATCTTCCTATATGAGGAATTTATACATCCCATTTGAAATAAAATATCATGAATTTATTTATCCTAATGATATTTTGAGTTTAATTTATTTTTATTCCTTCATGGGGATTACGTTTCAAAGTTACTAAGTGGTAAATATTTTATGTTACAATCTCATTGTTTATCGGGATTGTTTATGATTATGTTTCTAATGATATATTATTGTAATCCATATCTCAAAAAAATCATGAATTTTCTTTTAATGTGGTTATCTAATGAGAATCAATTTTTTACCTTCATTTTTTTCCTTTTATGTACTCAAGAGTTCAAAAATAATGTTTTAGGGAAAATCATATTTATGGTCGAAAATCATTTTTCTTCAAAACCCATGTTTTCTAAAAAAAATAAAAATGTATTTAATTTTCTAAAAAAATTACTTATTAAATAAATTTTACCCATGTTTTACTTTTTACAAAATGTTTTAAAATTAATCATCATGTGTTTCTCAAAAAAAGTGCCAATTTGGACTTTACCTAAACTAATAAAGGAATAATTGTGTGCAGCATGAACATAATTTTCCACTGTCATGACCATTATTTTCTTTGAAGATACTTTTATAATTATAAAATTTTATTTTAAAATTAAATTATTTTTGAAATGATTTATGTTTTAACAAGTGTTTTCAAAGTCAAAATGATATTTTCTTTAAGAAATGTTTTAAATGTATTTTAATGTTTCCTTTATAAGTTATCAAGTTTATTTTAAAATAAAAGGATTTCCAAAATGTTTTATGTTTTAAAATGTTATTTTAAAAGAATATTTTTATTCCCCAAGTAATGTTCTAAGTTATTTATCATTCAAAATCATTTTCCATCTAATACTACATCCTTTTATATAACTTATTCCTTACTAGGGATATAAACCAAGGATACCATTCTTATTCTTTAAATAAATTGTTTATGATGGAAATATGTTATGAAACCTGTTTCTATTCGATAGGTTATACTATGAAAAAATTCTCATGAAACCTATTTCTTTTTCCATGAGTTATTATTTTATGATATAACTAAATGATTATAAAACCCATTTCTTTTACATGGGTTATTCTTAGATATAATATTTTATGAAACCCATTAATTTTTTTTGTTTTTGGTATGATGAAAGTTCTATGATCTTTTCGAACATAAATGCATTGATTATGTGATGAGAAGGACCTATATCTCCCACCAATACATTGGGTAATGATTAATTTTATATGATCTCAATGGGTATATGGGAGGTTATCCCAAACAAGAAATAGGATACATAGAAGGTTATCCTAAGCCCAAACGAGGGAACATGGGAGGTCATCCAAAGCCTGAAGTAGGTACATGGGTGGTTACACCAATACTATAATGTTATGAATGTCTTGGTTGATAGCCTTAACATAATATTTTCTATGTTTATGTGTATTCCACAAATTTATTTCTTTAGTAAATGTTATGATTCCATGGTTCATTTTCTTTAAAATTATGTATGATTCAAGTATTATTAACTTCTTATCATTATGACATGAATTAAGATTATGATCTTTGATATGTAGGGTATTGTTTTAAAATGTTATCTCTATAAGAAAAATGATCTATATCAATGTATCTATAGCCATGATTTTTTGATTTGTGAAAATATCTTGGTTTATAGCCATAGTTTTAATTAAAACTGTGGCTATATGGTTTAATCCTATGTGTGGAACTCTATCATCTCCCAACCCCAAACCATTACCCTCACTAGCCCAACCTTAACCGCCTGACCTATCCTCTCAGTGGCCCTCTCTTCTTAGTATTGGACCTCCTATCAACGACCCTCCCCCATCCTTGCGATCTCCTCTCTTAGAAGCAACCTATCCTCTCTGTGGATACCTCTTTATGGAAGCCCTCCTCCACCCTCGTGTCTCTTCTCAGTGGTGACCTCTCCTCTCGGCGGCCCTCCTCCACCCTCACGACCTCCTCTCTTGGTGGTGACCTCTCCTCTCAGTAGTGACCTCTTATTGATGTGCCTTATCCACCCTCGTATCCTCTCCATGACCCTACTCCCCCGACGCTGCCATCCGACACAGCCACCCCACCTTCCCATTTAATTTTCTCCTAGTAGGCCTCCCCACCTCCTCCTCTTATCCTCTCTTGGATGGGAATGAGTAGATGAGAGGATAACTCCCCCCCCCCCACTTCCTACACCTCTTATCCCTTTAACTCGGGTGATCCAAAGCATTCTTATCATGCCAATATTAGGTAATATCCTATCCTATCCTATCCATTATTTATTCTATTTATCCACTTGTAATTTCATTTTTTAGTTTGGGTTTTTTATTTTTTATTCCAAAAGAGTATGGTGGGATCACATCTGTATGATGGGTATTTCATGTGTGGCATATACAGAAGACGTATAAATCTTGAAATCTCATTATTGCATTTCATTTGAGTTTAGGTGTACTACTAAGTGGATTTATTTAAGGTTTTTCATTAAATTTGATGAAATTTTAAGTTTTTTTGGGTTGAAAATTTTGATTTTTTTTTCTTAGGTTTGGGTGGGTGTCCAGAGTGGACCTCACACCTAGATTGTGGCCTAAGTGTAGTTATATTACCTGGTGAGTTGAGCATCAATTATACTGATTGTAGTTCTAATTTTAAAATGTTTTTTTTTTGTTTGATTCATATGTATTCATGGATGATACAGGGTATATAAGGATCATTGGTGGTTGGTACAATATTGAGATCGATTTATGGATTATCGGTTGTGGTAGGTGTCCTTTACATCACCATGTCTCTTTAAAATTTAGATTATATTATGTTTGTGTAATCATTAATATTATCCTGGTAATGTGGATTGAACTTTTATGATATTTCTTATAAAATAGGTTGGTATTTATTTGAAATAATAGTCAACAAGGAACATATAACTTTCTAAATGGTTCATTGGGGTCACCATGGTTGAACAAGTTCAGGTTTCCCATCATATTCTTTTTTTGGTGGTGCGGGTTCAATTTTGCAAGGTAAATGTGATTTCCTTATTATATTTTATTTAAAAAGACGTTTTTTTAATTTAAGTATGAAGGGAAATTTTTTTCTTAATGAAATGGTTTTGAAATGGGTTTTCAAAAAAAAGGATTGGTTTATCAAGAGGATATCAATGGGTTTTAGCCTAAGGGGTAACATGAGTAAATCCAACATGTACTATCTTTTTCATATGATTTATAAATAGGGGTTTTTATTGGATTTAAAAAAATAAATGTGGCCTAGTTTTAGCACTCATTTTGTTCCACATAACCTTGTAAGGGTTATGGTCGGTTTTCTAATGTTTTGTTTCTTGTGAATTACCCTATTATTTATGATTTCCTTATTTGTTAACTATTATTTCAAAATGATGTAAGGAAGTCTAGAAATTATGATAGAGTCCTATTCTTATGTGAATGGTTAGTTAGATTTGATTGGGATGTTTATTGGGTTTCCTTTTTATGAGGGCTTATAGGAACCTTGGTATTCTCTTGATATGGTTGAGAGTTGTTGTGGTTGATTGGGAAATAGGTGATATGTTCATTTTTTTTCCTTTAGAAACAAATTTACATTATTTATGTTTTGTATTGACACCATAGTTTTTTATGGGAGAGCCTCATTTTTTACCTCTATTAGTCCCACAAGGGTCTTTTGTGAGAGAAACCCTAAGGGGGTGGGAGGTGGGGTGAATCTGGTTATGAGACTTGTTCTAATTTCACCACTTAATCCTTAAACTCTCATTATCCTAAATGATCTTGAACTCACTATTAATAGGGGCACTATTATTTTATTATTTTAAGGATGCTCTGTTTGATATTTCAATTACCTTTACTTTAATCCAATTTGATAAATGATTATTTAACCTACACACACCAATTTATGTATTATAGAAAGTAATTAAATAATGAATATAAGACATAAATATTTGAATTGGTTCACCCATACTGGGTTAATCTAAGTATCATACAACAACACTATTCTCATTTTCGAAATTCCACTAAACTAATTGTTATGTAGAGGGTTTAGGCTAGGAAACTCTAGTCCAAGGGTCACTCCCCTTATAATGATTCATGGACAGTTCACTACCTCCCCAGTTTCACTACCATCTTAATGATATATAGTATTATCACTCATCACCCATAGGGAAACTCCCTCCTTCCTCTATTTTACTCACTAATAACAGATGCATAACACTTTGGCATCCATTCCAAGGAAAGGCTTCACTATATGTACACTATACTAAGTATGGGTAGGTGCTCATTGATCTTAAAAATACACTTTCATACAGGACATATGAAACCCTCCTTGAAAATAGTTTTACTTTATTTATGATATCCTATGTGTATTTAAGGACAAATTCATAATTTTTCAAGGTCTTTAATGAGTTCCCATTGACATTCCTCATTTTTCACTTGGTGTGAATACCCAATGAACACTTTCACACAACTTCTATTAATGTTAGTTTGAAAATATAAATTTATATACAAGAACTCATTAGATTTTAGTTATTTTGTGATGGGCTATCCTTAACATAAATAAAAGGGTCGCACACTAAAATTTATTCACATAACTCAGTGTCTTTCATATGTAACTTTCACAACATAATAGTTCATGTAACCCTTTTTTATAACATCCCATTTGATGAAATACAAGTGTTTTCATCTCTTATTATCTTCACCAAAAATATCTTCTCTCTGTCTATTCAGTTATCCCTTCAAGGATTATTTATTTATAAAAAAACATAACCCTTTTAATGTTGTAAAAACCTTTCTTCCTGAAAATATCTTTCAAGAAAACTATCTATTTCATCAGTGATTATATTTCCCCAACACAAATGATTTCACACAACTCCAAACTTATATGAGTTGAAATTCAGTGAGCATGGCCATCTAGGTTTTTAGGTGCAAGTGAGTATGATCAGTTTCAAAATACTCAATATGGTCATTTAATGTGGTGTAGAATAATAAAACTAGGATGTATGATTGTTGGGATTGCCTGATTGGTAACGTTATTTATTGATAATCATTGAGAAATTTAAAAAAATATAATCCTTTAACATATACCAAGTGAGTGTATTTTTCTAACCTATATGGTAAATGGGTTGGTGAAACCTATTTTAATAATTATCGAGGTAAGAAGGAAATTTTAAATTATGGGGTTGTCATAGATCGCATGTGAGACATGTCGATATGTGATTTTTTAAATCTCTAGGCAAGTGATATTGAGTTGTTAATGTTACATGACACATGAGGTGAGGTCATGATAACGGATAAAAATTCAGGGTGGTTTCATTTGATATTTATGGTGTATGAATAAAATATTTTGGGGTTTATGTATACAGTCAATAGAGACCTGTTTGAGTTAGGAAATTAATAAGTTCATGAATTTCATGGTTGGGTCTAGGGATCATTATATTTTATCTACCTTGGAATTGAGGTTTTTGGTTTTTTATGGGATCAATGGAAAACTTTTCTATGAAATTTTAGTGGAAAGGTATGAGATTCCATGTTTTTAGGTGGTATGTTAATGATCCCAACCCAAATGTGGTTTTAGTTTTGGAATGTGACATATATTAAAATAGTGGAGTTAGATATAGGGAATAGAACACACCAAAGTACAATTATTGGAGGAGGAATTTTCTGGGTGGAGTTAAAACATTTGGTTTTTATAAAACCACTTTATAAGGTATAATAGTTAAGTGGTATGAACAGCTATGAATATAAGAAAATAGGGTTTTAAGAAGACTAGGCTAATAGAACATTCGTTCTCAAGGGAAACATATCAACATGAATGATATGGAGAGGAATTGTGTTATAAATACTCTTGGGAGTGAGGCAATGGGTTCAAATGAGATGAACTTTGACATAAAACTTCATGAGAAGATATTGTAACGTTTTGAATTCATGAATTCCACTATATGTCATGTATCATAGTGTGGTTAGAAAAAATGATCAGTACTTCGGTGCATGGGTCGGTGAAGTTTTAAGCAATGGATATGGTTTGGGTGTAGTGTTAGAATAACCACAACCAGTGAGAGTTAAAAATTCAGTTCATTCATAGGGAATTATTACTGTATAGTCTGAGTATACATTTCAGATCTCATAGGACATGTTGAGAGCATGAATCCTAAATTTTATTGGTTCTTTTGAGAAAAACATGTATTTAGTGAAGCTGAATTTATGTTTGTTGTATAATAATGATTATGTTTCAACCAGGAATAATCTCATGTGTGAGACTTAAGAGTTTTTTTAGTTGATCTAGAAATACTTAGATACTGCCTAGAGTAGTTCATGACATGATGCAGAGAGTGAAACCCAATTTCATGACTTGATTCAGGGCGTGAACCTATTTTTTCACCTGATATAAGTGGTGAAACCCCATTTTTTCAATCCATCAAATTCTATTAATCACCAAACAGATGTCATTAGCAAAAGTTGCATTAAAACAATCATTTTCTAGAATATTTTTAACAATCATTGTATGTCATGGATTTTTATCAGAATCCATTATCATGTATATGTGTCTTTCTTTTCTTATTGGATTTGAGTGAAACTTAAAATCTAAGATATTTTTTACACTAGATATCTTTTGAGTCCTGTTTTCTTTATAAATATATTTTTTATAACCTAGAATTTTGGTTATACTCTTTTTTCATGGTGAAAATTCTTGTCAAATCTACCATATATCTCTTCAATCCCAACAAAATAGTTTTGAACAGGTACTACGGGTGGTATTCCATTCAAATTATATTTTCTTATAGCCTTAGTTCTTTTGTTTTTAGGACATATCCCCCAATTTAAATAATCCATTAGTAGCAAGGGAGTGATATATCATACCATAATATATATGTTCATGAAACCCCTCCAATGGTTTTTTATATCACATTACACTAAATTTTGGTGAATAAAAACTATTATTTTTTGGAAGATAAAAATATATTGGACAATTTATAAAATAGAATTATTGATTTCTTATGGTATGAGGACACATTATCGTGGCCATTCGGTACCATTGAGTGGGGAAAAAGTGCGATTGGGTTAATTTATTGGTACACTTTTATAATGATTTCATTTTTAATAAATATTTATGACATGTTAATGTCTCATTCCTCAAAACTTTAATTATATCAACATCACTTCTTGAATGAAAAAAATAAAATGAGAACAACACACAAGGATTTAAATGTTTCAACTATAAAATCTGACTCCTTGTACTGATTTGATAGGACCTCAAATATTATATACTCCACTACAAATTATAATGGTTAAACTAAAGACCATCAAATTATAATAAACATAGAGTCTCCCAGCATTCCTACTATATCTCTGGAGAATCCATTATTCCACTTTCCACTAAAAATGTGTGACTCAATAGTTGAAAAGATCTCCCTTGACTCTGGGTTTCATTAGCCCAACTTGACGTTGATCTCCCTCAGCATAAAAAATATATCAACTAATTTGCTCGTGTTTAACCACATCAAGAACATTGATATATAATTATCACAATTTTTTCTATCAGTATCAAATAGTTACTTTAGGGTATCAACTATATGATTTTTATCATCTTTTCAAGCACTGGGACACATAGATCACCTACTTCTTGAATGGCTCCTGACATCAATCTATTCATTCTATACATGATACAACTACGTATTAGGTTCTAAACTTCTCAATTCTCTTAATTAGTAAACACAATAACACATTATCTTCATTACATACATTATTTTATATTAATATAATATCATCAATAATTTATTTCAATTTTATTTATGAATATTTTCAATTCTTAGTTGGAAATCATTATCCATATGAAATTATCAGTTGGAAATCATTATCCATATTCATTACATACAATATTTTATACATGTATAGTTACATAAATTAAATATCATGTATTCCATATTTTTATTGACACCACTTTAGTGATATATTATAAATAGAAAACATTTTATAAGCATAATGACAGAAATTCTGATATAGATAAAATATATATTATAATATATATATATATAATGAAAGCAATTGGATAATTTATATCAATTAAGGACTTCACTTACTATTCATACAATATATTCTATGTAGATGATTTATTTCTATAAATAAATCTTTCATATGTTATTTTTTGTTAATTGTTTAAATTTAATTGTTCAAGTCAATTTTAGATGTGATTACATTTGTTATTTTTTATGATTTAATTAATTTGAAACCATGTTAGTACTATATGCATGTACACTCAGTTTTCTTGGTTCATGGGAAAAAAACATCATCTATTAAGAGAGTTGTTCTGGCATCTTCAATGTATGTTGGTGGGGTGTTGGAGGGGGGGGGGGGTGCTGGTGTTGTGTTGGGGGTGGCAGAGGGGGTTTAGGGTGGGTGGGGGTGCTGGTGAGGTGTTATATTTATTTTAATAATTCATATAATTATTGTGATGTACATATCAATCTAAATATTATTTGTTCATTATTGGTTATGGATTCATGTATCATTTATCATGTATAGTTGACACACTGATCACATATATATAAGAAGTCATTATATCTCATTTCTTTTCCCACTATTTTCTTATAGGTGATTTCTTATGATGAGGTTGGTTCTATCCACTATCATCAAAGACACTGAGTTCAACATCATATTTTGGTAAGGTTTATTCTGTTTTTATTCTTTGGCCCTAATTTTAATTGTGGATTTTTTGATTTTTGGGTTCATTATATATTTGTAGTGCGTTTTGGATCTCATTGAGGTGGATTCAGGTCACCTTTGACGAAGGATTACATGTGTATGCATAGGTAGGCATATACATATATAAGTTCTTCTTTTATATATATTCACTCATGACAGTATGAATATATAAATTGGGGCTAGGTGTGCTTATATATAGATATGAAAAATGCATACATGTGTAAGTGTAAAGGGGTATATGAAAGTATAAACATATATATAAGGACCCCCTTGTTCATATTTGACCATGAAAGTATGTACATAGGGTCTAGGTGTCCTTATATATATGTGAAGTTACATATTCATGAAAGTGGGAAAAAAGAAAGAAGATTTTAGTGTTCATCGTCAAAAGTAGTGTGCCTTGAGGTTGAGGTAGGTTCCCTCTGCCTAACTCTTTAATTTGAATTATATAATTGTTTGATTGTTTTATAAACTTGTTTCCATAATTGCTTGATTTTTTTAAAAACTGGTTTTCTAATAACCACTAGCTTTGTCAAGGAAATATTTATTTATGAGTTCCAAGTTTATGGGATTACTAGTTTATGTAATTTCATCTCCTGTAGTCTTAAAACTAGGAAAACCCATTATATTTTCTCATATGTAGCCTAATATGTAGAAATGACACTAATATAAGGACAACACATAGCTTGATTCATGTTTTCATAAGATAAACAATTATATCTAGATCCACATTCTCTAATCCTACTATGAATACAATATTTATTACATTCACAATACCATATAATAATTTAGGCCAAACACTTAAGTATGGGTTCTCCCCTATTAACTCAGTTCAATAATGTCAAAAGAATGTAGTGCAGGGGGTGTATGGGGTGTGTAGGGGGTGTGATGGGAGTATGGGAGGGGGTGTGTTGGGTTCTATTTTAAGGGGCAGGGGAGGGTATAGGGGGTGTAAGAGGTGTGGGGGGGGGGGTTGTAGGGGTGAATGGGTGTGTAGGGGAAAGGGGTAGGGTGGTGTTTTGGGCTCTATTTCAAGTTGAAGGGAGAGGGTACAGTAAGGGGGTGTGTCAGGGGTGAAGGGGGTGTGCAAGGGGTGTGCAAGGGGAAGTGGGGGTGAAAACCTGCATTATGAAAACTTGGGGGTGTGCAGGGGTGAATGGGGTGTGTAGGGGGTGTATAAGGTGGGAAGGGAGTGAAAACCTACAATATTAAAACCTGTTATGAAAAAATTTTATGAAAACCCTGCATTATGTAAAACTGTTATGTGTTATGCATTATGTGAAAAACTACATTATGTAAACCTGTTTCATTTTGTGCAAAACTGTTAGTATAACAGTACATTAATGAAATATGATTTTTTATGTGAAAACATATTAGGAGGAGGTTGAAGGGGGGTGAATGGGGGTTTGCATGGGAAGGGGTGATGGAGTAGGGGGTCTGTAGGGGTAGGGGTGAAGTGGCGTCTGAAGGGGGTGAAGGTGGGTCTGAAGGGGCATGGGGGAGGGTGCATGGGGGGTCTGCAAGGGGGAAGGTGCAGGGGGTCTGCAGGGGTAGGGGAGGGGGATGGTGCAGGGGGTCTGCTGGGGTAGGGGGTTGGGGGTTTGCAGGGAAGTGTATGGGTGGGGTAGGGTGTGCAAGGGGTCTATAGGGGTTGGGGTGCTGGTGCAATGTGGGGGGATAGTGTAGTGGGTTGGGGGGAGGGTGCAGGGGGTCTATAGGGGGGAGAGCATGGGGTTTTCAGGGGCAGGGGGAATAGGGTTTGTAGGGAATGGGTAGGGGCAAGGGTGAATGTGGGGTGCATGGAGTAGGGTGGGGCAGGGTGGTGGAAGGGGGTCTGTAGGGGCAGGGGGTTTATGGTACAAGGGGTGTTGGTTCAGTGTGGGGGATAGTGAAGTGGGTTGGGGGAGCGTACAGGATGTCTACAGGGGGAGGGGTAGGGGTAGGGTAAATGGGGACTTCATGATAGGGGGGAGGGTGCAGGTGGGTTGTAAGGCGGGAGGGGTGTTGCAGGGGGTGCAAGGGGGTCTACACGGGTAGGGGTTCTAGTGAAGGAGGTTCTAGGATTGGGTGGGGGCTAGTGCCATGGGGTGGGGGAGGGTGTAGGGGGGTCTGCAGGGGGAAAGGTCTAGGGGCTGGGGGTGTAAGGGGGTCTGCATGGGCAGGGGGGTTTTAGTTCCAATGGGATGGGGTGTGTAGGGGAGGGGGATATGGGTGTGTAGAGGAGGGGGTGTTGGGGGTGTGAAGGGGGCAGGGTGAGGGGGAAAGGGGGTGTGCAGGGGGAAGGGGTGTGCAGGAGCAGGGGCGTGCAAGGGGGAGGGGTAGGGGTGTTTAGGGGGAGGGGGTTCAAGGGGTGTGTGCAATGAGGAGGGGATAGGGGGTGAAATGGGCTGGGGGAGGGGTTCAAGGGTGAAAGGGTGGAGGCGTATGTAGGAGTAGGGGTGGGGGTGATAGTGCAAGGTGGTGGGGGGAGGGGGTTGTGGGCAGGGGGTCCTCTCAACAGCCAACATGGTTCACCATGCTGTTTCTTTTATAAAATGGAAAGGCCTATAGCCAAGGTTTCAAACTGTGGCTATAATTCTTGTGTGAATTAAGCTTCTTCCACATTTTCAAACCATGGCTATAGGGATTTATCCAATGTTTGAAATTGTGTCTATAAGCCTTTCCCTATATCCATGCCAATACCATCCATGGTTCATTAAACCATGGCTATAACCTATAGCCTTGGTTTTGGGCCTATAGCCATGGTTCCAAACCATGGTTATAGCCTTACTTTTTAGTAGTGTATAATCATGTTATCATACCATTTTTCTCACATTATGTTTATGTATTTCTCTTATTTATCCTTAATGAGAATATAAGATCCCCCTTTCTTATGTTTCTTTTCCCTAGGTTATGAAGAAAGGTTTGAAGAAGGGTATGTTTGTAAAGTGTACTAAAGGGGGAGATATTTATTGGATATGTTGAATATATTTCACCAAATTATAATATTGTGTACCTAGTCACAAAATACACTAGAACATTATTTTCCTCATGTGTGTGTTATGTAATGTATTGAATATTCATCTAAAAAGATGTAATATCATTTTATGAAATTCTTGGGTTTCTAGAGTTGGTATTAGATAACAGGTTTAGTTAATATTTGGAAACTAGGATGAGGAAACATTCAAAAGATCCCTTGGGATATTTCTAAAGATATGTCTTGGGATGTGTCTAAGTATAGTTCTAAAGATGAGTCAAAGTTTAGTAAAATTTCCTATAATTTTGGTAAAGGATTGATAAAGTGGTTTATATGAAATTCCATCTCTATCTGGATACTAAAAGTGAATGTTTCTCTAGAATAGAGGTACCTATGGGTAATAAATATGAAAATTTCACATTAAGATGGACTCAATCATCACCAGATGTATTAAAATAGGCCTTTCTACACACATGGTTTGACACTCCTATGGATATGCCTTATAAACTCTCAAACTCTTTATGAACCTTCATAAATTATTTAAATTGATTATGAATATGAATCACCAAGGTTAAAAAAAGGTTCCATTGATTTAAAATAAGGTGTCTTGATTTAGACATCCTATAAATTATTTTTAGACTATGTGGTTTTCTATTATGATTAGTTTTGATGACACTATCCTTTTTTTTCAATCGTGGAGATGAGAATGAACTAGAATTTGATGAATAATTTTCAGATGAGCATCCGAATGTGATTATTAATAGAGTGAAGGATATTGTGATTATTCCTAATAAGTTATCACATAACATGATTAACAATGTTAACCTTAACTAAATCTTGGACTCACCCAAAAAAATAAGGATATATTCTGTTGAGATTATGGGTAGTGGAGACCATGGATTAATGAAGATTCAATTTTTTTATGTTAAGAATATGGGAAGAAGCACTCAAGGGAATGACTCAATATGACAAGAAGATGTTTTAGGTGTGGAAAAAGACACAAATAAAGTCAGTTTAAAAGAAAAATGAAAAGTTCATTTAACATAATCGATGATAATAATGTTCTATCTAAGGTATCAAGACTGTTGAATATTTTAAATATAGAAAGTATGGAAATTATGAAAATCAATCTCCTTGGGGGAAACCTCATGATGAAAATCAGAAAGGTTTTTTGAGTAATGTATTTTCTGTTGATGATAAAGAGACTAAAAATGAAATATGATAGGAAAGAGATATTAAGAAATAATATGATGAAACCAGGTTAATGGTTTGAGAAGGAAGTTGTATTATTAAAGTGATTATATATTGTAATTCAAGAATTAAGTTATATGAATCATAAAATATATAATGATGATTTAGTATAATTTTATTATTAAATATATTTAATAATTTGTTGAATGGTACTAATGACCTAGAAAATTGATTTAATGGAAATGTAATATTTTATGGAAAACAAATGATTAAGGGAATATAACCCTTAATATGTTCCTAAGGTTGAGAAAATGGTGTTTAGTTTGGATAAATATATGATTGATATGGATAACGTAAATTGGATAGTATATATGACCTCACAACTGATAAAGGATTTGCGGAAAAAGTGGTTTATGTTTTCATTGATGGATTTTAAAACACTATAGGATCTACGGAATATGTTCAATAATCTATTATTTTATTCAAGGAATGAGGAACCAATCATGTTTTCATTGAGGTTTTATTGTAATTATGGATATTTCCATGATTCAATAGAACATATTACCAATGTAATAACATATTTAGAATGTCACTATTAAGAGCTTATTAATGATATTTTGGGGATTAATGATGACTTTGAGAAATTTAGTGACCTTCTTTATAAATTTTTAATTTTAGAAGGATCATAAGGTTAACCATTTATGTTATGGATTATCTAGAACTTTGGATGTTTTTTTATAAATTAATGTATTTCTTCACCATATAAAGAATTACACATAATGGATAAATAGGGTTAATTTTTTTTAACTAGAGATAAAGGTAATGACTTCCCATCCTTTTATGGATTTTTTTTAGTTCTTAGAACAAGAAAAATTCATATCTTAGAGTAATTGATGAAGAGGAAATTGATCATGTCACAGCCAAAGGATGAGATTGTTCTTATGAAATGGAATGAAATAAAGTGATTATATCTTCTCATAAAAATTAAAAAAAATTAAGAAAAGGATTTTGAAATAAAATTTTATCCTATCACCATTATTTTTTATGATTTCAATGCCTTTTTTCACTCTTTGGTTTATGGTTTTTTTACCATTAACCTTTTATGGATCACTCACTTTCTTGTGATCAATGATCACTCTTAGAATCTATAATTATATACATTTCTCTTCCATGTACATATCTTCACTTTCCTCATATTTTATTCTATTTTTAAACATAGTCTTTGATATTATAGAATAATTTCACACATACCTTTATATTTTTCAAGAGGATGTTTTATTAACCCCTTTTATGATGTGAGTTTCTATAATGAAATTTTCAACCTTTGATGACAGAGATAAATTTTGAGGGAAAAACTTATTTTAATGGGGGTATAATGTAACACCCTGATATTTTTTGGAATATTTTTTCCAAATTAATTTAATATTGTATATATTTTGGGTTACATAAAACACTGATTTTTTCTTGCATTACACGCAATACCGATTTTAGAAGAAATGTAAAATACTATTGAAATATTTAATATGAAGGTTATCACCTAGCCATTTTAATGGGGGGTATGAATAAGATTAACTAAATTGTAAAAATATAAGTTTTAAAAATATATATATAATGAATTATTTTGGGACCAACTTATTTTTAATGATGATAAAAACTATTTGAAAATAAGGTAAATCTTTTTCTCAAAAAATATTTTATGCACACAAGTCTATTTTACATAGATGAATTAAAAAAGAAACTTTTTTATATATTATATTAATTAAATTTATATATTTTATAGTTTTTTAAATTTAGTTTATGTGTTTTTTGGATAAGAGATAAGAATAAATCCAATTTTATGCAAAAAAATTGTATCTTTTTAAAAAGTAGTTTTGTCACATTTTTTAACACTTATTTTTAGAATAATATTTTCTACTTTTATAAAATTTATTTGAAAAAATAAAATTAATTTTTTAAATCATAAAATAAAAATTATGTTATGGTGTTTTTTTTGATAATTTTCTAAAAAGATTAATTTTTTGATGAATAGTAAAAAAATATTAAATTTAAATTGAAAAGTGCCTTTTTGTTTAAATTATTTATAAATTTAACGTATATTTTAATTTTTTTTAAAGTAAAATTAGTTAAATTATATATATATTAATACAATTTAGGTCATTTTAATCATTTTCATGATGAATTTTGATATAAAAACATCATAAAATTTCAACATTTTCTCTTTGATAATCTGTGTTCTCATCACGTTTGCTAGAATAATTTTAAATTAAAATTTTACACTTCTGTGCATTGAATTTTAGAAAAATTATTAAATATATGTAATCGGAATAATTTATATTATCTAATATGTTCAACTTAATTTTTGAACAAAATTAATAGTGAAAGAAGTAAAAATTAATTATCACAGTTAAGGTAAAAATGGGTTTACCGGGGGTTAAACTAAAAAGATAAGGGTTAAAATAACCTAAATACTTTTCTAAAATATATTTTATTGAAATATTTACATCCTATAATTTATAATTCTATATAATACTCCATTTTTTACCCTTGTGTTATTTGAAAAATTTGGGTACACCTTTTTCTTTTTATAAATTACAAGTGTGTCACTCACATCACTTATAAAGGCCACCCCTATACTCTATTATTTACACCTTAAAACCATTTTGGTTCATCCAAAAATATCTCTAATCACTTCCAAATTTTCCTCCTCTAATCTTAAAATCATTATTTTTTGGAATAAATTCATCCTACGAAGTCTTTTGGTGAAAACCTAAGGAGGATTCCAGAAGAAGAGGTAAAGCTCTTCAATAAGAATTTTTATTTTATTTCTTATTCCATCTATTTAAATTATTATTAACCCATTATTATATAATAAAATATGTAAATTAAATATAATGATTTCTTTTTATGTTAATTTAATGACCTAAAACCATCTCTACTTCCATCAAATGGGTTAAGAAATCATCATTCATGTATACAGAGAACTATTGCCTCGTGAACTGATGTCATTCATTTTTCCATTAACACCACTTATGGTTAGGTATGATGATGGATATAAATTATATATATTATATTTATAACATAATTATACCTATTTAGTAATAATATCTTATATATACCTCTTTTACTTTCCATTCTAAGGGGATATGATAACATCACTCGTGTGAATGGCGGACTAAAGCCTTCTGATGTGATGTGATTCATTTTCACTAATGCTTTACATGGAAGATAATAAGGATAAAATTAATGAATATATGTGATATAAATGAAATATTTATGATATTCATGAAATATTTATCATTCTAAAAATTTAATATATCATTTTATTTCTTACCTTTTCACTCATCAAAATAAGGTAATGTCGTTTGTGTATGTGTGGACTACAACCTTCACGAAGCAATGTGACTCTCTTTTCATCAACACACCACATGGATGATATGTATAAGTATATTTAAAGAAATATTATTATATTTATGATATTATTATAATTCTTTAAATATAATATATTACTTACCATCTTTCCATAGTGGTCATTAAATAATGGAAACATTACTCATGTGTATCTATGATCTAATGTCTCCATGATCATAACACACTTCATTTCTAAAAACCATATTTCATGATTTTTATTAAAATTATAATTGATGTATAAATATGAAATTTATTTTATGGTTATTATTATGGTTATTATTGAACCATGATCAAAGTAATAGTATAAAAAAACAAATCAAAACATATATGAAAAAGAAAGCGGTTATTACCTAAAACAAGACATTAACATGGAATTGTAAATAAATGGGTAATAAAAGTAAATAAGTAAATAATATATGGTATTATATATCTAATTTTGGTTCTTTAATAAATTTATAATAAAATTATATTTATTTTTCAGGATTTTCGAATGAGTATGAAGGAAATTGTGACGTCCGGTAAGGGATTTCTATCTCACTTTTATTTTCTATGAGACAGACACCATATTCACCATGTTTTTATTTTATGTGGTGTATATAATTCCATTGAATTTATTTTATGAAATTTATACTTAAATTTATTTTTATTTACACATCCATTTTAGGATCTCTCTTTCATGGGGTTTAGATTTCAAAAGTTACCAAATCAGTAAGGGAATTTTGTCTCAATTTTACTTCTTTGAGACATATGATTATGTTATAAACCAGTCATCTTGTATGAGATGTAAATACGGATAATTTTAAATAAAATATCATTAATTTATTTATACTAATGATATTTTGAGTTTCATTTATTATTATTGCATAATGGTTATTAAGTTTCAATGTTACCAAAGTGGTAAAGGTTTTAGGTTAAAATCTTATCATTTATCAAGATTGTTTGTGGTTATGTTTATGATGATAGAATCTTATGATCCATCTCTCAATGAAATCATTAATTTTATTCTCTTCTAGTTATTTCATGATAATACATTTTTTCACTACATTTTCCTTTATTTATGTACTTAATATTTCAAAAAGAATGATTTTAAGAAAAATCATCTTTTTGGTTGAAAACCATTTTTTATCTAAAAACATGTTTTATAAAAAAAATTAAAAAATATTTTTAATTATTTTTAAAATGGTTTATTAAAGAAAATTTTACCCATTTTTAAATTTTTACAATTTTTTTTAAAATTAATCATCATGTTGTTTTCAAAAACAATGTCCATTTGTATTTTATCAAAACTGTGAAAAGAATATTTTTGTACGATATGAACATAATTTCCCACTATCATAACCATAATTTTCATCGAAAATTACTATATAGATTTTCAAGGTTATTTTCAATGTAAAGGATTTTCAAAAATTTTATGTTTTAAAATTTGTTTTCAAAGGGGAAATGATATTTTCCTCAATAAATGTTTGAAATGATTTTTAAAGCTTCCTTTACAAGTTTTCAAGTTTATTTTCAAAGAAAAGGATTTAAAAGTTGCTTTTTGTTTTAAATAGTGGGTTTAAAAGAAAATTTATCATTCCTTAGAAACATTAAAATTGATTTATCACTTAATATAATTTTCCATTTAAGATGAATCCTTTTATGTAACTTATGCTTTATTGGGGATATAAACCAAGGATACCATTCTTGTTATTTCTCTAAATATTTTATGATTAAAATATATTTATGAAACCCATTTCTATTCCATGGGTTGTACCATGAATTTTTTTATGAAACCCATTTCTTTTTCCAAGGCTCATGGTTTTGTAAGATAATGAAATGATTGTGAAACCTATTTATTTTCCACATGTTATACTAATATAAAATTTATTATAAAACCCATTTCCTTTAACAAGATTTGATATGATTATTGTTTTATTATATTTTTCCTATAAATGTATGGATTATATGATGGGTGGGACCTATATCTCTCTCCAATGTATTAGGTAATGATTAATGTTATAAGAGATCAAAGGGTATATAGAAGGATATCCCTAGCCGGAAAGAGGGTATACTAGAGGTTATCCCAAGTCCGAATGAGTGTACATGAGAGGTTATCTCAATAAAAAAGTAGGTATATGGGTGGTTATCCCTATCCTAACATGTTATGAAAATATTGGTTGGTAACCTTGACATAAGATTTTATATGCTTATTTTCATATTAAAAATTTATGACTTCTGACAATGTTATTCTCTCATGGATAATGTTCATTGATTTTCTTTTTATTCATGTATTATGAATATTTAATATTTATTCAATGAATCAAGACTATGATATTTGATATGTAGGTTATGGTTTTAAAATTTTATGCTCATGTTCTCATACCCATAATCTCACATTATGTTTATGTATTTCCATTTTTTACCCTTACTGAGCATATAAGCTCGCCTTTTCTTATGTTTTATTTCCCCAAGTTATGAAAAATATTTTATGTAGGGTATGTTACTGAATATTACTAAAATGGGAGATCTTTATGAGATAAGTTTAATATCATTCAAAAAATTAGAATATTTTGTACCTAGTCTCCAAAGAAAATCAACAATTACATTTCTATGGTGTGTGTTATGTAATATATTGAATATTAATCTTAAAATATTTGATATCCATATGTGAAAAGCATCTTTATCTATAGTTGTTATCATAGAATATGTTTAGTTAAACTTTGGAATCTAAGATAAAAAAATATTAGCGAGATCCCTAAGGATATTTCTTAGGATATGTCTTGGGATGTGTCAAAGGATAATTATAAGTATGAGTCAAAGTATAGGAAAATATATGGGATTTTGGAATATGATAAAGTAAGTGGTTTCCAAGAAATTACATCCTTGTATGGATAGAATAAGTGGATGTGGATCTAGAACATAGGTCCAGAAGGGTAATAACTTCAAAATGGTAACATTGAGATAGACTAAATCATCACTTAGTGTACAATAATGGGCATTTCCACACACCTAGTTTGACAATCCATATAGATATGCCTTGGAAATTCAAAGACCCTTTATAAAACATCATTAAGAATTTAAATAGATAATGACTATGAATAAAATAGGTTAAACCTAATGTTCCATGTATTTAAAATAATTTTTCTTTACTTATACATCAAATAAATTATATTTTAGACTATGTGGTTTTCCATTATGATTAGAGTTTCTAAAGATATGATTTTTTTTTTATTTTATACAATGCTGGGAACAATAAGGAACTAGGTTAACATTGAATGTGATGGAAAAAATTATGAGAAACCAAATGGGATGATGAATTTAGTGCATGATATTTTCATTATGCCTAATCACTTATCATGGAACATTGTTTACAATATTAACCTTAAGAAGCTCTAAAACTCACCAAATAAGAGAAGGATAGAGTTTGATGAGAGTTAAAGTAGTAGAGACCATGGAGGAAAGAAGATTTAGTTATTTATATGTTGAGTATGTGGGAAGAATCACTCAAGGGGTTGTCTAGAAGGTATTGGAATATTTTTTTGGGTGTGGAAAAGGACACAAATCAAGTAAATGCAAAGGGAAAATAAAAAATTTGGTTGAAAAAATGGATGCGAGTAATGGTATTCCAAAGGTATCATCGACTATGGAATGTTTTAAATATGGAAATTATTGGAATTATGAAAATTTATTTCGTAAGGGGAAATCTTGTGATGAGAATCAACAATGTTGTATGAGTAATGGTTTTTGTTGATGACGAAGATACTATGAATGTAATATGAAATGAAAGAGGTATTAAGGAATAATATGATGAATCCTAGTAAATGGTTTGAGAAATAAGTGGTATTACTGAAGTGATTATGTACTATAATTCAGAAATTATTTTATATGAGTCATAAATATATATATGTATTTTTCAGTATATGTTTTTCATTAAGGATATGAAAGAATATATTGAATAGTACTAATGAAATAGAAAATTAATTTAATTAAAAGGTAATATTTTATGTAAAAAATTATTAAGTTAAGATAACTTTTAATATGTTCCCAATTTTGAGAAAATGATTTTCAGTTTGGATAAAGTGATGATTGATATAGATAAATTAAATTGGATAGTATTTATGACCACAGAACTAATAAAATATTTGTTGAAAAAGTGTTTTATTATATCATTTATGGTGTTTTAAACATTATTAGATATATGGAATATGTTCAATAATATATATTTTTATTCAAGGAATAAGGAAGCATGCATTTTTCCATTGAGGTTTTATTGTAATTATGGTTATTACCAAGATTTGGGAGAATATATAACCAAGGTATTCACATATTTTCCATGTATCCATTATGGTATTTTTAATGATATTTAGAGGATTAATTATTATTTTGGGGAATTTAGTGACCATATTTTTAATTTTTTAATTTTGTAAGGGTTATAAGGTTAACCATTTATGGAATGGTAGAAGTTGATCTTTGGATGAGGTTTTAGAGATTAATGTATTACATCACCATATGAATATTTACCCATACTATATAACCATGGTTAACTTTTTTAATTATATATATAATGAATTACTTACCATTATTTTATGGATTTTATTCAGTGCTTCAAACATGAAACATTAATCTCTTAGAGTAAGAGATAAATTAGAAATTGATCAAGGGATAACCAAAGGATGATATTGTGATTATGTAAAGGAATGAAATAAAGTGAGTATATATTCTCATAAAAATTACACAAAATTAAGAAAATTGTCTTGAAATAAAATTTTATTCTATTAGAATCATTTTTTATTATATCAATTACCTTTTTAATGCCTCTTTGGTTTTATGGTTTTCTAATCGTTAAACTTATTTGGATCACCCACTTTATTATGATTAATAATCTCTATCACTATCTATAATTATTTAGAATTTTCTTCCATGTATGTATCTTCACATTAGACCTATTATATCCTATTTAAAAACCTAGTGGGTGTTATTCTAGATGAATTCTATACATCCCTTTCTATTTTTCAAGTGGATGTTTTATTAACCCTTTTTTGATGTGGATTTATATGAAGTAATTTTAAACCTTTGGTGACCAAGATGAATTTCGAGGGTGAACTTAATTTTAAGGGGGTATAATGTAAAACCCTAATATTTTGTGAAATAATTTTTTCAAATTAATTTAATCTTTTTTATATTCTATGTTATGCACAACATTGAGTTTGTCTTATGTTACACATAATACCAAGTTTATAATAAACATGATATACCATTAAAATATTTAATATGAAAGTTATCTCCAAGAAATTTTAATGGAGGGTATGAATAAGATTAACAGAATTATGTGAATATATTATTTAAAAATTCTTATAAAATAAATTCTTTGCTAACAATTAAATAGAAATGAAGATAAGACCTAGAGGAAAATAACGGAAATATTTTTCTAAAATAACATTTTTTTATGCACATAAGAGTATATTATATTAATAAATTAAAAAAACAATTTTAGTAAATTATATTAATTAAATTATATATTATATAGTGTTTTAAAAATAATATTATTCATTTTCTAGATAGGAGATATGAATAAGTTCAATTTTATGCTTAAAATTTGTATCTTTCTAAAAAGAATTTTTGTCACCTTTTAGAACAATTATTTTAAAAAATAGACACTTTAAGAAACTTTATTTGATAAAATAAACATATTTTTTTAAATCATCGTATCAAAATTATCTTAGGCATAATTTTTTATAATTTTTTGAAAATATTAATTTTTTTATGAATATAAAAAATATACGAAATTTTAATAGAGAACTACCTTTTAGATAAATTTATTTATAAAGTAAAATTAAATTTTAAATTTGTTTTAAAGTAAAATTAATTTAATTATTAATCTATTAATCAAAAATTAGGTTATTTTAATCATTCTCATAATAAATTTTGATATAAAAATTTGAATACTTGTGAACATTTTCTCTTTGAAAATCTGTTTTCTGATCGCATCCGTGAGATTAATTTTAAATTAAAATTTTGAACTTATTTGAATTGAATTTTTAAAAATGGATTAAATATTTGGATTCATCATAAGTTATATTATATAATAAGGTCAACATAAGTTTTTACCAAATTTAATAGTGAAAAATAGTAAAAATTAATTACCACGGTTAGTGTAAAAATGGGTTTACTAGTGGGTTAAAATAAAAAGATAAGGGTTAAAATAACCTAAAACTTGTATAAAATATAATTTTTGGAAATATTTAGACCCTATAATGTATAAGGCTCTATAATAATCCATTTTTTACCCTTTTTCCTTGGAAAAAACATGCACTACTATAAAATAAGACTATAGTTTCGGTTTGGAACCATGGCTATAGGCCCAAAAATTATGGCTATAGGTTATAACCACGGTTTAATGAACAGTGGCTGGTATTGGTGTGGATATAGGGAAAGGCCTATAGCCACGTTTTCAAACAATGGTTAAATCCCTATAGCCACAGTTTAAACTGTGGCTATATCCCTATATCCATGGTTTGAAACCGTGGAAGAAGCTTAAGTCACACAAGGTTTATAGCCATAGTTTGAAACTGTGGCTATATGCCTTTCCATTTCATAAAAAAATAACATGGTGAACCGTTCTAGATATTGAGAGGACCCCCACCCCCACCCCCACCCCATACTCTTGCACACCCCCACCCCATACTCCTGCACACCCCCTCCCCCTTGCACCCTTACACCCCCTCCCCCTCCCCCTCCCCATTGCACTCCCATGCCCCCTTCTCAATGCACACCCCCTTGCACCCCCTCCCTCTTCACACCCCTTCCCCTACCCCCTTGCACCCCTTTCTCATACACACCCCCTCCACACTGCACACCCCCTACCTCCCCCCTCACCTTTCCCCCTGCACACCCCCATCCCCCCCCCCCCTCCGCATTAGAACCCCCTGCCCCTACAGACCCCCTTTCACCCCCTTCCCCCTTCCCCTACCCCCCTCCCCCTACACACCCCTCTGCAACCTCCCCCACCCCACTGCAATGGCCCCCCACCCTTCACCAGCACCCCCTACACCAGAACCCCCATGCCCCTACAGAACCCCCCCCCCCCCCACCTCGTTCCCCACCCCCCCCCCCCCCTTGCACCCCACCTGAACCTTTCTCATTCCCTACTAATCCCTTGTCCCTACCCCTTCATACCCACTTCCCATTCACCCCCTCCCCTGTAGACCCCCCTGAACCCTCCCCCACCCACTGCACTAGCCCCCCACTCTACACCAACAATCCTCCCCCCCCCCCCCCCGCACTAGAACCCCCTTCCCCTGTAGATCCATCTTTCACCCCATTACCCCACCCCCTCCCCCTTGCACCCCACCTACACCCTTTCCCCTCCCCCAACCCTGCTGACCCCCTCCCCCTACCCCCTCTCCCTACAAACCCCCTTCACCCTCCTCTACCCCACTATACTCGCCCCCCACCCTGCACTAGCACCCCCTACACCAGAACCCCTCATGTCCCTAAAACCCCCCCTTGCACCCCCTACCCCGCCCCCTCCCCCTACCTCATTAACCCCCCTTCCCCTACCCCTACAGACCCCCTTCCCCCACACCCAACCCTTACAGACCTCCCTGAACCCTCCCCCCATCCCCTACAGACCCCCCCCTACACCCTCCCCCCAATAGACCCCCTTGCACTCTCCCCCTGCCCCTATAGACCCCCATGCACCCTCCGCCTAATAGGTTTGCACATAAAAAATCATAGTCACATAATGAATTGTTATACTAATGGGTTTACACATAAAAAAATAGGTTTTCATAATGAAATTTTTCATATAATACATAAAACATAACAGGTTTTCATAATGCAGGTTTTCATAACATGTTTTCATAACAGGTTTGAATAATGCGGTTTTCACCCCCCCCCCCCCCCTCCCACCCCGCACACCCACCCTAAACCCCCTTCACACCCCCCATGCACACCCCGTGAACCCCCTACACACACCCAAGTTTTCATAATGATGTTTTTCACAGCCACTTCCACCCTACACCCCCTACCTATACCCTCTCTTATCCCCTTGCAACAGAACCCAACAAACCACCCTTCCCCCTACCCCCTCCCCTACACACCCCCTTCCCCCCACACACCCCACAAACCCCCTACACACCCCTTTAACCCCTGGTACCCTCCCATCTCCCTTGAAACAGAACCCAGCACACCCCACTCCCCCTTCCCCCAGCACACCCACCCTACACACCCCATGCACCCCATGCACTAAAGTCTTTTGAGATCATAACACTGGGATAATAGGGGATAACCCATCCTTATGTATTATGCCAAAATTATTAGATGGTATTGGGAATGTAATAAATTTTGTATTCACATAAGGATTAAGGAATATGGATCTAAATATAATTGTTTATCCTATGAAAACATGAATCAGGCTATGTTTTTTCCTTAGATTAGTGTCCTTTCTACACATTAGGCTACATAGAATAGAATATAATGTTTTCTTCCTTGTTTTAAGATGATAAGAGAGGACATTACAAAAACTATTAATCCCATACACTTGGAACTCATAAATAGATATTTCCTTGAAAAATATAATGTTTTTTAGAAAAACAGTTTTTAAAACAATCAAGCAATTTTGGAATTAAGTTTTTAAAACAATCAAGAAATTATATAATTTAAATTAAGGAGTTAGGTAGAGGGAACCTACCTCAACATCAAGGAATTCTTCTTTTGATGATGATAACTCAAACCTTCCTTTTTTCCAATTGCATTCATATGAAACTTCACCTCTATGTAAAGAAACTAAGCCTCTATGTACATATTTTCATGTCCAAATATGTACAAGGGTGTTCTTAGATATATGTTTGTACTTGAATATACCCCTTTACACTTACACATGTATGAATTTTTCATATCTATATATAAGAAAACCTAGACCCAATATATATATTCATACTTCCATGAGTAAATATATATAAAGTGGGAACTTGTATTTGTATATTCTTACCTATACATACACATGTAAGCCTTCGTCAACGGTGAATTAAATCCACCTCAATGAGATAAAAAATTTACTCTAAAATTATAAGGAACCCAAAAAATACAAAAGTCATAATTAAAATTACTCCAAAGAATAAAAATGGAATAAACCTTATCCAAATCCAATGTTGAACTCAGTTTCTTAGATCATGGTGGATAGAACTGGAATCATCATAAAAAACCACCGGTAAGGAAATAGTGGGAAAATAAATGAGATATAATGACTTCTTATATATATGTTATCATTGTGTCAACTACATGATAAATGATACATGAATATATAACCAACAATGAACAAATTATATTTTGATTTTTATGTACATCCCAATAATTACATAAATTATTAAAATAAATTGAACACCCCACCAGCACCCCCCTATGCCACCCCCCAGCATAACCCCAACACCCCCCCTAAAACCCCACCATCATCCATGGAGGATGTCAAAACCACTCTCTTAATAGATGGGTTTTTTTCACAAGAACCAAGAACATTGAGTGTACATACATATAGTACTAGCATGGTTTCAAATTAATTAAATCATAAAAAATAAAAAAAAATGAAATCACATATAAACTTGCCTTGCACAATTTAATTTAAACAATTAACAAAAAAGAATATATGAATGATTTATTAAAAAAATAAATCATATGCATACATAATATTTTTTGAATGCTAAGTGACTTCCTTACATAGATGTACATTATCCAACTGCTTAAATTGTGTGTGTGTGTGTATATATATTAGAATATATATTTTATCTATATCATAATTGCTTTCATTATGCTTATAAAATGTTTTTATTTATAATACAGAACTAAAGTGGTGTCAATCAAAATATGGAATACATGATATTTAATTTATTGAACCATACATGTATAAAATAATGTATGTAATGAATATAGATAACAATTTTCAACTGAGAATTGAATATGGATAACAATTTCCAACTGATAATTGAGGAGATTCTGAAATAAAATTGAATGAAATTATTGATGATATTCTATTAATATAAAATAATTTACGTATTAAAGAGAATGTATTATTGTGTATACAAATTCAGATAATTGAGTTGATGATAACCTAATACATTGTTGTATCATGGATATGAAGAATAGATTGATGTCGGGATACATTCCAGAAGTAAGTGATCTATTTTTTCTAGTACTTGAAAAGATCATAAGAATCAGATAGTTGATACTCTAAAGTGACTATTTGATACTTATAGGACATATTATGATAATTAGCTATCAATGTTCTTAATGTAGTTAAATATGAGCAGACTAGTTGATCTATTTTGTATGTGGAGGGATATCAATATCGATTTGTGCTAATGTAACCCAGAGTCGAATGAGATCTTTCGAACTATTGAATCATACATTTTTTAGTGGAAAGTTGAATGATGAATTCTCTAGAGTGACCCTACAATGAGAATTCGGGGGACACTACATTGATAGGACTTGGATGTTTTTTCATGTAACAATTAGAATTTATAGTGGAGTATATAATATTTTAAGTCCTATCAAATTAGGACAAGGAGTTGGATTTTATATCTGAAACATTTAAATTCTTGTGTGTTATGTTTATTTTATTTATTTCATACAAGAAGTGATGATGAGATAATTAAAGTGGTGAGAAATGAGACATTAACATGTCATATAGATTCATTCTAAATGAATTCATTATAAAAGTGTACCAATAAATCACCCCAACCGCACTAGTCCCCCACTCAATGATACTGAATTTTCACGAAAATGTATCCTCATACCATGAGAAATCAATAATTTTATTTTAGAAATTGTCCAATATATTGATCTTCTAAAAACTATTAGTTTGTATTCACCCCCACTGTGATGGTATGTGATATAAAAAACCAGTGGAGGGATTTCATGAACATATATATTATGGTATGATATATCACTCCCTTACTACCAATGGATGCTTTAACTTGGGAATCTATCCTAAAAACAGAACCACTAATGCTATAAGGAAAGAAAATTTGAATGGAATACCACCCATGTAACCTATTCAAAACAGTTTTGTTGGGATTGAAGAAATATATGGTAGATTTGAATAGAAATTTCATCATGAAAAAGAGTGTATAACCATGATTATAGGTTATAAAAATATATCTATAAAAGAAATAAGACTCAATAGATATCTAATGTTAAAAAATATATTAGTTTTGAAGTTTCACTCAAAGAAAATAAGAAAAGAAAGACACAGATACATGATAGTGGATTCTGATCATAAAACACATAATATACAAAGATCATTAAAAATATTCTAGAAAATGATAGTTTTAATGTGGCTTTTCGTAATGAGAGATTTTTAGTGACTAATATAATTGGATTGATTGAAATAATGGGGTTTCACCACCTAGATCAGGTGAAAAAATAATTTCACACCCTGAATAAAGTCATGAAATAGGGTTTCACTCCTTGAATCATGTCATGAACTACTCTAGTAAGTCTACAGCTATTAATAGATCAACTAAAAAAACTCTTAAGTATCCTACATGATATTATTCCTGATTGAAAAAGAACCATTCTTCTCCAACAAACCTAAATTCAACTTCACAAAAGTGAATTTTTTCCCAAAATAACAAATAAAATTTATGATTTATGATCTCAATATGTCATATGAGATCTAAAATGTCTACTCAGACTATACAGTAATCATGCTTGAAGAATGAACTGAATTTTACAACTCTCAATGGTTGTGGTAATTCTAAAACTACACCCAAACCATCTACATTGCTTAAAACTTCACCAACCTATGCACCAAAACACTGATCATTTTTCCCAACCCCACTATGATACACCACATCCAGTGGAATTCCTTAATTCAAAAACATCAAATATCTTACCTTGAATTTTTATGTCATAGTTCATCTCATTTGAACCCATTGTCTCACTCCCAAGAGTATTTATAACACAAGTCCACTCTATATCATTCATGTTGATATGTTTCCATTGAGTACCAAAGTCATATTGACCTGGTCTTCCTAAAAAACTATTTATTTATATTCATTGTTGGTCTTACCACCTAACTGTTATAACTTATATAGTGGTTTTATAAAAACAAAATTTTTTAACTCCACTCAAAAAATTTCTCATCCAACACTTGTACTTTGGTATGTTCTATATCCTATATCTAACTCCACTATTTTTATATATGTGATTTCCCAAAATTATAACCACCTTTGGTTTGGGATCATTAACACAACACCTAAAGAAAATGAATCTCATACCTTTCCACTAACATTTCATAGAGAAATTTTCCACTGATCCCATCAAAAACCAACAACCTCATTCCTAAGGTAGAGAAAATATAATGATCCCTAGACCCAACCATGACATGCATGCACTTCTTAATTTCCCAAATCAAATAGTTATATACTGACTATATACATACACCCCAAAATATTTTATCCATATACCATAAATATCAAATGCAGCCACCCTAAATTTTTATCTGTTATCATGACCTCACCTCATGTGTCATGTAACATTCCCAACTAAATCTCCCAATCCAAGATATTTAAAAAAACATATCGACATGTATCACATTCTATCCATGACAACCACATAATTTAAAATTTCATGATTTCCTCTATATGTCTATATATAGGTTTCACCAACCCACTTACCATATAGGTTATAACAAAACATTCACAAATTACAAGTTAAATGATTATCTTTCTTAACATTCCTCAATGATTCTCAACAATTGACATTACCAATCAATAAATCCCAACAATCATTCATCATAGTTCTGTTATTCAACACCACCTTAAATGACAATCTTGAGTCTTTTCAAACTGATCATACTCACTTGCACCACACAACCTAGATTTCCATGCTCACTAAATTTCAAATCATATAAGTTTATAGGTTTTTGAATTCATTAATGTTGGTGAAAAATAATCACTGATGAAATTGAATGTTTCCATGAAAAAGATTCTCATGAATAAAGTGTTTTACAATGTGAAAAATTTTGTGTTTTTTATAAATAAACAATCCTTTAAGAGATAACTGAATAGATAGAGAGAATAGATTTTTGGTGAAGATACTTTGAGATCTAAACACTTTTATTTCCTCAAATGGGAAGTTATGAAAAAGGGTTCCATGACCCATTTTGTTTTGAAAGTTAGATTTGAAAACCACTAATTTCTGTGAATATATTATTTGTGCGACCCGTTTCTTTGTGAAAAGAATAATCTATCATAATATAACTAAACTTGATTGAGTTCTTGTATATAAAATTATATTTTTATACTAACATAAATATAAGTTATGTGAAATTGTTTATTGGTTATTCACACTAATTGAATAATGAGTAGAGTGAATGGGAACTCATTAAAGTCCTTGAAAAATTATGAATTTTTCTTTAAAGACACATAAGATATCATTAAGTAAAGTGAAACTATTTTCATGGATTATTTCATATATCATGTGTGAAAGATTATTTTGAAGATAAATGAGCACCTACCCATACTTAGTGCAGTGCAGAGATAGTGAAGCCTAGCCTTGGAATGTCTGCCAAAGTGTTATCCATCTATTATAAGTGAGTAAAAGAGAGGAAGGAGGGAATGTCCCTATGGGTGAGGAGTGATAAGACTATATATCATTCAGATAGTAATGAAAATAGAGAGGTATTGAACTATCCATGAATAATTGTAAGGTGATTGACCCTTGGATTGGAGTTCCCTAGCCTAAAACCACTATTGAACAATCAATTTAGTGGAATTTGGAATATTGGAATAGTGTTGTTTTATGCTCCTTATATTAACCCAGTACGGGGGAACCAATTAAAATATTTATTTCTTGTATTAATGATTTAATTAATTTCTATAATACATAAATAGGAGTGTGTAGGTTAAGTAATCATTTATCAAATTGGATTAAAGTAAAGGTGATTGAAATATCAATTAGATCATCATTAAAATAATAACATAAGAGTGACCCTATTAATAGTGAGGTAAATATCATTTAGGATAATGAAATTTTAAGGATTAAGTGGTGAAATTAGAAAAATTATTATACCCTAATTCACCCCACCTCTCACCCTTTTAGGGTATCTCTCACAAAAGAACCATGTGGGCCTAACAAAGGTCAAACATGAGGCTCTCCCATAAGAATACTATGGTGTCAATACAACCCATCAAAAATTTGAATACGTTCCTAAAGGGAAATAATGAACATATCACATATTTCATAATCAATCACAAAAACTCACACCCATATAAAGGAACCCCAAGGTTTCTATAGACCCTGACCAAAAGGAAACCTAATCAACATCCCAATCAAATCTAACTGACCATTCACACAAGGGTAGGTATCTCTCATAGTTACTATAATTCCATGAATCATTGTGACATAATAGTTAACATATAGCAACCCAGACTTTTTTTACATTACTATTACATCATTATAAATATAAACAACATAATATTATTACACATAGAGGATCCAAAGGTTTAGTTTCTTGGGAAAACTAGGATCATACATAACAATTACAACATCAAGAATAAACATTTATTTAATTCCTCTCACCCTTTATTCTTATTGGAACATGACCTATCCTTAGTACATGTAGTCACCTGAGGATATACATCAAAAGGGGTGAGCTAAAATCCCAATAAGAAGAATTATAGGAACAATATATCAAGGGTTGATCATAATTATAACATATTCAAATGATCATAAACATGAGAGGAATCACTAATAAAAGACTTGAAATGTGGAAATGAATACAAATGAAACATCATGACTTAGTGGTTAACTTAAACACATACTTGTGAAAAATACTAGCATCATTTTCACACATAATTTCACTTTTACTCATGAGATGCATCACTTTACCCAATGCATTGGAGCACTGTATAATTTTGGGCACACCCATCGCACAATAATGTTGTCATTATCATGCATGACACATGGAACATATATCAAAAATGAACATAAATGGCCATTATAAAGGAATGGTTTTAATATCATAATAAAACATTCATGAACTTTGGGTTCACAAAAGAAAGCATGAATAACATACATGATACAAGAACTATCCACCTTTAGTGAGAAGTAAAAGGTGTGTTTTTGAAACAAGAGTTCTTTTAGAAAACATTGTATTTGACATAAAATCTAGTAGAGAACATGAATATCCCATGATAGGTAATATAATGATGAAAAAATGATTTTTAATGAGTAATCATACCAAAAATGGGGTAAAAGAGAGAGAACCTAAAGGAAAAAGGTTTGGTTCGAGGATTTCCCCTTACCTTGTATATGAATGCTTTCTTTGCTTTAATGTCCTATATAACCACATTAGATTCATTAATTGAAAATTTAAAAAACTTGTATACATGAATATGGTTAATTATGTTTTCATTAAATTATTTTATGGTCCTTTTTATGAGTTATAGATTTTAAAAAAACATTGTTCTGGGATGTTTGTTTTTATGGTTTTTCTTGAGCGGTTCACTTGTATTCATAAATTGAAGTTCGGGTAGAACATGGATAAACATACAGAACTGATATATCATTTTATTAATGATATTACAAAATTTTAAATGATATTATAATTGATTATACTATATACCATGTGGTTGAGTCATTAGATAAGAATTAAATGATGATTGTTTGAGTTAATTTGGGCGGTTTTTCAACCACAACGAACTTGTTTTGTTTGATCATTTAGTAATATGTACATAAGTTAGTTCTGGAACATTAAATAGGACATAATACATATAAAATATTCTTTTTCAACCATAAAAATGGTTTTGTGACCAGATCTGAAGGTATAAATGGAAAAAATAAAACATGTCGTTCTTGAAGGTGATAGATTAACACCTCACGAACAACGTTTTCTTTTATAAAACAAAAGGAAGAGGATAAGGGGGTTGGATGGTATAATATCCCATTAGTATCATAAAATTACATTATATGTATGATACCGGAGTTACCATACCATGTGGATGAAGATAGTTGGGGAGAGAATAAGAAAAGAACTTGAAATTGAAAGGAAACTAAAGGAAAGAGGAAGGGAAATTACCTCTTGAATCCTCGTCTTGAGATCCTCCTTACAGGGCCTAGGCTTGGTCTTTTGATGAGACCATAAGATCTTGGACATGGGGAAGGTTCTAGGGAAGGTTTTTTTATAGATTTTAAACAAGGCTTGAATCTTGAGAGGTGTGGAGAAATGAGGGTGTGAAGGGTTGTTTTTATAGTGGAGGGGAGAGGGGATTTCTCAATATTAAATTCATTAGTTTATTATTTCCCCACAAGACAAGGAATATTGATTATTCCATGACCAAGAATAGTAATTTTATCATGTGATACCGAACCAATAGGGCTTACATCATAAGAACATAATGCATGACTCTATAATTAGCTTAATTAGCTTATTTTGTAAATTATGGTATTTCACTATTCATAAAAAATTCATGTATTTAAGAAAAATCCCAGAAATTCACCCCAACCATTTTTTGATGTGTAGAATCCAAAAATGAATTCCATTTTACAAATATAATTTTCTAAAAATTATTATTTTTGTATTTAATTAAAATGAAAATTTATTATCAAAAATCAATTTTAAAACATTCATTTACTTATTCTAAAATATAGGTATATCGTACTTTAAAATTGAATATTATTTATATATTATCATAGGTAAGGTTAATATTCATTAGGTTATATCACTATTCATAAGGGTATGTTACTATTCATAAGGGTAGGTTACTATTCACAAAAAAATAAGTTTTCTTATTGGACTCCAAACAACTTACTGATCATAACTGTGTATGTCAGATTTTCAAAATTCCAAACACAGAAGTGGAAAACATATGTTTAAAGGTCACTTAGAACTTAGTAGTTCATTATGTTGTGTTTTCATGTGATTTTATGAAATATTTATAATAAGTGAATTTCCATTGAAAAACATTGGGTTGTTACATTCTTCCCCCATTATGAAATTTCTCCCTTGAAATTTCACTTTACACAAACAGGTGAGGGTACTTATCCTTATCATATCTTCTGGTTCCCAAGTAGATTCTTCAAACTTCTGTTTCCTCCATGACACTTTGAAAAGTTGTGTTGTATTGTTGCGTAGAACCTTATCTCTTCAGTCTAGAATCTATAATAGTTGCTCCTCATAGGAGAGATCATCTTCCAACTGTACCACCTATGAGTTCAGTACTTGTAAGGGATCAAGTATGTATATCCTCCGGAGTGATCTGTGAAACACATCATGAACTTGATCCATATTTGGTGGAAGTGAAAGCCGATAGGCCATGACTCCTATGGAGTCAAGGATATCAAAGGGGCCAATGTACCTTGGGATTAACTTCCCTTTCTTTCCAAACCACATGAATCTCTTCCATGGTGATATTCGAAGGAAGACTTTATCTCCAACGTTGAACTCCAAGCCCCTTCGATGGTTGTCAGCGTAGCTCTTTTGCTGACTTTTAGAATCTTTGATGTGTTTCTAGATGACTTGAACCTTCTCTGTCATCTCTTGCACAAGATCGGGTCCAAGTAGCTTTCTTTCTCCAACTCCATCCCAACAGGTTGGAATTCTACATCGCTTTGCATACAGAGCTTCAAATGGATCCATCTGAATACTCAAGTGGAAGATATTGTTTTATGATAACTGAACCAATGGGAGTTGTTGATCCCATCCATCTTTGAATTCTATATATAAGGATCTTACCATATCTTCAAGTGTCTAAATAGTTATTTCAGATTGGCCATCAATTTGGGGGCGATAGGTCATGCTGAAATTTAATTCAGTACTCAAAGCATGTTGAATACTCCTCTAGAATTTAGATGTGAACCTTGGATCACAATCGAAGACAATCAAGAGTGGAACTCCATGCAGTCTCCCCACTCCCTTCACATATATCACTGCAAGTTGTTCAAGCAATAGGTCTTCCCGAATAGCAATAAAATGGTCAGTCTTGGTGAGTCAGTCAACCACAAACCTCTTCACATTATTTCCCTTCGATGTATTTGGGAGACTCATGACAAAGTCCATAGTGAAATTATCCCATTTCCACATGGGTATAGGCAATAGTTTCATCATCCCTTTGGAATTTTTTTTCTCTGATTTAACTTGCTGACATACCAATCACCTTGATATATCTTCCGCGATCTCCTTTTTCAGATTATCCCACCAGAAGTGTTCTTGGAGAT
Organism: Viscum album; assembly: GCA_963277665.1. Classification (NCBI taxonomy): domain Eukaryota; kingdom Viridiplantae; phylum Streptophyta; class Magnoliopsida; order Santalales; family Viscaceae; genus Viscum; species Viscum album. The sequence continues at coordinate 1,700,859,267 of OY728161.1, read as the reverse complement.
CATGGTACATCTTGGTACTCCCAGGATGGATAGAGAATATTGAGCTATGTGCATTTTCCAATAGATTCTTCTTTATCCCAGGTGATGAAGGTACACAAAGTCACATTCCAAACCGAATCACATCATCACTATCAGTATGGAACTATGGCATCTTCCATTTATTTACTGTATTCACCCTCTTTTGTATCTCCATATCATCCCTTTGTTCTTCCTTAATATTCTCTTGGATGGATGGTTGCACAATCATTTGGTAAAGGTAGGATGTATCCCCTAACCTTATGATTTATAAATACATCCTTTTTATATCCAATAAGATAGGGTCTTTCTCAATCCATAACATGGATATAATAGCAGGTTCTTTTCTACTGAGTGCATTAGATACCTTGTTCGCCATTCCAGGATGGTAGTGAATAGATCAATTATAATCCTTGATTAGCTCTAACCATCTCCTTTGATGCATGTTGAGATCCTTTTGTGTGAATATATACCTTAGTCTCTTTTGGTTGGTGTATATGTCACACTTCTTGCTATAAAGGTAGTGTCGCCAGATTTTCAAGGAAAAAATCACAACTCCCAACCCTAGATCAAGCTTCGGGTAGTTCTACTCATGGATCTTCAACTTCTGTGAATCATAGGCTATCACATTATAATTTTCCATGACTACACAACCCAAAACTTTCTTTGAAGAATTACTGTATATCCCAAAAATTTCTCTAATTTTCGGTAGTGTGAGTATAGGTGCAGTGATTAGCCTTCTCTTTGGATTTTTGAAGCTTCCCTCGCATTCTTTCATCCAGACATACTTTACCCATTTTCTTGTTAACTTACATAGCGGGCTTGACAATCGTGAAAAAAAATTATCAAAAAACGTTAGTATTACCCGGTTAATCCAAGAAAAATACGGATTTCTATGACCCTAGAGGGCCTGGGTCATTCCTCAATCACCTTTGTTTTTGAAGGGTCTACATAAATTCACTCACTTGTGATCACATATCCCAAGAACATGACTTGCTTCATCCAAAAGTCACACTTGCTGAACTTGGTGTACAACATCTCCTTTCTTAATGTCGCCAACACAATTCTTGGATGTTCTTCATATTCTTACATTCTCTTGGAGTAGATGATAATATCATAAATAAAAACTACCAAAAAGTTGTCGAGGTAATGTCTAAAGATTCAATTCACCAAATCCATGAAGATTTATGGGGAATTAGTAAGTCCTAAGGGCATCACTAGAAACTCATAGTGCTCATACCTTGTACGGAAGGCAGTATACTGAATATATTTCTTCTTCACCTTTAACTGGTGAAATCAAGAACAAAGATCCACATTTGATAAGTATTGATCTCCTCTTAACTGATCGAACAAGTCATCAATCATTGGAAGAGGATACTTGTTCTTTAGTGTGATCTTGTTGAGTTCTCAATAGTTGATACACAGCCACATTGTTTCATCCTTCTTCTTCACAAAGAGCACTGGCGCACCCCAAGGTGATGCACTAGGGTGTATGAAACCTTTGTCCAAATTCTCTTGCAGCTGCCTCTTTAACTCTTCCAGTTCGATTGGAGCCATCTTATAGGGACATTTTGAGATAGGAGTAGCTCCGGGTATGAGTTCTCTTAAGAACTCTACCTCACGATCCCAGAGAAGTCCAGGTAACTCCTTAAGAAATATATCACTATATTCCCTCACGATGGTAATTTCCGAAAGGTTGAAACTTTCCTTTGACCTAACCATTTGGAAGAGGTATGTTTCTTCATAGAGAATCAACACCCACATAGATGAAGGATTTTTCAAAGGAGATTCATGATATTCCATGCATTTGTAAAGGAGCATGGGATGGTTCAAAATATAAAAATATATTTATTTTTCCCAATGGTTGATATGTGCTCTATATAACGAGAGTGAATCCATTCCCATTAGAGTGTCTAATTCCATAAAGGGAAGTATTACAAGATTCTCTGAAATAATATTCCCACATATACCAACCAAAGAAGAGTCAAACACTTGGGTTTCAATGATTGCACCACTTGGTGTTTTTACAGATATCTCTACTTCAAGGTTTCAGGGCTTCGATTCTATAGTTCTAGAAAACTTGTAAGATATAAAGGAATGTGTAGAACCAGAATCAAATAAGAATTTTTCCATTCTTGAGTGAATAAGAAGTGTACCTTGTACGAATTTATTATCTTGCTCCACTTCCGTAGTAGTGATGGCATAATCCTTCCTTTGTTCTTTTTGATTTGGTGGCTTCTAACTCTGATTACCCTCAATAACTTGAGGTTTAGTGCACTAGGTTGCATAGTTCCCTAGATCCCTATAGTTGTAATATTGAAACATGGGTTGTTCTATCCTTTATTCGGCTAGATTCTCCTTCCTTTTCAAGTCTTTTTGACACTCTTGAGCATGGTGTCCTTCTTTCCCACACTTGAAGCACTTCCACATCCCTTTGAGATAGTTCCCAAGGTGAAACTTCCCACAATTTTGGCATGTGGGTCACTGAGTTTTCTTCCCACCTTTGTCATTATATCCTCTATCTTGAAACTCTAACTTTCATTTCTTATCACCATAGATTTGGGACCATTATTCAAACTCTATCTCCACTTTGAGAGCACACTGAACAACCTCTTTATAAATCCCAAAGTATTGAATTGCAAGAGCCTTTAGAAGGTGTGGTTTTAATTAACTAAAGAATCTATCAATTTTTCTGTCATTGTTGATAACAAAACCTGAATCGTACCTTGAAAGCCTTGTGAAATTTTCTTCATAGGTTGTGGCAGATTATTATTCTTTTTTCTTGAGCTCTATAAATTCTCTATCCATCTTCATGTGAAGAGTTCTTGGGAAATACTTGTTAAGAAACATTGTCTTAATATCTTCCCATTCCATCTCTTCAACTTCCACCCTTGGCTTGGTGTTCTTAATCAAAGCCCACCATTGATCGGCCTCTCCATCTAGATGATAAACAGCTAGAGTCACCTTCTCTGTCTCAGAACAGTGGATCATAGAAAAGATCTTCTCTATAGAGTTTACCCACTGTTCTGCAACTAGTGGATTAGAAGATCCACTAAACATCAGAGGTTGTTGCCTCATAAAACATTCGATAGACAGTTGCTCCCTCTTTGGTGAAGGAGGACGTTCTCCATTATTATGGTTATTTTTCATAACCTAGGATAGTTGGTTAAGCATCAACATGAAGTTTTGAACTCCACCACCCAAATCCTTGGAGATTTCATTTGTGAAATCGTTACATTGTCCCTCGCACGAGTTGTTGGCCTCGTTTCTCCTAGTTCCCACCATTTTCTAAAACATAGAAGGTTAAAACAAAACATAATTAAAAAAAGTCATGAAAAATAACTTATTCATTTGCACAATTTATACTAAAACCATAACATGTGGGATCCTTATGTAAAGATTCTTGTATGCATATGTTTACTTAGTTTCATACTAGAGGTTTTCTCTAGGATTCACTAATCCTAATTCCCAAATTAACTAAACCATGCCTCTCATACCAACTATAGCGACCCAGACATTTATTACATTAATATTATATCATTTTAAAGATAAAAAACATAATATTATTACACATAGAGGATCCAAAGGTTTAGTGTCTTTGAAAAACTAGGACCATACATAACAATTACAACATCAAGAATAAACATTTATTTAATTTTTTCTCCCCTGGCTTCTTATTGGCACGTGACCTATCCTTAGTACATGTAGTCACCTGAGGATATACATAAAAAGGGGTGAGATAAAATCCCAGTAAGAGTATAGATAAGAACAATATAGAAAGGGGTTAGCATAATCATAACATAGGCAAAGGATCATTAACATGAGTTGAATCATTAATAAAGGACTTCAAATGTAGAAATGCATAAAAATAAAAAATCATGCCTTAGTGGTTAACTACCACACATAATTTTGAACAATACTATCATAATTTACACACATCCTTTCACTTTTAATCATGATATTCATCACTTTACCCAATTCTTTGGAGCACTGTATAATTCATGGTGCACCCGTCACATTCAAACATTCATATTGTGCTATATAATTTTGGGCACACCCGTCACACCATAACATTGTCATTATCATGCATGCCACATAGAACATATATAAAAAATGAACATAAATTACCCATGTAAAGGAATGGTTTTAATCTCATAATAACTCATTCATGAACTTTGGGTTCCCAAAAGAAATCGGGAATAACATACTCGATAAAAGAACCATCCACCTTTACTGAGAAGTAAAAGGTGTGTTTTTTTCAAAGATTTCTTTTGGAAAACATTTAATTTGACATAAAATCCAGTGGAGAACATTTATATCCAAGAATAGGTAAGATAATGATTAAAAATTATTTTTAAGGAGTAATCATATAAAAAATTGAGTGAAACAGGGAGAACCTGAAGGAAGAAGGTTTGGTTCGAGGATTTCCCTTTACCTTGTATCTGAAAACTTTCTTTGCTTTAATGTCCTATATAACCACATTAGATTCATTAATTGACCATTCCAGAACCTTATACACATGAATATGGTTCATTATGGTTTCATTAAGGTTTTTTAATGGGCCTTTGGATGTGTTATAGAGTTTAAAAAACATTGTTAAAGAATGTTCTTTTTAATAATTTTTCTTGAGCAATTCACTTGTATTCATAAATTGAAGTTCGGGTAGAACATGGATAAACATATCAAAATTATATATCATGTTATTAATTATATTAAATAATTTTAAATGATCTTTTAATTGATTATATTATATACCATGTGGATGAATCATTAGATAAGAATTAAATGATGATTGTTTGAGTTAATTTGGGCAGTTTTCCGACCACAACGAAATTGTTTTGTTTAATCATATAGTAATATGTACATAAGTTAGTTCCAGAACATTAAATAGGAAATAATACATATTAAATATTCTGGTTCAACCATAAAAATGGTTTCATGTCTAGATCTGAAGGTATAAATGGAAAAAAAAAGAGAACTTGTCATCCTTGAAGGTGATAGATTAACACCTCACGAACAACGTTTTCTTTTATAAAATAAAAGGAATGGGAGAAGGGTGTTGGATGGTATAATATCCCATTACTATCATAAAATTATAGTATATGTATGATAATAGAGTTAAAATATCATTTGGATGAAGATAGGTGAGGAGAGAATAAGAAAAGAACTTGAAATTGAAAGGAAATTAAAGGAAAGAGGAAGGAAAATTACCTCTTGAATCCTCCTCTTGAGATCCTCCTTAGGGGACCTAATCATGGTATTTTGATGATATTTAAATCTCTTGAACGTGGGGAAGGGGATAAGGAAGATGTTTGGGTAGATTTTAGACAAGTATTGAAGCTTGAGAGGTGTGAGGAAATGAGGGTGTGAAGGGTGGTTTTTATAGTGGAGGGGAGAAGGGTTTTCTCAATATAAATTACATTAATTTATTATTTCCCCACAAGACAAGGAATAGTGAGTCTTCCATGACCAATAATGGTAATTTTATCATGAAATCCTGAATCAATTTGGATTACATCATCATAACATCATGAATGACTCTATTATTATCTTATTTAGCTTATTTTGTAAATTATGGAATTTCACTATACATAAAAAATTCAAGTATTTTAGAAAAATACCAATAATTCACCCCAATAATTCTTCGAAATTTAGAATCCAAAAATGAAGCCCATTTTTTCAAAATAATTTTCTAAAATTACTATTTTAATATTTAATTAAAATCATAATTTATTATCAAAAACTAGTTTTAAAACATTCATTTAATTATTCTAAAATATACGTATATCATACTTTCAACTTGAATATTATTTATATATTATCATAGGTAAGGTTAATATTCATTAGGGTATATAACTATTCATAAGGGTATGTTAATATTCATAAGGTTAGGTTACTATTCACCAAAAAGTAAGTTTTTCTTATTGTACTCCAAACAACTTACTGATCATAATTGTGTATGTCAGATTTTCGAAATTCTAAATACAGAAGTGGAAATCATATGTTTAAAGGTCACTTAGAACTTATTATTTCATTATGTAGTGTTTTCATGTGATTTTATGACATATTTATAAGAAGGTAATTTCCATTGAAAAACATTGGGTCGTTACATAACAAATAAGGAAACCATAAATAAAAGGGGAATTCACAAGAAACAAAACATTAGAAAACTGATCATAACCCTAACAAGGTCAAGTAGACTAAAATGAGTTCTAAAAATAATCCCAATCAATTTTTTTAATCCAATTCAAACCCCTATTTATAAATCATATGAAAAAGGTAGTACATGTCGGATTTACTCATGTTATCTCTTCGTCCAAAACCCATTGATATCCTCTTAATGAACCCCTCTTTTTTTTCAAAAACCATTTCAAACACATTTCACTAAGACACAATTTTCCATTAATACTTCACTTTAAAAATCCACTTTTTAATGAAATTTAATAAGTAAATTGCATTTAATTGAAAAATTGAACTCACGCCACCAAAACAAACCATATTATTGTAAACCAGAACTTTTTTGGCCATAGTGCCACCAAAAAACCATTTAGAAAGCTATATGTTTCTTGTTGACTATTATGTCAAAGAAATAAAAACCTATTTTATAGTAAATATCATACATGTTCAATCCACATTACAAGGATAATATTAATGATTACTCAAATATAATATAATCAAAATGATCAATAGACTTACTAATGTAAAGTAAACCTACCTCAATTTATAATCCATAAATTGATCTCGAGCTTGTACCAACCACCAATGATCCTTCTATCACATATATCATCCATTAATACATATGAAACAAATAATAAAACATTTTAAAATTATAACTACAATAATTATAATTGATTCTAAACTCACTAGGTAATAAAACTTCACTTAGGAAACACGCAAAGTGTGGGGTCCACTCTGGACACCCACCCAAACCAACGAAACAGAAAAAAACAAAATTTTCAACCCCAAAAAACTTGAAATTTCATCAAACTTAATGAAAACCCTTAAATAAATCCACTACATAGTACACCTAAACTCAAATGACATGTAATAATGAGATTTCAAGATTTCTATGTCTTTTGTATGTGTCACACATGAAATCCCAATCATATATAAGTGATGCCACCATACTCTTATAGAATCAAAAATAAAAACCCTAAATAAAAAAATGAAATTATTGGTGGATAAATATAATGAATAATGGATAATATAGGATAATATCTTACCTAATATAGTCATGATAAGAAAACTTTGGATCACTCAGGTCAAAGGGATAATAGGAGTAAGAAGTGGGGGAGGGAGTGTTATCATCTTCTCTACTCGTGCCCATACAAGAGACGAGAGGAGGAGGAGGTGGGGAGTCCTATTAGGAGAAGAGTCAATGGGTGTAACACCCCGGGTTTAAAATTATGTTTTATGTTTTGCCAATGTTTTCAAGATGTAATAAAATAAATTACCAAATGAAAATATATAATTAGCGAGCACTTTATTCATACAAATACCAGAATACACCCTTGATACACAAAAACTAACCCATTAAACCCACTGCTATTGATAATAAAACAATTGGAAGACTACCGAGAAACACAACAATGCCGATCGAGTAGTTATCATCTTCTGGATCTGATAGAAGAACAAACGTTATGGTAAGGATGATAGCAATGAAACTAAAAATAAGTGGAACATATAAAACCATCTCTGAAATCAGTGGCGGGGGCGTCGTGATATTTTTCTTCTGAGTGTTTGAACGACCCGTAAAACATTGGTATTTATAGAGTTTTATCCGACCGTTACAAAAAATAAACTATCAGTAATTACTTTTAAAATTTTAAATAAAAGTGACTGTTGATGTATAAATAAAATAACTGAATAAAAACATTGAAATTGAAAAAAAAAACTGAATATAGATCTAATATATATATATATATAAGATGAAATGATATATATATTGAGATAATTATTCTATATAAATAAAAAAAATAAATGTTAAAGCTGAAAGTCGGGGTAGGGTTTTGTGTGTTCGGGGGCTTGAGGTCGACGTGGAAGGAGATTGAAATCAACACGGCTCTGAGTGTGGCAGGAGAAGAAGCTCGTGTCGCCGTGAGGGTTTCTGGCCGAAGAGAAAATTTATTCGAGTCATTAGGCGAGATGAAATGAAGCCGTGGGTCTCTTTTCTGTCGAGTATGAGCGTCAGTCTAGGTCGAGACCAAGCCGTAAGTTTTTGACCTTCAATTAAAGCTCGGGCGTCGTCCAATGTTCATTTGCTTTTAGGGGTTTCGAAGAAGTGTTCGAAGCGCGATTACGGTTCATTTACACCCGATCTGTTTTGCATTGATGTATCCGTATGAGTTATGACGAAGGTGACTTTCAATCTACCTCCATTGTCCTGTTTTGCAAGTAGGTATTTGTTTATCCGATCTTTAGGTATTCAAATCTGATTTCCATATTCAAATTTTGATATATTAATTTGCATGTTTGTCTATTTCTGTATTTTTTTCAAAGTCTTATCCGTTATCTTGTTGTCGGTAATTTAATATATTCAAATTGATTTTGGTTTATTAAATATCAAGTTGTGGATTTCAGTCGATTTCCTCCACTTGCTTCTGGTTAATGCATGGAATTTCTTACTCAATGTCAGTGTTTGTCTATTTTTATAATCTAAAATTTAATTTGGGATCATTTTTGTCAACGATTCTATTTTGGATATTTTGGTATGCGGCTGTGGATCATCACGTAACAGAGATGTAATGTGTAAACATCAATTTTAAATTCATTTTTCTGTTTCAAGATTGTGATCTCTGTTGAGATATTTGTTTTGGACAAACTGCAAGTTGTTTACAATTAATAAAATATTCCAAATACACAGTAACACTATGTATAAATAAGTATCTCGGGTGGGATGAAGAGGCCACCCTACATAGCATTTTTCTCTGGTCTATTGATGCTATGTGTGACAAGAGAACTGGCGAAGAAGTACCCTTTCATTTCCATTTCTCATTCTTAGTTCTAATGTAGTGTTTGAAGTTTCTCACATCCTTCATGGGTGTGTATGCCGTTTGGGAAAGTATTATGCTACAGAACGATTAGAGGTAAGGGACTTTTTATTTTCAAATACTCACTCTTCTATTCTAATTCAATTTTTTTAAGGGACTATTTAATTTCAATTACGTAGTATGCAATTCCATTTTACATTAGGTTAGGGGAAAATATTAATTTTCCAACATTTGGTTATTTTGAACCCTTATTTCCATAAGGAATTATGTATTTTTAAAAAAATTCTATGCAATTACATATTATTGTTTTTGTAAGGGAATAATTGTTTTACTCTAAATTTTCTTATGAGAAAATATTATAGTTTTTTTGATTTCTTGGTTTGTATAAAGAACTATTTCCAATCATTTCAATTTCTAAAAAACTTTTATTATATAATTCTATGCAGTTTAATAATCTTAAGTAGACTTCAATTCCTCCTCTTTTATAATCATCCAAATAGGTTTAGTGATGCTTTGTTGGAGTTTGTATACCTAAAATCAGCATAAGGGATAAACTATTTTTAAATTTATATTGTTATTTTATGGGTTGTAATGCTCATTTACGCTCAAAATGATGATTTGTATTTTATGATTTTAAGGCAAGGTTCGAACATCTATTTATTTTCCAGAAGTATTTACAAGCTTTGATTCTAATTGTTTTCTAAAATTATATAAATTTATATAATCTGTATTTTTGAATATTCATTTGACAGAATCCTAAAAGGGTTAAAATGTTATGATAAGTTAAGATTTATTTTTATGGATATACATATATATATTTAGATTAAATTACCATGTTTATAATCCTACTACCATGTTTATAATATTATTTTCAGTTTATTGTCATGTTTCACACTACGTATCAACATGTTTTATCAATATTATCAGCATCACACTTGCATATACATTTTCCATGTGTTTATGCATATCATCGACTTTCATTTTGCTAAAAGTAAACTTATAATTTAAGTTAAAAAGATAAGGTTCTGTTCTCAAATTCACCAATTACAAGAATTTCATTATAAAATTGAACGTCAAATTCATAATGTTTTATTCATAACTTTATTAATTGTCAGAGTTAATTTAAATTAAAACTGCACATATTTGCAACAAAGAGGCTTTGAGAATGAATGATTAATCGCGGGGATATACCTTGTAAAGTGTAGAAGAGTTGGTCATAACCAAACTTGTAGATGATAAAAATATGGAAGTCTTTATTTAATTATGTTGTATTTATAAATACATGTGTACTTTAAATACATTGATAAGTTAAGGGCAAAAACTCCAGTGACCAATACTAGTATATATGTAAAGCAAACTTTAAACGTTTTCTAAAAGTATCGGCTCTCGTTCGTTGTAAAAATAGAAGGTCATTGGGAAGTGAACCCATCCTTCACTAAGTGGGTAGGCCCAAGACAGCCTTCGACAAATCAAGTTGCCTCAAATGATGTTTTGTTTTTATGAAGTTTGCTTAATATTTTCTGACAAAAATCACTGGATTAGTTTAAAAAAATTGTTTTCAAAGTATAATTAATTTTCAAAAGCATTATATTATTTTGTAAATTAGTTTTTCAAATGTATTATCAAAGTGATTTTTTTTAAAATGAATTTATCAAAGGTTTTCAAAACCCCTTACTGAGTATCTTTGTTCTCACCCCAAGATTTTAAATGTTTTCACAGGTATCTTAGGAGTTTATCGTAGATGTCGTCGCTTATGGTGTTAGCGCGCACAGAAGCGTAATGGAAAAAAAATATTATTTCAGTTCAACTTTGAAAAATGTAATGTTTTGTCTAATACTCCAGAACCTAGACCGGTAAAAGATCCTCATTTTGTTTAAAGTGTTGTGAAATTTTTAAGTTAAGTTTATAAAAAAAATTTGCACAGCATTTTGTTGGGATGAGTTTGAAATAGCAGGCTCGGGGCGTCACACTTGGTATCAGAGGAACGGTCTAGATAACTCTGGAAATTTAGAACCCTTTGATAAATTGACTGTCGTTCTCAGTCAACATTCTTCTTTGTAATTTTCAGATGGAAGGAAGGAGAACTCAAACAAGTCTCTTAGACCTTCCGGATGAATTACTCGCTATGATCGTGGAAAAATCATGCAAAGAAGAATTTGAGCCCTATGAAGCCATGCGGCTTTCTTGTAAACGTCTCTATAATATATCAGGCACACCAGATATACTTCATTTTCATCAGGGTTCTGGTTTCGTTTTCGAAGATATCAGGCAGATCCAACGTCATTTCTATCGAAGCCAAGGAGCATATTACGAAGGACTTTTAGGTGTTTTACAATGTTTGAGCAACCAGAATCAATCTCCAATTTTTACAGAGCAGCTGAAGAAGGAAATCTTCGCGCAGCATTTATGTGTCAACTATTAAGCTTTTGCTTCACAGGAAGAATTTATGATGAATTCGAAACATTTGAAGACGAAGCAATGAGCCTTTCTTATAGGAATCAAATTCAAGACGAACTTCTCGGATACTATATTGATTATCATTCCTTGAGGACTGTCTTCCGATGCTTACATCCATACAACCCCTCTTGCACTAGTTGCATTTAGGCGAAGGAAGTTGAAGATTTCGAAGACACATTGAACTTTAATTTCTTAGGGAGACATGGAAACCATGGAAGACAACTATACAGACCTTGGGGACATCATGTGAGACTCAGAATAGATGGGAATTAAGAACAATAAGTGTAAATGAATTTCGAGGACGAAATTCTATTTAAGGGGGGTAGAATGTAACACCCTGGGTTTAAAATTATGTTTTATGTTGTTCCAATGTTTTCAAGATGTAATAAAATAAATTACCAAATGAAAATATATAATTAGCGAGCACTTTATTCATACAAATACCAGAATAAACCCTTGATACACAAAAACTAACCCATTAAACCCACTGTTATTGATAATAAAACAATTGGAAGACTACCGAGAAACACAACGACACTGATCGAGTAGTTATCATCTCCTGGATCTGATAGAAGAACAAACGTTATGGTAAGGATGATAGCAATGAAACTAAAAATAAGTGGAACATATAAAACCATCTCTGAAAGTAGTGGCGGGGGCGTCGTGATATTTTTCTTCTGAGTGTTTGAATGACCCGTAAAACATTGGTATTTATAGAGTTTTATCCGACCGTTACAAAAAATAAACTATCCGTTATTACTTTTAAAAATTTAAATAAAAGTGACTGTTGATGTATAAATAAAATAACTAAATAAAAACATTGAAATTGAAAAAAAAACTGAATATAGATCTAATATATATATATATAAGACGAAATGATATATATATTGAGATAATTGTTCTATATAAATAAAAAAAATTAAATTTTAAAGCTGAAAGTCGGGGTAGGGTTTTGTGTGTTCGGGGGCTTGAGGTCGACGTGGAAGGAGATCGAAATCAGCACGGCTTTGAGTGTGGCACGAGAAGAAGCTCGTGTCGCCGTGAGGGTTTCTGGCTGAAGAGAAAATTTAGTCGAGTCATTAGGCGAGATGAAACGAAGTCGTGGGTCTCTTTTCTGTCGATTTTGAGCGTCAGTCCAGGTCGAGACCAAGCCGTAAGTGTTTGACCTTCAATTAAATCCTGGGAGTCGTTTAATGTTCATTTGCTTTTAGGGGTTTCGAAGAAGTGTTCGAAGCGCGATTACAGTTCATTTACACCCGATCTGTTTTGCATTGATGTATCCGTATGAGTTATGACGAAGGTGACTTTCAATCTACTTCCATTGTCCTGTTTTGCAAGTAGGTATTTGTTTATCCGATCTTTAGGTATTCGAATCTGATTTCCATATTCAAATTTTGATATATTAATTAGCATGTTTGTCTATTTCTGTATTTTTTTCAAAGTCTTATCCATTATCTTGTTGTCGGTAATTTAATATATTCAAATTGATTTTGGTTTATTAAATATCAAGTTGTGGATTTCAGTCGATTTCCTCCACTTGCTTCTGGTTAATGCATGGAATTTCTTACTCAATGTCAGTTTTTGTCTATTTTTATAATCTACAATTTAATTTGGGATCATTTTTGTCAACGATTCTATTTTGGATGTTTTGGTATGCGGCTGTGGATCATCACGTAACAGATATGTAATGTGTAAACATCAATTTTAAATTCATTTTTCTGTTTCAAGATTGTGATCTCTGTTGAGATATTTGTTTTGGACAAACTATAAGTTGTTTTCAATTAATAAAATATTCCAAATACACAGTAACACTATGTATAAATAAGTATCTCGGGTGGGATGAAGAGGCCACCCTACATAGCATTTTTCTCTGGTCTGTTGTTGCTATGTGTGACAAGAGAACTGGAAAAGAAGGACCCTTTCATTTCCATTTCTCATTCTTAGTTCTAATGTAGTGTTTGAAGTTTCTCACATCCTTCATGGGTGTGTATGCCGTTTGGGAAAGTATTATTCTACAGAACGATTAGAGGTAAGGGACTTTTTATTTTCAAATACTCACTCTTCTATTCTAATTCAATTTTTTTAAGGGACTATTTAATTTCAATTACGTAGTATGCAATTCCATTTTACATTAGGTTAGGGGAAAATATTAATTTTCCAACATTTGGTTATTTTGAACTCTTATTTCCGTAAGGAATTATGTATTTTTAAAAACATTCTATGCAATTACATATTATTGTTTTTGTAAGGGAATGATTTTTTTACTCTAAATTTTCTTATGAGAAAATATTATAGTTTTTATGATTTCTTGGTTTGTATAAAGAACTATTTCCAATCATTTCAATTTCTACAAAACTTTGATTATATAATTCTATGCAGTTTAATAATCTTAAGTAGACTTCAATTCCTCCTCTTTTATAATCATCCAAATAGGTTTAGTGATGCTTTGTTGGAGTTTGTATACCTAAAATCAGTATAAGGGATAAACTATTTTTAAATTTATATTGTTATTTTATGTGTTGTAATGCTCATTTACGCTCAAAATGATGATTTGTATTTTATGATTTTAAGGCGAGGTTCGAACATCGATTTATTTTCCAGAAGTATTTACAAGCTTTGATTCTAATTGTTTTCTAAAATTATATAAAGTTATATAATCTGTATTTTTGAATATTCATTTGACAGAATCCTAAAAGGGTTAAAATGTTATGATAAGTTAAGATTTATTTTTATGGATATACATATATATATTTAGATTAAATTACCATGTTTATAATCCTACTACCATGTTTATAATATTATTTTCAGTTTATTGTCATGTTTCACATTATGTATCAACATGTTTTATCAATATTATCGGCATCACACTTGCATATACATTTTCCATGTGTTTATGCATATCATCGACGTTCATTTCTCTAAAAGTAAACTTATAATTTATGTTAAAAAGATAAGGTTCTGTTCTAAAATTCACCAATTACAAGAATTTCATTATAAAATTGAACGTCAAATTCATAATGTTTTATTCATAACTTTATTAATTGTCAAAGTTAATTTAAATTAAAAATTCACATATTTGCAACAAAGAGGCTTTGAGAATGAATGATTAATCACGGGGATATACCTTGTAAAGTGTAGAAGAGTTGGTCATAACCAAACTTGTAGATGATAAAAATATGGAAGTCTTTATTTAATTATGTTGTATTTATAAATACATGTGTACTTTAAATACATTGATAAGTTAAGGTCAAAAACTCTAGTGACCAATACTAGTATATATGTAAAGCAAACTTTAAACGTTTTCTAAAAGTATCGGCTCTCGTTCGTTGTAAAAATAGAAGGTCATTGGGAAGTGAACCCATCCTTCACTAAGTGGGTAGGCCCAAGACAGCCTTCGATGAATCAAGTTGCCTCAAATGATGTTTTGTTTTCATGAAGTTTGCTTAATATTTTCTGACAAAAATCACTGGATTAGTTTAAAAAAAATTGTTTTCAAAGTATAATTAATTTTAAAAAGCATTATATTATTTTGTAAATTAGTTTTTCAAATGTATTATCAAAGTGATTTTTTTTACAAGGAATTTATCAAAGGTTTTCAAAACCCCTTACTGAGTATATTTGTGCTCACCCCAAGATTTTAAATGTTTTCACAGGTATCTTAGGAGTTAATCATATATGTCATCGCTTATGGTGTTAGTGCGCACGGAAGCGTAATGGAAAAAAAATATTATTTCAGTTCAACTTTGAAAAATGTAATGTTTTGTATAATACTCCAGAACCTAGACCTGTAAAAGATCCTCATTTTGTTTAAAGTGTTGTGAAATTTTTAAGTTAAGTTTATAAAAAAAAAATTACACAGCATTTTGTTGGGATGAGTTTGAAATAGCAGGCTCGGGGCGTCACAATGGGGAGGTGGGGTTTCCATGTTGGATGGTAGTGTCAGGGGAGTAGGTTCACAGAGAGGTCACAAGTGTGGAGGAGGGAAACTATTGAGGGTTACTGTGAAGAGGAGAGTTTATCGCCGAGAGAGGAGGTCGCGAGGGTGGAAGACTGCCATTGAGAGGAGGCGTCATCTCTGAGAAGATATAAGAGGGTGGATGAGGGACTTCAAGAGGATGGCTGCTGCTAAGAAGAAAGGTCCTCTGAGAGGAGAGGTCACGAGGGTAAGGTTGGGGTCATGAGGGTAATGGATTGGGGTTGGGGAGATGATAGATCCTCACTCTAGGAATTGAACCATATAGCCATGGTTTTAATTAAAACTGTGGCTATAAACTAGGAAATATCCATGTATCAAAAAAAATGGCTATAGATCTATGGCTATAGATCATTTTTCTAGTAGTGATGGGAAGACCTTTTTCTTCTCAAAAATTACAAGTGTGTCACTCACCTCAATTATAAAAGGAAACCTCCTCTCATCTCTTATTCACACCTTCAAACCATTTTGGTTTATCAAATACGTGCCAAAATAACTCTCCAAATTACCTCCTCTCATCCTAGAATCCTTATTTTGGAAAAAAAAAATCAACCTATGATGGATTTTGGTGAAAACATAAAAAGGATACCATAAGAAGAGGTAGCATTCTTCAACGACCATTTTTATTTTATTTCTTCCTCCATGCCATTAAATTCTTATTAAACCATGATAATAAAATGAACTGAGTATATTCCATATATTGAGATGTTTTTTAGTTATTTTAATGACTTAAAACCATCTCTACTTCCATCAAATAGGTTGTGAAATCATCGTTCATGTGTACTGCAAACTACCGCCTCACAAACCAATGTCATTAATTTTTCCATTACCACTTCTCAAGGTTGGGTATGATGATGGATATAAAGTATATATATATTATTTATAAAATAATTATACTTATTTACTAATTATATCATATATAGTTTTTAATTTCCATTTCATGGGGATACTATAATTTTTCTCGTGTTTATGACGGACTACTGCCACATGAAGTAATGTGATTTGTTTTCATTAACATTTTACATGGAACATAATAAGGATAATGTTAAAAAATATATGTGATATTAATGAAATAATTATGATATTAATGAAATATTTATCATTCTTAAAATATAGTATATAATTTTATTTCTTACCTTTTCACTCACTGGAAGATGATAACATCGTTCATGTATGTGTAGCCTACAGTCTTAATGAAGCGATGTGACTCTATTTTCATCACCACACCACATGTATTATATATATAAGTATATTTAAATAAATAACAAAGTATTTATTATATTATGATAATTAGTTAATGATGATATATTACTTACATCCTATCCAAAATGATCATTGAAAAATGAAAACATTACTCATGCATGTGTATGGTCTACCGTCTCCATGATCATAACATACTTCATTTCTCAAAACCATATTTCATGAATAGTATTAAAAGAATAATTGATTTATAAATATTATAATTATTTCATGATTATTATTATGTATATTATGGAACCATGAACAAAGTAAGAGGATCGGAAATTAAAAATCAAAACATAAACAAAAAACAATGCAGTTATTACTAGAAACATGACTTTAACATGGAATTGTTAATAAATGTGTAATTAAATGAAATAAGTAAATAAAATATTTTATGTTATATGTAAGTTTTTTCCTTAATATATTTATAATAAAATTGTATTTATTATACATGAGGTTTGAATGAGTAAAAAAGAATTTGAGACTTAAGGTAAGGGATTTCCATCTCACTTTGATATTTCTATGAGACTCATGTCATATTCAAAACATGTTTATTTTATGTCCTATATATACTAAAAATGAAGTTATATTATGAAACTTATAATTAAAATTATTATTATTTACACATCCATTTTATTATATCTCTTTCATGGGGTTTACATTTCAAAAGTTACCAAATTGGTAATGGATTTTTATCTCAATTGTCCTTCTTTGAGACATATGATTATGTTATACACCAATATTCTTGAATGGGGTTTATTTACATCCCATTTGAAATTAAATACCATTAATTTATTTATCCTCATGATATTTTAAGTTCCATGTATCGGTATTCATTCATGGGGCTTACGTTTCAAAGTTACCAAAGTGGTAATAATTTTATGTTACAATCTCATCCTTTATCAGGATTGTTTATTATTATGTTTCTAATGATTTAATAATATGATAAATATCTAAATAAACCAATTTATTTTATTATCATATGGTTATCTCATGATAATACATGATTTACCTTTAATTACCTCTCTTTCTGTACTCAAAAGTTCAAAAAAATGTTTTTATGAAAAAACATATTTTCAATCAGAAACCCTTTTTCTTTCAAAACCATGTTTTATAAAAAAAATTAATAAATTTTTTATAATTTTTTAAAATTATTTTCTAAAGACATGTTTACCCATGTTTGAATTTAAAAAAAATTAAAATAAATCTTCATGACATTTTCAAAAATAATGTCTATTTTTATATTACCAAAAATATGAAAGGAATAATTGTATATGGCATGAGTGTAATTTTCCACCATCATGAAAATTATTTTATTTGAATATTACTTTATAATTTTTAAAGGTTATTTTTAAAGGAATGTATTTTCCAAAAAAAATGTTTAATTTTTTTAAAGTGTAAAGGATATTTTTCTGAAGAAATATTTAAAATGGTTTTTAAAACTTCCATTATAAGTATTTATGTTTATTTTCAAAGAAAAGTATTTTCAAAATGTTTTATGTTTTAAAAATTGGTTTTCAAAGAAAATTTACCTTCCCCAAGAAATTTTCCAAGTGATTTATCTTTCAAAATCATTTTCCATAAAATATTACATCCTTCGAAGGTACTTATAATTTATTGGGGATATGAAACAAGGTTACCATTCTTATTATTTCTCTAAATGGTTTATGATGACAAGATGTTTTGGAAACCCATTTCTATTCCACAGGTTATATTATGAAAAAATTCTCATGAAACCTATTTATTTTTTCATAGGTTATAATTTAATGATATGATGAATTGATTATGAAACATGTTTCTTTTACATGGGTTATGATATGATGAAATGTTTTATGAAAACCATTTACTATCATGGGTTCTGGTATGATGAATGTTCTATGATCTTATGGAATATAAATTTATGGATTATTTGATGGGTGGGACCTATATCTCCCTACAATTCATTGGGTAATGATTAATGTTATCGAAGCTCAAATGGTAAGTGGTAGGTTACCCCAAGCCTAAAATAAGTTACATTGCAGGTTATATAAAGACCGAAAGAGGGTACACAAGAGGTAATCCCAAGCTCAAAGTAGTTACATGGGTCATTTTCCCAAGCCTAACATGTTATGAATGTCTTGGTTGGTAGTCTTGACATAAAATTTTATATGATTATAATTATGCCAAAAATTTATGTCTTATTAAAATTTTATGCTCTCATGGATCATGTTCTTTTATTTCCTTATGATTCATATCTTATGAAATTACTATTTTCTCTCAGTTAAAACATTGTGTGTAACTTGACTCTTTGCGGAAAATCAAGAACCTCTTCCTTTCTGCTGTTGCTGAGCTCCTACGTGTGATCTGGTATGATAGAAATGTAATTATTTAAAACAATTACTCATTAAATCTTAATGCAGGTCAAAGGAGGATTCTTATTTCCATTAGGGAAGTAAACCTGCTTCAGAAATCCCACTGTGATAATTCGGTTGGGGACTTTCTGATTCTTCAACGGCTCAAAATTGATGGCATATATATTAGCTGAAGCAATCTCTTGAGGTGTTTTGGCAAGCACCGATTCTTGGATGGATCAAGATCAACGTAGATGGAGATTCCAGAGGAAACCCAGGTTCTATGATATGTGGGTCCATTTTCAGAGACTCTCTTGGATGATGTCATGGATACTTCTTTGGGAGCTATGGCAATTCCTCTTCTCTCGAAGAAGGAATGATGGCAGTGATTCATACCATTATTTTTCTCAATCTTAATGGATGGAACAACATCTGGATTGAAAGTGACTCCACCACCATTGTGCATGCTATTTGGAATGGGTTGATCCACATTTCCCGGCCTCTTACCACACGCTGGTTGAACTACCTCAATTCTCTTCTTGAAAGTAGATACATTTCCACCCATACGTATCATGAAGCAAACATGGTGGCGGATGGCCTTGACAACAAAGGAGTTAACCAAGCTATGACATGGAGTGATAATTTTCTGGTTGACCTTCTCCCTCACTTTTAAAGAGATTATAATAAGATACCATCATTCTGTTTTTTGTAACTCATCTATCCTTTTTTTAATAAAGTGTGCCTTGGTCTCTGACAAGGTCTTTACCTCTTAAAAAATATCTTATGAACTGACAATATTTTTTCTATGATTCCTTATTATGATCTTTGATATGAAGGATATGGTTTCAAATGCTATACTCATGGTATAATAACCTTATGAACATGTTATGTTTATGTATTTCTCTTTTTTACCCTTACTGATCATCTAAGCTTACCGTTTATTATGTTTCATTTCCTTAAGTTAGGAACAAATTTTTTAATTAGGGTATATTTTTTAAGAGTACTAAAGGGGAGATATTTATGGGATATGTTTAATATCATTCATCAAATTAGAATATTATGTATATAGCCTCTAGAGACACTAAACTATTATGGTCATTAGGCACGTGTTTTGTAATTTATTGAATATTCATCTAATAAGGTGTGATGTCTATTTATGATTATCTAGGTTCACTATAACATACCCCCAATGTAACACCCTGACCCCAATTACCCAGAGTCGGTGAATTATTGGATAACATGGCATGATCACAAAAGATCAAGTCTCGAAAGACCGATTAGTTTAGTAGCCTTGGAAACACTAGATACATTCATAAGTCTTACATTACATCATAAAGTAAAACAAAACTACAACAACATCTTGTCTTCATATCCCCTCATACTATCCCTTCAGTTCATTCATAATATACTTCTTCACATCCTGGAAAAATTAAACCATTGGAAGGGGTGAGATCAGATGCTCAGTAAGGTTAACAATATAGCGGAAGCTTTCATAAATAAACATAAACATTTAAGGCAATGTATAACTAAAACAAAAGCCTTTTAAACGTGAAATTTAGCATAATATGGAAAAAGTAAAATGAAATAATTCCATTTACTTATTCACGTGAATATTCTACTGGTCGAATAATCACATGCAATATCAATAACCACTTTCATAATGATGGAATGTATAATGACAGACTATCATAACCACATAGCCAAGTCCTCGTGCCAAGACTACAAATAAGATTTTGTCAAGGCCTCGTGCCAAGACACTAGTTTGTCTCCTGAGACCTGCCGATGCATTGAGGAGCTATAGCGGCTCCACCCGTCACTTATTAAGTCCAATGCATTACTCATATGAATAGGTTTAAACATATCATAAACCATAACATAATCATATCACATAAAACATGCATAAATGAAATATAACATTTCCACATTTCAATCACAAGATATCAATAAAACACATTGATATAATAAAAACATTCTCAAAACCATTTTCAATACCAAAATAAAATAAAATTAAATCTTGGTATTTATTTTTCATTTTAAAAAAAGTTATGGATTTTAGAGGAAGCCAAAACTCAAATAATGGTCACGGTGGCGGATAATTCGTTTTCACCACATATGTATGACAAAAAAACATTCCGTTTTGTTGTTTAGTAAAATGCTTCGTATAAAAAAGATTCCTTTTGAATAAACGTAAAAGTCAAAGGGGTTTATACACCGTATAAAAGAAATTTGTGTATAAAACAAAATATGCCTCAATGAAATAAGATTGAGACGAAGTCCCTTAAAAAGATCATTTTTTAAATAAAATAGATCTATTATGTGTATTCATTATAAGTACACATAAAGAAAGTATAAATACAATATAGGACATAATAACATCATGACATAATTTGAAAGTAGGAGATTAACCCAAAGATCAGAAATTGGGTTAAGAAGTTCCCTTACAAAGATTATTTTTTAAATAAAATAGATCTATTACGTGTATTCACTATAAGTACCCATAAATAAAGTACAAATACAGGATATGACATAATAATATCCTGACATAATTTGAAGGTAGGAGATGAACCCAAAGAACAAAAATTGGGTTAAGAAGTTCCCTTACCTCGTGTCTGACTTGAATCGATGTTATTTAACCTCCTGAATAATAAACTAGAGTTAATTTATAATTTCTTAAGAACCTTTTTCAAGTTTATTATTCCTTTTATATCACTTATTACCATGTTATGAACATTATGTAATTATTTATGTTAATAACGGTCGTTTTGTCGATCTTTGGTACTTGAGTCAAAAATAAACTTCTTATAATTACAAGTTGTTCATGTGGTAAAATATCCATTATATACAGAATTATATTCATGATATAGATATCATATATATCATATATATCCAGTATATACTTTCCTTTATAATATTACATAACATTTATAGGTAAGAAATGAAATGCACCGTTCATGGAGACGGTAAGCCGTACGTACGCATGAACGCTAATTTCATTTATATTTCGTATTTAATGGAATGAAATCATAATGATATAAAGGTATATTATAATTCCAGTATAATATCATATATAATATCATTTACTCTTTCCTTTATACATCCCACATATGGCATTAACGATTCAAATCACTTTGAGGGGGCGGTAGTCCGCACTTCCTAAAATGAAATTATCGCGTTTACCCATAATGGAAATCATAAAGGTATGCCATAAATGAAAAATTCATAAAAATAAGGAAAACATAAAAATAATATATATCATATATAAAAAATAGTTTCGTCATAATGGCCACCATGAGAGGTGTTAAAAGAAGATTGAACAATCATCGTTTCGTGAGGCAGTAATTCACCGCCCACAGAAACAGTATGTTCTTTAACCATTTGACGAAGGTGTGTGTAAGTGTAAATACAATACTTATAATAAAAACATCCTAGTATATTAAATATACTGGTGTTGTTACAAAAGAAAATAATAAAAAGATTTTATGGGGTTGGATAAAAAAAATAAAACAAAACAACATAAGAGAAGACATTACCTTAAAATCGGGTAACTCTTTTTGATTTGAGCCAAAGGCTTCCTTGGGAAGACTTCTGCCCAAAGTGAGTCTTCTATGAGTAATATAGGGAAGTTGAGAGAGTATTTTTGCAGAGGTTGTCCGATCCAAATGGCTTGGAAGGTGTGAATAAGGTGGCAGTGGTGGGGGCCTTTTATAAGAGGAGAGGAGGGGCACTTTTGGAAAGTCAAGAAATGTTACGTTATTATATAATGCGTTTTGGATTTTAAAGGTCCCACAATTAAATATTTCGAGTATAAGGTGATAAGGGTTGAAATCAAACCATCCAATAGGTTTTTGATAGGTTTAAGTCTTAGATTTTACTTTATCTTTTCATTTTATTTAAATTGTTAATTAATGAGGTAATCGCTGCATCATCATGGTGTCATAAAAAATTTAATTTATTTAATGTCTAAAAATTATAAAAAAAATTACCATGATGTAGAAAATATTTTTATATTTCCAATGAATATTTATAGTCAAAAAGTTAACTTATATAACCCCATGTAATAATTGTTTTTGTAAAATAACACATGTTTGTGACAATTTTATTTTTACTTTAAATAAAAAGTTGTTAATGTAATTTTCTTACCCAAGTGGCTCCATGGGGTCCCCGAGTTGACCCATGGATTGTCTTGGTCGGCCATGACTCATCCAATAAGGTTAGGACAAGTGTAAAGGTAATTTCATATTATTATAACATTATATTTTCCTTAAATTACACAAATTACCTTGAATCGTGATTAATGGAACTTCAAAGTTACTATTCACCAAAAATTATTTTAATCCCATTGAACCACATTTTACTTCCTAATGAAAATGATTTATGTAGGATTTTGGAAATTTAAATCAAAGAGGTGGTAAAATTTTATTTGAACAAAAAATCTGTTTTTTTAACTACCACTTAGTGGTTTTACTATTCATCAAAAATTAAAGTTTTTCAGAACAATGCCAAAATTTCACCCTAAGCTACAATTGATATTCCGAATTCAAAAATGATGTATATTTTACAAAATTCAAAAAGTATAAGTTTCATTAATTAATTTTATAATTAATTCCCGTTGTCACAACAAAGAGCGTGTTTTTAAGAAACAATATATATCAAAAGATTGACAATTGTTTATGTCCAATTTCAATGTGAAATTAATTCTAATGAACATAATTGGATAAAATGGTAAAAATATATTCTAATTATACTTTAAAACCACTCAATAGTATAATTTATCACTATAAATTATTTTTATTAAATAAGTTTTTTTTAAGTATTTTTCACTATTCATAAAAAATTGGAAGTTCTCAGAAAAATACCAAAAATTCATCTTAGGATAATTTCGATATTCCGAATCCAAAAATGAAGTCCATTTTGAAATATAAAATATATATAATTTCAAAAGTTAGGTATTACTATTTATAATGGCTATTTTGATTGGTCTCTATGTGTTAGAATCTCGAACTTGCGTACAATTCAAACTATTGCATTATTGAAAGAGAATCGTATCGTGGAAGCTCGGGGTGTTACATTCTCCCCTCCTTCAATAAATTGCATCCTCGGAATTTTAAATTTTTCATTGAAAATAAAAGGTTTAAAATAGAAAATACCTTTGTGGAAAACCCACATTGGAAATAAGGTTAATAAAAATATAACATTAAAAGAAAGAAATAGAAGTACAAAGGTCACCCGGGATATCCCATACTAAGATTCTATGAAAATATGGATATGGAGGAAAAACAAACCATCAAGGTCTTATGGAGAGTTGTAGAAAATGGGATTAGGAGAAAGTTAACCATAAGAAAATCACAAACTTGTGATTGGTTAAACGGTCATTGAATCCCCAGTTGGAAAAGTTAACCGACAACGTTTTTGTTTTAAGTTACCTTTCATAAAGTTGAGGAATTTATTTAAGAGATTTACTAATAATGTAAGGAAATATACTTACTTGTCATATAGACTTTCATTATTTAATAAATTTTTACCACAAGCCCATCTTTCACTCCAAATGGTAACAGAACTCAAAAATATTATATTTATCCTAATTTTATAAGGTTCCAAATATTACCACATACCATTTATATTAGAAAAACTATTTTGTAATAACTAGGGAATTCCTGTAGGATAGTGGTAGGTAATAAAGGCTTGTCTCACTATGGTTGTGGGTTCGATTCCTGCAGCTTTGTCTGACACGACGGGTTATCCCCCAACCTACAGGTTGTCCTTTTCCTAAAACTATAGTATTATAATATTCCAAAAATAATCTTCAGAAATGTTTTAACCTTAAACAATACTATCCATGGTTCAACTTAATCCATTACAACTTTTATAGTTATCCAAAATACCTCTGTCAAGACTTTCTCTAAAAGGTCTCTAAATTCCAAAATCAATTGTAACATTAGATTCCCCAAACAAAGTAAAGTTTCTCTTATTGTCACATACTAAAAATATGATTACCTTCATCATATTAAAACCTTAATGAAAGCAACAAGTATTGTAGTACAATCCTTATATATATCACATTTTTCTTATAACCAGAATATAATCCTTGAGTAGTTCAAGCCATCTCCTTTGCCTCATATTGAGTTATTTTTGTGAGAAAATATATTTCAAACTCTTGGTATCGGTATATATATCACATTTTCCACCATAGAGATAATGTCTCCATATCTTCGAGGAAAAGATTACAGCAGCTAACTCAAGATCATGAGTAGGATAGTTCTTCTCATGAATTTTTAGCTGTCGTGATGCATAGGCAATAACCCTATCATTCTGCATAAGGACATAACCAAGTCCTTTAATTGATGCATCACTATAAATAACGAACCCATCATTCCCTGATGGTAGATTCAATATAGGATCATTGACTAATCTTCTCTTCAGTTCTTCAAAACATTCTTCACACTCTTTTGTCCAAACAAATTTAACCCTTTTACGTGTGAGCTTCGTTAATGGGTTAGCCAATCGGGCAAAATTCTGGACAAAACATCGATAATAACCTGCCAAACCAATAAAGCTGCATGCCTCAGTTATAATCGTCGGTGCTATCCATTCTTGGATTGCCTTGGTCTTATAAGGATAAATGGAAATTCCATCCTTAGAGATAATATGGCCAAGAAAATAAATCTCCTGAAGCCAGAATTCTCACTTGCTAAACTTCCCATATAATTCATGCCTTCTAAGAGTCTTCATGATAATGCGCAAGTGATTTTCATGATCTTAGTATCTCTTGGAGTATACCAAGATATCATCAATAAATACCACCAAAATATCATCGAGATATTCCTTGAAAACTCTATTAATTAGATCCATGAATACAGAGGGTGCATTAGTCAATCCAAAAGGCATTACTGTAAACTCGTAATGCCCGTACCTTGTTCGAAATGCTGTCTTAGAAATGTCTTCCTTCTTCACACACAACTGATGGAATCCGAATCGAAGGTAAATCTTTGAAAAGTATTGAGCTCCATGCAGTTGGTAAAATAAATCATCAATGCGAGGTAGGGGATACTTGTTCTTTATTGTTATAGCATTGATCTCCCTGTAGTCAATGCACAACCTCATAGATCTATCTTTCTTCTTAACAAAAAGGACAGGGGCTCCCAATGAAGAAACACTAGGGTGAATAAATCCGTTATTACTCAATTCCTCTAGTTGTTTATTTAATTCAACTAATTCCATAGTGTCCATTCTATAAGGGGTCTTCGATATAGGCCTTGATCCAGGAATTAAATCAATGGAAAACTCAACTTCTCGTTCTGGAGGATGTCCAGGTAAATCTTCCGGAAAGACATCTACATATTCTTTCACAATAGGTACATCCTCTATTTTAACATTCCTTTCCTCTCCCTTAGTCATTTAATTCTCTTCCTCCCTAATAATTTAATTTAGTTGAGCTACTGGGGGTGGATCTAAATAGTTCTGCTCTAAAAATAGGGTGTTCCTTATCATCATCATCAAAAATCATAAAATCCTTCTTAGTACAATAAATCTTTGCATCATAGTCCGAAATCCAATCCATACATAGGATTATATCAAACTCAATCATAGGTATGACAATGAGATCAGCGGATAAAGAACATTTATGTGCTCTAATGGGGACTGATTCACAAAACTTTGTTGCAATGATACTTCCCTTAGGAGTTTTGACTGACAATTCTCTTGTTAAATCAAATTGGAAATATATAATTTTCTTAGAAAATTGGAAAGATATAAAACAATGTGATGATCCAGAATCAAATAATGCATTTCCTAAACTTGAGGAAACCATTAAATTACCTACCACCACGTCTTTCGGAGCTTCAACCTCAGCAGTAGTGATAGCATAATCTTGGCCTTAATCCCTTGGCCTCTTCTGAGATAAGTTCCCCTGACACTTAAAAGACATTTATTTTCATAATCCCCCATCTCTCTACAATTATAGCATTCCACATTGATAGAAAATTTATTTCCCTTGCAATCATGAGCTTGGTGGCCTTTTTCACCACACTTGTAACAGACTCTCATTCCCTTCAAGCAAGTACCGGGGCGTTTCTTCCCACATTTAATACAGGATTGATATTCAAATTTTACCTTCTTCCCCTTATTTCCATTTCCAGATTGATCAGAAGATCTCTTCTTTTCTTGCTTTGATTTAAAGTCATAAGACTAAGAGAATTCCTTTTCCGTCTTGATAGCACGCGAGAAAATATCTTCATACGATGAGAAGGTTTGTGAGACTAATGCTCGATGGAGAAATGGTTTTAACCCATCAAAGAAACGATCAATATTACTTATTGGGTTACGTATATAATCTAGAGCATTCCTCGCTAACCTTGTAAATTTAGCCTCATACTTTGAAACATTTTCATCCTCCTTTTGTCTCAGACTCAGAAATTGCCTTTCCATATCTGCTTGATGGTCACGAGGATAGTATTTTTCTAAGAAAATATCTTTGAACTCCCTCTATTCCATATTTGATATTTCTTCATCTTCCTTTTGTGTTTTTAATCAGTGACAACCATTGATCGGCATCTCCAGTGAGGTGGTAAACTGCCATGATAACCTTTTCTCTTTCACTACTCCACAAGGGATGGAATATTTTCTCTAAGGAATTTATCCATTGCTAAGCTACTAAGGGATTTGTACTCCCATTGAATGTTGGTGGTTGTTGCCTCATGAAGTGGTCTAACATTGATCCTCCACGTTGTGGATCAGGGTTCTCCATACGAGTAAGGTTATTATTCATAACCTGAGTGAGTTGTCCCAGTATGGTGATAAGTTGATCAGCACTAGTTGTATCACCAGCTCCACTATAATAATCTTGAGCATAAGGGAAATCCCTATATGGAGTTTGTGCATTGATACGGTTTCCATTCCTTCCACTAGGCGCCATTTCTATTCAATGTCATAAACTAGATTAGTTTATGAATATAAATACATAATTACATACTTGTAAAACACTTAACATAAATTTAACTATAATCATAAAAATGATTTCTTTGAGGAAGTATATACTCATAAACCCTTCTTAATGGTTTGTAAAGAAAATGAGAATTATCCTAAGCATATCCCCCGGGAGTGTCGTAACCAAGAGTGAAACAAGGCCCATTGTCGTGCACCAGTTCCCATTCGAGTCTAGCTCAAAGCAGTGTTTTTGGGTTTTACCCCTAGGTACATTTATGCTAGAGCCGCCTCTACCTGCTCGTATCCAGACAGGTATGTATTGCTTGGAAAACTCAGAAAATCTCTATAATACCAAAATTCTAGGAAGTTCTTCTATACTAATCCCCAAAGTCTATCTTTAGGCTATGTTCTCTAATAAGATTTTATCTAAATCTTGCTTCCAAGGTTAGTACTAAACTGCCCCTGATACCAACTGTAACGCCCCGACCCCAGTTACCCAGAGTCGGTGCATTATTGCATAATATTGGCATGATCATAAAAGATCAAGTCTCGAAAGACTGATTAGTTTAGTATCCTTGGAAACACTAGATAAATAAATAAGTCTTACATTACATCATAAAGTAAAACAAAACTACAACAACATCTTGTCTTCATATCCCCTCATACTATCTCTGTAGGTCATTCATAATATACTTCTTCACATCCTGGAAAATTAAAACATTGGAAGGGGTGATCTCAGATGCTTAGTAAGGATAACAATATAGAGAAAGCTTTCATAAATAACCATAAACATTTAATGCAATGTATAACTAAAACAAAAGCCTTTCAAACTTGAACTTTAGCATAATATGGCAAAAGTAAAGTGAAATAATTCCATTTACTTATTCACATTGATATTCTACTGGTCGAATAATCACATGAAATATCAATAACCACTTTCATAATGATGGAATACATAATGCCAGACTATCATAACCACGTATCCAAGGCCTCGTGCCAATACTACAAATAAGATTTTTTCAAGGCCTCGTGCCAAGACACTAGTTTGTCTCATGAGACCTGCCGATGCATCGAGGAGCTATAGCGGGCTCCACCCATCACTTATTAAGTCCAATTCATTCCTCATATGAACAGGTTTAAACATATCATAAACCATAACATAATCGTATCACATAAAACACGCATAAAGGAAATATAACATTTCCACATTTCAATCACAAGATATCAATACAACACATTGATATAATAAAAACATTATCAAAACCATTTTCAATACCAAAATAAAAGAAAATTAAAACTTGGTATTTGTTTTTCATTTTAAAAAAGTTATGGATTATAGAGGAAGCCGAAACTCAAATAATGGTCACGGCGGTGGAGAAGTCATTGTCGCCGCATACATATGACAAAAAAACATTCCCTTTGTCGTTTAGTAAAATGCTTCGTATAAAAAAGATTCCTTTTGAATAAACATAAAAGTCAAAGGGGTTTATACACTATATAAAAGAAAGTTGTGTATAAAACAAAATATGCCTCAATGAAAGAAGATTGAGAAAAAGTCCCTTACAAAGATCATTTTTTAAATAAAATAGATATATTATGTGTATTCACTATAATTACTCATAAAGAAAGTACAAATACAATATAGGATATAATAACATCCTGACATAATTTGAAAGTAGGAGATTAACCCAAAGATCAGAAATTGGGTTAAGAAGTTCCCTTAAAAAGATCATTTTTTAAATAAAATAGATCAATTATGTGTATTCACTATAAGTACACATAAATAAAGTACAAATAAAAGATATGACATAATAATATCATGACATAATTTGAAATTAGGAGATGAACCCAAAGAACGGAAATTGGGTTAAGAAGTTCCCTTACCTCGTGTCCGACTTGGCTCGACCATTCTTTAAACTCCTGAATAATAAACTAGAGTTAATTTATAATTTCTTAAGAACCTTTTTCAATTTTATTATTCCTTTTATATCACTTATTACCATGTTATGAACATTATGTAATTATTTATGTTAATAACGATCTTTTTGTCGATCTTTGGTACTTGAGTCAAAAATAAACTTCTTATAATTACAAGTTGTTCATGTGGTAAAAAATCCATTATATCCAGAATTATATTCATGATGTAGATATCATATATGTCATATATATCTAGTATATACTTTCCTTTATAATATTACATAACATTTAAAGTTAAGAAATGAAATGCACTGTTCATGGAGACGGTAAGCCGTACGTACGCATGAACGCTACTTTCA
Source organism: Viscum album (assembly GCA_963277665.1). Lineage (NCBI taxonomy): Eukaryota > Viridiplantae > Streptophyta > Magnoliopsida > Santalales > Viscaceae > Viscum > Viscum album. The sequence goes on along the minus strand of OY728161.1, from coordinate 1,700,829,062 downwards.
TTTCTATTTCATATTTAATAGAATGAAATCATAATGATATAAAGGTATATTATAATTCTAGTATAATATCATATATAATATCATTTACTTCATCCTTTATACATTCCATATATGGCATTAACAATTCAAATCACTTTAAGGGTGCGGTAGTCCGCACTTCCTAAAATGAAATTATCGCGTTTACCCATATTGGAAATCATAAAGTTATTCCATAAATGAAAAGTAAATAAGCATAAGTAAAACATAAACATAATATATATCATATATAAAAAATAGTTTCATCATAATGTCCACCATGATAGGTGTTAAAAGAATATTGAACAATCATCGTTTCGTGAGGCAGTAATTCGCCACCCACAGAAACAGTATATTCTTTAACCATTTGACAAAGGTGTGTGTAAGTATAAATAAAATAATTTTCATAAAAACATCCTAGTATATTGAAGATATTTTTTTTGTTACAAAATAAAAGAATAAAAAGAGTTTAGGGGGTTAGAGAAGCAAAATAAAACAAAACAACATACGAGAAGACATTACCTTAAAATCGGGTAACTCTTTTTGATTTGAGCCAAAGGTTTACTTGGGAAGACTTCTGCCGAAAGTGAGGATTTTAGGAGTAATAGAGGGAAGTTGAGAGAGTGTTTGGGTAGATTTTAGCCGAGCCAAATGGCTTGGAAGGTGTGAATAAGGTGGTAGTGGTGGGGGCCTTTTATAAGAGGAGAGGAGGGGCACTTTTGGAAAGTCAAGAAATGTTACTTTATTATATAATGAGTTTCGGATTTTAAAGGTCCCACAATTATATATTTCTATGACAAGGTGATAAGGGTTTAAATACACCCATCCAATATGTTTTGGACAAGTGTAAGTCTTAGATTTTACATTATCTTTTCATTTTATTTAAATCGTTAATTAATGAGGTAATCGCTGCATCATCATGGTGTCATACAAAATTTAATTTATTTAATGTCTAAAAATTATAAAAAAAATTACCATGATGTAGAAAATATTTTTAGCTTTACAATGAATATTTATAGTCAAAAAAGTTAACTTATATAACCCCATGTAATAATTTTTTTAGTAAAAAAACACATGTTTGTGACAATTTTATTTTTACTTTAAATAAAAAGTTATTAATGTCATTTTCTTACCCAAGTGGCTCCATGGGGTCCCCAAATTGACCCATGGATTGTCTTGGTCGCCCATGACTCATCCAATAAGGGTTGGACAAGTGTAAAGGTAATTTCATATTATTATAACATTATATTTTTCTTAAATTACACAAATTGCCTTTAATCGCGATTAATGGAACTTGAAAGTTACTATTCACCAAAAATTATTTTAATCCCATTAAACCAAATTTTACTTCCTAATGACAGTGATGTATATCTGATTTTGGAAATTCAAATCACAGAGGTGGTAAAATTTCATTTAAACAAAAAATCCGTTTTTTAACTACCACTTAGTGGTTTCACTATTCATCAAAAATTGAAGTTTTTCCGAACAATGCCAAAATTTCACCCTAAGATATAATTGATATTCTGAATTAAAAATTGATGTCTATTTTAAAAAATTCCGAACATATAAGTTTCATTAATTAATTTTATAATTAATTCCCGTTGTCACAAAAAATAGAGTGTTTTTAAGAAACAATATATATCAAAAGATTGACAATTGTTTATGTCCAATTTCAAAGTGAAATTAATTCTAATGAACACCATTGGATAAAATGGTAAAAATATATTCTAATTATACTTTAAAACCACTCAATATTATAATTTATCACTATAAATTATTTTTATTAAAAAAGTTGTTTTTAAGTATTTTTCACTATTCATAAAAAATTGGAAGTTCTCAGAAAAATACCAAAAATTCAACTTAAGATAATTTCGATATTACGAATCCAAAAATGAAGTCCATTTTGAAATATAATATATATATAATTTCAAAAAGTGGGTATTACTATTTATAATGGCTATTTTTATTGGTCGCAGTGTGTTAGAATCTCGAACTTGCATGCAATGCAAGCTATTACATTTTCAAAGAGAAGCGTATCGTGGAAGCTCGGGGTGTTACACCCAATAAATTCGCCGCCTGAATTCAAAATTAAAATTTAATAAATTTTTGTAAAGACAATGTGCTCCAAGAATATTGGGAACTATATTATGATGTTTGGAATGATACTCTAGTGTGGGGGAGTATATGATGATGTCATCAATGAACACCATGTTTTATGAGTCTAATTATGGATGAAGGATCGTGTTCATGATTCCATGAACCCTTTTAGTGTATTGGTCAACCCAAAATAAATCACTAGATACTCATATAATGCATACCTACTCTAAAACACCATATTCAGGATGTCATCCTCTCTAACCTATAGCTGGTGGTATCCTAATAAAATATCATTCATGGAGAACCACTGGTCTCCACATAACTGATCAAAAAGATTATTGATCTTAGGAAAAGGATATCTATTGTTCACTATCACCTAGTTCAAATTCCAATAATAAGAAAAACGTCAAAGACTACCATTTACCATCTTATCCAACAACATGGGTACACTCCACTATTAAGTACATCGCCTGATAAATCCCTTATACACCAAGTCATCATGATGCACCTTGAACTCCTTCAACTATACTAGTTTCATATGATTAAGGGTGTCGAAATGGGATGTGCACCCAAATTGAGATCTATCTCAAATCCAACTCCCCTATTAGGTGTAATCCTTATAAATTCATATGAAAATTTTTCATATTAGAGATCTGTGACTGGAGTAAATGTTGAGGGAATTTTCATTAATCTTGCTAAAAGAGCCAATCCCTCCATCTACATCATAATATTCTTGAGTTGACTCATGTCTGTAACAACTCTGCCTACTCCTAATTTCTATTCTCTGATCATCACATAACTCACTCCCTTTGATGCATTAAATGGAACCCATCTCCGATAGAAATCAATGTTAGCTCATAAGATAGTTAGTTAGTCTATACCAAGAATCACATCAAATCTCGTCATATTTTGTATTATAAAGTCTCATAGATGTTTATAACTAGTGAATACTATAGGATAATCTAGTCATTGATAAATATAGTTTAATTGCATTCCCAACAGTGTATCAAGGGAAAGTAACTCAACATATAACTCTATTAGTAGGTCAAGTATAATAACTACTTGGGAAGATATGAAAGAATGGGAATCACCAATTTTGTTAATGGTATTAGATAAAGTGGTGGTGATAAAAACTGTACATAGAACTATAGATAGCCCCACATCATCATCTTCTAGAGTAAAATCCACTACATATATGTTGAATTCCTCAGCTCTGTGACCCTATCCTTGAGACACATGAACAGTATGAGTCATCATCTAAGTCACTGTTGAGGACACATTCCAGATCTTTAGGTCAATGTTTGAGTCTTTCATGCACCCCTATGGAACCTAAACCTCGATTCTCTAGCATAGAACTAATATATATGTTCTACCTTTCTACATTACCAGCACTATCTCAAGGGTTTTTTGAAAACCCTATTGTAGTGCTTGAACATTCCACAAATGAAGCATTTTGGATCACCGCTAGAAGGGGTTGAAGAATCTAGGCTCTATTATACCTACATAGTACTAATTTTCCACATGTCCATAGTATTTATCTTATTTACACCAAAATATGTTCTCATGGAAGTAGTAGGAGGTCCACCTAAATGAGCATTGATGGGTTGAAGAAGACCAACTGTTAGGCCCTCCTCCAAGATCTTCTTGATGGTCAAGGTCTTCTGTAGAACCTCTAAGAATAATTCTTAGTCGAAGCTCTGAACCTGATTTCTAATGTCAGGATGAAGTCAAATCTCAAAATTAATATCCTTATAAGCCTCATTCCCATTTATAATATGTTAAAATAAATTAATCTTAGAAAAATGAGTGTAGTTATAAGACACTACTAGGGAACACTATTGAAACTCCATAAAACCCTATGCTTGGTCAATATTTAGCATATTATAAAAGAAATCACTAAAGAACTAGTCCATGAAGGCCTCCCAAGTGAGTCCCTCACATCATCAAACATATACCACGGATCCCCACCAATACTTGGGGAATTTATCAATGAGTTAGAAGATATCCTTGCTACTATCCACCCATTCCTCAGCATCATGGGGTTCACCAGTTCCCTGAAAGTATGGAGGATGTTGAAGCTATAAGTATCAAGGACAGTTTACTATAGTCCTTGGTGGAAGGAATCCATCCTGGAGTGTTCTATTTCCTACACCATTGGAGAAGGTGTGGGGGCATGCTTTACATCAACCTTCTATACAGCAGGCAGTAGAACATGGGCGTCAAGAACACCATAGCCAATTTCAGTTGGTGGTCCCACGAATATTTCAACTAGGTGGAATCTTTAGTAACTTGAAGGTAAGAATTAGAATATAATTAATTATATCCAAACCAGTCTAAGGGATCACATAAAGGTTTCCCTGTGATTATACCCATAACCCAAGGTTTTACCCTACTATAACTAACCAATGTCTCATCCCTGTAAACTAATCTAAGTCATCATATATATATTAAAACATAATTATATGTTTAGTTAAGATAATTTATTCCAAAATAGATATATCATAAAAGAAATGGAAAATAGATATATCAAAAAATAGAAAATCTATCTCTAATGGATAACACAATTTAATGAATTTAATTAAATAACTACTCTATAGTACAATAAAAGGAATATATATGGCATTTAATCCAACATTCCTAGCCATGATACATAAGCACACCTGAAATTTCATAAAAAAAATAACCACAATCCCACCCATGGTATCTTAGAGGTACATAACACATGATGTAGCTAAGAATATGGAAACTCTCTTACCCAATTACCACAAAGATATCTCTTTTCGATCATGTCCAAAATTAGTATAAGAAAGAAAAGTAGAAAATTGATCCCTGATACCATTTTGTAACACCATGACCCAAACCATTATGTCTAAAATAGAGTTCCATATGACCTCATGTGCACCTCTCCATACACAAGAGGCTTATAAATTGTAGTGAGGGTCTATGTCCATCAATGTGGAGACTATACCATCAGTATCATTTCATAGTAAAAATAATAAATAAATAATAAATAATGAATAAATAGAGTAACATGTGGAAACTGAAATTTGGAATGCAAGTCATACAATAAATAGATAACAGACTCTCAAGGTGTAAATACAATTAGAGTATATGTAGAAGGTAAATAAATAAATAAAAACTATAGATTCCTCTTAATTCTATCCATGTCTACAACCAGTTTCATGTTCCTCTATGCAACCATAAACCATGATCCCCTTTCCCTTACTCAGATCCCTATACATGAATTCTGCACACATATCAGGAATCTTGTGTAGGGTATGAGTAATAAAACCAATTAGTACACCACAAATTAATCCTCAAAAAAAATTACATGTATAACAAGTGTATTCCATGATAATAATAGATATATAAATATGCATATCAAACATAGAATCACATATCGAGTGGTTTTGTGCAAACCAAGCCTCTACAGACCCCTAGTTGTACCTTCTTCATCTCTATGCCAAAAAACCCAAGGAAATATTAGAAGTAACCAAAACTATCCACATGGCTAGTGAATATATTTCTTGAAAACATAATGTAATTTTTTGTACATGAAACTCATCTTCCCTATGCCTTAAATATGGAATGCTTCTCACATGTCACTAAGCAATGAGTTCTATACTCACAAATCACTAGGCACTATGAAACTCATTACTCAGACATCCATAAATTGAGTGTATTGTCAAAAAAAATTACATGGAATACTCATATTTCCCATCTATTCTCAGGTCCATCATCTCCATCATCACAAGTCATGCACACTCCCCCTCTAAGGGACAATCATGTCATGGCGGTCCACCTATTTTGAGCACCAAGAACAATACCTATGGAGAAAAGGTGCATAATTATTAAATTATAGAATATAAGGAATTTATGTCATAATTTGAATAAATTAGGAACACATATAAAATTTATCATCATCAAAAACATCCAAAAAACTACAAAAATATTCATGGAATCAAGCATCATATAGATCTATCACGGGTAGCACACACACCCACATGCAAATGGAATCAACCATGATCACCATGGTATGATAATAATAAGAATCATACCAAGGAATAGATGTATATATGAGAGACCAAAATGGTAAGGAAATTCCTAACTCAAGGTTTTTGATGTTATCACCAAGTTTCATCAAGGAATCATCACTTGAACTACATCTACATGTTTTCCACCTCAAACTGCTCACCAAGGATTCCTAGAACTGATTCTATATTCTAGTTCAAAAATAAATAAAAACACCATATATGAGAATATTTTCTCTCTCCTAGATAATATATAATAAACATAATAATTCTATATTAACCTTCTTAGAAATTCTAGATTATTTCTTAGAGAATAATTATAATTCCACATGTGGTAATAATATCTCACTATAGAATAATATTGGATAAGTGAACATAATAATTCTTTTATGACTCTTTAATAATTTATAGATTATTATCTTTAAAGATATATTTATTAGATTCCATAAATATTATAATAGCATGATCCAAAAATAAAATAAAAATAGAACACACTCAGAGTTATCCCAACAAAATGTAGTACCCAAGAAAAGAGTATAGAGAAGGTTTTGATGTACCTAGAAATCGAATGAAGAAATCATATTATTTGAAGAAACTGTCACCGAACATAAAAAAGGGAATTCATGACTTCTCATATTAAGTATAATAAAAAAACCATGGTTAGAAGGTTCATTTATTTTTCATGAATAATAACTATATATAGGTTTGCAATATCAAACCCCATAAATTAAATTTACCATTTAAATTTTCTTTTACTCAAATCTTGAATATAGAGTGTTTAAAATACTTAAAAATTGATCAAAAACTTTAAACAAGTCAATGAATTAATTTCTATAACTTTGGGATTTTAAAAAAGTAAAAAAACATTCTATGGGTTCGAGCTGGGGAAGAAGAAATGAAAACAGGAAGAAAAAACATTTTTCCACAAATAAGGGTACTGCATCAGAGTAACATGGTTTTACCCTTATATAGCTCATAACTATCATTTAAGTTTAAGGATTTACATTAAACATAATTTTTAAACTCTGGTTTACCCTTACATAACCCTTAGAGACAAGGGGTTTCCCTTACTCAACATAGGGACTACCCTTATACAACTCAATTTTACCCTAGTATAGCCTTTAGAAACCCTGAATTACCCTTAATCATAGGCTAGACTACACTTAAACATCATATAAGACTTTAGATTACCTTATTCCCGAATGGCCTAAAGGACTTCTTTTTTTATTATGGATAATCCCCCTTTTAAGGGTTTAAGGGGAACCCCTAAATGACCCATAGGCCCAAGGCCCAAGGCCCGACAAACCCACAATACATGACCTGAAGGCCCAGAGGCATACCAAGCCCAATACATGACCTGTAGGCCCAGCCCACTTGAACTGCCCCTCCCTAGCTTTCTGCGTCATTGATCACCTAGCTCCCCACCTTGCATTGTTGATTGGCTAGCATTGCCCTGTACAAAGTTGCACGGTGCCTGGTCCCAATGGCGGCTATCATACCCTCTCATTCTTCTAATCTGGTTAGTGCTACATCTAGTGGATGCTACTCCTATTACTCTAACCCCCTTCTGGGGCTTGTTTTGTGTGAACTGGGCTACTCCATGGTCTACGTGACCCGAAGGCCCTGTGGCCTGAAGGCCTTTGATGACCCGAAGGCCCTGGAGACCCGTAGGCCCAAACCGGTGGCCCGAAGGCCCAAATCAGGTGAATAGTTCTGGCTGCTACAGTACCAAACAGTAACTGCTATAGTAACTATTACAGTATTTCTACAGTGACTGCTGCAGTACTACTATAGAAACCCGGAAATTCACCTCCACCCAGTTTAGAACCCGGGTCTCTTGGATGCCAAGCAGGAGCCCTTACCACTCGGGTACGGTCTCGTTGGCAGATTACCTTACATAGTGGTAGATTACTCTTAAAAGACCTTTATAAAACTCATATTACCTTTAAAAATTTCCTAGGTTATCCTTATGTAACTTTCATAAAATCAAGGTTACCCTTACACAGCTTAAGTACATAGGGTATTACCATTAAATAGTTAATGGAATTTACCTTACCCTTATGTAGTGGATATTTTAACCTTAAAAACATATATAATTTAGTATTTACCCTTATGAAAGTCCCAAAAACCATCATGGGTGAGGTTAGAAGGCACTTACCCTTAAGTAGGCCATATACCTTGCATAATGGTAGAAATTTAGTCAAAAAATTTAATTATTTCACCACAAAGTCTTACAAATTTTATTAAAATGAGGGTTTAAAGAACATTTTAGAACTGATAATATTACATGTGTAAAAAATTGAATTTATTAGGGAGGTTGTATTGTAGAGTGATATACTCATGGGGAAGTCATTTAATTTTGTACTGAATACCTGTATGATGTGGAAAGAATTGGTTTACCAAATCTCATCACAATAGGAAAATTTTGAGTTAAGGAATTTCCAGCATATATGTTGTTTAAATTACCATTAAGAAATGGTATAAGTATCCCCTTTAATTTTTACATAACATTTTAGAGGTTTCTACATATGTTGAAATTGAAAAACTAATTCTAAGGAATCTAAACCCGTCAATGGCTAAAAGATGGATATAAAATGCACATAATTGATAATTTATAGGATTGTTTTGAGAACATTATTTTAAAGATTCAACTGCAAATATGAATTCAATTTTATAATTACATTAATGGATAACTAGAGGAAAAGTGCTCATGTATTATGTTATAATGGTTATACATTCTATTTAAAGGAACATGATGGATTAAGTGCAATAAAAAATAGTGGAGTTAGTCTTATGGATGAAATTATGCATATATCTGTTAGAAAGGACTTAAATCCTACATAAATTAATATTTCACACTTTTATATCATTAAATATATATATAAGTTGGACTGTATACCATTCAAAGTGATGATTTTTCAATGAAAGTGGGTTGATAACAAGAGTGCAGTTAAAATCAATGAATTAGAATTTATGAATGTGTGTTTCAATAAGAAATGGTATAAGTATGGACTATTAATAATTGCATCATTGGTTGAACAACTATTTTATTTTTCAGGTCCAACAAACATAAATTGGACAATTTTTATGGTATAGACTAAACCCAATATAGGGTCAACTGTCAATCCAACTGAGGTTGACAATTTCATTAGGTTTTCACAATCATTTCATGTCATTCCTAATATATACAAGATCTTTTATGTTAGAAGAAACCAGAATGAGGGGTTTTTGATACTCAATAGAGAGGAAAAATTCCTTCAACCTTCAAAGAAAATGAAATATTTTCAGTAATCAGGATATATATTTTTCTAATATAGATTTTTTTACCTCATAGTATATATGTTCACTTCTGTATTTATACAATATAAACTAAATGTTCACCCACTTATATAGAAAATTAATTCTCTTCATTTTGATGCTCCCAATCCTAAGGAACAACTATTTTCTCAACATTTTTATGCTCCCAGTCCAGAGGAACAATAATTTTCTCCACATGTTGATGTGGTGAATCTTGAGGAACAATATATTGACTATGTTGAACCAAGTAAAATGCATAATTACAACAAACTATGACCCATAAAAAACAATATCAATATATGGTATTAAAAATTTATTAAGGGGAAAAGTAGAGACATTAAATTTGATATTGTATAGAATGCACACTACAAACCTATTAACCCCAATAATTCCTTTTTCATTAGTTAAGTTAGGTTTTCCAATCTAATGTGCATACCGATTGATGTAGATATGTGGCACAATGTTTTTCATGTGATTAAGTAAGTAATTTGGGAAGATATTAGGGTAAAATTATGATATGTGTTCTCTATTTCATTATAAATAAAATAATTTGATATCACTCTACTCATCATTATCCCTTACAAGGTGCATTTATACTAAATGTATGTCTAATAGAATTTGTACTGGTCGATGGAAATCATCAATGAGGATTTCAAAAAATTATTATAAAGAATCATCTCAGGGATGTTGTAGGGAAAGTAAACCCACACCCACCATAGATATATACACAATGATAAACCAAGAAATGTTGAATGTATTTATTATCCATTGTGGGGAGGCATCATTTCAGGTATATTATGATTAGTAATACTTTACTTGTAAATACATGAATTAATCACTTTGATTATGAATTGTTATTTTTTGAAATAGAAAATGAGTGATGGAAATAATAATAGTTCACAAAACCAACTTACCCCTACCAAAAAGGATGGATGGGTTATGCTTCAGTTGAAAAAATGTGTATATATTTTAAATTTATAGTAATATTGTTATGTGGTGTCAAAAAACAACATAATTATGTTACTTTTTTATATGTATATTGATGAATAAAAATATCGATCCACTTCCATCCCACGTAATTTACTATATAAATAGGATAATGTAAATAAATATAGAATACTAGTATATGAAAACACACAAATATTATGGGAATCATGTATAAGTATGTCATAATAAAAACTTTTTTTATTTACATCGGTGCTAAATAAGAATGACTACTTAATTTCCTATATTTTTTATCCTATTTAGAAATTGGAATAATTATTGGATATAACTGATGAAGGACTAATTTCAATAACCTTTAATAAGTAAAAATGATATGGTCACATTATATGTGTGGGTTTTAGAGTGTCGCCATGAACATATTTTGAGAATTGAAATGTACAAGGTGATAAATATAAGAAAATGGAGGAGATAAAAAAATGAATAAATGATCTAGAAGAAAATTTTAATTGGTATTGTGATTTATTAGAGGATATTATGGGAAGGAATAAAAGATAAGAAACAGCACAACAACAACCACTACATGAGGATCCATCCCCCCAGCATTAAAGTGATTCATTCCCCTAAATGATCTACTTCTCTAGAAGTAATCAATTTTTTCATAACTTTTTATATGAAATGTGAATCAGGTAGATACTGATACCTTTCCTATTATAATATTCTATTTAGTAAAATTTATTGTGATTTATATCAATAAACACACACTCATTTCCTTGTTGTGAGGGGTATAATGTACAATATCCAAGTAAATATTCTATGTAACATACACCTTCCAAAAGGTCAAGTGAGAGTAGGGATTCAAGTATATCATGATCCTAGTACTGAGATACCTATTCCCCTTGATGATATGGATATTCACAGGGTTTAAATTTATATTTTAACTTTCCTAGAATGTCTATTTGATATTTTAAAAATATATATTGACCATTGGGTATGTCCTTTCCAATTTATTTTTTATGAAAAAAATTTAACAATTAATGAAAAAAGGCATGAACCAAGGAATTTTATTACTAATAGAGAAAAGGATAAATGTAAGATAAAATCAAAACAATATAAAGGATCAACCAATTAATCAAAATTACCTTCAGATAGTACCTTTACCCCACTAGTTTAATTCTCACATTTACTAATATTACAAGTTCATGTGAATAAAATGTTCAAATATGGTGATGCAGACATCCCTAATTTTGAAGAAACAATATAGAGAGAGAAAATTACAAGCTTTCTTGGTCATGAGAATTTATATTAAATTATAAAGAATGGATGTCTAGGAGTTTTAGTTGTAAATTTGATCATTAGGTGCATTTTCGTAATCTATTTTTCCAATAGCCGATCTATTATGTTAATTATAGCTAAATACTATTCATATATTTTATAGGAATATATGTTAGTGTTATTTAAAGTTAAAACCTTATGAACAAAAATTTGGACTCATTATTCCTCACATCACTTCAACACAAAATGTTCATTGAAAAAAGATGAATGTATAAAAATAGTGGACCCACTCTCTACAATGATTGAAAAGAAACTTACAGATGAAAAACTATTCTTAATACCCATGATGTAGGGTTAAAACTCTATAATCTAATCATATAAAATATATTTTCATTTCTTTCATTACTTTTTCCCATTTTCTTGGTAAAACTGGTTTCTCATTGTAATAAATTTATATACTCCGGAGATTTATTTTTTGGATTCAATGTATGGGTTCCCAATAAATTTAGTTCACATGATGAAATTTATCAATTTTTAATACACTATATTAAACATTTTACAAATAAACATCAAGTTATATGTTTTATGTTATGTTTTAATAAAAAAAATTATGATAGGGTGGTGTTTAAATATCATCAAAATCATGGTATGAGAATTTTACATGAACGCAAGAAGCCTATCAAATTTTACAACTACAGTTATATATAATAATATTTTACTATCAAAACATATGTCAAAAAAATTACTTATCTTTCTCAATATATATGTAGTGTTTAAAAAACTAATGGAAAAGATTGTGGTTATTATGTGGGAGAATTTATGAAATACATCATATTTCATCAACAAACTAGCATCCCCAAAGAGTCATTTCTGATGATAATTATAATTTAATTTAAAATATTTATTATTTTTAGTTTATTTATATTTTTCTAGTACTTTTAAAAACGTCAAAAATCTATATATTCCAAATATTAAATAGATTTTTTTAGAAAAGAATGGTTAAGAGACATGCTGTGAGAATATATGTTGCCATCAAGAAGAGGATACTTCCTACTACTTATTTAGATAAGTTTCTAAACAGTTTATTTAATTTTTTTAGTTAATTTCATTAACATTTTTTTGTACTAATTATTTAGTTAATTTTCATAAAGATCCTGATGAAATTACTTCATCTAGAATTGATTTTTCTTAAACCATTTTTCACCCTATAAAGAGAAATAAATTAATATATAAAATTCAATTCTTGAAAAGCTATTCAATAATGACGATGTACTTATGAAATATTTGTTCACTTCATAGTGATATTTTTTTCTTTTTTTAATGTATTTATGTTCAGTAGTGTGTGTTTTCAATTTAAAAATAATTTAAAGTGAATGTTTTTAGTTTAGAATGAAATTTTAGTTAAGAACATTTGGCACTCATTTAAAACCAATAAAATACACATATATTGTTTTTACGCCTGAGGAAAATGATCCATAAGTCATTTTTGATGTGTAAGAAGTTGTTTCATGTCAATATGAAACATGGTGTTCCTGGTATGACTCAAAGTGCAATTTTTTATTTAAAATTGACCTTTTTGTTAAAAAATTGTGTATATACCAAAAACCAAGAAAATTAATTCTTGTAATCTTGATACTTTTAATGATATATTAGTCATTTGTGACATATATGAATCAACCTTATGTCAATCCAACACACAGTGTGTCCAGCAGGACTCAAAGTGTGTGTTTTTATTTAAAATTTACATATTAGTTAAAAATATGAATGACATACTAAAAACCAACATAACATAATCATATTGTTCTAATAATTTAATAAAATGATCCATAATTCATTAGTGAGATTTAATAATCATCCTCACCTTAATCTGATAAACTATTTGACTAGTATGACTTGAAATGTGTGTTTTTAGTTTAAAAGTGATATTTTAGTTAAAAACATGTGTCACTCATTTAAAATTCATAAAAATCACTCTTATGGTCTTGATATATTAGGAAAATTATTTATAAGTCATATTTTATGTGTAGGAATCAGTCACACACCAATTTGATACACTATGTGATTGGTATGGCTCAAAGTCTATTTTTTAGTTTAAATTGAAATTTTAGTAAAAATCAAGTGTCACGTACTAAAAACCAATAAAAACACTCATATTGGATTGATATTTTATAAAGGAGATTCATAAATCATTTTTGATGTGTAGGAATCATCCACACATCAATCCAACACATGTCATGTCTAATATGATTCAAAGTGCATGTTTTTATTAAAAATTAACATTTTAGTTCAAAACACATGTCACTTACTCAAAATCAATAAAATACAATAGAATTGTATTGATATTTTAGGAAAATTATACATAAGTCCTTTTTTATGTGTAAGAATCAAACACAGTTAAATACATCACATGATGTGTCTGGTATTACTCAAAGTATGTGTTTTCATATAAAATTGATATTTAAGTTCAAAATATGACTGACATAATCAAAAATGAGAAAACACCTTCAAATATTTTTAATATAATAGGAAAATAATCCAGAATTCATTTTTGATATGTAAAAATTATTTGCACCTCAATCTGATACGATGTGTGAGTGGTATGACTCAAAATGTGTGTTTTCAGTTTAAAAATGAAATTTTAGTTAAAAATGTGATTTACTCACTAAAAACCAATTAAACGAATTCTTATGGTGTTAATATTTTATGAAAATGATCCAAAAGTCATTTTTTATGTTTATGAATTAACCTCATATAAATTCTACACATGATGTAAAAGGTATGCCTCAAAGTGTGTTTTTTTAGTTAAAAATGATATTTTTGTTAAAAAATGTTTCACTCACAAAAAATAATGAAAAATGATTGTATTGTCATTATTTTTTTAAAATGTTACATAAGTCATTTTTGACATGTATGAATTAATTTTATATCAATTCAACATGCGGTGTGACTGTTATGACTCGAAGTGTGTGTTTTTAGTTAAAAATTTCATTTTAGATAAAAAATTGGGTCACTCACTAAGAAATAGGAAAATTTTTATAATTTTCTTGATATTTTTTAAAATAATCCATAATTCATTTATGACCTTTCATAATTAACTTCATGTAAATTCAGCATGCGGTGTGACGAATATGACTCAAAGTTCATTTTTTCAGTTTAAAAATTACATTTTAGATCAAAACATGTGTCACTCATTAAAAACCAAGAAAAAACTCATACATTTTCTTAATACTTAAGTAAAAATATTCATAAGTCATGTTTGATGAGAATAATCAACCATACATCAATCCAACACACGATGTGGCTGGTATGACTCAAAGTGTTTTTTTATTTAAAATTGACATTTTCATTCAAAATATGAGTGATATACTCAAAAATGAAAAAAAAACATTCATATTATTTTGAAACTTTAGTAAATGATCCATAATTCATTTGTGACATGTGTAAATCATATTCACATCAATCCAATATAGTTGTGACTAGTATGACTCAAAATGTGTGTTTTCAGTTCAAAAGTCACTTTATAGTTAAAAATGTGTGTCACTGACTAAAAACCATGAAAACACACTATTATAGTATTTATAATTTAGAAGAACAATACATATTTAATTATTTATATATATGAATTAGAAAAACAAATTAATTTTATATACTATGTGACCAATATGACTCAAAGTTTGTGTTTTCAGTTTAAAAATAGATTTTAGTTAAAATATGTTTCACTTATTGAAAACCAAGAAAGCCCACCTAGATTGTCTTTATATTTTGTAAAAATTTATATAAATCATTTTTGATCTTTAGAAAACATCTCCATTTCAATCATACACACAGTGGGGATGGTATGAATCAAAGTTCATTTTTTAAAAGAAATTAAAATTTTTGTTCAAAATACACATCTCATACTCAAAATTAATAAAATGTGATCATATTATCTTGATAATTTAGGAAAATTATCCATAAGTCATTTTTTATGTGTTGGAATCAATATCATAAAAATATGACACATAGTGTGACTATCATGACTCAAAGTTTATGATTTTATTTAAAAATGACATTTTAGTTCAAAAGACTCATAACATACTCAAAACCAAGAAAAAAATTCATATTGTTATTCTACTTTACAAAAATGATCCAAATTTCATTTTCGATGTTTAGAAATCATATTCACCTCAATCTAATACATGGTGTGGCATTGAAATGTGTGTTTTTAATTTAAAATTTTAATTTTAGTTAAAAACACGCATCACTCACTTAAAACTAAGAAAAAACACTTTTATGGTATTCATACTTTAGAAAAATGATTCACAATTCATTTGTGATTTTAAGAATTATCTTCACATCAATCTAATACATGGTGTGACTGGTATGACTCAAAGTGCATGTTATCAATTTAAAAATGACATTTTTAGTAAAAATCATTCATTTCTCACTAAAAACTAAGTAAACATCCTTGTATTTTCATAATTATTTTATAAATTATCCACAATTCATTTCTAACATGTAGTAATTAACTACACATAAAATTGGCGTACAGTGTAACCGGTATAACCAAAATTCAGTGTTTTAGGTTTACAAATTACATTATAGTTAAAAAATGTATGTCACTAACTAAAACCGGATCTAACACACTATTATTTTCATTATAATTTATTAAAATGCTCCATATGTCATTTTTTTATGTGTAATAGTCATCCACTTGTCAATCGGACACACGGTGTGGTTGGTATGACTTAAAATACAAATTTTTATTGAAAATTGATATTTTAGTTCAAAATATGTGTGACATACTCAAAACCAATAAAACACATTTAAATTGTTTCTATACTTTTGGAAAATGATCCATAAGTAATTTTGGATATGTAGGAATCAATTGGACATTGATATGATACATGGTTTGACTGAAATGACTTTAAATGAGTGTTTTATGTTTAAAAATGAAATTTTAGTTAAAAATGTGTATCTATCATTGAAAATTGAGAAAACATTATTATATTTTCTTGATAATTTAGAAAAAAGATTTGTAATCCATTTTTTTATGTGAAGGAATTAATTGAACATTAACCTGCCACACGATGTGACTGATATAACTCAAAGTACTTGTTTTAAAATTAAATTTTAATAATTTTTAGTTAAAAACATATATCACTCACTGATAACCTATCAAATGCATTAATATTGTCTTTATATTTTACACCAATTATCCATAAACCATTTTTTATGTGTAGGAATAAATTGTACATCAATCTGATACATGGGGAGGCTAGTAGACTCAAAAGTGCATGTTTTTATTTAAAACTGACATCTTGATTAAAAACACACATCACATACTTAAAACTATGTTAATTCACTTGTAGTTTATTTATAATCTATTATAATTATCCATAAATCATTTTTGAGCTGTAGTAATTAACCAAAAATTTATCAGACACACAGTGTGCCCTATATAACTCGAAGTGTATATTTTCAGTATAAAAGTAGAATTTTATTAATTCATTGTTTAATATTTATTTTTAATTTATTTATTTATAGTATTACTAACATAATAATTTTTCTTATAAAATTACACTCTTTTGGTTGATCTGGATGGTTTTTTTGGTAACTTGTATCATGAGAAGTCTCTTTTCAGGGGGGTTGGGGTCCAAATACAACGAAATATTAATGTTTTTTAATTTTTTGATTTTTAGGATAAATTTTAAATACCAATGTAATAATAAATTCCTATTTTTTATATTTTTTTAATCAATGTATAGAATTTTTTATATTATGATGTAAATTTATTGAAATTAAAATTTTTTATTTTCTATTATAGTGTGCTATAATATCAAAGCATGCTACTACAACCTAGATTTTATTAGTTCTATAAACACACTGATAAAGGTAACCCTTTATTATCACTAAATTATTTTCAATAAAGGACCCCCTTTATCAACTCTTTTTAAGTTCTGATTAAGTATTCTTTTATCATCTCTATTTTTAACTCTGATAAAATCCATCGATTTTTAAAGTCGCTTACAACTTCATTTCCTTTTTAGCATAGATGAAGGTTATTTCTAGCACTAATAAATCCCATATCTATATAAGAAGTATTAATATGGTTTATAATTTCATAATCATAAAAAATTAATAGATATCATAATTATACATTAAATTACCTCTTTAACAGGAAATGTTATGTTGTGATGGAAAATGAATACATTACTTTGTGGGGGCGGTAGTCTGCACATACGTATGATTCATATTTTTGTTTTTCTTAATGGAAAAGGGAATAGGTGGTTAATGGTTTTAACATCATTATAATAACATATAATTATTCTTTAGATATTTATGATATCAT
The DNA here is from genome assembly GCA_963277665.1 of Viscum album. Taxonomy (NCBI): domain Eukaryota; kingdom Viridiplantae; phylum Streptophyta; class Magnoliopsida; order Santalales; family Viscaceae; genus Viscum; species Viscum album. The sequence goes on along the minus strand of OY728161.1, from coordinate 1,700,811,074 downwards.
TTTAATATAGTTTAATGGAATTTTAGGAAGAAGAAGTGCACGTAAATAAATTAAAACAAGAAAGAAGCAATTAGAAATGTATACCTCACTATTTCGATTATTTCCTTTATAAAGGGGGTTAAAAATTTGAGGGATGGTATTTTTATAAGACCATAACCTCTTTAAGGTGTATAGTAGTGTTTAGGATAGGGTTTTTTGGATTTTTGGTTGAATATAGGGGGTTGTTGTGTGAGGGGAGGTGAGTACAGCATACCCCCTTTTGTAAGTTAAAAGGGATGACTTTTTTTTAAATACCTATAACTTTTTGATAATGGTAAGTAACTTTTGTGGAGAATGGATTCAAAATTGAGAAATAATGGAAATGAGAAGTGATAGAGTTTATAAAGGCCTTATCCACACATTCCCACACAAGTTTTAAACATGTTTGAGGTCATTTACTCTAATATTTTTTACTTTTACCCTTTTATCTTTTATCAAAGTAACAATTTTTTTCCAAAGTAACTTATCATTTATGCATAAATGAATGGTATTTCTTATATACTTTAGGCCTTATAGTTCCAAATTTTAAATCTATTTAATTTTATTCAATTTCTAAAAGTGAAAAAAAAAAAATTTTAAAATAATATGTATATAATGTATTAAAAACAATTTCTTGAAGAAAATTTTAGATAAGTTATAAATAATTAAGTATAGTTTTTTAAACTAAAATAAATATTATTAAATTTATAATATAACTTATAAAATGAATATTTTGTCTATAAAAGGGTTTCATGAATTTCCAAATCAATCTTATAAACTAATAATTCCATAAAAGTAACAGTATTTGTAAAAACACTATATTTCATTATTCACCTAGCAATCATTTTTTAGAAAAATATCAAAAAATAATATAAATAAAATATTCCCATGATAATTAAAAAATGAAATTATTTTTTTCAAAATCAAATTTTAAAAATTATAAATTTTTTTATTTAAAAACATTAAATATAGCACAAAACTCTTTTTATAGGAAAAAAACTTTGGGCATATTAAATATTCTTTTTCCTGTAAATTACTAATTAATCAAGAGTTAAATTATTATTTATATAATAAATTTATGTTTTTATTATTAAATTATTATAAAATTAGTTCCTTTGAATAAAATCCAAATTTTTGAAAAATATATTTTTTAAGAATAATGTGAATTGAGAAAAAAATGACCTTTTAGAAAGTATAAAAATTCATGATAAATATATATATTTATAAATATTTTATTACACTTTTATATAATCCTAATTTTTACTTATATAACCCCTTATGATCTCCCCATTTGACCTAAGCATCAGATAATTTCTATCTATAGTTTTAGGTATCAGTACATCTAACATGGATCATATGACAATATCCATGAGCTTGAACTTCTCCCATATACAATTTTTATCAAACATTAATTACTTAAGTTTTTTTTCAGCTTGGTCTATAGAAAACTCAAGAGAATCTACCTCTTTTTTGAGCTTAGACAAATGGGATTTACAAGGGAGAATTCTGCTTCAGGATTCTATTTTTTCTTACATTCTTTATTGATTTTGTGATATGGTTACTTCAATTAATACCAACTAATTATATACTATGTTTTAAATATCATTTTTCGTATTAAAAATATATTATAGTTTTACATTTTTAGTTTTTTAAAATGTGATAAACACATTATTTAATATATTATTTATTTAAGGAGAATATATTATATAATCTTATGTCGTTAAAAAATATATAAAAATATCATCCATATATAATATTTATCCTTCTTTTACACCATTTATATCATAACTCATATCAAAATTGTTGATAAAAGGTTAATAAGTATAATTTTTATTGGCATGATGAGATAGAATTAATGACTTTTATGATTAATGATATATTAAATAGAAAGTTAATATAGTCATTGGGATTATATAGTTGTTGGACTCATATGATTGACAGGCTTATATATTCATTTTAACTTTAGGATTTTTTGGTTTATAAACCCATTTGGTATAATACTAGCAAATTTTTTAATTAAACAAATTATTTAAAATCATTAAAATTATATTTTTCAAATAAATGTTTTTGAGGTGTTGTGTATTTTATCATAATAAATTAATCACTTTGAAAATATTATTATAAAAGTATAGGATATTTCATAATATAAACTAATATATTAAAGTTCAACTAATCTTGGTTACTAAATAAGGAATGAGTATAAATTTATTTTTGTATTTCAAGAATATATTTTCATCAAAAATGATTTTTATTGAATTTTGTGCATGAATATTATGATTAATTTATATCACTTTTATAAATTTTATTTGATAAAATTGAAATCAATTATTTAATAATCATGTAAAAATAATCTTAGTATAATTCTATGGGTTTTTTCTGAAAATATTGATTTTGGGGTGAATACTGAAAAATATAAATTTTGAAAAAACTTTCTTTTCTTATCTTTTAATCAAAGTGATTCAAATATTATATTTTTTGTATTTGTTTTAAAGTCATATAAGAATAATTTTATTAAAAATAATTCAATTAAATCTGTGTTAAACAACATTATACATGATTTTGGTATAAATAATTTTTATGCTTAAAATGGGTATTTTTCTAGAAATAGTTTTTCATTGTGTTTTGGGAACTTATAATAAAGGAGATTTTTACCACTTGAAAATTAAATCTTAGAAGATGGATTTCATATTTTTTATCATCATTTTTTTATTTATTAATGAAGTCAATTTTATTTTTGGTCATAATTAATAATAACCATGACATAAATTTATCACAATAATAAAGGCTGAATTAGGGTAAAAGTGTTAAATCAAGGGTTAAAGGCTTAAAATACAACAAAACCTCATCTTAAAATGGGTTTATGAGGTTCTTATAGACCTAAATTGATATTATCATCAATAATGGTCTCATTTGGATCCAAGTTCTATGAATATGGGTTCTATTTCTATATTAATAAAATTAAATTTCAAAAATTTCCACTCTCTCACTTATTATATTTTCTTAATAATGGTATAGATAAAAATAATATATTAATGAAAATAGATAATAATATTTAATATAAATAAACTATATTTATGATAATAATTTATTTTATACTTTTTATGATGATATAATTACCTAGTACGCTTTCGTATCAATAATGCAATGCTTCTAAAAGAGGGTGAAACATCAAAGTAAATAGTTTTAAAAATATTAAAAATGATGTGTTTAGGATAATTAATTGTCTTTAATTACTTTTATTTATCAAAACTTAATTTTATTATTTTTTAAATATTAAAATTCAATCTCAATTATAATATTTATGCTTCTAAAGTCAATTTTTTTAGTAGTCTTGAAAATGAAATTAAATGGTATTTAATGTCTAAAAATTATTATTTTCTAAATCCTTATAAAACAATCAAAATATCATATTAGCCAACATGGATATGGATTTTTTTATCATTTCATTAATGATTCATTTATGTTATACTTCTCATTTTTAAAATTACTTTCACAACCCTTAAAGATTTCAAAATGTGTTATAATGATTAAGGTTAAACAAGGTTAACAAGGGGGTTAAACCAAAAAATAAGGTTTAAAATGACATGTAAATTTTTATTTAGACCTTATACACTATATCTTCGATATCAAACCTTATTTTTATTTTATAAATATTACATAATTTTATGATAAACAGCATAATAGAGATACAAATCTAGGATAAAAAGGTTTAGTGACTTGTCAAAATTAGGCTAATAAATAAATTTTACATAATAAAATATTAAATTTATTTAATTACTTATTCTATATCTACTTATTTTACCTCTAATTCTCCTTAGTATAAGTAATCTCCTGAGGATATACATCAATTAAAGGGTGAGGTAAAAGCCCAGTAAAATGATGGATAAGGGACATGAATCAATATAACATGGGTGAGCATAATCATCATCATCAAATCATAATCATAGGATCATCATCAACAACATGATGGAAACATGTGATAAAGTCATGGAATGTGGAAATGTATAAAAATTAAACATCATGTCATAGTGTTCAAATACCACACATAGTTGTTAACAAAGCTAGCATCATGCCCACGCAAAACATATTTTCATAATCATAACATCATCACTATGAACAAATATAGAATCATGTTCATGCATAATAAAAAAAGATATCATGAGATAATTCACATTACCCAATGAATTATAGGGCTATATAATTCTTTTATCACCTGTCACATCATAACTTTACATAATCATGCATGCCACATAGAATATATTACAATCTTAGTCATGAATTAAACCATGAAAAGGCACAGATTTCATAAAGATTTCATCAATTATGATTTCATTAATAAACTTGGGGTTCCCAAATAAAAAGTGTAAAAAGTATGTTTGGTATAATAATCATCATTCTTGATCAAATAAGAGACGACGCAATAGGATTAAATATATGTTTTGGAAAGAATATTTCTTTTTGAAAATCACTGTATTTGTTATAAAATAAAGTTGAAAAAAATTATATCCTAGGAAATAAAATGGGATAATAATGAAATGATATTTCAGAAAAATTAGATAATTATTTATATTAAATAATTCTTGAAATAGGGATAACATGAAGAAAAGGAGTTGGGTTTAAGAATCCCCTTACCTTTATTCCCGCTTTATTTTGTCACTTTTTCATCTCCTAAATAATAAATTTAGAATTATTAAAAAATGATACAAAATTGAATTATAGTAATTTATTCAAATATTTATCAATTATAATCATTTTATTATATTTTATAATTTTTTGATGAAATTTAAGCATCTTGTTATCATGTCTTCTTAAAATTTTCATATTTTTCTTCGATTTTGCTATTTTATTCAAGGTAATTATTAAATAAGTATATTAAATTCTAGAAGATTAAAATACATATATTTATAAATTTATATAAAAAATAATTTATTTTAACCATTCATAGGGATGGTGATATGAAAATAATTGGAAACATCCCCGTTAGGGGTTAACTGGTCGTTATCAGGAACGTTGTCCAAATATGAATAAAACGAGGTATAAAACATAAATACATTAAAAAATAATTTTTATAGAATGTTAAAATAATTAATATAATGTAAAAATTATTCCTAATTAAATATTAGAATATTTTATTTTGAAATTATTTGGTACAATAGGGATAAGAAAAAGAAAAAGAGTGAAGAGTTGAAAAACATACTCTTTCTTCATGGTCACTTCTCCTATACGACATTATATCTCCTTTTATTTTTGGAGTTAGATTACTCTATAAATACCCTATGAATTATAAGAGAAATAAGAGGAAATGTTTGGGTAGATCTTGTTCTTTTTAATTGTTTGGAGGATTTTTTTTACATATGAAGGGAGAGGGGTTATTTATACTTTAGGAAAGGGTTATTTTTAGAATAAAAATTTGAATAAATTAATATATCAAAGGTAAAACATGTAATAGAAAATTTTTGAAATTATAAATCATATATAAATATAATATAATGGGTTTAAGACTCTAAATAACCTTTATAATTTTAATTAATTAGTTTATTAAAAATGAATGTGGAAAAAAGTGAAATTGTTATTTTAAGGAAGCACTTTTGACTTTCAGTTTTGCAAAGTTATTTTTAGATTTGGAAACTAATATTATTGTATTTTAGTGAATAATTTATGAAATTAAATATATCATGGTTGAACCTAAATTTCTATAAATTATTCGGTTATCATTACATAATGAATGATTTATTTAAGATGCACCAGTTATGTAAAAAACTGTATTTTTACTATTCACCTAAAAATTGAAGTATTTTAGAACATTACAAAAAAAATAAACCCAAGATAATTTTAATTATATGATTTAAAAAATGATTTTATTTTTATTAAAATATATTCTTATTTACAAAATACTTTAAAAGAAAATTTATTAAAAAATGTGCTTATATTTTCTTTGAGTTTTTAATCATGATATTTATTTTTTTGGAATTATAAAATTTATATTTATATAAAGTAATAATTATATATATTATTTATGTCATAATTTATTAATTGAGTAAAAATTATTATTCTAATAATCAAGTTAATATTCCCTAATAGTCTGGTTATTATTCCAACAATCACATTACTATTCTAACTATCACATTACATATTATAAATAAATCTTTATTCCATCATTAATTATTCAACTGAGTTCCTATAAGAACTTGAACTTAAACATTACATAATTTTTATTTAATTCAAGAATTAACATTGAAGATATTTTCAGGTTTAGAGTTTTAGAGAATTAGGTCATAATTATTACATTACATATCAAAAATTACAAAGTAGACACATCTACTCAGTTTCCATTTTTTTATAAAATAAAAATTATTAAAAAACGAACATGTATAGTTCCATGTTTTGGACAGCATAACTTTTCCTTGATCCCATCCTTGACTCTATTCATTCTCAAGTCTTGTGAAAAACATTTCGAAACTTGGGATGAGCATAAAAAGCTTATTAAGGGTTGTAAAACAAATAAAGAAAAAAATTAGTCCATAAATATATAAAAAATATAATCTCTTTAACACACTTCATGAAATCATATGATTTATGAATAACACATAGAAATCATATATCATAAAGGTAACTTGTGGAAATTATATTATACTTAGATTGTTGATTTCACAGCTACGTAGGCAGTAAAATTTGGAATACCCATCACAGTAATTTCTCTAAATATCTTAGGAGAAACATTAATGTTTACCTCTGTCACATTAACCAATGCATTGGAGATCTATCTTTGGCCCACCCACCAAAGGTTTATCATGGAACCACCTATATACATAAACAATGTCCGAGAACCATAACATATTCATAACACATAAAACAAATATAAACGAAAGATAACATTTCTAACTTTCAATCGCAATATATCATTTAAATATATTAAAATAACCAATACATTATCAAAACCATTTTCAATACCAAAATATATAAAAAGAGTAAATGTTATTTATTTTCCTTTTAAAAAATCTATGACATGTAGTGGAAGCCAAATATCAAATAATGTTCATGGCGGCAGAAAGGTCATTCTCACCGCGTACATTAAAAAGAAATATTATTTTTGTCATTTAGTAAAAATCTTCATTGAGAAAAGATTCCCTTTGAATGCAATTAAAAATTAAAGGGTTTTATACAATGTATAAAATAATGTCATGTATAAATCAAAGGATTCCTTAATGAAAGGAGATTGAGACGAATTCCCTTACAAATATCATTTTGTAAATAAAATAGATCTATTATGTGTATTCACTATAAGAACACATAAATAGAGTACAAATACATGATAAGATATAAAAATTCATTTCTCACATAATCAAATAATGACATAAACAAGAAAGATAAGATCAACCCAAATAATGGGAATTGGGTTAAGAAGTTCCCTTACCTCGTGTCTAACTTGACTCGTTCATTCTTTAATCTCATAAATAATAAACTAAAGATAATTTATACTTTATTAATAACATTTTTATAGTTTATTATTCCTTTTATATCACTTATTACCACATATAAACATTAAAAAATCATTTAAGTTAATAACAGTCAGTTTGTCGATATTTGGTACTTGAGTCAAAAATGAACTTCTTATAATTACAAGTTTTCTATGTGGTCAAAAATAAATTATCTACAGAATGATATTACTGATTTAGATATCATATATATCATATATATCCATTATATATATGTATTTATATCAGTACATAACATTTGGAGATAATAAATGAAATGTACCATTCATGGAGACGGCAAGTCGTACGTACGCATGAACGCTACTTTCATTTTAGTTTTTTCATTTTTAAAGGAATGAAAAAAAATGATACATTGGTATATTATTATTCCAGTATAATATAATATTTTATATACATTACATAAGTTCATTAACACTATGCCTTATATGTTTCATGTATGGTATTAACGAGTCATATCACTTTGAGGGGGAGGTAGTCCGCACTTACTCAAATGAAATTATTGTATTTGCCCATTATGGAAACCATAAACGTATGCTATAAATGTAAAATACATAAGAATAAATAAAATATAAATATAATATATATCACATATAAATATAGTTTCATCTTAATGGCCACCATGAGAGGCGGTAGGAGATAATTGAACAATCATCGTTTCGTGAGGCAGCAGTTCATCATACACAGAAACAGTATGTTCATATCCATTAGATGGAGGTGTGTGTAATTTCAGTTTGAATAATTATCATAAAAACAACCTAGTATATTGAGGATATTGGTGTTGTTATGTAAACAAATAATAAGAAGATCATATAGAGTGAATAAGTAAAATAAAAGAAGAGAACTTGAGGGAATATGTTACCTTTAAATCGGGTAACTCCCTTTGGTTTGAATCAAAAGGATTTCTTGAAGTGCCTTCTACCTAAGTTAATTCTTCTAGGTGGAATATAGGGATATTGGGAGCTTATTTAGGCATATTTGGGACTATCCAAGGGGTATTGAGAGATGTGAGTAAGGGTTAGAGGTGATGGCTTTTTATAAGGGGGAGGAGGGGCTCTTTAAGAAAGTTTAAAAATATTATTTTATTATATAATGATTTTCAGTTTCTAAAGGTCCAAAACTTATTTGATTCTAATATAAGGTGTAAATAAGTCAAAATAAAATCATCCAATAATAATTGGACTAGTTTTGGAAATTTTTAATCCTTATATTTTTAGTTAACCCATTGTTATTTTATTTAACTTTTACTATGTCCTCTTATATATTCATACTATATGGTTAATATATTTTCTATAAAATTCCAAGAAAACCAAAATGGATCATTAATGAAATTTTTAACATCATATATGTCATTTGGAGGAATCATATATTTTTAGGACTATTTTATCATTTAATAAAATTTTGATTGATTTAAAAGCTCTTTTATGTAAATTTTAATACTATTCATATCATGACTTTTTAAAAAATACAAACCAACTTGATTATTTCAAAAAACCTTCATTAATTCAGATATAAAAAGTCATAATAATATATAAAATCATTTAATATCATAAAAAGGTTAAAAATAAATAGATTTTAATATTTATAATGTCATTTATATGAATCCTTTATTAATGAATCAATTACTGCATCACCATCGTGTCATAATTAAATTTATTTATTTAATGTATAAAAATTATAAATAAAATACCATGATTTAAGAAATTATTTTATCTTTCCAAATAATATTTATAGTCAAATATATAACTTATATAACTCCATATAAAAATTGTTTTAGTTAAAAGATTCTTGTTTATGTTATTTTTGTCCTTACTTTAAATTAATTAATATAAAGTGTCATTATCACTCCCAAGTGGCTCCATGGGGTCCCAAAATAGATACAAGGATGTCCATGGTCGGACATGTATCATCAAATAGGGTTAGTACATGTGTAATGATAATTTAATATTATTATAATATTATTTTTCACCCTTATTTACCATATTTAACCTTTAACCATGGTAAATAAAATATTTACTCAAGTAAATATTCATAATTTATAAAAATAAAAGTTACCTATTTACACAATTTGGACATCCTGATTCCAAATATGGAATCTATTTTTCCAAATTCAGAATACAGAAGTGGAAATAATTAATTTAAAATTAATTCCCGTTGTCAAAACAGAAAACGTGTTTTAAAAAAATAATTCCTATCAAAAGATTTACCTTTGTTTATGTCCAAATTATGAGTGAAATTACTTAAAATGAAAAAAATTGGATTAAATGGTAAAAATATAATCCAATTATACTTTAAAACTAATTAAAAAACAATTTAACTATATAAATATATTATATTAAAAGGTAGTTTTGAATTAAAATACAGTATATTTCACTATTCATTAAAAAATGAACATTATCAGAAAAATAGAAAAATTTCATCCAAAGTAAATTTTGATGTCCTGATTCTAAATAAGAATATTATTTTTTTAAATAGAACATATAAAAGTTAAAAAACTATATTTAAAAAAGGGTTCTCCATCAAAAAGTGGTAAATCGACCTTTTAAATAATATTAGACTGTTTATGCTTAAAATTGGATTCATTCACATTTTAAGCTTTAACCTTTATTGGATAAATGTAAAAATATTTAACAAACATGTATAATCATATTTTAGTTAGTTATATTTATTCCTGCTAATACAATAGCTATGAGTTAACTACCATTTAAAATAATATTATATTATTATTTTTCAGTATGACTCAGCCTTGTGTGCAATATGAGATTTTAGATAAACCCATTGTTGTGTGTCAGGTATGACATCAAAAATAGAATCCCCTTTAAAGTAAAATTAATATTTAATTCACAAATATTAATTAATATGAAAATTTCATATTCTTTATTTACCTGGGATGTTAGATCCTTCCCCCCTTTTGAAAATTGCATCCTCACAATTTTAAAATTGGGCTCAGAAACGTAATTGAAAGTCCCACATCAGAAAAAGAGCCAATAAAACTATCACTTTAAAATAAATAAAGAGAATTAAAAAGGTCACCTAAGATAACCCATACTAGGATTCCATGAAAACATGGATATGGAAGAGAAACTAACCATCAAGTTCTGATAGAGAGTGATAGAAAACATGATTAGGATAAAGTTATCCACCAGAAAATCACAAACTTGTAATGGGTTAAATGGTCTTTGATTCCCCAGTAGAAAAAGTTAATGGAAAAGGTTTTTGTTTTAATTTACTTTTCATAAATTTGAGGAATTTATTTATGACCATAACTAAAAACATAAGGAAATGTACTTACTTATAATGTATAATTTCATCATTTACTAAATTCTTACCACATACTCATATTTTCTCCAAATGATGAGTATTCAAACTGACTTAGTCACATCAAAAGTGCTATAATCAACTTCAAGAGTATCAAATAATCCAAAAAAAAGATGAACTATATATTTCCCTTATCTTTAGACATCAACCAAAACCAAAATGGTTTGTACGAGATCAGATAATCCCCTAAAGTATAATCCTTTATAAAAATAAATTCTACTCTTAATCTCCAAAATTCAACAAACAATACCCAAAGTTCAACAATAGCCATTTAATAAGCAATTTTCCTTTAAATCCTTTAATATAATTCAAACTAAGATTGAAACCCAAAACTCAGAAGAATTTAGTCACATATTCTTCCATAAAAATATTAACATTTATCTCCAAATAACATTGGTTACTCTTAAAGTCTCATACAAAAAAGTAATTAACCTAATCACATATTATCTATGATAGGTTAATCCTTTCCATAAATAACCCAAATTACCATATGTCCACAATAAAAACAGATATTCTTCCAAAATAAAATTTCAACCATTACTCCAAAAATGAAATCCCATAGTATTCTATTTTGCTTAAACATATAATATTCCCCAAAAGAGAGAACGTCTTCCAAAATAACATTTATCACTTAATCACCAAATCATTTTCCTATATTAAGGATATCCATTTGATAAAACATAAGTTCCCAAAATCAACTTATTCGTGATCCATAAAATCATTTAATTAAAAATAATAAGTCATACTAACTAGGGGCTTCACGTAGGCTAGTGGTAGGTGATGCGCCCTTTTCTCCCTTCAGTTGTGGGTTCGGTTCTTGTAACCTTACCAGATGTGACGAGTTTTCACCCATCTTGTGTGTTGTCCATTTTTATAAAACTCAAAAATAACCCTAAAATGTTTTAACCTAAAATGTTTTCTTATACCTTTCATTTTCATCCCAATACATTATGACCTCAACATCTTATATATTGTCATTTTTCACCTCCATATGATAAAATAAAACTATTCCCAATAAAAAGAACATAATACCTTGATCATGGTGTCCATATGTTTTCATCATCATCCTTTTCATGTAGGTAGAAGTCCATTAATTACAGCAATGATTTAGAGATCCTTTAAAATCATTTGCTTCCCTCATCCAAATACACCTTGTACAAATTGGTTCATATGGTTGTTCGTAGAAAAATAGTTTTGGAAAATAATCATGTATGATATATAATTTCAAAACATCTAATAAAACATGATTTTTATAAAACAGTCAGACTGAGTTTGAGTTAAAACATTCAATCAATCATCCTTTTAAAATACCATAAGTATGTGCTGAAAGACTATAATTTAAAAGCAAATATAAATAGGTTGCACAAGGGTCTCCTTATTTATCACCTTATTCAAAATCATAATATGCTTTAAAATCTTATGATAAGGTAAAATATTTTAAAATGACTTATAATATTTACCTTTCTTGAAAATATGAGAATATTGTGAAAATCAGATATGATTAAATAAAACCCATGATCCATGATGGTATCAAGGTGTAGCGAAGGTGTTTGATATCTCAAAAAATTACTTGAAAGTAAGTTGTATGTTAGAAAATGTTTTAGAGTCATATGGACATGACTTTGAAATAATTATTTCAAGAAATTCATCAGGAAGTGATAGGAATGTCATTTTAGATCCTCCTCCTTCCATTTTTAATAGACTTTCCTTGATCTTAAAAAAGTTACCAAATAAGGATTTAACTTAAAGAGTGGACATAGAGACTAACCATGTGTCTAAAAAAACTCTTAATCCCAAAATTTGTCTAAACTGACCACTAATACCAACTACAAGAACCTAGCCTTAAACATTACATAATTTTGAGTTAATTCAAGAATTCACATTGAGGGTCTTTTCAGGTTTAGAGTTTTAAAGAATTAGACCATAACTATTACATAAAATTTAAAAAATTAAGAATTAGACACTTCTACTCAGTTTCCAATTTTTTTATAAAATAAAAACTTATAAAAATAGAAAATTTCAAGTTCCATGTTTTAGACATGATGACTTTTCATTAATCCCATCCTTAACCCTATTCATCTTTAAGTCCTGTGAAAAACATTTCAAAACTTTTGATGAGCATAAAAAGCTCAATAAGGGTTATAAAACAAAGAAAGAAAACATTAGACTATTACAAAACATAATCTCTTTAACATACCTCATGAAATTATAAGATTTATGAATAATGCATAGAAATCATAAATCATAAAGCTAACTTGTGGTATCCATATCATACTTACATTTTATCTTTCACAGTTATGTAGGGGGTTATGTTTGGAATATCCATCACAGTGTATTCCATAAATATCTTAGTAGAAACATTAACATTTACCTCCATCATGTTTCCCAATTCATTGGAGAGTTATATGGGGCTCACCTGCCCTAGTTTTATCACAGAACCACCCGTATACGTAAATAATGTCCATGAACCATAACATTATCATAACACATAAAACAAATATAAAGAAAAGATAAAATTTCCACATTTCAATCACAATATATCATTTAAATATATTGACATAACCAATACATTATCAAAACCATTTTAAATACCAAAATATGTAAAAATAGTATCTGGTATTTATTTTCATTTTAAAAACACTATGGATTGTAGAGGAAGCCAAATATCAAATAATGCTCACGGTGGCGGAAAGGTCGTTGTCACCACGTACGTTAAAAAGAAACATTATTTCTATAATTTAGTAAAATTATTCATACAGAAAAGATTCCCTTTGAATTAAATTTAAATTTAAAGGTGTTTATACACCGTATAAAATAAAGTCATGCATAAATCAAAGGATGCCTCAATGAAAGGAGATTGAGACGAAGTCCCTTACAAAGATAATTTTGTAAATAAAATAGATCGATTATGTGTATTCAATATAATAACACATAAAAAAAGTATAAATACAAGATAATCTATAAAAATTCATTTCTCACATAATCAATTAATGATATAAACATGAAAGAGAAGATCAACCCAAAGAATAGAAATTTGGTTAAGAAGTTCCCTTACCTCATGTCCGACTTGACTCGTTCGTTCATTAATATCCTGAATAATAAACTAAATCTAATTTATACTTGCTTAAGAAAATTTTTCAAGTTTATTATCCCTTTTATATCACTTATTACGATGTTATAAACATTAAAAATCATTTATGTTAATAACGGTCATTTTGTTGACATTTGGTACTTGATTCAAAAATGAACTTCTTATAATTACAAGTTGTTTATGTGATCAAAAATAAATTATCTTGAGAATGATATTAATGATTTAAATATCATATATATCATATATATCTAGTATATATATGTATTTATAATAGTACATAACATTTGGAGATAAGAAATGAAATGCATCGCTTATGGAGATGGTAAGTCGTACATACACATGAACACTACTTTCATTTTGTTTTTTTCATTTTTAAAGGAATGAAAACCAAATGATACATAGGTATATTATTATTATAGTATAATATCATATTTTATATATGTTACATAAGTTCATTAACACCATCCTTTATATGTTCCATGTATGGTATTAACGACTCATATCACTTTCAGGGGGCGGTAGTTTGCACTTCCTTAAGTAAAATTATCGTATTTACCCATTATGGAAACCATAAAGGTATGCTATAAATGAAAAATAAAAAAGCATAGAGAAAATATAAATATAATATATATCACATATAAATAGAGTTCCATCTTAATGGACACTATAAGAGTGTAGGTTTCGGGTGCAGCGGAAGCACGTTAGTGGGTTTGCCGAACTTTAATTCTAATGTTAAGAAACATTCAATCTGAGATCCTTCATGATTTAAATTGTTGAATCATCAGAATAGAAAGAAGAATGAAAAAAAAGAGGAAATCCCATAATCATAGAGATAGGATCATCATATGTTTGTTATAATTAATTTAATTAATTCACAAGAATTACCTTGGTGGAATTCTTTCTTAGTTGATGTCTCCGGTCATGATCCGGTGATCCGTCGTTGCATCGTAGAATCCAATTGTAGGATTCCTCTAGAGGTTATCCACACGTGTGCCACATATCTCTAGATGTCACTGAAGGGATCTCCGGGTGCTAGCGCGGAAGATCCTTCGCTTGCGATGTCCGCCTTCAACCACCTTGATCCGGTGGAGGATCTCACTCTTGTAACTTGATGAAATTCTTGGTGGAAAGGGAATTCTCTCTAGGCTTTAGATTATTTATAAATATTTTGTGCACAACAAAAATGGCTCTAGAAAAGTGTTAGGGTTGTGAGGATATTTATAATCGGGTTTTAGGTTAATAGAGTTATGATAATAAATAAATGCGTTACGCATTTTATTTATTTCATTAACTCTTATTGAAACCCCATGTCCAATTATTAATTCCTTGACATGTGCCCACGCTGATTATAATTAAAATCATTTAATAAAATAATATTATATACTCAAAATCCCGACTGGAAAACTACACGGTGTGTAATAATTAATACACGGCGTGTACTTTTTTTCCATAAAACTACACGGCATTTATATTTAATATACACGGCATATACTTTTATTTTTTATTTTTCTCCACCATATTTATTAGACCTTGAGTAGTGGATATTTATTTCTTAAATAAATGTAACTTCATTACTCGCTAATAAATATATTATTTCGCCCACAATATATTCTCTCGAATAACTAGTGTCGAAATAAATGTGATCAGGCATCCTTAAAAAATTATTAAACCACAGTTGGGAATAATATTTATTTAACTTGTTAAAATAATATTTAACTGAGATACATGGAAACACTTAGTGTGTGACCCTCTAGGCCTCTTTCTCAGTGGCATTAGGTGGAGCCTACCTAAAGTCCAAGGTTAGTATCTAGCAACACGCCAAGGCACCCATAGAGAAAGTAGTTAATGCCGCAATGACGTGTCACCTCTTACGAATGCTTACTGTGTAATATAATCCCTTTGTCTCGATATCTCTAATCAAGCAGGTTTCATGCTAGTGCCATCAACCCATGTTCTTGATTATTCTTTCTTGACTTCTCAGAATTGAACTCGCCCATACCTTACCATGGCCATAGATTTATTTAGGATATACCAATTCCCTCAAAGGGCCTAAGATATCTACTTCCATTATGGAACAGAAGGGACAAATCCTTTCTCGCATTATCTATTAATGCAATATTACTCGTGACGCACCCAACGTATCCTACCTGGCTGCGAATAGTGTGTCGTCACAGTTTTCTTCAATAAATCTAAGTGCGCGAGTTGTAATACCCATTAATAATAATCTTAAAGTCTAAGGACCAATACACACGTCCGCAGATAGGAACATCCAATGACACTATAAAATGTGGATTTCCTACTAGTGGGTCTCATTCTCATAATATCCTCCTGGATATTACCAAGGGCGCACACCATGAGAAGGTGCCTCAAAGTTTTATGAGTCCTCACCCCTAATGGCCTGTATTATTTGTGTCCCTAAAATAACATCATCCGGCCATAGAACATATATTCAAGAACAGTGTTATGGAACTTCCAGGTTCTCATCATAGCAGGGATCCGCTATGACCCTTTAATGCAACAATTGTCCTTAGGACATTATCACATGCATTGTCACGCAGAAGAACAAACAAGATATGATAAGGCTTTTATTAATGAATAAAGTACAAAGTAGTTGGTTCTAGGCCACCAAGTCCAACAAACTCCCACTTGGACTAGAGCTAGCTGCTAACAATCTTTAACCCGCTAGCTCTCACATGATATTCATGCTTCTGCTGAGATAGGCCTTTAGTCATGGGGTCCGCCACGTTCTCTTCCATGGACACTCTGCTCACTGCAACTTCACCCCTTTGATAGAAATCCCTCAAGAGGTGATACTTCCGGAGTATGTTCTTTGTCTGTTGATGTGACCTTGGTTCTTTTGCAATAGCCACCACTGTAGTATTATCACAATACAGTGTAATGGGATCTTTACTTCTAGGCACCACATCAAGCTCCTGGATAGAGTTCCGAATCCAGACGGCTTACTTGGTTGCATCATAAGCCTCTATATATTCGGACTCCGCTGTAGAATCGGCGACAACTGGCTGTTTTAAACTCTTCCAGCTCATAGCTCCTCCATTGAGATAGAAAACATATCTAGATTGCGACTTCAGATCATTATGATCTGTTTGAAAACCAGCATCAGCATACCCTCTGATGACAAGCTCCTCGTCTCCTCCATACACAAAGAACATATCCTTAGTTCTTCTCAAATACTTAAGGATAGTCTTAACAGCAGTCCAATGTTGTTCTCCTAGATCTTCTTGATATCTTCCTACCATGATCAGTGCATAGGCAACATCAAGCCTGGTACGTAACATGGCATACATGATGGATCCTATAGCTGAGTCGTATCGGATCTTTCTCATCCTATCTTTCTCTTGTTGTGTCTGAGGACACATTTTCTTAGAAAGATGTAAGCCATGTGACACTGGAACCAATCCTCTCTTGGATTGTTCCATACTAAATCAATTTATTATCTGGTCAATGTATGTACCCTGACTTAGTCCAAGAAGCCTCTTGGATCTATCATTAATGATCTTGATCCCTAGAATGTAGGTTGCTTCTCCTAAGTCCTTCATGGAGAAACACTTATTCAATCAGTCCTTAACTGACTGTAAGACTGGTATATCATTTCCAATAAGTAATATGTTGTCAATATATACTACTAGGATAACGATCACATTCCCATTAAACCTCTTATAAATACATGGCTCACATTCATTCTTAATGAAACCGAATTCCTTTATGGCTTCATCAAATCGAATGTTCCACGACCTGGATGCTTTCTTCAATCCATAAATGGATTTCTGCAACTTCCAAACCCGTTTGGCTTCACCTGGTGTCACAAACCCTTATGGTTGTGTCGTATAGACATCTTCCTGAAGGTTCCTATTAAGGAATGCTGTTTTGACATCCATCTTCCAAATCTCGTAGTCATGGTAAGCTGCTATGGAAAGTATGATTCTTATGTATTTAAACATGGCAACTAGCGAGAAGGTTTCATCATAGTCAATTTCTTGACACTGTCTAAATCCTTTAGCCACTATCCTTACTTTATAGGTTCTAACTTGACCTTCCATGTCTAGATTTCTCTTGAATACCCATTTTCATCCAACAGGATTTACATCAACTGGCTCATCGACTAGAACCCAAAATTGGTTCTGATACATGGAATCCATCTCAGAATTCATAGCTTCTAGCCATATTACAGCTTCTGATATTTCTACTGCTTCCTTGTAGGAGATAGGATCATCATTGTCCAACAATAATGATTCACCATCCTCTGTGACTAGGAAACCAAATATCTCAGGTTCCCTTACCTCTCTTGAGCTCCTACGTAGTACTTGTGTTTCTAGAACCTCTTCCACGGGGACCTGTGGAACTTGTTCCTGTACCAACTCCTGTGTATCCTGAGCATCAACTTCATCGAATTCAATCTTGCTCCCCCTATCCTTTATGAGGATGTGCTCCCTCTCAAGAAAGATGGCTTGTCTGGCGATAGTTACCTTCTTGTCCTGAGGGTTATATAGGTAATATCCTTTCATTTCCTTAGGATATCCTATAAAGATACACTTCATGCCCCGGGGTTCTAGTTTGTTTCCCGAGAAGGGATTAACAAACTCCTCGCATCCCCATACACATGTATGTGACAAAATGGGTTTCTTTCCATTGCATAACTCAGAGGTAATTCCATTTTCCACCTTAGTTGGTACTCAGTTTAATGTGTATGCTGCAGTTTGTAATGAATATACCCAAAAGGATAATGGAAGATCTGCATGACTCATCATCGACCTCACCATGTCCAACAAGGTTCGGTTCCTCCTTTCACTAACACCATTCCACGGTGGTGTGTAAGGAGGAGTGAGCTGAGATAGAATCCCAAACTCCCGTAGAAGATCGATGAACTCTTGGTTCAGATATTCTCCACCTCGATCTGATTGAAGCTTCTTTATCTTCTTACCAAGCTGATTCTCTACTTTATTCTTGAATTTCTTAAATTTCTATAAGGCTTCTGACTTATACCTCATTAAGTAGAAAAATATGTATCTACTCAAATCATCAGTAAAAGTAATGAAGTAAGAATATCCACCTCTAGATTATACTGGAAATGGTCCAGATACATCCCTGTGTACCAATCCTAGAAGCTATGTGGCCCTTTCACCCTGTCCACCGAAAGGTGGCTTGGTTATTTTACCTTGTAAACAAGCGTAACATCTATCAAGTGGTTTTATCTTAGCCAAGTCTAAATATCCATCTTGGCAGAGCTTTGTCAAGCACTTATCGTTTACATGACTGAGACGGTGATGCCACAACTGGGTGGTGTATGAGTCATGTGAGTTTGTTTCGTTATCGATTTCCAACACTTGGTTTTCATAATTTAATACATACAAACCATTATTTAAATGTGCCATACCATAACATAAGTTTTTCTTATAAAAGAGACAACCCTTATTTCCAAACATAAAAATAAATCCATCCATATCCAAAAAAGATACAGAAATTATGTTTTTGGTAACACTAGGGACATAATAACAGTTATGTAAAACCAAGATCATCCCAGTCGGCAATGAGAGGTGGTAGTCTCCAATATCCAACGCAGCCAGCCTTGCGCCATTGGCAGCTCGAAGATCCACCTCTCCTCTAAAAATATTTCTAAATCTACTTGGTTCTTGAATTTTTATACATATGTGAGCCCCAAAAGTTGTATCTAATACCCAATGTGCAGAAATAGAAAGATTACACTCGATAATGAACGCACCATTAGCGTCCTAATGCTTCTAGGTGCATTTCCTCTTCTAGTGGACTTGCTTTCCACATGAAAAACACATTTCCTCCCATTCCTTGCCTTGCCTCTGGACCTTCCCCTTCTTGGAGGGACGGTGCTCGGGGGTTTCAGGCCATTTATAAGTCTTTATCCCCTTTACCTTGTCCTTCCTTTTCTTATTCACTATAAGGACTGCAGGTTTGTCATGCCCCATGTCCTTATCTACCTGGTGATTTAGGGTAGAAGTTCCGATCTAGGTGCAACTGGAATAGGCTCTTCCAGCACATACAATTTCCTCTCGTGGCGATGGATAACATGTAAACGCCTCTGCCACTCTTGGAAATTGGTGCCGGTGAGAAGGTTTTCCTTCTCGAGTATGGTTCGCAATGATATGTTTGAATTCATTTTATTGCATTTTCTACAAATTAAGATGAGCAACAGTTTAGTACTTTATTACAAAAATTAGACAAATAAATTAATTAATACTTACTAGTCTCCCGCTATTTTATCGAAATACAATAGCCCTCACCATTGATTTCAGAATATTCTGTTGCCTGAATATTCTAGTGGAAAGGATCCATATTGCCCTTCTCATTACCCCAAATAGGGTTGGTCAAGAAACTTGAAGGGTTTTAGGTAGGCATTCCAAATGCCAACTGCATTAACTCGCAGCTCCTTGATCGGCTGAGTGGACTCCCCAATCATGAAATCCTTTTATTTTGTATTTCCTCAACTGTTGCCTCTTGGTCACACAAAGTCCTATTGTGGAAGTCAACCCTTGATGCGAACCAAGTCAAGTCAACCCAAAACCTTGAATTAGAATTCCCCGATAATTGAAAGCACCCCAACTAGGGTTGGTCAAACACTTTGAACTATGGTTCGATTCTAATCAAGATTATGGAAGGCTATACCGACTTAATATTTCTTTTGAGGGATTTTATCCTTATACGTAAATTTCCATTTTATTATCTCTGATTACATGCTTGTTAATATTAAGTGGGATTTAATTAAGTGATTAACCATTTCAAAGATAATATTCACGTATAATCCGGTTTTATTTTACTTCCATCTTGCATGCTCGTTTAATTCATTAATTATGTGATCGTGACAACACACCCAAAATAAATAAACCATGTAACTGACAGAAATAAAATAAATGGTATGATCATGAGCTTTTATATTGGTTAGTTTATCTAGCAGTTGATAAACTAACCCAAGACCTAGGGGAGAAACACCTTGAACCTTTCGGGTTCATGTTTACAGCTTTCCACCTGTCCACCTTTGTATCTCTTTGGATTGGTTTCACCTTGGCTCCTGACTTGAGCCGCCTCTACTAGCTTGGGAGCTCCATCCATTACATATGCATTTATCTCACACGCATGTGAGGGGTAAAAGGGGTTTTCACATAAAAGAATCCTTGGGCGCGCAGGCCCTACATATTAATGAGGAGATGGCTCACAGGCCAAGAAATTTTATTTAAATAAATTAATTAAAAGAAACCATTCACATACAAAGGTCTCGGTCTAGATCATGATCATCCATACATTTAATGATATTTATGCATAAATAAAACTAGCATTAAATTATTTAATCATTCTTGTTTAAGATAAATCATGCTCGAATCAATTAATTATATTTAATTAATCTATCCTTTTATCTTAAATCCTTTTTCTGAATTTCCTTGAGATTTTCATCCATTATAATTTTAAACAAATAAATTCATTTAAAATTATCCGTGTACATAACTTGTACCTTGGAGGCAACCCGGTGAATTCCCATTTATTACGCAGATTTTAAATTAACCACATATATATAAAACACTTATCACGTGTTGTGCCTCAGCTTTACACATGCACCATGGTACACGTCTTAAGGGTTTGTATAATATAATAATAAATTTTAATAAATCTGCGTAATTTGGGTGGGTACATGGCATGTAGTTCTGACTACACGGTGTGTACTTTTTCTTCACCGTCCATCCGAAGTACACGCCCGGGGACATGGAATGTTAATGTACTTCAGAAATTTTCAGAGTAAACGGCGTGTACAGTGAGACACACGCCGTGTAGTTTCCGCGTTACACGGTTTCCAGTCGGGCAATCCGTGTACGGGGTACACGGCCCAACCCTAACCCGAAGGGACTACATGTCATGTTCATTGGACCACACGGCGTGTAATCCGGAAACCGTGTGTCACATGTTTCTGGTCAACACACGACATCTTTAATTCTTAGAAAGAATCCAATACATGGCCTGATTTGGCAGATTAGTCAATGCATTGAACATAGACTACAAGGAGTGTACTTCTGAATACATGCCGTGTATTTTGGTTTCGTACTGCCAGAAACGTTTGGCTCCTCCGGATGAGTTCCTCTATTTTGTTTTAATCAAAATTAAAAGAAAATTTTGTTTCTGTGAGGTGAAAGATAAATGAGGGAGGAGGAACGGATCTCGATATTCAGATTTCCAGAATGATTAAACTTGAATTTAAATAACTAAATTATTAAATGCGTAAATCATCAAAGAAAAACTAAATAATTATAATCAACAATATGACCGCTCTGATACCACTTGTAGGTCCCGAGCGCAGTGGAAGCGCATTTTTTGGGTTTGCCCAACTTTAATTTTAACGTTAAGCAATGTTCAATCTGAGATCCATCACGATTTAAAATGCTGAATCTTCAGAAAAGAACGAAGAACAAAAAACATAATAGGTAATCCCATAACCATAGAGATTGGATCATCATATGTTGGTTATAATTAATTTAATTAATTCACAATAATTACCTTGGTGGAATTATTTCTTCGTTGATGTCTCCGGTCATGATCCGGTGATTCTTCGTTGCATCATAGAATCCAAGTGTAGGATTCCTCTAGCGTTGATCCAAATGTGTGCCATGTATCTCTGGACGTCGCCGAAGGGATCTCTGGGTGCTAGCGTGGAAGATCCTTCGATTGTGATGTCTGCCTTCAACCGCCTTGATCTGGTGGAGGATCTCGCTCTCGTAACTTGAGGGCGTTCTTGGTGGAAAGGGAATTCTCTCTAGTCTTGAGAGTATTTCCAAATCCGTTGTGCACAAAAAACATGGCTCTAGAAAAGTGTTGGGGTTGTGAGGATATTTATAATCGGGTTTGAGGTTAATAGAGTTATGACAATAAATAAACGCGTTATGAATTTTATTTATTTCATTAACTCTTATTGAAACCCCATGTCGAATTATTATTTCCTTGACATGTGCCCACGCTGATTATAATTAATATCATTTAATAAAACAATATTATATCCTCAAAATCCTGACTGGAAAACTACACGGCGTGTAATAATTAATACACGGTGTGTACTTGTTTTCCATAAAACTACATGGCGTGTATATTTAATATACACAGCATGTACTTTTATTTTCCATTTTTCTACACCATATTTATTAGACCTTGAGTAATGGATATTTATTTATTAAATAAATGTAACTGCATTACTCTCTAATAAATATATTATTTCGCCCACAATATATTCTCTCGAATAACTAGAGTTGAAATAAATGCGATCAAGCATCCTTAAATAATTATTAAATCACAGTCAGGAATAATATTTATTTAACTTTTTAAATTAATATTTAACTAAGATACATGTACACACTTAGTGTGTGACCCTCTAGGCCTCTTTCTCAGTGGCATTAGGTGGATCCTTCCTAAATTTCAAGGTTAGCATCTAGTAAAATGCCAAGGCACCCATAGAGAAAGAAGTTAACGCCGCAATGACATGTCACCTCCTAAGAATTCTTACCGTGTAATATAATCCATTTGTCTCGATATCTCTAATCAAGCGGGTTGCATTCTAGTGCCA
The DNA here is from genome assembly GCA_963277665.1 of Viscum album. Lineage (NCBI taxonomy): Eukaryota > Viridiplantae > Streptophyta > Magnoliopsida > Santalales > Viscaceae > Viscum > Viscum album. The sequence continues at coordinate 1,700,787,565 of OY728161.1, read as the reverse complement.
TCAACCCATGTGCTCGATTATTCTTTCTTTGACTTCCCGAAATTGAACTCGCCCATACCTTACCATGGTCGTGGATTTATTTAGGCTATACCAATTCCATCAAAGGGCCTGAGATATCTAATTCCATTATGGAACATAAGGGACAAATCCTTTCTCGCATTATTTGTTAATGCAGTATTACTCGTGACGCACCCAACGTATCCTACCTCGCTGCGAAAAGTGTGTTGTCACAGTTTTTGTTAATACAACTAAGTGCGCGAGTTTTAATACCCATTAATAATAATCTTAAAGTCTAAGGACCAATACACATGTTTGTAGATAGGAATATCCAATGACACTATGAAATGTGGATTTCCTACTGGCGGGTCTCGTTCTCATAATATCCTCCTGGATATTACCAAGGGCGCACACCTTGAGAAGGTGCCTCAAAGTTTTATGAGTCCTCACCCCTAATGGCCTGTATTATTTGTGTCCCTCAATTAACATCATTCAGCCATAGAACATATATTCAAGAATAGTTTTATGGCACTTCCAGGTTCTCATCATAGCAGGGATCCGCTATGACCATTTAATGCAACAGCTGTCCTTAGGACATTATCACATGCATTGTCATGAAGAAGCACAAACAAGATGTGATAAGTCTTTTATTAATGAATAAAGTAAAAATTAGTTTGTTCTAGGCCACCAACTACCATAAATAGGTGATAGGAGATAATGGAACAATCATCATTTCGTGAGGCAGCAGTTTGTCGTACACCGAAACAGTATGTTCGTATCCATTAGATGATGGTGTGTGTAAGTTTATTTTGAATCCTTCTCATAACAATAACCTAGTATATTTAGGATACTATTTTTTTTATGTAAAATAATAATAATAAGATCATAGGGAGTGAATAAGTAAAATAAAAGAAGAGAACTTGAGGGAAGATAATACCTTTAAATCGGGTAACTCCCTTTGGTTTAAACTAAAAGGCTTTCTAGAAGTTCCTTATGCCTAAGTTAAGGCTTATATGTGGAATATAGAGATTTTGTAATATTATTTGGGTAGATTTGGGATGATCCAAGGGGGCTTGAGAGGTTTGAGTAAGGGTTATAGGGTATGGCTTTTTATAAGGGGGGAGGGGTTCTTTAGGAAAGTTTGAAAATATTATTTTTTTATATAATGGTTTTCAGTTTCTAAAGGTCCAAAAATTATTTAATTCATCGATAATGTGTATATAAGTCGAAATAAAATCATCCAATAAGACTTTTAAAGGTTTTGGATATTTTTTAATCCTTATAGTTTTTATTTAACCCTTTGTTATCTTATTTAACTTTTACCATGTACTCTTATATATTCATACTATATGGTTAATATATTTAATATAAAATTTAAAGATACCAAAAATGGATCATTAATGATGTTGTTAACATCCTATATTTCATTTTTTCTAATCATAGATTTTTAGGACTATTTTTTCATTTAATAAAATATTGATTGATTTAAAAATTCTTTTATGTCAATTTTAATACTATTCATATCATGACTTTTTAAAAAATCTAAACCAACTTGATTATTTAGAAAAATATTAATTAATTCAAAGATAAAAAAGTCATCCTAATCCCTAAAATTAGTGGATATCATAAAAAGGTTCAAAATAAATTTATTTTAATATTTATAAAATCATTCATTTGAATCATTTATTAATGAAGCAATTACTGCATCACCATTGGGTCATAATTAAATTTGTTTATATAATGTCTAGAAATTATAAATAAACAACCATAGTGTAGGAATAATTTTATATTTCCAAATAATATTTATAGTTTAAGAGATAACTAATATAACCCCATATAATTTTTTTTAGTAAAAAGATTCATGTTTATGTTATTTTTGTCCTTACTTTAAATTAATCAATATAAATTGTCATTATCACTCCCAAGTGGCTCTATGGGGTCCCAAAATCTACCCAAGGATTCCCATGGTCGTACATGTATCATATAATAGGGTTAGGATACATGTGAGGGTAATTTAATATTATTATAATATTATTTTTCACCCTAATTTACGAGATTTACCCTTTAACCATGGTAAATAAAATATTTACTGAAGTAAATACTCATAATGTATAAAAATAAAAATTAACTATTTACACAATTTGGACCTACTGATTCCAAATATGGAATCCATTTTTCCAAATTCAAGACATAGAAGTGGAAGAATTTTATTTAAAATTTATTCCTGTTTTAAAAACAAAAGGTGTGTTTTTAAGAAATAATAACTATTAAAAGATTTACCTTTTATTATGTCCAAATTAAGAGTGAAATTACTTACAATGACGAAAATTGGATTAAATGGTAAAAATATAATCTAATTACACTATAAATACAATTAAAATTAAAATATGACTATATAAATAAATTAGATTAAAAGGCGGTTTTGAATTAAAATATAGTATTTTTCATTATTCATTAAAAAATTAACATTATCATAAAAATAATAAAATTTCATCCAAATTAAATTTAGACTTCCCAATTATAAATAATAATATTATTTTTTCAAATAGAACATATAAAAGTGACAAAAAATATATTAAAAATGGTTCTCCATCAAAAGGTGATAAATCGACATTTTAAAGAATATTAGAGTGTGTATGCTTAAAATTGGATTCATTCACATTTTAAGCTTCTAAATTTTATTGGATAAATGTATAAAAATTTAACAAACATGTATAATCATATTGTAGTTAGTTCTGTTCATTCATTCTAATATAACAACTATGATTTAACTACCATTTAAAATAATATTATATTATTATTTTTCAGTATGACTCAGTCTTGTGTGCAACATGAGATTTCGAAGAAAACCATTGTTTTATGTCAGGTACGGAATCAAAAATAGAATCCCCTTTAAAGAAAAATTAATATTTAATTCATAAATGTTAATAAATATGAAAATGTCATATTCTTTATTTACCTGGAATGTTACAGTTCCTATCGATGTTCTTTATTTCCATTTCCTATAATATTACTCAGTTTACAAAAAAAATTCTTATTTTATAAAGTGTTGGAAGTGGGGGTGGTGATTCAAGTGGATTGGTTCTATCCATATATTCTCATTTTATTTTTTATTTTTTATTTTTTTCCCAGTTGTAATGTTTGAAATTTTAATTGGTTTTATCGCTAATTAATGCAACTGTATATATTAATGAAATAATTTCTCTGTTGGTTTCTCTATATTTTGTCTCTATATAATATTATATAATATAATACAACACACATTTATTCAGGAAACAAATTTTACTTAAATAACACTAGGTTGTTACATTATCCCCCAATTTAGAAATTTCATCCCTAAAATTTCAACTCATATTCTCGGTTGAGAATATATGAGGGTATTTTGGCTTCATTGTTTCCTCTGGTTCCCAAGTTTCCTCTTCATAATCATGGTTTCTCTATAATACTTTGATAAGGTGACTTATCTTATTGAATAGAACTTTGTATCTATAGTACAAGATCTTCACTTATTGATCTTCATATGAGAGGTCATTCTTTATTTACACCACCTCTGTTTTTAGTACATGTGAGGGTTCAGGTAAGTACTTCCTCAGGAGTGATACATGGAACAAATCATAAAATTGATCCATAATTGGTGAAATTATAAGACAATAGTCCACTAATCCGATGAGATCAAGTATCTCAAAGGGGCCAATGTACCTTACATTAATCTTCCCATTATTTTCAAACTGTATGACTCTATTCCATTATAATATTTAAAGGAAAACTTTTTCTCTAGCATCGAACTTCAAGTCCCTTTGACTGTTGTCAGTATAACTCTTTTTCCGACTCTAGGAAGCTTTTATATATTGTTGGATATATTGAAACTTCTCTGTCATTTATTTCACAAGATTAGGTCCAAGTATCTATCATTCTCCAAATTCATCCTAACAAGTTGGAGTTCTACATCAATTCCCATACATATATTCAAATTGGTCCATTTGAACACTTAAGTGGAAGATGTTGTTGTATGAGAACTCAACTAATAGGATATGTTGATCCCATCCACCTTTTAATCCCATTTATCATGATTTTATCATGACCTTGAGCATCTGAATAGTACTTTTGGATTTTCTATCATTTTGGGGATGATTGGCCTTTCTAAAATTTAATTCAGTAATAAAATCATGTTGAATACTTCTCTATAATTTATATGTGAACCTTTGATCATGATCATAGACCATAAAAATTGGTACCACATGTATCCTCACCACATCCTTTACCTATACCTTGGAAAGTTCTTAAAGTGATAAATATTCCTAAATAACGATAAATTGGGATATTTTGGTGAGTTTGTCCACCATAGACCATATCACATTGTTTCCTTTGGATATTTTCAAGAGACCAGTGAAAAAGTACATAGTGACATTCTCTTATTTCCATGTGGGTATAGGAAATGGTTTCATCATCCCTTTGGACTTATATCACTATGATTTAACTTTCTGACATACCAAACACCTTGATATATACACCAAGATCTCCTTCTTTGGGTTGTCCCACTAGAATTTTTCTCGAAGATCATGGTATATCTTAGTACTTCCATGATGGATAGAAAAATATGATCTATGTGCATTATACAATAGATCCTTCTTTATCCCAACTGATAAAGTCACACATAGCCTTTTTTAAAAATGAATCACACCATCATCATCAATGTGGAACTCATGTAGCTTCCCTTCCTTTACTTCACATTCTTTTATATCTCTAGATCATCCCTTTGTGCCTCCTTGATCTTCTATAAGATAGATGGTTGGGAAATAATTTGGTCAAGGTAGGATTTATTCCCTACCATTTTTATTTCCAAATCCATAATTTGAATATACATTAAGATAGGGTCTTTATCAATCTTCAACATTAATAAATTAGTAGGTTATTTTCTATTAAGTTCATCAGCTACCTTGTTCTCCTTGATTAGATCTAAATATATTCTTTGATTCATGTTGAGATCCTTCTATGTGAATATATTCTTTAAACTCTTATGATCGGTATATATGTCACACTTCTAACCGTATAGATAGTGTTTCCAAATATTTAGAGTGAAGATCATAGTTTCTAACACCAGATCATGCATTAGGTAGTTCTACTCATGGATCTTCAACTATTGTGAGGAGTAGGATATCACTATTTCATTTTTCATGAGTACACAACCAAAAACTTTCTTTAAATCATCACTATATATAACAAAACATTCTATACTTGTTGGTAGTTTGAGTATAGGTCCGGTGGTTTGACTCTTTTCGAGATCCTTGAAGCTTTCCTCACATTCTTCCATCCAGACATACTTTACCCATTTCCATGTTAACTTAGTTATCGGGCTAGAAGATCATGAGAAATTTCTCACAAACTTTGGATGTACCCAGCTAATCCAAGAAAACTATGGATTTTCAAGACACTAATGGGTTTTTCCATTCCTCAATTGATTTTATATTCAAAGGGTCTACAAAATTTCCCTCACTTGTGATCACATTCCCCAAGAATACAACTTACTGCATCCAAAAGTCACACTTTATGAACTTAACATACATTTTATCCTTCCTTAATATCACCAACATTATCCTTATATGCTCTTCATTTTCTGCCTTGATCTTTTAGAAAATCATAATATCATCAATAAACACTACTTAAAATTTTTTGAGGTGGTCTATAAATAATATATTCATCAAATCCTTAAAGATTTTAGGCGCATTAGTAAGTCTGAAGGGAATCACTATGAACTCACAGTTCTTGTACCTTGTATAAAAAGTTATATTCTAAATATCTTCCTTTTATAACTTCATTTCATGATATCCAAAATGAATATCCACCTTTTAGAAGTATTTATCTCTTCATAGTTGATCAAACGAGTAATAAATACTTGGAATATGGTACTTCATCTTTATGGTGATCTTTTTGAGTTCTCGGTAATTGATACATGGCTGCATTGATCCATCCTTTTTCTTTAAAAATAGTATTGATGCACACCAAGGTGATACATCAGGGAATATGAAACCTTGGTCCAAATGATCTTGTAGCTACTTATTTAACTCTTCCAATTCAATCAGGTCCATCCTATAAGGGCATTTTGATATTGGAGTGGCTCTAGGTATGAGATCTATTGAGAGATCTACCTTAATATCTAGGGAAGTTTTGGGTAACTCTTTGGAAAATACATCAGTTTATTCCCTAATAATGTTAATTTTTTCGAGGTTGATACCTTCCTTTTAATCAACCATTTGGGAAAGGTATTCTTCTTCATATGGTATCAACACCCATACCATTGAGGGATTTTCTAAAGGATATTCTAGATCTTCCTTAAATTTTTATAGGAACATTAGGTAGTTTATAATATGAAAAGATATTTCCTTTCCCCAACATCTGATGCATACTCTTTATAATGAGAGCCAATCCATGCCTATTATAATTTCAAATTCTACTAAGGGAATCATTACATGATTCACTGGAAGAATTTTCCTACAGATTCTTCTAGGAGAAGATTCCAACACTTGGGTTGAAATTATTTCACCCATAGGTGTTTTTATAGATATATCTACTTCAAGGTATCGAGGATTTGATTCAACAGTTCTAAAAAACTTTTAGGATATAAAGGAATTCATAGAACCAAAATCAAATAAAACTTCTACCATTATTTAGTGAATAAGAAGTGTGCCTTGTACGACTTCATTTCCATGCTTCACCTTAGTAGTAGTGATGGAATAATATTTCCCTTGATCCTTTGGATTTGGTGGTTGTTGATGTTGATTATCCTCAATGAACCACAATTTAGTACATTGGATTTCATAGTTTCTTTTCTTCCTATAGTTGAAGCATTTAACCATATGAGGTGCATTATGAGGTTTCCTCATATCCTCTATCATGTTGGTTCACTTAGTCGTGTCTCTTCGATATTCATGAGCTCAGTGGCCTTCTATCTAAAACTTAAAGAATTTCCCCATCCCTTGGAGACAATTCCCATGATACTTCTTTGAACACTTTTGACATGTAGATAGTTGGATCATATTTCCTCCTTTCTCATCTGACCCACTAGGTTGAAACTACATTATTCTATTCTTATATCCATAACCATGGGACCATTCTCATAACTCTATCTCTGCTTTGAGAGTAGATCAAACTACTTATTTATAAGAACTAAATTCACATATTTCTAGAGCCTTTCTAAGGTGTGTTTCTAAGCCACTAAAGAATCTATCTATTTTTTCATCATTATTGACAACAAAACTTGAGATATATCTTGAAATCCATGTGAAATTTTCTTCATAATCTATAATAGATTCACTTTCCTTTTTCTCTAGATCTATGAATTATATTTCCATATTTTTTTGATGAGTTTGAGGGAAATACTTCATAATAAATATTTTCTTAAATACTTCCCACTCCATCTCTTCCATTTGATCCTTTATCTTGGTGTTTTTTTATCAAAACCCACCATTGATCAGATCCTCTATCTAAATGATAAACTAAAATAGATACCTTCTCCCTCTTGTAATAATGGATTTTAGAAAATATCATATCTATTTAGTTAACCAATAATTCTATGACAAGTGGATTAGAAGTTCCACTAATCATCGGTGGTTGTTACCACATAAAGGATTCAATGTCTAGTTGATCCTTATTAGTAGAAGGTGGACGTTTCACATGGTTCAGGTTATTGTTCATAGACTCAAATAATTGGGTAAGAATTTCCATGAAGTTTTGAACTCCATATCCCATCGAATTGGGGATATCGTTCATAAAATCATTGAATTTTCTCTCACATGGGTTGTTATTATAGTTTCTCTTAGTTCCCACCATTTTATAAAATAGAAATGTTTTGAATATAATATAAGTAAAAAAAATCTTGAATAATTTATTCTTTTATGTAATTATCACTAAAGGAATATCTTATGGTATCCCTACATTTATCATTTTCTAAAAATATTCTTCTATGGTATTTTAACTATACATATGCTTATTCTTATGGTTTTGAATATTTTTTTCTAATCTTAATTCCCAAATTAACTAAATGGAGATTTGATACCAAATATAGTGATAGTTCTTTTTCTTTCATAACTATTACATCATTTTAAGATAAACAACATAATAGAGATATAAATCTAGGATAAAAATGTTTAGTGTAATGGGGAAATTGGTATTATGCATAACATTTACATAATAAAACATAAACATTATTTAATTACTTCTTCTATGTCTTCTTAGTGTCCCTATCATTCCCTTTAGTACAAGTAATCACCTAAGGATATACATCAATGAAATGGGTGAGCTAAAATCCCAGTAAGAGGATGCATAAGCGACATGAATCTATATAACATGGGTGATCATAATAATCAGCATCAAATCATAAGAAGAGGATCATCATAAATGAAATGTGGGAAATATTTAATAAAGTCATGAAATTTGGAAATGAATAAAAATGAAACATCATGTAACAATGACTAAATACCACATATAGTTGTGACCAAAGCTATCATCATGATCATGCATAACATATGTGCACAATCATAACATCGTCATTATGAACAAATATAGCCTCATTTTCATGCATAGTACAATTTATCTCATGAGATACATCACATTACCCAATTCATTGGAGGTATATTTAATTTCAGGTCCACTCATCACATCATAACTTTACATAATCATGAAATCCACATAGAACATATTACAATAAAAGTCATAAATTAACCCATGGAAAGGAATGAGTTTCATAAAGATTTCATCAATAATGATTTTAAGAATAAAATTGGGGTTCCAAAATGAAAAAAGTAGAAATAAAATGTTTGGTATAATACTCCTCATAATTCAACGAAGAAGATAAAACTCAATAGGAGTCAAGAAGTTTTTTATAAAGAATAGTTCTTTTGGGAAATTGTTATATTTTTTATAAAATCACACTTGAAATATGTAAATCCCTGAAAATAAAAGGTAAGAATAATGAAATGATATTTATGGAATAGTATAGAAATATTTATACCAAATAATTCGTGAAAGAGGGATAACCAACAAAAAATGAGTTAGGTTTGAGAATCCACTTACCTTTATTCCTACTTTATTTTTTCACTTTTTCGCCCCCTAAATAATAAACATAGATTTATTAAAACATTGATCCTAAATTTATTTATAGTAATTTATATAACTATTTGTTAATTATAATCATTTTATTATATTTCCTAATTTCTGTTGATGAAATTGAAGTGTTTTGATATCATGTTTTCTAAAAAAAGCTCGTTTTGCTTTGATTTCACTATTTTGTTCAAGGTAATTATTAAATAAGTATAAAAAATTTCATAATCTTAAAATACATATATTTATACATTTATATATAAGAAATAATTTATTTTAACCATTTATAGGGTTGGTGATATGAAATTAATTGGAAACATCCGTGTCGGTGGTAAACCTACCATAATCAAGAACTTTATCCAAATTTAAAAAAAGAGGTATAAAACATAAATACATTAAAAATATAATATTTAAAGAATGTTAACATCATTAATATAATGTTAAAATTCTACCTAAATAAATTTTATAATATTTTGTTTTGAATTAATTTGGGAAAGGAGAGATGGGGAAAATAAAATCAATGAAGAGTTGAAAAACTTACTCTTTCTTCAGTGTAGCTTCTCTTGTATGATACCATGAATCTTTTGATTTTTGGAGTTCGATTACCCCTGAATGTCCCTATAGATTATAATAGTATTAATAGAGAAGATTTGGGCAGATCTTGGGATTTGGAATGGGTTGGAGTGGTTTTACGAAGGAATGGAGAGGGGTTATTTATACTTAACGAGGGGGTTATTTTTAAAATAAAATATTGAATAGAATAATATACCAAAGGTAAAACATGAAATAGTGAATTTTTGACATTATAAATCAAATATATATATATATATAATATAATCTATTTAACAATTTAAATCACCTTTATAATTTGAATTAATTAGTTATTAAAAACAAAAGTGGGAAAAAGAGAATTTTTATTTTAAGGAATCTCTTTTGAATTTAGTTTTTGGAAAGTTATTTTTAGGTTTTTAAATTAAGTTTATTGTAATTAAATGACGAATTTATGATATTAAATATATCATGGTCGAACCTAAAGTTTTATAAATATTATGTCATCATTACATCATGAATGGTGTAATTTAAGATGCATCAGTTATGTGAAAAACTATATTTTTACTATTCACCCAAAAATAGAAGTATTTCAGAAAATTACCAAATAATACCCCTTGGATAATTATGAAATTTTTTATTTAAAAAAAACTATATTAATTTTATCAAAATAAATTTCTAAATATTTAATTTTTAATTTTTAATATAAAAATTAAGATTTTTACGAAATACTTTAAAATACTATTTATTAAAAAATGTTATTATATTTTATTTGTGTTTTTTTTAATAATGTTATTTTTTTGGAATTATAAAATTTATATTTAAAAATATTAATCATGATAAATAATATTTATTTTTTATTTTATTAATTGATGTAAAATTACTTGCCAACAGTCTGGTTGTTATTCCTAACAGTCATGTTACTATTCCTGATGGTCAAGTTACTATTCCAAAGGCCACAGTACTATTCCAATGGTCACATTACCTCATATAAATACCTCTACATTCTTTAATTCATTATTTAACTCAATTTCTCTCAAAGTTCTATATTTTTATTTTTTATAATATTTTTATTGGTTTACTAGTAGTTTGTAGTGATCTATATTTTCTTGTTTTATCTTTACTATTTTATAATTTTTTGTCTAGTTCTAATGTTTTGAATTTTAATTGGGTTCATTGTTGATTAATGTAACCATATTTATTAATAAAATAATGTCTTTGTTGGTTTCTATTTATTTTTTATGTGTATAATATTGTATAATATAATACAAAACAGATTTATTCAAGAAAACAATTTACTAAAAAAAATTTGGTCATTACATATTCTATGTTATGTCACTTTGTATCCATTATAAAATAGTTATACACATATTATTTATTAATATTTCTTGTATTTACAAGATTTCCACCCACCTCACTTATAAATGAGAACCTCCTATCATCTCTTCCCCACTCATTTTGTGTATTTTATCTAGAAAAATATTATATAAAATACTATCCAAACCTTCCTCACCATTTCCTTGAGGTTATGGTGTCACAAAAATACCAACCAAAAAGTCTTAAGGTGTAAGAAAAATGATGTTTTCCAAAGAAGTTGATTAAATTTTAACTGAGTGTTTTTATGTTTATTTTTTATACTAACTCTTTTAAATATTGTATAAAAATTATGAAATAATAACTTTAGTATCTTACATATACTTAAATGTTATTATTTTTATGGGAAGGACCCTTTTCATCTTCTTTTACATCCTATATGAAATGAAAACATCATGTGTGTATACATGTGGACTATCACCTACATGAAGCAATGTGTTTCATTTTTCAGCACCACCTCATAGGGATAGTTAGTATGATGGATTTAATGAATATATAATATATGTGTGACATAATTATTATTATGGAAAGATAATTTATTACATACCTTCCTACCATTCCATCGATTTTAAAATCATAACATCATTCATGTGAACATGCATACTACCACCTCCACAAAGAGATGTGATTTGTTTTTTATGTTTTCATTTGATGGATGGTTATAAAATTATATTTAATATATAAAGTGATAATTATGAAATTATTAATATTCTATATATGATCAAACCATGATCCATTTTACCATATTCAACCCACCAAGGTCATTTTGGACTTATAAACCGAACATCCTCAAAACATCTAACATGAACTTAACCATTTCATTAACTAAATAAAACATGGTAAAAATGAAATAAAGGGAATGATGATAATGGAAGAAACAAGAAATTTTTTTTAATCAAGTGGATAACTAATATGGTTTACTTATGAGTATATACATATTAATGAAATGAGTTGGGACTTAAGGTAACATACTTTCTTTTAAAAAACTTATTTTAAAGTTTTACATCTAAATATTATTCTTCAATATCAAGGTTATGTTTAGAGTTTTCAATAATTTTATTATTTATTATTAAAAGGTTTCAAAATTTATTATTTAAATATTATTTATTTTCCTTATAAAATATTTAAAGGAATATTTTTGATTTTTTTGTACGATTCATTTTTTACTTTCATTTCAAAAGTGTGAGAAAAATATTTTTTTTAATGATTATCGAATGAACTAATTTTTACATAATCACAATAATTATTTCATTTTAATATTAATTTAAAATTTTAAATGTTTAATATTATTGAATTTTTTTTAAATATTCAATAATTTTTTACATTTAAATTTTTTTGCTTTTAAATTTTTTTTCTAAAGAAATGAATATTTCTTCTCATTTTTATGAGATAACTGATTTTGTTATTCTTTATGGTCTTGGATAAAAAATTAAAATGAGTCTTATGGTTAAAGAGTACACTATAGGTTTTTCATTCATGTTATGGTTCTTTTATGTTTTATATGAATGATGGGTGATTCTGATATATCTTTGATGATAGGTTAGATGGTTATATCTCTTTGATGCATTAGGTAAAGTGACAGATTTTACCGATGATTGGTTACTCCTAAGAGTTATCAGAATTATCTTATTATGTTATCCAATTATAAGGATTCTTATAAATGTGAATATATGAATAATTTCCCAAGGTACCTATATGATATTCTTGAAATTGTTTTTAAAAGAAATATTTTGATTTCAAAAGGTAAGAAAATGAGCTTATGTTTTTAAGGAATGTTTATAACCTTTTAAAAAAGGGTAAAATGATTTTTTTTCAAGAAATTGTATTCATGAGTTTTAATTTTTTCCAAGAAAACATATGCTTATTATTTTTCCTTTATTATTACATATAAAATGTTTTATGAAATATATTTAGTAATTACGTTCTTTTCATAGGAAAGTAAATGGATATTTGATCTCAAATGTTTATTATGAATAATTCACACTTTCTTATAGATTTTTCAGGTTTACAAATTGACTAATGGTTTTATTTTTTATGACACTTACTAAGATTTTTTTTCTCATCACATGTTTTCAAATGTTTTCCATGGGGATTAAGGATGATTAGAAACGTTAATAAAGTCATAGTTCCAGTTATGGGAGTTACCTTGAGAAAAAAAGTGTGTCTTTATAAAGGAAATTTTTTATAGGAAAAATGGAAATCATGTAGAACTGTCAACTTTATAATGTAACATATTTCCTAATTCTCTAAAACTATAATCCTAAAAAGTTACTTAGGATTTAAGTGATGAAATATACACCATAAATCATGTAATTTTTAGGATGGTTATGTACAGGTTATTATAGTTTGTATCTCAAGAAGGGTGTAGATAAATTTAGTGGTTATGATTATTCAGATTAGGATATATTAAGAGTTTTAGATACCATCATGGGTTAACAAGTATATGTTTGGTCATAAGTTTAAAGTTATAAATATCCCTTTTGAGATTTTATGTGAGGATAATACTTTAAGAGATATTTATTGGGTTTTAGTAAATATTTTAGGTATATCTAACATTTAATATTAACTTGTCTTGTAGTGAAAATGTTATTTTATGAATAATGATTTCATATTTTGAGGATAAAAGTTAAA